>OU466857.2:30835833-31447500 GCA_911865555.2 Thlaspi arvense
TGATTGCGAGAGGATGACCCAACCATACGTTTAGCTCGAAATGCAAACAGGGTGTGGATCGACTGGTCTCACTCAATCCTCGAACTGGATCGATCAGTTCACTCGATCAGCTCACTCGATCTTTGCCAAAACGACCACGAAATCGATCAAGGAGCTCGATCTAAGGAGCATGGGCATAACCACGTGGAATCTTGGAACGAGGAGCAGACTCGATCTAAGGCTCGATTCAAATCAGATCGAGCCCCCAATCGAGCAAGCCTCTCGATCACAGACAAAATGGGCATGAGATCGAGGTCAAGATCGACCAATTTGACTCGATCTCATGCCAAGGTTGGTTCAAACTTTCCCCCTCCTTTATCTTTCCCTCCCATTTTAATTTTGAATCTTGGTGAAGGCAAGCATCTTTGACCATGAGAATGTGTGCCTTGACCACATCTTTTACAGAACCCACTTGCATGCATCCAAAGATTTTTTGTCTTTATAACCTTGCATCCACACTCTCCTCACATTGCATTTCAAACTGATTTTTTTAGAAAGAGAGAGTGTGAGTTTGGTTTTTAAAGGCATAGAGCATCTAATAAACAACCCTTCTCAAAGGTACTTCGAATTTTTTGAATTTCACATTTGAGTTTTCAAGAAAATTTCCTTTTATTGAATTGGTTGAATTTTATTTGCTAGGGATTAGGATGAATTTTTTAAAATGTCTAAGTATTAGGGAAATTTTCTTGATTTAGTCTTATCTCAAGAGATTTTTTTTCACTATTTATTGATAAATTTTAGAAAATCCCCCAAAAATCTAGAATTTATATTTAGAGGTTTTCTCTCTTTGCCACATCTTCCTCTCTTAATCGTCGCCTATATTTACCTTCTCTTTGAGAACTTGTGTTTCAGGTACCATGGCACCCAAGAAGAGAAGCAGAGAATTGGCAACTCAAGAGGAAACTCAGCAAGTGGTTGAGGAAAGGGTCAGGTGGAGTAAGGAAGAGATGAAGGCAAAGAAGAGGCTTGAGAGGTTGCGGTTTGGGCCTACAAAGTTTGCAAGTAGGGATTTCTTGGAAAGGCTAGGGTTGTTGGAGGATTTTGACAAGTTGCTCAAGGACATGGGTTTTGCCTGCTTATCACGGATGGATTCCCCAACTTACCCCGAGGCTACGCTTGATTTCCTCTCCACCTTAGACTTCTCATATGAAGATCCAAGCATCCAAACTCCATCCAAGGGTCATGTCACGTTCAAGATCAGGAAGCAAGCCTACCATCTCTCCATCCCGGAGATGTGCCAAGCTTACGGTCTCAATGCTGCAGCCACACTTGTGGAGTTCCCATGGTTCACATCCGCGAATGATCTATGGGACTTGATTAGCGATGGCGACTACAAAGCCAACACCGCCAAGATTAAGAAGGTGTGAAACCCTGTGCTAAGGTAAACCCTCAAGCTGCCAGCCAACACATTCAGTGGAAGATCCGTAGCCCCAACAGTTACCAAGAACGAGCTATGCTTCCTTTTCCAAGGGGTTAAGAAGATTGTATGCGATGACAAGGAGGATGAGGACCCAATGGAGGATGAGCTTGGGGAAGACGTCAACTACGGCTGCATCTTGGCCTCTTCACTGGTCAAATACAAGGTTTGGGCAATGAGATGTAAGGCGAGCTCTGCCCTCATAGGAGGTTTCCTCACACCATTGTTCATACAAGCGGGAGTGTCCCTTGCAGATTTTGAGCCTTGTGTGGAGCGTGCGTACATGGATGAAGTCTACTTGCGCCACACTGATTCCTTGGGACCTACTCCAGCTCCAGGTTTCTATACTTACTTGTTCTGCAACCATCACCATGAGAAGAAGGTTTGCATCCTGCCCAATCCTGATGAAACGCACCTACAAAGCATCGGCACAATAGAGTTCTTGCCAAGCTATGAAGAATGCTTTGCGCCTCTTGGACACACAGCAGCCACACCTCAGCTCACTCGTTCACCCTCAAAGTCCCCTCCTACAGATGCTGAGATGCCCCTGAGCTTTGATCTCCCCAAGCTAGACTATGAGCCACGGACAAAGGCTGAGAAGTTCCTTGCCTCGGTTGTAGAGATTCAGCGCAAGGTTAACAAGTGGCAAGGGAAGAATATCAAGAAGCTAGCAAAGAAGATCAAGGGCTTACAAGGGAGCTCATCTAAGGCGACTGTGAGTGACGAAGTTGAGCAGATAGGAGAAACGATGAGGAGACGCTCAACCGGAGGTGTGGAGATCCGTGAGCCCCAAGAAGGTGATCAAGCTAGCCGCCTTTCTCTACACGAAGGCACAAGCAGGAGCAAGGACAAGGAGATCCTTCACGACACTCCTAGAAAGAGCAGGAGGACAGGAGCAACCTCAAGCTCTAGTCATGCCTAGCTCCGAGGTACCAAAACACAAACCCTTGTATATATCATGCATTTCTTCTATATTTGCTTTATTAATTTTGGTCTCCTCTTGAATTTGTTTGACACCGAGACGTTGTCATTCAAGTTTGGGGGAGAGTGTGTGCTTTGACATGTTTTTATTTGGATCTTATATTGTGTTTGCATCCTTGAGTCTTCATGCATTGCATTCATCTAAGTGCATAGAATAATACAAAAAAATCAGAAACTTTTTCAAAATTTTCAAAAAAAAAAATCATATAGCTTGCATTTGCATTGTCAAATATTTTAGGATTGAGTCTAGAATTTTTATCATTTAGGTTGCTTGCATTTGCATAGAGGGCAATGATATAAAAATTTTCCTTGTAAAGTGTTTTAAGCTCATGAATTGGTTCAAGGCCCTAGTTAGTAGTTCTTTGATGCTCTATTCAAACTTTGAAAGTAAGTTCTAACCATATTTGGATCATTTTTCTTGATTTTCGTGGCTTAAGTTGAACAAACTTGAAGTGAATCCTTAACATAAATTTTGAATTATCATACTTGTGCATTTGAAAAAGAATTCATGGATTACATATACATATTTAGGCTTTCTTATCCATTTCACCACTCTTTTGTAAGCCTGAATAGAACTCCTCACCTCAACCCTTACCCTCCTTTCAAGCCAAATTTCGTGTGTGATTTTGTGAGGCCTTAATTTTCGGTTAAACTAGGCATAAAGTGTTAGGTTTAAGCGACATGATTAGGTTCTCATATTGATGCTAGCTTTGCATATTGAAGCTAGTTTTAGGCTTAAGGTTAGGGTGGGAATTCATGGGTGTTGATTGATTATGCTTACTTGTTTCGGTTTGAAAAGAATTGGTGTTTGGGGTTTGAACAAAAAGTGATGCATAGTTTTAAGTGGTTGGCCTTGTTTTAAATGAAAACTCGAGTTTGAAAAAGGAGATAGCTCTCAAAAAAAAAAAAAAAAAAGCCAAAAGGCCAAGTAAAAAAGAAAAAAAAAATATGTGAAGAGAGCTATCAAAAGAAAAGAAAAGGGCTAAGTATATAATATGGCCATACCACTAGCTATAAGAAGGTTTGAATGATGTGTTTAATTGGGTTCTGCTAGGCGTCTTGCCTTGTTGTTTTGGGTAGTCTCTAGGGGGTGAGTGAGCTTGAAAAAGAAAGAAAATGAATGAGAGAGGAATTAGGATCATTGTTAGTGTATATGGGTAGATGAGAGTCTAGTCATGTATGCATCAATTGCTTTTTACCTTTAGCATTATGCATAAGTTCAACCTTTTTTGAGATCAACCATTGCTTGAATTACCCTCATGAATGAGATCATTTTTTATCTCATGACCTTGTCCCTAGCCAAATGTATTCGGTTTTAAGTGCATAAGTGTGATTCACGGTTTGAACTTAACTTAATGTTAAAGGTTAGGATTCTTGGATTGTTTGGAATAGGTGAGTCATGATTTGAGATTCAATATGTGATGAATATGGCTAAGTTCTTTGGAGTAAAATTTTGTGTACTGCATTTCAGAATTGAGAACTAGGACCATTGAATTGATTCATTTGCTTAAACACTTTTGGAAATTTCAGCTCCCACTTTTAAACCTCTTTTCCTAGCTTGAATTTTGTTTGCTTGAGGGCAAGCAAACGGCAAGTTTGGGGGAGTTGATATACTCATGTATTTCGCATATTTAGCATACATTTAGAGTAGTTTTCATGCATACATCTCTCATAATAGGCTAGTTTGCACTATTTATCTCATTTTAGGTCCTAGAACACTTTGTATTAGCATTTTGCATATTTCTTGCATTCTTGCATCATAATCAGGTTGTTTTGGATACACTGGAGCTATGGAGGGTGTGTGGATATGCTAAGGATCGAAAGGGAGCCTATGGATACTTGGAAGAACTCAGCCGTGCAGCAAAGGAACCGGGATCGAGGTAAAGATCGGGCTAGGCAAGTTGATCTACACGAGATCGATCAGAAGATCGAGACACTCAGATCGTTTCAAGGAAGAGGATCGAGGTCAAGATCGACCAGGGTGATCAAACGCGAGTACGGACACGGAAACTAAGCCCGGGAAGAACGAGAGCCAGATCGAGGTCACGACTCTATCGTCTGAAGATCGATAGAAGCACTCGATCCACCTGACTGAATCAACCCGAAGATCGAGCAAAAGAAGACGTTTTGTGCGGAAGATCGAGTAAGAGATCGACTGTCCAGGTCGATCTCTGAACTTTATCCGGACAGCTAACATTTTAGAGTTTAGTGAGGGGACCATTTCTACTTTTGATTACCCTATTTTTGGAGCCATGAAAACCATTCAATCTGTCTCCCTCTTCTTTTATCTTATCTTTTATCTTTTCTTTAAGGAATAGCCGCTATTGTTTTAGTTTTGAAGCTTTTGATACTTTGTAGAACCTTAATCCTTTTTTAAATCTTAAGTATTTCTCTTAATCTGTCTTACTTAGTAATTTACTCATGCTTATCCTTCTTTCCTTTATGTTTTCGTGTGCTTTAATCATATATAGTGAGTAGTTCACCAAGGGTTTAAGGTTGAGGTGATTAAGAGGGGTTTAAGGGTTTAAGCTTGGGTCTTTTCTTGCTCTTAACTTAATCTCTTCTTGGATTTGGAGGTTTTAATTCCTAGAGACTCTTGAGAAAGATCTCTTTGATCTCAGGGATTTCCTTACCTTAGCGAGATTCAGGAGATCCCTTGAACCCAAATCCAAGAGATTAGCTCATCCTTTCCCAAATGCCATGGATGCTTAGGGAGTTAGTTAGGCCATTTTTTGAGATCTATGCTTCATATTCTTCTCCCTTTCTTTCCACCACACGCCATGGGTTAGGAGGAAAGGTTGAGGAAAGGATTTATACCACACACCATGGATAAATCTCGCTAAGCTTCTCAAGGCCTAGAGATAACACTAAAATGTGTAGATCTATGTTTTCAAAACACAAAGTTTGAACCTTGAACCTTCTTAAGCATGAGCCTCAACCTTGAATCTGTTTTTAGCTTTTGAAATCTTAAAGTCATCATTTCCTAGTTCTAAAGTTTGCATTGTTTGTCTTAGTTTCATAAAAATCATATCCTAGGTTGTTAGAACTTTCCTTTTCTGTCTGCTTTTAGTTTTTGAATTTTAAAAACCAATAGCTTTGAATTTTAAATTCTTAGAAGTCATCCAGTATTTTTTTAATCCATCAGTAAGGATTTTAAAATAGTTTTCGTGGTCATTTAGTAGTTGCATTTAGTTTTTACAGATTTTCTCCTCAAATAATCCGGATTTCACTTAGCTTTACAAAGCTCTTGCATTTTTAGTATCTTTCAAGACAACCTGATTTGGATTGACACCCTAAGCACTATACTTACCACTATATTATTCTACAGATTTTTATCTAAACTAGACCATAAAAACCTAGTTATCAAATGGCGCCGTTGCCAAGTTGGGTTTAGTTTGAAATTATTAGGATTTGGAGCTTAGTAGAGACTAAGTCTTTATATTTACTTTGGTTACTAATCTATCTACCTTCCTACTTGTCTTCTCAGGTACATGAATCTGAAGTCTAGAGGTGACAACAACTTATTACAACCTCTAAACAATATTCATCAACTTGGAAGTGCAAGGTCAAGAAGGGCAAGAGAACAAGCACAAGACTTTGAGGAGATATTGCAACCGGATATTCTTGCTTTTGAGGTCATGGCTGAGCAAGACCTAGCTGAGGCTCCACCTCACCGTGCTGCTGCTGGTAGGGGTAATGGAAACCCCAACCATGCCCCAAGGCAACCAAGGATCATTGGTACAGGTGATGCACCAAACACTCATCATAACCGTTTTGGCATCACACCACCACCGGTGCAAAACAACAACTTTGAGATCAAGCCAGGCTTTGTCTCAATGGTGCAGAACAACAAGTTCCATGGACTTGCAATGGAGTATCCCTTGGACCATTTAGACAACTTTGAGCAAATGTGCGGCATGATCAAGATTAATGGAATCTCGGAGGATAGTTCCAAGCTTAGGCTTTTCCCTTTTTCACTTGGGGATAAAGCAAGGCATTGGGAGAAGACGTTACCTCAAGGGACTATAACCTCATGGGCTGATTGCAAGAAGGCATTTCTGTCCAAGTTCTTCTCAAGTACAAGGACAGCTCGCCTAAGGAGTGAGATAAGCGGTTTTACACAAAGGCAAAATGAGACCTTTAGCGAAGCAATGGAGCGGTTCAAGGACTACACCATTGCATGTCCTCATCATGGTTTCACTGAGGAGATACTCTTGAGCACCATCTACAGAGGAGCTCTTCCCAACATTCGAATGCTTCTAGACACGGCGAGTAAAGGGAACATTCTTGGACAAGATGTAGAAGCGGGAATGGAGCTTATTGAGAATCTTGCTTTGAGTGATGGCAACTACGCTGAAGACTATGATAGACCAACAAGAGGGTCTGACCTTGACCTTGAAATCACTTCATGAAAAGATTGACAAGTTGGTACATGCAAATCAAAATCATGTACACTTTATGGCAGAGGCTACGGATGTTCTAGATGAGCTGGAGCAGAGCCAAGAGGAAGCGAATTGGGTTGGAGACCAAGACTATACTAAGCCACAGGAGCTATGTTCAGAGGTATCAAGGCAACAACAACCTATCTTACCGAAGTACCAATGCGGAGAATCCTAAGGATCAAGTGTACCCTCCACAACAAGGAAAACCTTGTTCCTTACAACAAAGGTGGGTTTACACAAATCAGTGGGTACCAAGGGCAAAGACAAGGAAACTTCCAAGGCCAGCAACAGCAAGGGAACAAAGGCTACCCTCCTGGTTTCCTGCCTCAGTAGCAACAAGTTCAACCTCCACCTCAAGATCCAGTACAAGCTATGTTCCAACAATTACTTCAGGGACAAGCAACTACAAATCAGAAATTTGTTGATATGAACAATAGGCTGGACTCTTCTCTTACTGAGGTATCTACACAAATCACCAACTTGAATAACAAGATTCGCCAGCTAGAGAAAGGAAAAGCCAGTTCAAACGGTCAAGGTAGCTTACCCGGGAAGTGTGAGACAAACCCTAAGGAGTATGCCAATGCGATCACTTGGAGAAGTGGGAAGGAGCTACCACCACGGTCTGTACCTAAGGACAGTGAGGACATTGTGATTCAAGAGGGGGAGAGTAATCTCTCAAATGATCAAGAGATCACGTTTGACAATGTCTACATTGCAAGGCCAAAGAAAGGCAAGGAAGCGGTTTTGGAGAAAAAAGTGGAGGAAGTTAGCAAAGAGAAAGAAGCTTTCGTGCCTCCACCTTACAAACCAAAGCTTGCCTTCCCTGGACGTTTCAAGAAGCAGTTGATTGAGAAGCATAAAGCCTTGTTTGAGAAGCACATAAGGAACATTGAGATTAAACTGCCGTTGGTCGATTGTTTGGCTATGATGCCAAAATATGCCAAGTTCTTGAAGGATACTTTTGCAAAGAGGGATAAAGAGAGTGAAGAAGTCTTGGTATTGAGTCAAGAATGCAGTGCAATCATCCACAAGGAGATAGCACCAAAGAAGCTAGGAGATCCGGGGTCATTCACTATCCCTTGTGCATTAGGACCTTTGAAGTTTGAGAGTTGCTTATGTGATCTAGGGGCAAGCATAAACCTTATGCCTCACTCCATTGCCAAAAAGCTAGGCTTTGCCAAGTTTAAGGAGTGTAGAATCTCACTCATTCTGGCTTATCAAAGTATAAGACTCCCTGTAGGCATGCTTGAAGACCTACCCGTAAGGATTATCAATGTGAATGTGCCAACAAATTTTGTAGTGCTAGAAATTGATGAGGAACCAAGAGACCCTCTAATCCTTGGTAGACCGTTTCTAGCGACTGCTGGAGCCATCATAGACGTGAAGAATGGCAAGATTTCTCTGCACATGGACAAGGACTTCAAGCTGAAATTTGACATCAATGAAGTCTTGAAGAAGCCAACGATTGGTGGACAAGCGTTCTACATTGAAACTTTGGATGAATTGGCTGATGAGTTGCTTGAGGAATTGGCACAAGAGGATCATCTACATCTGGCTTTGAAAAGGAGTGTGGGGAGTATGGTTTTTTGAGTGAACAAACCCAGGAGTATGTACACATCCTTAATTCTTGCAAGGTTGTGAAAGAAGATGAAGGCCAGTGCCTAGAGATCAACCTTGAGATCGATCAGGTTGCTCGATCCAGGAAAAATATCGATGAGACGATCGATCGAGACAACTCGATCTGTGCAGAGAATGACTTCGTGAATCGATCTCCTGCTCGATCCATATCCTATCGAGCAAGTGAATCGAGGGAGTACACTCGATCCAGCCTAGAACGAGGGAGCAATCGACTGGTTGACTCGATCTCTGCGCTAGGAACGATCCAAGAAGGTAGCTTGAGAGCTCATGACTCGGGTTCAAAAGGGGCGAACGAGGACAGCAACGTCAACACGAGCCAAGAAGACGACTGTAGCGAGCTGCTAGCCTCAAAGGTGGACCTAAAGCAGCTTCCAGATGGGCTAAGGTACGCTTTCTTTGGACCAAATGATACATATCCGGTCATTGTGAATGAAAATCTAAATGACGATGAGTTAGAATCACTCCTTAAGGAGCTGAGGAAGTATAGAAGGGCCATTGGGTACTATCTCGGTGACATCAAGAGCCTTTTACCAATGCTTTGTACTCATATGATTCATTTAGACAATGAAAACACATCTTCCATTGAGCATCAAAGACGTTTGAAGCTGACGTGATACTCTTAGAAGCTGACGTGATATACCCTATTAGTGATAGCACGTGGGTCTCTCCGGTCCATGTGGTACCAAAGAAAGGAGGTATCACGGTTATAAAAAATGAAAAAGATGAGTTAATTTCTACAAGAACAATAACCGGATATAGAATGTGTATTGATTATAGAAAACTCAACTCAGCCACTAGGAAAGATCATTTCCCTCTTCCCTTTATTGACCAAATGCTAGAGAGATTAGCCAATCACCCATACTACTGTTTTCTAGATGGCTATAGCGGTTTCTTTCAAATCTCCATTCATCCTAATGACCAAGAGAAAACCACTTTCACATGCCCTTATGGTACCTTCGCATATCGAAGGATGCCATATGGGTTATGTAATGCACCAGCAACCTTCCAAAGGTGTATGATGTCTATTTTCTCTGACCTCATAGAGGAAATGGTAGAAGTTTTTATGGATGATTTTTCTATGTATGGTGCTTCGTTTGGTGGTTGTTTGTCAACTCTTTGCAGGGTTCTCAAGAGATGTGAGGAGAAAAACTTGGTGCTGAATTGGGAAAAGTGTCACTTTATGGTTAGGGAAGGCATTGTACTCGGGCACAAGATTTCTGAGCATGGGATTGAGGTTGACAAGGCCAAGATAGAGGTTATGATGAGTTTAGAGCCTCCAGTTAATGTGAAAGGGATTAGGAGTTTCTTGGGGCATGCTGGCTTCTACAGGAGGTTTATCAAGGATTTCTCCAAGATAGCACGTCCTCTTACAAGGCTACCATGCAAGGAAACCGAGTTCATCTTCGATAGAATGCCTACAAGCCTTTAAGACCATCGAAGAAACCTTGGTCACCGCGCCTATAGTTCAAACTCCGGATTGGGATTTTCCTGTGAGATTATGTGCGATGCAAGTGACTACGCCGTGGGTGCTGTCTTGGGTCAGAGGAAGGATAAGAAGCTGCATGTGATCTACTATGCAAGCCGTACCTTGGATGACACGCAAGTGAAGTATGCAACCACCGAGAAAGAGCTTCTAGCCGTGGTCTTTGCTTTTGAAAAGTTTAGGTCTTACTTTGTGGGTTCTAAGGTCATTGTTTATACTGACCATGCTGCCTTGAGATACATATATTCCAAGAAAGACACCAAACCGAGACTCTTAAGATGGATCCTTCTCTTGCAAGAGTTTGATATGGAAATCAAAGACAAGAAGGGTATAGAGAACGGTGTAGCGGATCATCTTTCAAGTATGAGGGTGAATGATGTCTTGCCTTTGGATGACTCACTCCCTGAAGAGCAGCTTATGATGGTTAACACCGTGGTATGTGCAAAGCTAGATGAGAAGCTCGAAGAAGTCTTGAGCCTAAAGGATGAAGAGCTACCATGGTATGCGGATATTGTTAACTATTTGGCATGTGGAGAAGAGCCTACTCACTTCGACCATTACCATAGGAAGAAGTTCATGAGGGACATCTCTCACTACTTTTGGGATGATCCTTATCTGTACAAGAGGGGTGTGGACAGCCTATACCGAAGATGTGTCACAAGAGAAGAGGCAAGAGACATTCTTCTCCATTGCCACGATATGACTTATGGTGGGCACTTCACATCATTCAAGACAGCTACAAAGGTTCTACAAGACGGGTTTTGGTGGCCTACACTCTTCAAGGATGCACATGAGTTTGTAAAATCGTGTGAATCTTGCCAAAGAGCTGGGAACATCACAAAGAGGAATGAGATGCCGCAGGTACCTATCTTTGAGGTGGAAGTCTTTGACGCTTGGGGGATTGATTTTATGGGTCCATTTCCATCATTATACGGCAACAAGTATATCCTAGTAGCAGTAGACTATGTGTCTAAGTGGGTGGAAGCCATAGGCTCACCAACTAATGATTCAAAGGTTGTAGTCAAGCTTTTCAAGACGATCATCTTTCCAAGGTTTGGAGTTCCTAAGGTAATGATTAGTGATGGAGGCAGCCACTTCATCAACAAGGTTTTTAAGAGTCTTTTGAGGAAGTATGGAGTTAAACACAAGGTGGCTACGCCTTATCACCCTCAAACCAGTGGCGATGTGGAGGTTTCGAATAGGCAAATCAAGGCCATCCTAGAGAGAACCGCGGGAGTAACTAGAAAAGATTGGGCAAGCATGCTTGATGAAGCTCTTTGGGCTTATAGAACGGCTTTCAAGACTCCCAATGGTTCCACGCCTTTCAACATACTCAATGGCAAGTCTTGTCACCTCCCTGTGGAGTTAGAGCACAGAGCTCTTTGGGCTGTGAAGCAAATGAATTACACTCTCAAGACGGCACAAGAGAGAAGACTGGTGCAACTTCATGAGTTTGATGAACTGAGGTTGGATGCTTATGAAAGCGCCAAGATCTACAAAGAGAGGACCAAAGCGGTTCATGACAAGAAGCTGGTGCTTAAGGACCTCAAAGTGGGAAGCCTGATTCTGCTCTACAACTCACGTTTGAAGTTGTTTCCTAGGAAGCTCAAGTCTAGATGGAGCGGTCCGTTTGAGATAAGAGAAGTACTACCGTATGGGGCGGTTACTTTGGTTGGCAAGAGTGGAGAGAGTTTCACGGTAAATGGGCATAGAGTCAAGCCCTACATGGCAAGTGATTGCAGCAAGGAGAGCACCACATTGCTTCTCCAAGATCCCCCTCTAGCCTAACCATGTAAAGTCAAGCTAAGAGACGTAAAACAAGCGCACTTGGGAGGCATTCCCATGACTATCATTGTACATATTTTTTATTCCTTTCTATTTCAATTTTATGCTTTTTAGTTTAAGTGTGTAGGTACAAGGAGATGGGAACCGGAGATCGTGATCTTGGAGCTAACAAGGCAAGGAAAGGAGAAGTAGAGGCAAACGATCGAGTGATAGATCGACCTATCCTGGCTCGATCTTTACTAGATCGAGCTAGTAAATCGAGTGAAGTCACTCGATCCAGATGAGATCGAGTAGACAATCGAGTGAGTCAGTTGATTGCAAGAGGATGACCCAACCATACATTTAGCTCGAAATGCAAACGGGGTGTGGATCGACTGGTCTCACTCAATCCTCGAACTGGATCGATCAGTTCACTCGATCAGCACACTCGATCTTTGCCAAAACGACCACGAAATCGATCAAGGAGCTCGATCTAAGGAGCATGGGCATAACCACGTGGAATCTTGGAACGAGGAGCAGACTCGATCTAAGGCTCGATTCAAATCAGATCGAGCCCCCAATCGAGCAAGCCTCTCGATCACAGACAATATGGGCATGAGATCGAGGTCAAGATCGGCCAATTTGACTCGATCTCATGCCAAGGTTGGTTCAAACTTTCCCCTACTTTCTCTTTCCCTCCTATTTTAATTTTGAATCTTGGTGAAGGCAAGCATCTTTGACCATGAGAATGTGTGCCTTGATCACATCTTTTACAGAACCCACTTGCATGCATCCAAAGATTTTTTGTCTTTATAACCTTGCATCCACACTCTCCTCACATTGCATTTCAAACTGCTTTTTTTAGAAAGAGAGAGTGTGAGTTTGGTTTTTAAAGGCATAGAGCATCTAATAAACAACCCTTTTCAAAGGTACTTTGAATTTCTTGAATTTCACATTTGAGTTTTTAAGAAAAATTCCTTTTATTGAATTGGTTGAATTTTATTTGATAGGGATTAGGATGGATTTTTTAAAATATCTAAGTATTAGGGAAATTTTCTTGATTTAGTCTTATCTCAAGAGATTTTCTTTCACTATTTATTGATAAATTTTAGAAAATCCCCTAAAAATCTAGAATTTATATTTAGAGGTTTTCTCTCTTTGCCACGTCTTCCTCTCTTAATCGTCTCCTATACTCACCTTCTCTTTGAGAACTTGTGTTTCAGGTACCATGGCACCCAAGAAGAGAAGCAGAGATTTGGCAACTCAAGAGGAAACTCAGCAAGTTGTTGGGAAAGGGTCAGGTGGAGTAAGGAAGAGAAGAAGGCAAAGAAGAGGCTTGAGAGGTTGCGGTTTGAGCCTACAAAGTTTGCAAGTAGGGATTTCTTGGAAAGGCTAGGGTTGTTGGAGGATTTTGACAAGTTTCTCAAGGACATGGGTCTTGCCTGCTTATCACGGATGGATTCCCCAACTTACCCCGAGGCTACGCTTGATTTCCTCTCCACCTTGGACTTCTCATATGAAGATCCAAGCATCCAAACTCCATCCAAGGGTCATGTCACGTTCAAGATCAGGAAGCAAGCCTACCATCTCTCCATCCCGGAGATGTGCCAAGCTTACGGTCTCAATGCTGCAGCCACACTTGTGGAGTTCCCATGGTTCACATCCGCGAATGATCTATGGGACTTGATTAGCGATGGCGACTACAAAGCCAACACCGCCAAGATTAAGAAGGTGTGAAACCCTGTGCTAAGGTACACCCTCAAGCTGCCAGCAAACACATTCAGTGGAAGATCCGTAGCCCCAACAGTTACCAAGAACGAGCTATGCTTCCTTTTCCAAGGGGTTAAGAAGATTGTATGTGATGACAAGGAGGATGAGGACCCAATTGAGGATGAGCTCTGGGAAGACGTCAACTACGGCTGCATCTTGGCCTCTTCACTGGTCAAATACAAGGCTTGGGCAATGAGATGTAAGGCGAGCTCTGCCCTCATAGGAGGTTTCCTCACACCATTGTTCATACAAGCGGGAGTGCCCCTTGCAGATTTTGAGCCTTGTGTGGAGCATGCGTACATGGATGAAGTCTTCTTGCACCACACTGATTCCTTGGGACCTACTCCAGCTCCAGGTTTCTATACTTACTTGTTCTGCAACCATCACCATGAGAAGAAGGTCTGTATCCTGCCCAATCCTGATGAAACGCACCTACAAAGCATCGGCACAATAGAGTTCTTGCCAAGCGATGAAGAATACTTTGCGCCTCTTGGACACACAGCAGCCCCGCCTTAGCTCACTCGTTCACCCTCAGAGTCCCCTCCTACATATGCTGAGATGCCCTCGAGCTTTGATCTCCCCAAGCTAGACTATGAGCCACGGACAAAGGCTGAGAAGTTCCTTGCCTCGGTTGTAGAGATTCAGCGCAAGGTTAACAAGTGGCAAGGGAAGATGATCAAGAAGCTAGCAAAGAAGATCAAGGGCTTACAAGGGAGCTCATCTAAGGCGACTGTGAGTGACGAAGTTGAGCAGATGGGAGAAACGATGAGGAGACGCTCAACCGGAGGTGTGGAGATCCATGAGCCCCAAGAAGGTGATCAAGCTAGCCGCCTTTCTCTACACGAAGGCACAAGCAGGAGCAAGGACAAGAAGATCCTTCACGACACTCCTAGAAAGAGCAGGAGGACAGGAGCAACCTCAAGCTCCAGTCATGCCTAGCTCTGAGGTACCAAAACACAAACCCTTGTATATATCATGCATTTCTTCTATATTTGCTTTATTAATTTTGGTCTCCTCTTGAATTTGTTTCACACCGAGACGTTGTCATTCAAGTTTAGGGGAGAGTGTGTGCTTTGACATGTTTTTATTTGGATCTTATATTGTGTTTGCATCCTTGAGTCTTCATGCATTGCATTCATCTAAGTGCATAGAAAAATACAAAAAAATCAGAAAATTTTTCAAAATTTTCAACAAAAAAAAAAATCATATAGCTTGCATTTGCATTGTCAAATATTTTAGGATTGAGTCCAGAATTTTTATCATTTAGGTTGCTTGCATTTGCATAGGGGGCAATGATATAAAAATTTTCCTTGTAAAGTGTTTTAAGCTCATGAATTGGTTCAAGGCCCTAGTTAGTAGTTCTTTGATGCTCTATTCAAACTTTGAAAGTAAGTTCTAACCATATTTGGATCATTTTTCTTGATTTTCGTGGCTTAAGTTGAACAAACTTGAAGTGAATCCTTAACATAAATTTTGAATTATCATACTTGTGCATTTGAAAAAGAATTCATGGATTACATATACATATTTAGGCTTTCTTATCCATTTCACCACTCTTTTTTAAGCCTTAATAGAACTCCTCACCTCAACCCTTACCCTCCTTTCAAGCCAAATTTCGTGTGTGATTTTGTGAGGCCTTAATTTTCGGTTGAACTAGGCATAAAGTGTTAGGTTTAAGCGACATGATTAGGCTCTCATATTGATGCTAGCTTTGCATATTGAAGCTAGTTTTAGGCTTAAGGTTAGGGTGAGAATTCATGGGTGTTGATTGATTATGCTTACTTGTTTCGGTTTGAAAAGAATTGGTGTTTGGGGTTTGAACAAAAAGGGATGCATAGTTTTAAGTGGTTGGCCTTATTTTAAATGAAAGCTCGAGTTTGAAAAAGGAGATAGCTCTCAAAAAAGAAAAAAAAAAGAGCCAAAAGGCCAAGTAAAAAAGAAAAAAAAAATATGTGAAGAGAGCTATCAAAAGAAAAGAAAAGGGCTAAGTATATAATATGGCCATACCACTAGCTATAAGAAGGTTTGAATGATGTGTTTAATTGGGTTCTGCTAGGCGTCTTGCCTTGTTGTTTTGGGTAGTCTCTAGGGGGTGAGTGAGCTTGAAAAAGAAAGAAAATGAATGAGAGAGGAATTAGGATCATTGTTAGTGTATATGGGTAGATGAGAGTCTAGTCATGTATGCATCAATTGCCTTTTACCTTTAGCATTATGCATAAGTTCAACCTTTTTTTAGATCAACCATTGCTTGAATTACCCTCATGAATGAGATCATTTTTTATCGCATGACCTTGTCCCTAGCCAAATGTATTCGGTTTTAAGTGCATAAGTGTGATTCACGGTTTGAACTTAATTGAATGTTAAAGGTTAGGATTCTTGGATTGTTTGGAATAGGCGAGTCATGATTTGAGATTCAATATGTGATGAATATGGCTAAGTTCTTTGGAGTAAAATTTTTTGTACTGCATTTCAGAATTGAGAACTAGGACCATTGAATTGATTCATTTGCTTAAACATTTTTGGAAATTTCAGCTCCCACTTTTAAACCTCTCTTCCTAGCTTGAATTTTGTTTGCTTGAGGGCAAGCAAACGGCAAGTTTGGGGGAGTTGATATACTCATGTATTTCGCATATTTAGCATACATTTAGAGTAGTTTTCATGCATACATCTCTCATAATAGGCTAGTTTGCACTATTTATCTCATTTTAGGTCCTAGAACACTTTGTATTAGCATTTTGCATATTTCTTGCATTCTTGCATCATAATCAGGTTGTTTTGGATACACTGGAGCTATGGAGGGTGTGTGGATATGCTAAGGATCGAAAGGGAGCCTATGGATACTTGGAAGAACTCAGCCGTGCAGCAAAGGAACCGGGATCGAGGTAAAGATCGAGCTAGGCAAGTTGATCTACACGAGATCGATCAGAAGATCGAGACACTCGGATCGTTTCAAGGAAGAGGATCGAGGTCAAGATCGACCAGGGTGATCAAACGCGAGTACGGACACGGAAACTAAGCCCGGGAAGAACGAGAGCCAGATCGAGGTCACGACTCTATCGTCTGAAGATCGATAGAAGCACTCGATCCACCTGACTGAATCGACCCGAAGATCGAGCAAAAGAAGACGTTTTGTGCGGAAGATCGAGTAAGAGATCGACTGTCTAGGTCGATCTCTGAACCTTATCCGGACAGCTAACATTTTAGAGTTTAGTGAGGGGACCATTTCTACTTTTGATTATCCTATTTTTCGAGCCATGAAAACCATTCAATCTGTCTCCCTCTTCTTTTATCTTATCTTTTATCTTTTCTTTAAGGAATAGCCGCTATTGTTTTAGTTTTGAAGCTTTTGATACTTTGTAGAACCTTAATCCTTTTTTAAATCTTAAGTATTTCTCTTAATCTGTCTTACTTAGTAGTTTACTCATGCTTATCCTTCTTTCCTTTATGTTTTTGTGTGCTTTAATCATGTGTAGTGAGTAGTTCACCAAGGGTTTAAGGTTGAGGTGATTAAGAGGGGTTTAAGGGTTTAAGCTTGGGTCTTTTCTTGCTCTTAACTTAATCTCTTCTTGGATTTGGAGGTTTTAATGCCTAGAGACTCTTGAGAAAGATCTCTTTGATCTCAGGGATTTCCTTACCTTAGCAGGATTCAGGAGATCCATTAAACCCAAATCCAAGAGACTAGCTCATCCTTTCCCAAATGCCATGGATGCTTAGGGAGTTAGTTAGGCCATTTTTTAAGATCTATGCTTAGTTAGGCCATTTTTTGAGATCTATGCTTCATGTTCTTCACCCTTTCTTTCCACCACACGCCATGGGTTAGGAGGAAAGGTTGAGGAAAGGATTTATACCACACACCATGGATAAATCTAGCTAAGCTTCTCAAGGCCTAGAGATAGCACTAAAATGTGTAATTCTATGTTTTCAAAACCCAAAGTTTGAACTTTGAACCTTCTTAAGCATGACCCTCAACCTTGAATCTGCTTTTAGCTTTTGAAATTTTAAAGTCATCATTTCATAGTTCTAAAGTTTGCATCTTTTGTCTTAGTTTCTTAAAAATCATTTCCTTGGTTGTTAGAACTTTCTTTTTCTGTCTACTTTTAGTTTTCGAATTATAAAAATCAGTAGCTTTGCATTTTAAATTCTTAAAAGTCATCTAGTATTTTTTTAACCCATCAGTAGGGATTTTAAAATAGTTTTCGTGATCATTTAGTAGTTGCATTTAGTTTTTACAGATTTTCTCCTCAAATAATCCGGATTTCACTTAGCTTTACAAAGCTCTTGCATTTTTAGTATCTTTCAAGACAACCTGATTTGGATTGACACCCTAAGCACTATACTTACCACTATATTATGCTACAGATTTTGATCTAAACTAGACCATAAAAACCTAGTTATCAATCGGCTCTTCTACTTTCTGATAATTATCATACTGATGATAGTTATCTAAATGCTCGGTATCACGAAATGCATCATTCACCATATCTACATATCTATCTTCTACTACATTACCCACTTCTTCACTCCCACTTATTTGCGTTGTATTAACATCACTCGTTCCTAAATCCATATTGATTTCTTCTCCATGCTTATACCAAATCTAATAATTTGGCATAAATCCTCTACTATACAGATGATTCCAAATTTTTGTCTCCGAGATAAATTTGTCGTTTTTGCAAACACTACAAGGACAGTAAAACTTACCCCTATTGCTCAGCGCTAGAGGCTGGTTATTTGCAAATGTCATAAATTGATCGACTGCCGCTATGAACTCTGCCGAAAAATTTCCTGTCTCTTCATCTACCCTTATATACATCCAATCCCGACAATTACTATAATTGTAATTTCTCGACATTATATAAAAAAAAAAAATTAATCACTCTTTTTCACAAGAAAAAAATAAGATTACTCTCCCTTATTTTTTTTTATCAACCACTCTTCCTTTCTTTAATCACTTTTTTCTACTGAAAAAATAAAGTTACACTCGCTTTCTCTTTTTTTTTATCACTTCTTCTTTGAGTTTCTATGAAATGAGAATATTCGATGTTAGATATATATAAAATATTTCGACTACAAAGTGACTACATCACGATTACAAGGTCTATATACCCACCACATAATGCAGAAAACGTGTTTTGCCGGTTTTTTATGTCGGCAAAGGTTACAACTATTTTGTGAATATATTGCGACTACATATAGAGTTAGTCGTCAAATAGTCGCAAACTCTGCCGATATACCTTGTTGTCGTAATATAATCGCAAATATACAACTATTTTGCGACTAATATGTCGCGACCATAACTTAGTCGCCAATCAGTCGTAAATATACAACTATATTGCGACTACATCTTATAGTCTCTAATTAGCAACTATGTTACGACTATATATCTGTAATTGCACTATTTGTTGCTAAATAGTCGCAAAATAGTCGTTTATTTTTGCGACTACCTTCGTAGTCGTACACTGTAGTCGCAAAGTATATGTTTTCTTGTAATGACATGTTCCATTACTTCTAATTGACCAACTTCAGGCTTGATAACACTGGGGACAGTGTTGTTTAAGTCTGGGGGAGGTGGTTACTGACATTCTGTTCTGTTTTGAGAATCTTTTAGTTGTGTCAAAAACCTGTTTTATTGAGTCAGAATTTAGTTAAAACTATCAGATTTTCTTTGAACTACCCATAAAATATTGATGCTTACAAGAACCATTACTACAAATGTTGATTACAAGTCTTACTAAGTAGAATATCATAGGTAGATTAATCTAGCAAAGAAGGTTTAGGTTCTTAGAGAATCTGGAAAATCTATTGTTTACTCCACCTTATGAACTTTTAACTTCTCATCTAGGGGCTTGATATTCATTGATCTTGATTCTCTCTTTCAACACATGCAAGTATGTTTAGGTACAGTCTCTCTTTGATATTTACTGATACAGCTTTTAGAGCATCAGTCTATAGAATGGTGCACACAAACATGTCTCCTCACAAGGAACACAAGTACTGAACTCTCATGAACCTATCTCCTCACAAGGAACACAAGTAATGAGTATTGCCAATTCTTAGGCTGTAAAAAAAATATTGAGAAAAGAAACATTGATTATCGAAAAAAATATGATCAAGGGAAGAGAAAATAGGAGAGCTGCATTGAGATTGACTTGTTCAGTAATTAGGAAGGGAAAGAATCTATAAGTGATTTGATTGATAAATCCTTGATGAGATATTACGCTTAAATAAATGAAAGCTTTCGGATTTCTCGAAGGAGCTTGGACTGTATTTGAGAGATTGCTAAGCTTGTGATAAGTATACTGAAATCTTATCTTCTGTTGGCTCTGTAGGATGTGGATTCGAAAGTATTGATTAATGTGGCGTTTCTAAGGTTAGCTGACTGTTGCTGGTTTCAAACCTCGACTCTGTTCTTAGTCTTATGTTTGCTTCAGTGCAAGCAAAAGCTAAGTCTAGGGGAGTTGATATATCATTGTTTTTATGGTATTTAACCATGATATAAGTCCTTTCTATTGAGTTTTTTTTTGTCTTTTTAGAGTCCTAGTAGAGTCTTTGCCGGTTATTGCATGATTGGAGCACAATTGGAGGTTTTGGAGCATTTTGGATCAAAGCAAGAGTTCTTCCCGAATGAAGCAACAAGGAAGCATTACTCTGCACTGGTGACGATTGTCACCACCTAATAGGTGATGCTCATAACCCACATCTGAGGAAAAACTGCGCGATTAATTAAAAGATGGAGGATGATTTGCAGTTTTGGCTCAGTAGTTCTATTATTTACAAAAGTTTCTCACTCGTGTTTTAGTTTGTATATTAGGTTTTTCAGCCATTCTTTGGCTTGTATCTAATTTTCTAGAGAGCTTTTGAGAGAGATTGATTTTAGAGCATTGAGGGAGACAAATCATGTATTCTTTTAGAGAAGTTTTCAAACCCTTGTATCTCTACTTCTATCTTTTTAATGCAGTATTATTCAGTTATGTTTTGTTCATTCATATCCATGTCTGAGTAATCTGCCAGTTAGCTTAGGATGATTAAAAGGTTGATGAAGATTTTATAGAATTGTTAAACTGTTAGAATAATCATTTGGTTCTTCATCTAGACTTGCATCATTTCGATTCTAGGACTAGTCATCTAGAAATCGCACCATAAGCTGTTTAATAGATGTGAGAACATTATAATCACTTGAACTAGTCTTAGATGAGCAAAATTACTATCTACAAAGAGATTTGATTTATGAATTTTTTGAACAACCGAACCTGATCATTACTGCTTATTTAAATTGTTAGAATTTGCAAAGAGATTTGAAATTCTGGAATTTAGGCATATATATCTTCTGCAATGAGAATTGATTAGTTATAAATAAGTGTTTCGAGTTCTAGACGGTTTTAATTATTTCCTGATTGCATGCATTCTACATTCTCGGATTCAACCTGCGAATTATCCTGACATAGCGTTTTTAGCTCTCTGAACTTTAGAAACAATCATCAAATCACCTGCTTTTATTTATTTCGTTATTTTGCTTTTCATTCATTCATTACCGCTTAGCAATAATCTGAATCTAAATTCTGTAGTGTAGTAGCTTACTCCATTGAGATTCGATAATCCTTTGTGCAACAACTGCACTGTTGTGCACTTGCAGTAGTACTTTAAATTGGGTAAAACTAGACCCTTATCACTCCACAAGGACAAGCTTCTACTTCTACTGCCCATGAGTCTGAAGTCAAAGGGATACTCCATCAGCTCTCTAAGGTCAAGCTACAACAACTATAGAGCTTGCTAAGAAATTTGTAGAAGTCCACAACAAGATGGACAGTCAATACACCGATCTGTGTTCCAAGATTAAGAGTTTAAACTCTAGAGTGAAGACTTAGAGAACAACAAGGGTATTGCCTCCAGCTCTAAACCACAAGGTCAGCTTCCTGGAAAACCTAAAGCTAATCCAAGGAAATTCTACAATGCCATCTCTTGTGAAGCTTTACCTTGCAATGTTGACTCTGCTGCTGAACTTGCTTAGTTGAAGAGCCTTCTTTCTGATGATGATAGTCTGGCACTTTACTCCTCTACCAGGACAGCTGTCCTCAATGAGGGCATTGAGACTTTAAGTACAGGGGAACAGCTAAAAATGTTAGCTAAAGAGAATAAACCAGAACCTTACATACCATATCAGTCTGCTCTTCCATTTCCTGAAAGGTTCAAGCAGCAGATGTTAGCCAAGTAAACAGCTATATTCCTAACAACCATGGAAGAAGCTGAGAGGACTTGTGAACATGTACCTGCTGATTTTTTGGCTTTCGAGAAAAAGCTTCTAGCTAAAGTCAAAGAGGTTAGTAAGGACAAGCTGTGCTCACCAACAGTTTCACTAATAAGAGCTGAAGAGATCACCACTACCAAGAAGCTGGAAGATCCAGGATGCTTCACCTTGCCCTGCACATTAGGAAACTCTACATTCACCAGCTATTTGTGTGATATAGGAACCAGCATAAACTTGATGCCTCTTTCTACAGCCAAGAGTCTTGGCTACACAAGCTTCAAAAAAAATAGTATCTCTCTTATCTTAGCTAATGGGACAAGAAGAAGTCCTGATAGATTGTTGGTTGATCTGTCTATTATGATTGAAGGAGTGAAAGTGCCAACAGACTTTGTGGTGCTTGTATTGATTGTGCTGCCAAAGACCCCATCATTTTGGAAAGACCTTTCTTGGCCTCAGCTGGAGCATTGATAGATGTTCAAAAAGTATTATTGAGCTAAGGTTGAGAAAAGACAAGGTCCTCATGTTTGATGCTAAAGGTTGGAGCATGGGTCCAGCAAAGAAGAACATGCCTACTCACTTGAGTTCAAGAGAAAAAGCTTAGCGATTGATGACTTGCTTCTCCCTAATGAATATGAGGGAGTGAGTTTTGATGAGAAGCGTCTATCGGACCTGTTCATGGAGCAACAGCCAGCACCAATGAAGCAACAAGTCATGGAGACCCCAAAGATGACCAAAGGGAATGATCCTAAGTGAAACTCTCTCTCTAATGGGTTAATCTTGAAGCTGGTGAGCTCATCTGATAAGGGGCTGATGTACAAGGTCAAGAGCAAGGGGATACCTCAACCTTTTACATTTGTCAAGTCCTTCCACACCATACAAAGAGTACCAAAGAGTTCTTAAACTCTTCCTTTCCCAAATAAAAGAAAATGGGTAACACATCAAGTTTAAAGACGTAAAACAAGATGTTTATCCTTGTATATACTTTCTTTTGCTTTAATTTTTGTGTTTTAGTGTTTTGAATTTCAGGATTGCTATTTGAAAATTCATTGGAGAGCAAATAAGGAAGGAAGAATTTCTCAGAGGTCACCCCTATGACATGCCCCGGCTTCACCTCCTCGGAATGAGTCGATCCGTGACTTTTGGGAGTTAACCCGGGCAGTCACCCCGGCTACACCTTGTTGGAGCGATTCGGGCAGATAAAAATGAGGAGTTGCCCCGGGGAGCTGCACCGGCTTCACCTCCTCGGGATGATCTAGCCAGAGAAATCTTGAAGTTAGCCCGGGCACTCACCCCAGCTTCACCTCCTCGCTGCGACCATTCCCAGGTAATTCAACTCTTCTTTGGACGTGTTGGCCCGAGCTTACCCCTTCTTTTACCCCTTAAAAACCTAAATTTTTTTTTATCTTCTTCTTCTTTATTCACGCCTCCTTCATTATCTCTCTTAACTCTCAACCAAAACTCGGTTCAACGTGCTCCATCTAATTATGTGTTGATGTGGAATTGGAATGAAAATTGATTGGACATTGATCATTGATTGTTTGCATGGTGATTAGAAATGCGAGTGATGAATTTTTATGGTGGAAGTTTGAATTTTTAGCAAGTTTGTGTTCTTTGTGAATATTGAGTCAAAAAATTGCAATTACTCTCTTGAAACTTATTAGATTTTGATGCTTCCAATTCCATTAGGCTTCTTTCACCGTGCTTGATTGATATTGAATGATAAATCACAGCTTTGAACTTACTAAGAATTTTTTGATTTTGACAAAATTTGAAAATTTTGGCTAAGTGTTAAGATTGTGATATTTGGTTAGCTATGTTCTTGCTCTCTAGTTGTTTGCATTCTTGGTTTGTTTAATGACAAATAAAGATTGCATAAACAAGATAATACTTTCTTTAAAGGGTTCTACACTATACTTATTGTCTTGTAAGTGTGTCTCCTCTTGTAGAACATGAGATCAAAGGAATGAGCTAAAAGAACCAAGGCTGCAGCTGCAAAGGTAAGTGCTGCTAAGAAAATAAAGAGGCATGTGCTCCATGATAGTAGCTCTGATCTAGAGGGACAGCAAGAGAGAAGATCCAAGCAGAACAAAGGTAAAGAGACTGAGAAAGGGAAGCAAAACAAGGCTTCAAAGGAGGTCCATAACCCAACATCTGATGAACTCTACAAGAAAGCAATGGGGATGGCATTCAGTAGAACAAGATATGCTGATGTGTAGCTGTTGAGCTACATTGGGATCTTAGGAGAAGTTCAGTTGCTCTTCAAGGAGATGGGGCTAGGGAAGTTCTTCAGTATGGTATACCCTTCTCACAAAACTGCCACTTGCCAATTCATCTCATCACTTGAGGTGTATTTCTATGAAGAGGGTGAAGAGGGCGACCCTTTGTTTGGGGATGGCTACATCAAATTCAAAGTGGGAAGAACCATCTACTACATGGGATTCAACCAATTGAGTGAAGTCTTTGGGTTTAGGGCTGGGAGAACAAGGAGCACATAAATGGAGGCTGTTAAAGGTGAACACAAAGGAGTGTGGGATCAGACTAGTGTGGGGGTGCTCAAATTCGCCATCCAGCCATCAGATATGCACACAAAGTGCTTGTAAACACATTCTTTGAGAGGAAGGAGAACAACAATGTGCTTGATGAGGAGATGATCTTCTTGTGCAAGGGTTTGAGAAACATTCTTGAGAGCATAGGATATCTTACAATCATCAAGTGAGATCTCTCAGGAATAGGGTTGACCACTGTTTTGGTGAAGCAATTCTTGTACCTCAAGAACTGGATAGCCACAACTACTGATGCTAAGCCTAGGATTGGCTTTGGAGGTCTCATTACTCCTATCTTGGAGGCAGCCAATGTATCTCTTAGTGAACCAACCCACCCTCCCATGTTTATTGACAAGGCATACTTAGCTAAGTCTCAATGCTTATCTGGATGCTTGGGCCAAATATTGGCATATCAGTTTCATGTCAGCCCCACAGAAAAGAGGAAGATCTTGCTTCCCAACATGGCTGAGACACTTCACTTTCTTCAAGAGCCTTTTCTAGGCTTGAAGTCCTAGAAGAATCTCTTGTAAACCCAAGGAAGGATCCACCTCTTGAGTCTATTAAAGCTAAGTCTAACATAACAAAGACTCCTACTGCAACAGCTGAAGGGGTAGAAGATGAAGAAGAAGAGCAAGAGCAGCTCTATGGGAGTGATATACTTTGAGCCTTACAACAGTTGAATCCCTAATGAAGCAGTCAAGTCAGCTCACAAGCATACCTCCCTTCTCCAAAGATGGAACAAATGGCAAGACAAGACTATCAAAAATCTTGTCAAGACCATCAAGGGGATGAAAAATGGAATGAAAGGTATGCAGAAGGAAATCATGAGCTTAAAGGAAAAGCGTGGTGAAACCTCTGGTGCACAAGGAGCTGCGCATGAAGAGGACCAAGGAGATAATAATGGTGACAAAGGAGCCAATGCTTTAGAGAGCCTGATGTGATCATGTAAAGCAATCAGGATGATTAAGTGGAAGCTAAACTTGAACCTGGGGAAGCTAAGCTTGAACCTGAGGAAGCTATGCTTGAACCTAAGGAAACTGAGCTTGAACCAGGGGATACAATGCTTGTACCTGAAGGATCAATGATGAGGGCAGGAGACAAGGACTTTCAAGATGCTATTAATGGGATTATTCAAGCAAGTCTGAACAAGGAAGGCATTCCCAAACCATTTGGAGAAGAAATTTACCAAGACCAATCTGCATTGGTTCATCTTCTCATTCATTTCAGAAAAGGAATTGGAGATCTACTAGACCAGATGCTCACGCCAAAGGATTACTTGGACTGGAATGAAGAAGACTCAACTCAAGAAGTCTTGATGATGATCCAAGTCCAAGAGGAGGTCTAATGGGTTTGTGATCATTTGTATTATTTTTCCTTATCCTTGGTTTTGTCCCAATGGGTTTTCCAGGAAAGGTTTTGATGATGCAAATGGATCACAAAGTTACTAAGCCCAAATCAGCAAATGGTGAAACTATGAAACTGCTTCCTACAGCACTAATTTGACCACTTCATTTTTTCAGTTCGACCACTTCAGTCCTCTAGGCAATCCGAAAATCAGACTACTTCAAGAGTCACTTTTGAAGCTCAAGAGTCATTCAAACTTAGTTGTATTCAGTCTTTGTTTAGTTATTGTTTTGACCACGAGTTTGGCCCTTTGCCTACTCTTTTTCTTTTCTATATAACTCATGTAATCTCATTTGAGAAACATATCCCTTTTTTTATAAAACATTTTGAGAGTGATTCTCTTTGTTCATTGTGAACAGTTCGATCTGTCTTGGTGTGTCATATCCAAGGGATCAACCCGGTTTATCAAGTGTTCTTCATCACACTTGTGTGGCCATTCTACCAACTAAAGTTAGTTGTTTGCAGTACAAGTTAGTATCAGGTGGTGAGTATCAAATACTCACTATTGGAGCTACCTGCATCACCTTTCTAAGGTTCCACCGCCTTTTTCATTGGAATTTCCGCTTCCATTGGATTAAAGGATTATCCCTACCAACTTTAGAGTGCCTGATCTTGGAGGATCGTATCGTCTGGTATCAGAGCTCCACTCAAAAAGTTTGGTATTCCATCATTCTGTTAATCTTCTCATCTTTTCATTTTCATCTCTCCACCTTCTTATCTTTTCATCTACTATCTTTTCACCTTCTTATCTTTTCATCTTCTTTTTCTACCATTTTTGTTACTTATTTTTAATATTTATTTTTGTATCCAGTAACAAAAAAAAGATCAAAAAAAAGAACAAACAAAAACGTAAAAAAAATAGGATCTAATTAGTTCTGGAATTTGTTTTGCAAATCTAAAGTTTCTTCTTCTATTTTTTTGTCTTTCAGTCATTTCTGTTCTTTCTATTCTATTTCTTTTCTTTCTGTTCTTTCTATTCTATTTTTCTTTCTTTTTGTTCTATTTCTATTTGAGTTTTCTAAACTTTCTTTTCTTTATATTCTATATTTGGTTTACTGGTTGATTCTTGAGAGAAACATATTGGGATTGATTGTTAGTCCTATTGGAACTTTGAGAATTCACTGAGTGACATTTGTTAAAGTGAAACACCTTTGTGAGGGAAACACTTATGAGGACTTATACTTCTAATTTGTTTGTTGAATTTTACAGGGAAAAATGATGTCTAACAAAGGAAAAACTACTCATGTAGAAGGAAGAATGGAGGTCTTAAATCCTCAAATGGTATTTAAAGATGATGGACAACAAGAAACTGAAGAAGAAGTTGTTTCTGTTTCTAAGTTGTCAGATTTTGAGGAACTTTCTGCCAAAGGAGACTTGTTAGTTACAAGGAGATCATTGAGCATGCAAGCTAGAGAAAAAGAGAAAGTGCAGCATGAGAATTCATTTGTTACTAGATGCCATGATCAGAATGAGCTTTGTAGTCTGGTCATTGATGGAGAGAGCTGTACAAACGTGGCAAAGATTAGCTTGGTGGAGAAATTGGGTTTAACAACCACGAAGCATCCAAAGCGATACAAACTACTATGGTTGGATGGTAGAGGTGAAGTAAAGGATACAAGGCAGGTTCATATTTCGTTTTGCATGGGAAAGTATGAAGACAAGGTGCTGTTGATGAAGTACCTATGCAAAGAAATCATATATTGTTGGGGAGACCTTGGCAATTCGATCATAGGGTGCATCATGATGGTTTTACCAGCAAGCACACATATGGATACAATGGCAGAAGCATTACTCTTATTCCTTTGACACCACATGAGGTTCACCAGATCAATTGTTACTGAAACCAAAGGAGAGACAAAAAGCTTTGAGAGACCCCCTAAACACTTACCACCAAAAAGAGAGGGTGTGTTTGAGAAAAAACTCAGAAAATGGCCTGTAAGAGAAAACCCGTGAGGAAACACAAAAAATTCCTTGAGAGCTCTAATGAGATTGAGAGAGATTTGTTTTTAAAACAGCCAATGATTGTACTACTGTACATAGAGTCTCTTCTAAACTCTAATGATCTTGACCATTTTTGGTTTAGTTGTGTTGTTTCATTGTTGCAAGATTCAAATGAAGTATTTCTAGAGGATACATATAATGGATTGCCACCAATCAGTGGAAATGAGTATCAGATTGACTTTGTACCAAGTGCTTCCATTTCTAACATGCCAGACAACAGGACGAAACCAGAGGAACCAAAGAAGCTTCAGAGGCAAGTTAGTGAACTAATAGAGAAATGTTACATCAAAAAGAGCATAAGTCCAAGTGTTGGTCTTATTTTGCTAGTTTTTGAGAAGGATGGGATTTGGAGGATGTACAATGACTGCCGAGCCATCAAAAACATCAAGGTAAAGTATCAACATTCCATTACTCTACTGGATGGTATGCTTGATAAGTTCCATGGTTCATGTAGGTTATCTAAGGTTGATCTTAGAAATGGTTATCATAGAAATCGAATGAAAAAGAAGGCTGAGTGGAAAATTGTTTTCAAAACAAAACATGGTTTACATGATTGGTTAGTGATGTCTTTGGACTTAACTAATGCACCTGGCATTTTGATAAAGTTGTTGAATCATTTTTTGAGTCCATTCAATGTTTTGAGTTCATTTAGTATTTTGAGATCATCCATTGGAACTGATGTTGTTGTTTTCTATCTTGATGACATTCTGATATATAGCAAGCACTTAGATGAACATGTTGAACATTTGAAACTTGTTTTAGATGTTCTAAGAAAAGGAAAGTGCATTGCTAATGTGAAAAGATCTATATGTTGCATATATAATTTTGTGTTTCTACCCTTTGATGAAAGTGAACAAGATAAAGAGGCTGAGGATTTGAAAGTTCATACAGCAAAAACGTGGCTACATTTGTGGCTTATGGATTTTATTGTTCATTCTGACTATGATTGGTTGGAGCATAAAGAAAAAAAGTAATACCAAAAGCAAACAAGTGAGAGGCGATGCAGAGTGATCTTTGAATCTGATGATTTGGTTTTAGTTCCTATGAGGGAAAAATGAGAACAGGACAAAAGGAAATCAAAACTGATGCCATGGATCAATGGTCCATTCAGAGTCTTGAAGGAAATCAGTGACAATGACAATCAGCCTGACATGCAAGGTAAGTACAATGTGAGTTCAAGCTGTAACGTTTCTGACTTAGCTCCTTTTGTTGCACATGAACCAGATTTGAGGACAAATCTTTTTCAAGAAGAGGGGCTTGATGTGATCATGGAAAGCAATCAGGATGATCAAGTGGAAGCTAAACTTGAACCTAGTGAAGCTAAGCTTGAACCTGAGGAAGCTATGCTTGAACCTAAGGAAACTGAGCTTGAACCAGGGGATACAATGCTTGTACCTGAAGGATCAATGATGAGGGCAGGAGACAAGGACTTTCAAGATGCACTTAATGGGATTTCTCAAGCAAGTCTGAACAAGGAAAGCATTCCCAAACCATTTGGAGAAGAACTTTACCAAGACCAATCTGCATTGGTTCATCTTCTCATTCATTTCAGGAAAGGAATTGGATATCTACTGGACCAAATGTTCACGCCTAAGGATTACTTGGACTGGAATGAAGAAGACTCAACTCAAGAAGTCCTGATGATGATCCAAGTCCAAGAGGAGGTCTAATGGGTTTGTGATCATTTGTACTCTTTTTCTTTATCCTTGGTTTTGTCCCAATGGGTTTTCCAGAAAAGGTTTTGATGAGGCAAATGGATAACAAAGTTACTAAGCCCAAATCAGTAAATGGTGATATTGTGAAACTGCTTCTTACAGCACTAATTCGACCACTTCAGTTTTTCAGTTCGACCACTTCAGTCCTCTAGGCAATCCGAAAATCAGACTACTTCAAGAGTCACTTTTGAAGCTCAAGAGTCATTCAAACTTAGTTTTTCTTCAGTCTTTGTTTAGTTATTGCCTTGACCACGAGTTTGGCCCTTTGCCTACTTTATTTCTCTTTTATATAACTCATGTAATCTCATTTGAGAAACATAACCCTTTTTAAAAAAAAAAACCTTTTGAGAGTGATTCTCTTTGTTCCTTGTGAACAGTTTGATATGTCTTGGTGTGTCATATCCAAGGGATCAACCCAGTTTATCAAGTATTCTTCATCACACTTGTGTGGCCATTCTACCAACTGAAGTTAGTTGTTTGCGGTAAAAGTTAGTATTAGGTGGTAAGTTTCATATACTCACTATTGGAGCTACCTGCATCACCTTTCTAAGGTTCCACCGCCTTTTCCTTTGGAATTTCCACTTCTATTGGATTAAAGGATTATCCCTACAAACTTTAGAGTGTCCGATCTTGGAGGATCGTATCAGAGCCTCCAAGGGAACAAGAAGAAGTCGAACCTCCTAGAGCATCCTCTTATGAGCCACACTAAATGAGAAAGAGGAGAGCTACACATTCCCAACTCTCCCTCTCCAGCAACATGTCCCACTCCAGCTACATGTCCTATTATATGGACACCTCCTCTTCCTATGGTAACTAAGGTACACACCTCCTTCCATTGTACATACCATTTTCTTGTTTTCTGTTATTAATTTTCCATTGCCTTGTTGAATATTGGCTCCTCTTGCACTTTTATTACACAAGAGATTGTGTAATCTAAGTGTGGGAGAGAGTGTGTGAAATTTGACAATGATTTTAGCAAATTTTGCATCATTCATAGCATTTTAGCTCATGCATTTCATCTATTTGCATAGAAAAATAACAAAACAAAATTGAAAAAAAATTCGAAATTTTTGTTTTCAAAAACAGAGCATTTAGTTGCATTTGCACTTAGGATTGAGTCTAGAATGCACTTCATATAGATTTGTATAGAATTTGCATGGAGTAAATCACTTGTTAAGATATCCATGTTTGAAGTGATTTCAATGACTTGGTTGCTAGTTGTTTGATTGTATTGTAGTGAGTTTGAAGTTAATACTGCATCATACTTTGAGTTCTTGCAATGATATTCATGTCTTAAGTTGAATCTTGCTGTGAATTGAATCCAACTCTAGTAATTAGAACTATAATATTGACTTTTAAATATCATGTTCATGCATTGAAAAGTGATTTTGATGCAGCGCATGTGTGGAATTGGGCTTTTAGCGACAACCACGTTATTAGGCTTTACGTGTTTGTCAAACTAAGTATATGTTTAGATTTAATTGTTAGATTTCTTTTATTTAAAGATAATTATCATTCCTTTTAGATTAGGTTGAATAGATACGATCTCTTTCTTTTAGTATAAGTATGGTGTTCTATAGATTTGTAAAGATAACTTTGATTTTGAATAAACCTTTAAGCTTTCTAGCTAAACGAGCTTTCTAGCACGGAAAAGAGTATTTCCAAACGAGCTTTCATTAGCACGGGGAAGAGTATTCCCAACCTCTATCGATTTAAACGTAGATCTTCTACGTCTATTTCAAACCGATTAGACATGAATCCCTTGGATATCTCGTGTGTTTTCGTTTATCGCTTCCGCCTCTCCATCAGTTGGTATCAGAGACAAACGATTCTGTCAATTGTTTCCACACCAATCATGCCATCGAAGCATCTCTACAATCGTGTCGATGAATGGACAAAGCTTTGTGAGTCTCTCTTTGCGATGCTGGAGAATTTCCAAGCTTCATCTCAAAAGTCTATTCAGCAATTCGATGGTGACGAAGACATCTTCCATGAACCCATCTATGATGTTTATGGTGATGAATTAGCTGCTACAGAACCTGATTATCATGAAAATACAATCTATAATATCTATGATGATTCAGATCCAATCTTTAATGTTTGTGAGGTGGCAGATCCAATCGTTAATACATGCTGTGAGGACGAAGAGCTCCATTTATAGTTGTTTCCAACACCAATTTATCGATTCTAGGTTTTGAACATGGGGAAAAGAAGATCAAGTCTTCATTGTCAAGGATAATGAAGATTATAACCTATTTCGCAAGACTGATATACATGTCATCGGAAATCAAAAGGTGATATAACACTTGGACAACGTGTTCAGCTCAAGAACGAACCTCCAGATCGGGGTCGCAGCAAAAATTTGTTTTGTCACAGTGATAAAGATCTCTCCAACGAGGTCCATGCTACAATGGTTTTTGACAGCTATGTTGACAAAGATCGTGATGATTTTCGAGCTTGTGATGATAAGATTCGAGCTTGTGATGACGGGGTCTATTTTTCCCCCTATGTTGATCCAGTGGTTGTTATCTATGATGCGTATAACGAGCCACCAGATCATGCTCGACATAGTGAAGAAGACCACTACAAAGAGATTTATGATGAGCCGGTAATTGACATCTATGACGGTGACCCCATTGGTGCTGTTCCTATTAATAAGTTTTCGGCAGAAAGAGATAAAAATTCTGTGTATATACGAAGCGAGTTTGGCAAAAATAAAGATCTCAAAAGTAAGTTTATGTTCATTTCAAGACTTGGAAAACACGTCAACATTTTGGATTTTGGTCTTGGTTACACAAGTTTAGTCACGCCGAGTACAGAAACACCAACCCATTCACAACATCTGTTGATATGTTTTACAAGGAAGTTGTTATCAAGTGACTTTGCATCTGATGTCTTACTTGCGCCGATCTCCTTGTTTACACTCCGAGATTGCATCTGTTCATCGTGGGAGGAGCCTAATGCAGATTTGACAAAAACTTCAGTTGGCATTTTTGCTCAGCATCAAGAAGATGGTGGTTGATTTCTTTACTGCCATAATCTGTCTTAGAGTCTTCTCGGAGGTATCAAATTATCATTACAACCAAATCTTTGATTTCTTCCATCGTGAAAATGTTTTTGTGGATAAAAAGAAGTCCATGTCCAAAATCCAGTGGTATTATATCGTGAGTGGTGTGGTTCTTTATGTTGGTTGTTCACTGGAAATTTTTAAAGTGAAGTTTGTGCAAGTCCACAAACGTACTTTAATAGTTTTCTTCGATGCCATATTCATTTTTGGAGTCGGGTTGGAAGCCTGGATTTCACACCACCGCTGGTTACTTGCTCGTTTCCAAAGTGAAACTAATTTTCTTGATAGATTGGTGCACAATTTTGGTGTCTGTTGGACGGTTTTCTTGAGTTTTGTGGACTGATTAGTTGGACTTTCAACAAAAGAACTTAGTTTTCGGTTTCCCATTCTTGTTGGGCATGTAAAGCTTTGTTGTGGTTTTTTCATTACTATTATACTTGATGAAAAAGGTATCACAAAATGTATGTGGCCACCGTGGGTTCTTGAGGTCATGATTTGTATTCACGTGTTCTCAACCGTGTGGTTCTTTCTTAACGTCACGTCACCACTTGATTTACATGGTGGAGCTTCTAAGCAAGGAGTCCGATTTTTGCGTAATCCACAATGGCATGCCAACTTCACTTTCATGGCAGATATGTGTTGGGATAAATTATCTTTCGAGTCACGAAAACTGCTTTGTGTTGTTTTAACTTTTGACAATCTGCTTGCTTGCAACGATGTGTCTTTGAGAAAAAAGTTGGTCTGAGAATCGTGCTGGAGGGTATACCCCATAATGTGTTTCATTTTCATATTTCTATTTATTTCAAGGAGGTACATGTCTTCATTATTATGGAGTTTGTGAGACGAGATGACATACATACACACATTATGGAGCTATGGAAGCAAGACGTCTCTCTCAGAACAAGTGCCCATGATGTAATTTTCTTCCTCGGTGACTCAACGTGGTCAACAAAAAGGAATCAACACAGCAGCAAGGACGTTGGTCAACTCAATAGGATTTATTTTCCTGATAGTCCTTTGGCTATTCTCGACGAAGAAATGGGGATGTTAGCTGAATATAAAAGTTTCGACGATGTTGATGATGATTGTAAAACCAGAAGGATGTTAGGCCTTTCTGTTTGTCGGAACACACGCCACATGCTGCTTAAGAAGTGGCTAAATTCATGGGTGAAACCATGTTTCTCTAACCCTCGACTTTGTCTTCTCTTAATGGATTTGTTTGATGAAGTATTCCTTTCGGGAGTTTTAACTGGGGTGATGTTCCATCATTTCATTTTATTAGCAAATGGGTTATCATTGAGAGATATCATTCCTTTTAGATTAGGTTGAATAGATATGATCGCTTTCTATTAGTATAAATAGGATGTTCTATAGATTTGTAAAGATAACTTTGATTTTGAATTAACCTTTAAGCTTTCTAGCTAAACGAGCTTTCTAGCACGGGAAATAGTATTTTCAAACGAGTTTTCATTAGCACGAGGAAGAGTATTCCCAACCTCTATCGATTAAAACATAGATCTTCTACGTTTATTTCAAACCGATTAGTCACGAATCCTTTGGATATCTCGTGTGTTTTTGTTTATCGCTTCCGCCTCTCCATCAGATATCATGGATACCTATATATATATATTGACTTTGTTCTTCCTTTTATCACTCTTGCTAGTCCAAATAGATGATCCTCATCTATAGGACAGTTAAAACCCACCTTGAACTAAGCCTTTTCCTTCAAACCTAAACATTATCTTGTATGATTGTGAGGCCTTAAGCATAACTTTTGAATCTTCCTAGGCAAAAAGTGTTCGGATTTAAACCGACAAGAAGAAGCTCTCATGTAGATACTAGCTTGAATCTTGAGCTAAATACTAGGCTAGGTGGTTGGGATAGGGTAAGCTATAGTGGATTGTGTTTCAATGTTTACATCTTTGGGAGAAGAAGAAGAATGTGACTTGTGGTACAAAAGGTAAATGTGGGGATGTTATCAAATGTTGGTTAGCCGATCAAGAGAAGAAAAAGCTCTAAGAATCAACAAATAGAAGGTGGCCTTAATAAAAGAAAATCAAGCCAAGCAAAGCACCAAAAAGTGAAACAATGGAGGCACCAACACAACAAAGAAGAGCAAAGAAAAAAAAACAAAAGAGGCCAACCACTCAAATCAAAGGAAGAAAAAGACTTCCCCAAACACAACAAGAAGGTGATAAAAATGCAAGGAAGAGAAGGCAACAAAAGCCTTGGGAAAGGGTATTCTTAGGAAGTTCATCTTTGGGATTAGATTAAGTGCTAGGGTCCGATTTGGGCATCATGGGTAGATGAGAATCATCCTTGTATGCATACATTGGCTTTTACCTTTAGAATTTTGCCATAGGTTGATTCATTTTATTGAGAGATCCCTTTGATTTTTGAAACCTTTATGCATGAGATCATTTTTATCTCAAAACCATGTCCCTTAGCCAAATGGTTTCATTTTATTTGCATGATCATGATTCACTTGGGTGTTTTTAATGAATGTTAAAGAGTTGAAGGATATGAATGCTTGTGTAGGCTAAGCTTGAGTTCATTGTTTGGTTATGATAATTATGGCTAAAATTTGAAGTAGAACAAACTTTTTGCATCTTGGAACTTGGAACTTAGACATTGACTTCACTTTTTCTATTGACAACTTTAGTTTTGAGCTCTCACTTTCAAACCCCATTCCCTTATTTGTCCTTGTTTGCTTGAGGGTAAGTAAAAGGCAAGTGTGGGAGTGCTGATAGCTTGCATGTTTACATCATTTAGGCTTGCGTAATCATATGTGTTGAAGTCTCTTTCATGCATAAACTCTCATTTTAGGTCTCCTTTGCATTCATATTAGAGTTAGCTTATGTATAGGTATGCATTGTATGTTTTGCTGTATTTTGGAGGGGTTATCTAGGTACTATGGAGGCTAAGGAGGCTTTCTATCAACTGGAGTTCTAGTGGATGCATGGAGGAGAGCTTAAGGGAATCAAAGCAAAGAAGAAGACTCGCATTGGGCAGCTGCACCGGCTACACACCTCGGAGCAAGACGACCAGCACTTTCAGGAGAGTACATCGGGTGTCACACCGGCTTGCACACCTCGGTGTGAAGGAACCCAAAGCTCCAAGAAGCTCACATCGGCCACCTGCCCTGGCGTGTACTCCTCTGTATGAGAAGAACCAAAGATTTCACCAGTCTGCACCGGTAACTCGCCCTGACTTCCTCACCCCGCAGTGGATCCACACCGGCCACCTGCACCACCGACTTGCCCGGGATGACCTCTTTCCGTCCCACTTTGACCTTGGTCAATATTCTTGACCAAGGGTTTGACCAAGGATTAATCTTTTGATTATTTAAAGCAAACCTTATCTGTTCATCTTATCAACAGTTAATCTTATCTTTTATGTTTTCCTGATCTAAACATTTTCTCTCTCTCTCTTCTTTTCTTATGCTTTTTCTAGAAATAATAGGATTTGTAAGCACAATTTGGGTTTTAATTAAGAGTTTGCATTTCTGGCTTTTGATCTCTTGTTATTTCTTTTGATTATGCTTTCTTATCTTATTGCCTTAATTTTCGCCATGATCATTATGTGTTCTGAGTAGTTCTATTAGGATTCTTAGGATGGGTTAGATCCATGATGATTTAGTGGTTGGTCGTTGATGTTTAGTGCTTAATATTGATAGATACTTTCTTATTTAATGTTCTTAATGCTTAATCTTTTCTGACCACTTAGATTTCGAAATTAGGTATTCTTACACCAAAAGCGTTTGATAAAATGTCTGAACTAATCTTATAAGAGATTTACTTGCCTTACACGTGAGAGTGGTTGACTAGGGAGTATTTTGGCTTGATATAACTGATTCTTTATGCTTGTTGATTGTTTGATCACTAATGAGAATTAGATCTTGATTAAGTTGTTAGCAAAGGGTTCATTGTCATTGGAATGAATTGATCTGCTTGTTTAGAGTTCTATGCTGAAAAATTAGCCTTATTGGTTGAGTTTGTGCATCAATGATTGACTACTATTTCATCATTGGATCAATAAACCCATCCTATGACTCATGCTTGTTTCAATTCGAATTTTCCCTGTTTTTCTCTGTTTTTCTCTGTTTTTACTCTGTTTCTTGAGTTTGATTGTTAAGTTACTTACCTTGCAATATTGTTCATTGCTTTCTTTTGTTTGTTTGATTGATTGATCATTTAGGTTGCTAGATACTTCTACAATATTTCCTGATTGGCTTAGCTTACTAGAAATCATGTATTCTCTCTGTATCAAATCCCTAATTGGATTGACATCTTAAGTACTCCAATGACATGATCTTAGGACTTAAGAAATTGAGTAGCAAAAAGATAAAAAAAAATATTTTATCACAACTCACTGGAGATGCATACTTATGGTGGAGACAAGTAAGACACTTAAGGTGGGAGTATCTAGGAAGAGCCATCATCATTTGGAGAGTCGTGAAATGGGTTGTGAACAGAGAGTATGTTTCCAAAGTTCACTTAGAAGAAACCATTATACAATGGAGAGAAGACAATTAGAGCCAGCAGGAAGACAGAGTAACTTACTCCAACAAGCTAACTTTCAGCTAAACCAGAAGCACACACCTGCCTACTCTCAAGATCAGAAGAATAGCCTTTCAAAGATCATGGATAAGAAGAATGTTCTCAACCAAAGAGCATTCTGCAAGCCAATAGCAAAACCAGAACAAATCAATGTTCAAGCAAAGGCTCATCTAATTCCTTCTTTAGATGAATTCTTATCTAAATTATTTACCACTAGTATGATGCACTTGTCTGTGTCAAAGAGAGCTGGAACAGGTTTAAAGGAGCACACGTCCAAAGGAGAAGAGATACCAACAATAAACCTTGCAATGGGCCAGAATCAGAGCTCCAAAGATGAACCTATGAGAAGAGAAGTTGCATCCAAGGCAACCAAATATAGCTCTAAGGCTATAAGAAAGCCACCGACCCACCAACCCAAGGTAAGTCTTCTAACTTTATAGATTCGAAAGAGCCAACATATTATAAGCATGATAAGAGAGGATACTTTTCTGCAAATTGTCCTATTAAGAAATTGTTGGAAGCAACTTGACTAGAAGAGAAAACAGAAAAAGCTAGAGATAGTAATAGTTTTATCTCATTCTGAATTTTTTGTTCCCGATGCTAGACTTATGCACTTGTCTTTGCCAAAGAGTTTTGATCCAGGAATAAAACAAGAAGAAAGGAAAACCAGAAAATATGAAAAGCTACAAGGAGAGCAGATTCTACAATTGACTTGTCCAATGGAGAATGAGAAAGTTAGAAGAAGAGCAATCAGATGCAATGCCATCATCACTAAGCCTAGATGAGAAACATGAGCTAACTACCCTTGATTCATATCACTTAGGAGCTCAAGACTCTAAACAACATAGTGAGAGTCTTGGAAAGCTTTAGTCATCTTTAGACTAGAGGAAAACAGAAACCATGGAGTTCAAGTAAATAAAGAGCACTTGATGCTACAACTAGCTAACACCATCACTGTGAGTTTAAATATTCCAAGGTCTATCTCTATACTTTTAAACTCAGATATGATGCACTTGTTTTTTTCCTTGAGAAGGTTATCATGTATAGACCATACCCAGAATGCTGAGAGAGAAGACAGCCTCAAAGAGAATCCCCTAGACCAAACATTGCACCATTTTACAGATTTGGGAAGTAATAACACTCTCCTCAGGTAAGTCATTTCTTTACAAAACTTATTTCTGGAGATTCAAAAGTAATGAACTTACTAGAATTAAGAGAAAGTGAGAACTCAATACCTTGTTTAAAACAGCAACAAAAGAAATTAGGTTTAACATTTTTAAAATTTTGTAAGAAACTCATAATGCACCTTTTTTTTTCCAAATATTTTAGATTAATTCAGTTACTAAGGAGATAAAACATAAAAAAGCTCCACTAGAGAAGAACTTGTTGTTAAATCAAACTCAGAACAAAGAGGCATCACCACCCAAGGAAAACAAGACTAAGGTTATTAAATGGGTAAAGGCTACAAAACAGAAGAGTCGCGCACCAGGCCAGAACACAGGAGCTATCCTATCCTTCCTGATCAAAGGGGAACCACCAGACGTTCCAAATTTCACCAAACCAAAGACGCACTAAGGTAAAACACTAAACTCCCAAAATATAATGAAAATTAACTTGCTCTTTCTTGGTGCAAGAGATATAGTTTCGAGGTCGAAACCTTTTCAAGAGGGAGAGTATTGTTGGAGCTTGATTTAGCACTCTAAATCCAGTCCACTCAAGCCCAATAGACAGATTCAAACTAAGCATAAATTGGCTGGGCTTCGTTTCGTACAACCCAGGCCCACTTCCTTGTAATGGTCAAAACTTGAACAATCAAACGGTCCGATCACAAGGTCAAGCTCCAGCTCGATGAAATCCCGAGAAATAAGGAAGGATCCAAGCCAACTCAGAGAAGATTCTTGCCAGTTCAAACGAGTCCGAAATTCATGGAGAGAGCTGCTGCATGTGGCCGAGATTTCTGGCTAAAGTTGCTGCACGTGGCCGAGATACGCGCTGGAGGTTGAAGCTCGACGAGGCTAGCTATATAAAGGACATAAACTGCTTAGTTCAGGGGACCTTCGGTTTGATCTTGTTCTACTCTTTTTACACACGAAAACTCTAAACTGCTCGCAGAGCTCTTTTCATTTCATCTCTTTTAGAGAAATCTTTGTAACCGTTTCATTCAACCAATTAATAGCAAGTCCATATTTCAGTTAAAGCTAGCTCATACTGTCAATCTGTTCGAGAGAATCTAGCCCTTAATTCTCCTAATGTTCTTTCCTTACAAAACACATAAATTTTTAAGTGTGGATTTCTCTATCCATATTTTGGCGCCGTATGTGGGGAAGATCTATAGATTTCTCTTACTCAAGAGCAGATCCTAAGCCAGCTGAAACCGAATGGATTCAACTCAACAAACCTTGGGAAACGTCTCACCGATTCCGATCTCTCCAGATCAAGTCACTCCGACCGGCAACGTCAGCCAGACAGCCGGCAAAAATCGCTAACCCTAATGAAGCAGTACCCCTACTCGCCCTCCGAACAGACCTTTGGTACCAGTCGAGGTTCAAGGCGGAGCTCATGCTTCGACCTACGGACTCACTTGACGCCGCACTCCATCGCGCATCCATATTCGCTAACTTTGAGGATGAAACGGCCGCCTGCGAAGCAAAATACCATAACTCACAGCTCCACCTCGCACCTTCCGGGTCGAAGAAAGCTAACGTTCCACCACCCAAAAGGGAGTCGCAAGGCAAAGGTCAGCATTCATATGCCATAGAAAGCTTGTCCCCCAAAAAGGAGTCGAGCTTCGACCAAAACAAATATTGCGAACACCACAAAAAGAACGGACATTCCAGTGAGGAATGTCGAACTCGAGCTAGAATTCTGGCAAGAAAATTCGCCAAAGAAAAAGCCGAGAATGCCAAGGGAAAAAGCGAAAATCCAAAAAGACTTCGACCAAAAACAAGGAAGAGGATCTCGACAAAGCATCTCAAAAACGAGATCGCGAAGTCAAAGTCGAAGCCCAAACCCCTGTCTCTCCTCCATCAGCGAGAAAAAAGATCGACCTGATTTTCAGAGAGCTAAACCTTTGTGGTGAATCAATAAAGCCAGTAATCACTCCCTTACTCGCACCTAGGAAACCATCAAACTCCGGCTCAACCAGGCGCCATAAGGTTGCAGGGGGGCACGTGCTAAACCTGCTTGGTAGCTCATCAAAACTGAGCATTACCCAACTCTCGACACCTCGAACTCGAGCGATCTCTAGCTCACGCATCGCTCACTCCTTCAGAGGGGAGGGGGAGCTACCCACAATGAAGCGAATCGACTTCATCTGCGGAGGCTCGAAGATGTGCCAAGACTCAATCGATCGATCAAGGCATATCAACGCAAGGTCGAATCCGCCACCATAAACCTACCCAGGACAGACCCGGCCACCAAATAAGCTTTCTAGAAAGCGTAACGCTATCTCTAGATAAACCACATCATGACGCACTTGTCATCCAGATCGCTGTAGGCGGTTTTGACCTCACAAGGGTCATGATCGACACCGGTAGTTCGGTAGACGTGCTGTTCTTCGACGCTTTTAGACGCATGGGTACCAAACATGTATGCTGTCGAACGATCGAACTCCACTCACCGGCTTTGCAGAAGAAACCACCTACTCGTTAGAAACTATCCAGCTCCCAAATAAATCTGGCAAGGTCATAAAAACAATTGACTTTGTGGTCGTAGATCGCCCAGCTCCATTTAATGCCATACTTGGCAGACCGTGGCTCTACGCGATGAAAGTTGTAGCTTCCACATACCACCAATGCGTCAAGTTCCCAACTCCCTAGGGAACCAAAACGATACGCGACTCCCAACGAGCCTCGAGAGATTGCTACATGGCAGCTTCTTGCGAGCCTAGAAAGCTCTTGTATAGCAATTACAGAAAGAGGAAGAGCTCGCAGTCCGACAAATCAAACACAATAAAGACCATTCTGTATGCAAGCCTCGAACAGAATTAATCGAGCAAGTATGCATAGACGAGGCCAACCCTGAAAAATGCGTTGGAATCAAGGTCGATCTCGCAAAGACAATTCGCGTCGAGCTAAGAAATTTTCTAAAAGAAAACATAAGCACTTTCGAATGGTCCACTGCGGACATGCTGGGTATCGATACAGAGGTCGCCGTACATGAACTCAACATCGACCCAACTATCAAACCCGTCAGACAGAAACACCGCAAGCTTGGCCCCGATCGAGCTAAAAGAGTCAATGACGAGGTAGACAGACTACTCAAAGGGGGATAGATCAGAGAGATTAAATAACCTGACTGGTTAGCAAACCCCGTGGTCGTCAAAATGAAAAATGGAAAGTGGAGAGTCTGCGTCAACATCACCGACCTAAACAAAGCATGTCCAAAAGACAGCTTTCCACTTCCACACATCGACCGCCTGGTCGAGGCCATAGCTGGCCATCAACTCTTGTCCTTCATGGACGCCTTTTCCGGATACAATCAGATCGAGATGAATTCAGAAGACAAAGAAAAAACAGTTTTCATTACCGATCGAGGTACCTACTGCTATAAAGTAATGCCTTTCGGCCTGAAGAACGCATGAGCAGCCTACCAACGGCTAGTGAACAAAATGTTTGCTAACCAGCTCGGTAAAACTATGGAAGTCTACATAGAAGACATGCTGGTTAAATCCTCAAAGGACACCGACCACGTCGCCCAGCTTAGGGAATGCTTCAAAATCTTAAACAAGTACGAGATGAAGCTCAACCCAGCTAAATGTACCTTCAGAGTCGCCTCAGGTGAATTCCGCGGTTACCTGGTAACCGAACGAGGAATCGAGGCAAACCCAAAGCAGATCACGACTTTCCTCGAAATGCTATTGATATCTCATATATTTGCATCATTTAGGCTTGCATTTAGTGCATGTTTTGGTTCTCTTTTGCATGTTTTCCTTATCTTTAGTCCTATTTTCTTCTCCTTTTAGACTTAGGTTGCATTAAGGATGTAGTTTGCATTTTCTTTGCATCAAGGATGTTTTTAGGTGCTTATGGAGCTGAATGGAGCAAGGAGTAAGTGTGGGAGTGAATCAAGAGGCTAGCCAAGCCAAGAGGAAGCAAGAGGAGCCAAGGAAGATGTTTCTGGAGTCCCACCAATCAAGCTATCGATCAAGTCAAGACCGATAGGGAGCTATCGATCAGACCATCGGTAAAGGAGTGGCCGATGGGAATGCACTGGACGTATCAGTCACACTATCGATCGGACTATGACCGATAGAAACAAATCGATTTTATTTTGGTCAAGCTATCGATCACCTCCAAGAGCAATGGCCATCATATCGATCACCCTATCGATCACTTATGATCGATAGGATCCAGTCCGAACATGCTTCTATTTACCATTTTGCCATTATGTTAGGGCATTTGTCTTTTAGTATAAAATACCATGTTTTGAGAATTTCTAGACTAAGTGTCTTTTCAGTTTACTGTTCTTGGTTGAGTTTCTGTTTTTGTAAGACAAATTCTATCTTTGCTTAATCTAAGTTTGTATTTGCCTTTAATCATGTCTTAATATTTCTCTTAATCATGTTTAGCATCTCTTCCCTTTGTGATTTTATGTTTAACATGATGATGAGTGAGTAGTTACCTTAGGGTTTCTAGATGTGGTAGATTAAGGGAATTTAGAAGCTTATCTAAGGTTTGGTAGTGCTTAATAACATTGATTCCTCTCTATTAATCTGTTCTTAAGCTAGATTTGTCTTGATCTCATGAATCTAGAATTAGGCTTCATTTTGTGCCCACCAAGTGTTTGATGAAATGCTGATCTTGGTTAATAGAGGATTTACTGGCCTTAGCTCAAGAGATTGACTGTTTGAGGAGTATTTTAGCATGAATAGAGTTGGTTTATCATGCTTGTTGAATGTTCTAGCACTAATGAGGATTAGTTCTTGTTAGGATGTTTAGCAAAGTGTTATTTGTCAAGAGATTGAGCTTAACTTGCTTGTTTGTGAACTCTATGTCTAGGAATCAGCATTGCTAGCTTGTTTGCTTGGTCAATGATGTTTGAAACAACCTTAGTTAGCTTTTGAATTCCCCAAAGTCAATAACCACATCTAGGAACTTGTCTTCTCTTCATTTGAATTTCGAATTTGCTAATTACTCTGTTTCTTTGCTTTGTTCTTGCTTCATATGATCATTGCTAAGTGTTCTCTTTGAGTTATGTTGGTTTTTGATCATCTTAGGTTGTTAGTTTGGTTGCTTTGGAACACAATCTTCTCTGTTTCACCTGACTTAGAGCTTTCTACTTGCAACTCTTCTGTTATTCAACTTATCTCCCTTTGGATTGACAATAAAACCCAAATACTACAACTGACTAGTACAATGGGTGATTGACCAATAGAGTCAAAACTCTTGTATCAATTTGGCGTCGTTGCCATTGGGGTTACAGTTTGAATCATTAGAGTTTGTAGAATCTTTAAGATCAGGTTTCTTTTGTTTTTGGTTACTAATCTTCCTTGACTCTCATTGCTGTTTTTCAGGTTTATGAACTTAAGATCCAGAGGTTCAAGAAATCTTGTAGACTTCATAGACATCATCAATATGTTGAACAGAGGTCAGAGTGCAAGAAGACAGCAGGAAAGGCACCAACACTTGGAGAGACTAGGGATGTACAATCAGGAACCACCTGTTGCAGTTGACATGAGATTCCAGGGTCCTCAAGGAGCAGTTGGCACTCAGGGTCTACAAGGTCAGCAGGGTGTTCAGGGCTTGCAAGGTGAGCAGGGACCTAGAGGCGCAGCTCAGCTTCCAAGAGCAGTGAGACCCATAGGCCCAGGTGATGCACCAAACGCCTACATTAACAGAACTGGGATCATTCCTCCAGTAGTACAAAATAATAACTTTGAGATCAAATCTGGATTGATCTCAATGGTTCAGTGAAGCAAGTTCCATGGGTTACCACTTCAAGACCCTTTGGATCACTTGGATAACTTTGATAGAATATGCTCTCTAACCAAGATAAATGGGGTAAGTGAAGATGGCTTCAAACTAAGGTTGTTCCCATTCTCTCTTGGATAAAGCTCACCAATGGGAGAAAAACTTGCCTCAAGGAAGCATCATTAGTTGGGATAAGTGCAAGAGAGCCTTTTTAGCAATTTTCTTCTCTACTTCAAGGACTGCAAGGATAAGGAATGAGATTTCACGGTTTGCAGAGAGGAACAATGAAAGCTTTGGTGAAGCTTGGAAAGATTCAAGGGCTACACACTGCAATGCCCTCACCATGGCTTCTCACAAGCCTCTCTGCTCTCCACTATCTACAGAGGAGCATTTCCTAAGATAAGAATGCTCTTGGACACTGCATCAAATGGGAACTTCTTGTCAAAGGATGTGGATGAAGGATTGGAGCTTGTTGACAATCTAGCTCAGTCTGATGGAAATTATAATGAAGAGTTTGACAGAGCTCCAAGAAGTGCTAAGGATGAGCTAGAATCTAGCAGGAATGAGATCAAAGCTCTACATGAGAAGCTGGATATGTTGCTAAGGGAGAAGAAGGAAGTTAACTTTGTTGGTCATTTGGTTCAGCTTGATGATCAAGAGAGTTGAGGAGATGACCTCTCTTGGTAACCAAGGAGGCTACAATGGGTATGGCAACTATAGACCTAACCCCAACCTATCATACAGAAGCAAGAATGTTGCAAATCCTCAAGACCAAGTGTACCCACCTCAACAACAACAGCAAGCTGCACCAAGACATTTTATTCCCTACAACAACAATCAAGGTTTTCAACAGAGGAACAAAAACTTCCAGCCACGAGCGCCCTACAACCCTCCAGGATCCAATGCTCTAGCACCAGCTCAAGCTTCCTCAAGCTCCCAGGATCCTGAACTCAAGAGTATGATGTAGCAAGTGCTTCAGAATCAGGTCAACACCACCCTGGATATGAACAAGAAGTTTGCTGAAGTTTATAATAAAATTGATTCATTTCATGTGGAGTTGACCAACAAATTTGATGGGTTAGCAGCAAGGGTAAAGACTCTAGAGAACAACAAAGGAATAGCAACATCAACATGTCCTCAAGGCACTCGTCCTGGCAAATGTGAGAACAATCCAAAGGAGTACTGCCAAGCTCTTGAGTCTGCAGTTGCCTTTACTCCTCTTGAAGAAGAGGTTATCATTGAAGACTTCCTTTCCTTAATAAATGAGGATATTGACATTCAGTGTGGGGGAGAGAAGCTTATTGAAGCTTATGCCACTAAGGAGAACTCTCTTGAAGAAGGAGCCAACAAGGAAGAAGAGAAGTGGGCGCCACTTGAAGTTGCCGATGCTAAAATAGAAGACTTTGTTAAAGTCTCTGATGCTAAGAGGGAAACTCCAGCTGCTGTTTCCCCTATCTACCAGCCTGATATCCCATTCCTTGGAAGATTTAAGGAGAAGCTAGTCAAGAAGTATAAAACCCTCTATGCTGCTCAAATGGAAATGAGAGGTTTAAATGCTGAAGAGGAGCTTGGGAAACTGAGAGCTAAGGCTAAAGCTTTAGAAGCCAAGGAGCTAGACATCAAGAAGCTTGGAGATCCAAGTTGCTTCACTCTCCCATGTGAGCTTAAGGGCAAGACCTTCAAGAGCTGTTTGTGTGATCTAGGAGCAAGCATAAATCTGTTACCAGCTTCTACTACTAAGGAGTTAGGCTACACTAAGTTCCAGCAAAGCAATGTCTCTCTTACCATTGCTGATGGGACTGTGAAGATGCCTTTAGGAGCTCTCAAGGATGTTCCTATGAAGATCGAAGGAGTGAATATCCCTACTGACTTCTTGGTGATGGATGTTGAAGGGCATATTAAGAATACCATCATACTTGGACGGCCATTTCTAGCTTCAGCTGGCGCCATATTTGATGCTAGGGAATGCACAACTAAGCTGAGACTTACTAAAGATAAGGTCTTGAGGTTTGACCGCAAGGGCAACAAGCTGGAGCATGATCATGCTTTCTCTATGGATCTTAACAATGTGAAAGGAGTTAACAAAAATTGGCCAGAGTTTAAGGGCTACCAAGGAGAGAGTTTTGATGGCTGCTGTCTTCCAAATCTGTTTGAAGACACCACTGAAAAGGAGGTCCTTGAAGTGGTTAGTTACAAGAATTTGCATGAAATCAAGTTGGTTACTAAAGGAGGAGAGGTGGTTTTGCAATGATGTGACTCAAAATTGGGTGAGGTTTGCTTCAAGATGCAGCAAGAGGGGAAGACTATGCCTTTTGCTAAGATCAACCTGAATGGATTCACCACCAAAGTCAAGGGAAGCAGGACAACACCAAGGAGTTCCAAATACTACTGCAAAGAAAAAACATATAGTTATACTAGTGTTACCAAATACTACTTTTTATTTTCTAATCTCAAATCAAAGTGTTACCTTCTCCTCTTCATCTGTAACCACAACACCTGTTTCCTGAGTTGCTGCTGGTTCTTCAGATGGAGTAACCATCGACGTCTCCTCCTCTGCTATTTGAGAAGTCTCCTGCGGTGTCTCTTCAGCAGATTTCGACTGCAAAAAAAAACACATAGTTATACTAGTGTTACCAAATACTACTTTTTATTTTCTAATCTCAAATCAAAGTGTTACCTTCTCCTCTTCATCTGTAACCACAACACATGTTTCCTGAGTTGCTGCTGGTTCTTCAGATGGAGTAACCATCGACGTCTCCTCCTCTGCTATTTGAGAAGTCTCCTGCGGTGTCTCTTCAGCAGATTTCGACTGCAAAGAAAAAATACATAGTTATACTAGTGTTACCAAATACTACTTTTTATTTTCTAATCTCAAATGAAAGTGTTACCTTCTCCTCTTCATCCATAACCACAACACCTGTTTCCAGAGTTGCTGCTGGTTCTGCAAACAGAGTAGTTATCGACGTCTCCTCCTCTGCTATTTGAGAAGTCTCCTGCGTTTTCCCTTCAGCAGATTTCGCCTGCAAAGCAAAGACACATAGTTATACCAGTGTTAGCAAATACTACTTTTTGTTTTCTAATCTCAAATCAAAGTGTTACCTTCTCCTTGCCTAAGGCTTCTCCAACTTGAGATTTCTCCACCACTTTTTCAGGTTCATTATACTGGTAATCCATGTCTTCAAACAACCTCCTCCCCTCTAATTGTTCCTTCACATATCCTTCCACTGCTACAAGTCTTGTGCTAAATTCTCCAATCTTCTCCTTGATCTCTTTGAATCCTTTGTCCATCACAAGCTCCAGCCTAACTACCATACTAATAGTGGCTGCATTCTCCCCATGGATGAACTTGGCCAGATTCTCCTCATACTCGAACACGGATTTCTTCTTCTCATCCATGAACTTGGTTACATTGTCCTCGTTCTTTACCTCCAGCGGTTCCACATGCTCCTCACCTTCCTCTTCTTCTCGGAAAGCCATGTCATCATTGTACATTTTCTGAAAACAAATCGCTTTGTCTTTAGAGATAAGCTTCATCCAACCATCAACGACGACATCATATACATCCTCCTCATCTCCATCTTCCAATATTCCATCTACAAGAGATTGCTCTTGAGCAGATGGGACTAACACACTATGAATATCCTGTAAGTACAATAAAGTTTATATTTCTAGTGTAGATTAAACATAAATCATCAATTTGCAAACGATAGCTAAGTTTGAATTTCTAACCTTAGTTGTACCAAGTGCTTCATATATTTCTGAAAGAGGAAATCCTTTCATAGCATATGACTTGAACTTGCTCTTACACATGCGAGGGCAGCTCTTCTCTGCGCCTCTATGGTCTTCTCGAAAAGTCTTCTTCAACACTGGAATTGCCTCAAAGGCTAGCATCTGCACATAATATATATAATTCGATACTTAGACAATATCTCTCAATTAATAACTTGGAATAAGCGAATAAAGGTGCAATGAATAATCTTTACCTCCAAAGAAGTAAAAAAACTTGGAAACTTGCATGTTCTATCGACGATCCCTTTATAATCAACCATTGCTTTCTGGATATCTTTCAAATTCTCATCAAACGAGAATCTCCCCCCAAGGAAAAGTCTTACAGAGCTCAAGATCATCCACAGCTCCTATGAAGAACTTCTCAACCGAGGGTGCCCCCGCTCCAGTTTTTTCCTTCCCTACTATGACGCTACATAGGAAGTACAACACACACATCTTCAACCTATCTGGATGTGGTTTCTTCATCTTCAACAGCTTTATATGCACTTTTGCATAAGTGATTGTTGTTCCTCTGCCAAACTGTCTTTCAGCGAATTTCATACCCCCCAGGTTGCTATAATTTTCTGGATAGATATGACAATCTAATCCAGAAATCAGAGCGTGTTCTTTGAGAGAATACCTAATTGGGATGCCATTCACAATGAACCAAGCCTCCCTTCTCTTCTCAACTTCAGCCGTTTGAAGCAGGAGCATCCACATGCCCATAACCTTGTGGTTTGAGTCGTCATACATATGGAAGAAATGTTTAAATTGTGGGTGGTTGTGAAACCAATTCCTCTCTTCAATGGTAAGATTCAAAGAATTTATCGTATTAACCGCCTTGTAAATGTAACACCTGGTCGATATCTTCACATGTTTCTTGTACTCAGTCGGATTAAAGTACATCCGCATAGCTTGCATTGGTTCCGTTTCAATCGAATCCTGCAACTGATTCAAGTATTACCAAGTGTTATTTTTATTTTTAGAAATACTATGACTTTAAAAAAGTTTTACAAAGTACTACATACTTGTTTAAACAATAATTCATCTAACTACATACCGTAGGGTTCTCCTCATCATCAGAGTTCGTCAAGGTTCTGACGAATCCGGTTCTGAGGCTGCTTCCTTCGCCAAGATTCTGATGCTGCTTCCTTCTTGTTCTTGACGGATCCACACTAACTCCTACAATCACACAAGAAGTTCGTAACTATTAAGGCATCAATAGACACAAGTCGATGGGTAAATAAAATCGGACTCCAGTATAACATCAAGAAAACGATAATAAAAATTATTGAATTGTAAAAGAAAATCCAGTTTATATATTTCCTTAATTCATGTCTCTTCTCGATCAACATATTAGAGGGGAAATAATAGAGAAATTCTGGAATTCAACATACCTTTAGACGCCATTGTTACCTCGCTTGGAATTCAGCGAAAGAGGAGAGTGAGAGTTGAAGAATTCATAGAGTAAAGTGATTAAGGGGGGAAGAGAAGAGGAGGAGAAGGAATTCGGAGAAGAAAGAGGAGGAAGATGATACGAAATTGGAAAATATAAAGACGAATGGAACTGATTTAGCAAGGATTTCGTGTCTGTTCACTTTGCACCTGATGGTTTGAACTGAAAACTGAAAAGAAAGTGAAAGATTTTAAGGTTTTAATCGATCCAAGTTGATTTCGGGTTCGGATCTTTTGTGGGATGGGTTAGATCCAAGTTCAATGGTTGAGTCTGTAATTATTGAAATTGAAAAGGAGAGAAGAATAAATCAATAAAAATTGGCATTAAAATAATTAGATAAATATATGAGTTTTATAACGAGGATAATTGGGATCTACGCTCGCCGTCTAATCCTCTGCGCTAAGCCACACATAAAGTCCTATGCACGCTTTCCCTCAGCCGTCAATCCTTCCATCTTCTCCAATCTCCACCGTCCAACTAAAAACTCCAAAATGTCCGCGTAATCATCCGCCGTGTACACCTCGAGCCGTTGTGCCACGGCGGAGAAATGTTCGAAGAGCATCGGGTCTGTCTATCGGTCATCAGATGCGCCGACATTGTGATCTTTTTCCGCATCATGTCGGCGACAGCGGAGATTGCGCCGTTTGGGTCGATTTCGAGTAGCTTCTCAACTATGTGTACATGTTCTCGTGGGGCTTCTCGTCTGCGGCAATGGTGCCACAAATTCGAGCGAGGACTGGATCTCCGGCGTCTTTGGCAAGCCGTGCGGTGTTGCCATGAGACACGAAGGTGGCTCGCTCTTGGAACGATGTGTAGACAAAACCCAAGTACGGGTTGTTCTCTGTTCCTGGATCCTAAAATTGACAAAATGACGTCGTTAGTTCATTGATTTTGTAATGAAATGTTTATTGATGGATAAATCAACCTGAATCAATCAAACTTTTTGACCAAAAAAAAAAAAAATCAATCAAACTTAAGCCAAACTAAATATAATATTAAATTTATGCTGCCAATAATTTTTGAAGTTATATTAGTTCAATGTCCAAACCGAATTCAAACAAATAACGAAAAAATATTGTACCATACCGAGTAGACACAAAAACACATGACAGGAATGTTTTGGTTTTATTGAAAAAAAAATGCAAAAACTTAACCAAATCAAATCAAAATTAAACCAAATTACAAATATTATTTGGTTAAAGTTTGGACAAAACCAAAAAGAAAAAAAAATCAAACCATAAACATGATACACCTATACGAAAAAGTATCGAATTACCGAAATCAAAGAGGTACATTTGATTAATCAAAACCCAACCAGTAATCGGTCCTTTTCACAAATCATATACATATATTAAAAAAAAACTAAATAAAACTGATTAAATACCAAAATTAATAAATAAAAACTGACCATCCCGGAGCTGATGAGATGCTGGATGGTACGTTCGACAATAAGCATATCTACCCGACCAGATAAGTACAAGTAAGTCCGCAACAAATCACCATGACGGTTCTCCTCTGCCGTCCAAGCGCGTGTCCACTTGGCCCACGCGCTCTCACTCACTCCAGTCTCGTCCCTTACACCATCGAGGGTGTTGATCATGGTTTGGTAAGTCGGCAAAGCGTCCTCTGTTATCATATCTCCAACCAATACCACAAAGTATTCGTCTGGCAAAGAGGCCGTTCTTTCTCTTAGCTCACGCACTTACGATTATAAACATTTTAGCATCTTTCATTCATTTGTTTAACCTTTTTTATAATCTAATTTAAAAATAGAATTTTAAAACACCTTATATATACAAGATTGATTACATAATCACTGATAAACATAATCAATGTAACCAAAAAGCGAAACTATGATGCTTTACGAGTGTAAGTGGTTATGATCTAATGGAATATAATAAATAATAAATTTAATTAGAGAAGAAAAAAGTGGGATGAGGAATGTAATAAGATCAGATATTTGGTAATTAGCTAATTAATAGAACCTCTAATGTTTTTGAAATGGAATAATTTTTCATTGGATTTTATTTTTCCTCTATCAATCCAATGAGATAAATGGAATGATTTATTTATTTACTGATTTTTTTTATATTGTAACTGGTAATAGTTTTATGGGATTTTATAGAATCTTCTATCCCACGATTTTATTGATAAAAATAGATATTCAGTTACGACTATATTTTTAATTATTAGTTGTTTTTAATTCATTGATCAAACAAAAAATTGCTTTTTTAATTCATACGTACCTGGTTGGTGAACTCGGAGAATGGTGAGCCCGGGTTGGGTAAGAAGGAAGCGGGTTGCCAACATTGGTCGACTGGCTTCAGAAGAGGAAGGATTTGATCGGTGGCCCATCCGTCTAACGATTTGAAAACCTCAATTTTCTCCGGTGGCATTGAGTGGATTTTGTTATGGTGTTTCAATGCGGGTCTCACTGGTGCTGCCACCGTCGAAATCTTTGTCGGCCGGTGGAATCGAGAGGTGAGAAAGGTAGATGGAGATGGTGTTAGTGTGGCCCATTGGGTGGTGTGGGAGAGAAGAGTTTTGTGCGTATTCATTTGGATGATGGAGGAGAGAAAGACTTTTAGTTTGAGTTCATTGAGACTTGAGAGTGACGCCCACTGTTGAGTTTGGACTAAATATTAAGGAGTCTTAAGGGTTTAACAGTAACTTTGTAGTTGGTAAGTATTTGTTAGACAAACCATGGGGTGAAACGAGTGCAAACTGGTTTGAGATTCTGTGGGTTTGGTTTAAAAGTTTAAATTTATTTTATTAATTTTTTTTTGAACATTTGCTTGAATTGATTGCATATACAAAAATAAGACGAGAGTTTAGTTTATTGCATTAAGATAAAATTATATATATAATTAGCCAAATCTTTTTCCATCTGAGGTATCCAAATCAGCATTTTTCTATTTTCAAAATGAGTTTCTAAATATTTTGATCTTTTCTACATATGCTTTTATATATTTTGGTTATTCATTTATATTAATTTAAAATAAATATATATATATTTAACATACCATAAAATTATAAATTTTCAATTTGTGAAAAAGAGTTTGAAAGGCAATCAAATACTAAAAATGACAAAAAACATTTACAAAGAATAGTTATCAATAAAATCATTCATAAAACACAAATACTTATTTAACAAACCATAAAATCTAGAAATTCTCTACGAAAAAAAAAAAAATTCAAAATGTTATTTGGAATATAAACAAAGAGAATGTGAAAAAAAAAAGTTGGAAGTGAAAAATTACGAAAGATGACGGAATAATTTGCGGAGAATAGTTATCAAACTTAAAAAAAGCTCAGAAATATTAATGCATAAAACTAAAGTAAAATCATTTATATATTTGATCCAACAGGAGATAAGGCAATAGGTTTTTTTTACTCATCCATCGGTCGGCGTCGGCTCCGACGTTGGCTGTACTTTTGTTTTTGTTTTTCTTCTGTTTGTTTGTATCTAGTTTATTTTTCAAATAAAACCAAGTTTATGATTTTTCAATTTTGAAATCTCATTTTCTTTCTCTCTTTTCAAAAGAGTTTATTTCCAACCATAATCTGACAATTGTGTAAGAATATTTGTGTTGGTTTCTCTCTATTTGGGATTTTCCCAATTGGTTTCTCTCCATTTGGGATATTTCGGATTGGTTTCCATTGTTTCATTTTTGAAACGGTTCATAAAAGGATTTCAAACACAAATTTGGAATCCAGGATTAACCAATTTGAATTCTAACCATCTGCTTTTGATACAGAGACAAAACATTTCAAAAAGATCTTGGTATGAAAGTATTGATACCATTGAATCTATTCTTCAGAATTTATTTTGGATATATTAGGTTTCCAGATGTCATTTGTAAGAAGAAAATACAGCCATGTGATGTTGCATACAAATCGCTTCAGAAAAAGATCAAATATGAAGTTGAACAATAATATATCTTCTGATCGGTTAGCGGAATGCATCGTCCAACTCCCTTTTGATGTATTTTTCTCAGTGTAAAAATTTGTAATCCAGTTTTACTGTATACTGTCTTTGAAATCACTCTTTAAATTAATAGAAATAATTTGTTTGTGGAAAAAAAATCATTTATATATACTTTTACTGTATAAAGTGAATGAAGGTCTTTTCAAAAATAAAGAAAGCTAAAGTGTTTAAATTATATAGTATAGAAATGAACTTGATTTATACGAAGAAGAAAAAAAAAACGTAAATACTTATCAACCATATTTTCTTAAAGCTGATATTCGATGACTTTACTTATGGCCAGATAATATATGAGTTTTAATATAAAGTATATAAATAATCTAAAACAAGATTATTGATTATATTTTTTAACATAGCCAGGCCGTTTCCCTCCACATGACATGAAAATAGACAAAAATATCTCCACACACATTCATAAATATAGTCATATAGTTCATCATCATTAGATTGATGAACACATCAGAATTGCTTCACGGAAGAAGAAAATTTCCTCATATCAATTAAAATCAATAATATATCAAGTAAGCACAATTTTTTGATATAAAAACCTATCAAACATACGTAATATATGAACAGATCTCTTATTTTATCTCGTCAACTCTAACTATAATTTCTCTCATTTAGAGATACGATCAATCACAGAACTGAATGAAACAGAAACTTGCATGAAATAAGAGAAAATATCAATAGATTGTAATCAGAATAATAAGACTATGGGCAATAGAAAAAGGATAAGATTATTTAAATTAAATTAATAAATAAGTCCACACAATGCGCAAATCAAAATCTAGTTAAGTAAATAACAGAAAAATATAATTTTTAATCTTAAATGTCTTTTTTACTTACTTTTGGTTTGAAAATTCTGTTAGTGACAGTAAAGTTCCAAAAACACTATTCACCTCTAATTTAACAATACTGTTCACCAACTCCGACAACATCGTTTAACCAATTTAAAATTGTTTCTACCTGATCAACTTGGTAAAAGTTAATATATTATTAAAAATATTATGTTAAACTAGTAATAATATAATAATATCATATTATAAGTTATTATGTTTATTGAATGATAAAAATCATAAAAATACAAAATATCTAAATAGAAAACCATTGTATTAACTTAATTATCATATAATATAAAATATAACTTATTAGTTAATTAACTTTGTTAACTTATCAAAATTATACAAAATTATATTGTTAACCACTAAATTAGTTTTGTTATTAGTTAATATTATGGGATGTTTCCACGCTACATGTAGATTTTATGTGATTTATTTTGTTTTATTTTTTTGAAAAATTATAATCTTTAAAATTATAATAAATATTCAATTATTAATTAACTGATATAGATTTTCTTAGATTTTATATTATTTTAAAAATAAAGTACCATTTGTTCATATATTTTTAAAAACATATATTACTTTATTAAAGTGTGCATAGAGTATTTTTCGATCACTCTTAGTAACTTTTCTATCCTTGTAAGTAAAATCTGAAGGAACATTTTACAAACCAAGTCATAGCATAAAAAAAGACCAAAACATTAGAAATGTAATGTGATCTTAACAGATATTGATAATGTTCAAAAAAGTCATCTAAAATTGGTTGAGACTTATTATATTATCCAGATAAAAAAAAGACATATATTTGTTCAGACTTCCAATGCAAATTGACATTTATTCCATATTTAAAGTCATCTTCCGTAGATTAAAATACAACAGACTAATCAATGATACAATATTGAGGATAACATTAACAATGGAGCTGAGGATCAAAGGACATAATGGTCTAGCCAAGGATAAAGGAGAGACAATCTCCCTTGGAAAACATGTCATGAATAAAGAAGAGACTATCTTTCGTGATTTGTTCCTTCTAGACCTCAATCCCTCCATGCATTCAAATTCAACCAAGGCGTGTAGAGCATACACAACTCACCTAGAGTTCACCACGAAGAAGAATCAGCCAAAAAGGATTTCCTATGAAGAAGTTATTGAAGATACAATTTGACGGATCTTCAATAAGCTCGATGAAGACATACCATCACTTATCGAGTCATTCCGTACGAACCAGGATGAACCAAGCAACAAATTCAACTGTTTTGGATTTTAAACACATCAGAGACGCGCGAAGAATTGGATTCGGTCCAAAATTATTTGATACGAAGGAGATATTCAAGTTCAAAGTCGGGTAAACCGAAACCTTCCCGAATCGGATATGCGAGCGGTTATTAGAGGTTTCCCACTGAACCAGGAGGATTTAAGCTACGAATCAAATTGGAATGGAATCTTGACTCAACCGTGGTACTGATCAAATTGGATTCATTCCAATATCTATTTTGGTTTGAAAGTTATTAAGGAGGTGTTATTGGTTCTTGTATTTTAATGGATTTGAGAATCTAAACCAAATTTAGTGTTATTGGTTCATGTATTTTAAAATTTATATTGAAATACAGTGTTATTGGTTCTATGATTTTAAAATCCATAATGAAATACAGTGTTATTGGTTCATCATTTTAGAATCTAAATATTATAAAGATTTGAGTTTTAATTGAATTTGAATGGATTTGGAAGGATTTTCATGACTAAAATACAAAAACCCAAATACAAGGTCTAACATTGGTATTTGAGTGGATTTGATTTTTTTCCATTTTGATGATTTTGAAATCAATAAATTTATCAAATCCAAAGAAGATTTATAAATCCACCAAAATACAAGAACCAATAACCCCTACTAAGTTTCTAAACTGGAGGATCCTGTACTTGCCTTATTTGGAGCCTTCCGAGTTTGAGAGATTGCAAACATATCTTTGGCGACCAGGAGACAATATCAACCATCTAGAAAGTTCAAAAGACGTCCTTATCTGCACCAGCATACATAGAATTAGGCGGATTCTACCTTGGCCATTCATACTTCAACACTTTTCATATCCGGCTTCCAGAGCATTCACATTTGGAGCAATCACTTACCAACGGCTCTATTATGATTCGGTCCATATCCAGAGAGTTAATAGAAGATTAAAAAGTCATGGAATCATCCAGAAGCTGTCAAGATATAAGAACTCACGAGTTTTCCTCTTGGCCTAAGCATTTAAAGCCTAACGGTTAGTTTTCTTTAATTTTATCAATTCTATTTCTTTCTTTAGCTTTTAGAACGTTGCAATGAGCATTATATAAGCTCACTTAGTATTTTATTTCTAGGCACCATTGATCATTGAATTTAAATCCAAGCTTTTTAGTTTTCTCTTATAAAGCGAGTTATCTTTGTGTTCTTTTCATTTGAGTGTTAGTGTGGATTCACTAAACTCCTTTGAGTTTTGCGGAGTGAGTAACTTGTTGATTCAAGTTCTTTATATCATGGTTGAGTGTGGATTCATTCAACAAATCTCCATTTCGGCTCAAGTCTTGTGGATTCAAGCCTTGTTCTACCATCAACCATCCACCAATCTGAAAGAGAGAGCATGAAAGCCAGCTTATAGATTCCATCTTCCGCCTGCTATAAGTCCCACCCCCAAGTCTTATATCATCTGATATCAGAGCTTTAAAAGCTCCTATCCATTATGTTGTGTTCATCCAACCTCTATTTTTTTTTTCTGTTTTGTTATTTTTCATCTAGTTCAAAAAAAAAAATTATGTTCTTTGTTTTGTTTCTGTTTATTTAAATTTCTATAGAATATAAGATCCATAAAAAAAATATTTTGCTTTGTTTTCTAAATATTTGTTTCATAGAAAAACAAAAAAAAATTATTTGCACTTTATTTTTATTTCCTTCAAAAAAAATCAGAAAATCCAAATAATTGTCTTTTTATAGCTTGTTTTATTTTTATAAATTCAAAAACAAAAAAAAAAAAATTTGTTTATTGTATTTCCATTTTTTTATTTTTCCACAAATCAAAATATATTGATATCATAAAGAGTTTACAAGATACACAATTATTCCCAATACAACTGTTAACACAAATAGAGGAAACTGAAACAATTTTAGTGAAGGAATGTATTTCAATTACCATGAAAGAGTAGAAAGTAACCAAGCTTTCCTTCTAAAAGTCTTATAGGCTAACAGATGAAATATGTTATGTCCCTCTTTTATGTACTTTTCATTGGCTATCATCTTTAAGATGAAACTCCAAAATGCATTTGACATTACATTTACAAATACAATTAAATTAAAAGTTATTGGTGATGAAATTACCTTGTCTCCTTGTTGAAATCAAAATATCTGATGTCAGCCAAAGCTTGATGTGTTCTCGTTGGAGGATATGTTGATTTTGAATGATAGAGAGAAGAAACCTCAAATATTGTCTCTTCTGAAAACAATGGTAGTGCAAGAGATGAAACGTCTTCTCTTCTCTTTTGTTGTTTGTGAGATATGCTCATAACCTTTTTCTTCTCATCGAGCGATAATTAACACCCAAACTATTTTCTCCTGGATCCCAGATTCGTGCAACCAATTTCTTTCTCCATATGAAGAAATTGAAATCAGAGTCACAAACTCTTTGGAAATAAAATCGAAACGTTTCAAAGTTGAAACGACAGAAACCAGTCGAAAATCCGAATGGAATGAAACCAACACATATACTCATCAGCCGTTGCCGAATTTTGTTTGGAAAGAAATTTTCCCAAAGGGAGAGAAGAAAAACGAGATTTAGAAATAGAAACTTCCAAATCATCGATTCGATTTTATTGAATGAAGAAAACTTAATTACAAAAAGCATAAAGAAAAGAAAAGAGTACGACCGACGCCGGAGCCGACGTCGATCGGAAGGAATCTAATGAAGAGCAGTTTTTTAATCAATCGCCTACATAGTCGCACTGTCGATTTGGGAGAGAAACGGTTGGTTCAAGTGTCTTCTCGTTAGAAAAAGACACGTTGTATTTCCATTTATTTTGAAGAAAATCCATAAATCAAAAGTGTTATTTTTTTTTCCTTATTATTTGCTTTTAATTTTGCATATTTTCTTGTCTAGTTGCATTAAGTCACCGTTCTGAATTTCTCATCTTCTTTTGCAAGGTACAATCACGGCCCTAAGCTATGGAGTATGAAGAAGATAAGAGGAGTGAAGTCAACACCTCAGAAATTGATTGGGGAGAAGAGACAAGCCAACACTCAATGGAAGAAGAAAATCTCTATGAAAATGATTCATGGAGTGGAGAAGCTGATTCTGAAGTCAGTTATGGAGGAGAAGAAGCATGGCATGAAGATGATTATTCAGACTCTGACTTTGGAGATGAGCCACGTTTTGAGAACCTGAGCCTGAACCACCAGCATGTAGCCATGAAGATACAAGCCACTATAAAGGTGACTTAGAAGAAAACCATGAAAGGGGCACATGGCATGAAGAGACTGATTCTCAATTCAGTCTATGAGGAGGAGACCACGAAATTGAAGCTGAACATGGAGAACTCAATCATGAAGACCAGTTCGTGGAGCCTTACACACATGAAGAAGAAACTGATTCACAAATCAGTTAAGGAAAAACTGAACAGTATGATGAAGAACCTTGGAACCATGAGATTGCATCAGAAGCAAGTTCTTATGGAGAGCCAGAACGTGGAGATGAGCAACACTATGACCATGAGAGTGAAGAAGAAGACAACAAGGATGAAGTAGAAGAGCACTCAGATCATTGCACAGAAGAAGATGAACATTGTGGGCCACATTACTTAACCTTTTCAGGTTATAGCCAAGGTGCAGAAGATTACTTAAAGTGGGAAGAAGCTATGGAGGCCAGCTTTCAATATAGTCAAGTACCACTAGAGGAACAACTCCCCTACGCCCTTGACACCCTTATTGGGCCAGCTTATGAGTGGTGGGAACAAGAGGAGAATGCCAGATTTTACTACCAAGAGCCAGCTCATACATGGGAGAGTTTCAAAGTAGAAATCTATGAAGAGTTTGTGAAGAAAGCTGCTGCTCAAAATCAACACCATGTGACAAGTTATTCATACACTAAGCCAATAAGATGGGTTCTTGCAGCATTCCCAAAACCAAGAGAAAATAAGTCTTATTTTCCTAAGCCAAAGAACGTGTTGCACAGCATTCATAAGAAGAAGATGCCAACTAAGTATGTGGTACTAGCAGAAGACGCTCATCAATCTTCAAAGCTACAAGATGGAGTACAAAAGACAAGTTCAACTCCATTACTTGAACCCCACAACAAACCAGAGCAATGTAAGTTTTCTCAACCTTCTAAGATAGAAGATATGACATGTTATAGGTGTCATCAAAGAAGTCATCTTGCTAAGATATGTCCATCTAGAAAGGTAGATACAACTTCACATCCTGAAACAGAAAAGAAAGATACTATGAGAGAAGAAGAAAATGTTGAACTTCTTAAAATTATCAATTCTAGTATAATGCACTTGTCTTTGCCAAGAAATTCTGAAACATTTATTAAAGAATAGCAAGAAGCTGGAGCTGGAGCTGGAGCCATAGTCACGAAATATGTCTCTAACACTGCAAAAATAATACACAAGAGCTCACAAAAGTCTTAAGCATCAAGTCTGATGAAAGGGATAAAGAAAAGGAAGATATCAAAGAGAAACCACCGGATCAAGCTCCAAACACTTTCAGTGTTAGCTAGGTAAGTCTCTCTTTAACTCAATTCGTTCCTAATAGTTCCACAGCTGTATAAAAAAAATTATTAAACTTACAAGATCATGAGAGATCAATTTGTTTAAAATCACAAGTAGAAAAAAATCTTGTTGCAACTAGTGCTAATGAATTTGATTTAAGTAGTTTATCTTATCTTAAAGAATCCATAATGCATTTGTTTCTTGTCCAAAGTGTCAATCTTACTGCAGGAACTAAAGGAATAAGCTGCAATGAAAATCCGCCAGAAGAAAATTTGTTACAAAACCAATTGGTGATGAAAGATTTGGACCCAATGGTGATCATTACCAAGTTCACTAAAGAAGAGAAAATCGCACCAGACCTGAGCAGAGGAGTAATCCTATCATACTTTCTCAAACTAGAACCCCCTGACGTTCCACCCCTTACCAAACCAGAGCCACCTCAAAGTAAGAAAGTAAGCTCTCGTATAATTCATGATACTAACTTGACATATCTATGTGCAGATAAACAAGTTTTGAGGACAAAACTTTTTGAACAAGGAGAGTATGATGCAATATTGAGGATAGCATCAACAATGGAGCTGAGGATCAACGGACATGATGGTCTAGCCAAGGGTAAAGGAGAGACGATCTCCCTTGGGAAACATGTCATGAATAAAGGAGAGACTATCTTTCATGACTTGTTCCTTCTAGACCTCAATCCCTCCATGCATTCAGATTCAACAAAGGCGTGTATAGTATACACAACTCACCTAGAGTTCACCACGAAGAAATATCAGTCAAAAAGGATTTTCTATGAAGAAGTTATTGAAGATACAATTTGGCGGATCTTCAATGAGCTCGATGAAGACATGCACTCACTTATCGAGTCATTCTGGACGAACCAGGATGAACCAAGCAACAAATTCAACTGTTTTGGATTCGCAATGCATCCGAGACGTGCGATGAATTGGATTCTGTCCAAAATTATTTCATACGAAGGAGATATTTAAGTTCAAATCCGTGTAAACCAGAACCTTCCCAAATCAGACATGCGAGTGGTTATTAGAGTTTTCCCACTGAACCAGGAGGAGTTAACCTACGAATCAACTTGGCATGGAATCTTGACTCAACCGTGGTACTCATCAAATTGGATTCATTGCAATATATATTTCGGTTTGAAAGTTATTAAGTTTATAAACCGTAGGATCCTGCACTTGCCTTATTTGGAGCCTTCCGAGTTTGAGAGATTGCAAACATATCTTTGGTGACCTGATGTAATACTCAGATGAGAGTGTTACACGGTTCAGAGTGGGTGGATTGATGGAGTCTACACACTGGCTTTGGCGCTCTCTTGTGTTGACTAAGGGAGGGAAATGATAGAATAAGGAGTGCGGTACACTCCTTGAGCCGAGATGGGATCTGTGAAGCTGGCTTTGATGCTCTCTCTTGAGGGATCGAGTGAATGGAAAAGCAGTGGAACAATGGCACCACAGAGAGGATGAATAGCTCTCTGATACAGCGAGAACTCGAGCCTTGAGTGAATCACACGCTCAAGAACACAAGTAAGAACAAAGGCAAAGCGGCGGCTGTTGCTTTTGAAGAAAGTTCAGTCTTTATTGATAATCAAGGGTAACCAAAGATACAACATTGCAGGAGAGCTTTATAAACAGCTCGTCAGCTAGCCCTAGGGCCGAAATAAAAACAATAAAACGACAACACAAAGGAAAAATAAAGCAACAAAACGCTTAAGGCGCAAAAACATCAAAATAGGAAAGTTCAACAAAAAAAAATTAAAAGCTAAACTAGGCCGACTATCTTGTGACTCGAACTGATGATGCCTTGGCGTGTTGTGTTGCTTAAGAACCATTGAGGAAAGCCTCATTACCTGCACAAATTGTATAAATTGAGAATACCTGATTTTGGCGCGCATGATGCTTGTTTGGTACGTTGGCGAATGCCTCTTGTTCTGGTCCTGTTGGGGCGAGTTTCTTAATGTTCTCTTCGTACTGATGTTCTTTGAAACCGAGCTGGTACGCATCTTCGTGAGTTCCTCCATGTTCAAAGCTTGAATCGTCTTCTTGCTCCAATGATGCTCTATCGGCTATTAGACTTGTACTTTGCGTATCTCGCGGCTCCGGTACAGCATTGGTGAGATTATTGATGTTCTGATAGCCATTTCCTGTCAGGTAAACACTCATACCTTGTTTTGTAGTGGGACGGTCATCCTTGAGGCTCATCTTGGCGAAATCCTCGGTAATGTCTATCTCGGGTGCAATGGGGTTCGGTTGGGAGTTGAGTATGTTCTCCACGTTCATGTTGGTCAGAAGTGTTTGTATGGCCTCATTGAATCCTTCTCTCAACCTCCTGGTCTTGGAACATGTCATGGGTGAGCCGGTCACTGGTGGTACGACGGTCTGTTCCAGCTCCTCTCATCCCGGTACGAATGATTGATCATCGTTCCCTCGACCCGGTACGTTCAGACGGTCCATGTCCTTATCATTCCCTCCACCTTGGCGAGGTTTTGTCCTCAAAACTGGATCATCTGCATCATAAGGAGATAAATCAGTAACATTAAAGCTATGAGATATGTTAAACTCACCTGGAAGATCCAAACGGTAAGCGTTGTCATTGATCTTCTCTTGGACTTTGAATGGCCCATCTCTTCTTGGTGCAAGCTTAGAACTCATCTTTTGGGGAAACCTTTCTTGTCTCATGTGTAGCCAGACCCATTCTCCTGGCTCAAACATCATTGCCCTTCGTTTCTTATCAGCGTGCGCCTTGTAAGCTTCCGTCTTCTTCAAGATATTCTCTCGGACCCTCTCATATAGTTTGTTAATGAATTCGCCTTTCCTGAAACCATCTAGATTAACTTGCTCAACTTGGGGAATTGGCGAAAGATCAAGTGGAATTACTGGGTTAAAACCATAAACAACCTCAAATGGGGACATTTTAGTAGCTGAATGTACAGCTCGGTTGTAAGCAAACTCTATGAATGGCAAGCAATCAACCCATGTTTTTAAATTCTTGCCAAGTGTAACTCTAAGTAAAGAAGATAGAGTACGGTTTACCACTTCAGTTTGGCCATCAGTTTGGGGATGGAAAGTGGTTGAGAACAACAGCTTTGTACCAAGCTTCCTCCATAGGGTCCTCCAAAAGTGGGGCTAAGTGGGGCAATATTGAACTTACGGTCTTTATGTATGAAAGCATAGTGGTTGGTACGTCTGTTGTGGCTGGCGGCTCGGTCAAATTGCCACGGTCTTCCAAGCAGTAAGTGTCCCGCTTGAATTGGTACCACGTCGCATACAACTTCGTCTAAGTACTTTCCCACGCTGAAGGGCACAACGACTTGCTCCGAGATTTTAAGCTCGGTTTGATCATTTAGCCACCTTAGTTTGTATGGTCGCGGGTGTTTGATCTTCTCAAGACCTAACCTGTCCACCATATACTTGCTAGCTACATTAGTACATGATCCACCATCTATGATAAGATTACATACCTTCTCTCGTATTGTACGTCTTGTGTGAAAGATGTTCTCTCTTTGTTCTTTCTCCTCGAGATTGACTAGTACACTAAGCACCCACCTTGTTACTAAAAGATCTCCTCGGTCAGGATACTGAATGTCAACCTCCTCGCCATCCGAGTCTTCTTCTAGCTCATCTTGTGATTCATACTCGTCGCTAGGGGTGAGAATCATCATGCGGTTGTTGGGGCATTCCCTAGATATGTGTCCCCTGCCCTGACACTTAAAACACGTTACGTCTCTAGATCTTTGATTAGTACTAGGGAACTTACCTTGCTCAGTTTGGTTGAATTTAAGGGCCTCCATGTTCTTTCTCTTGAAGCGAGAATCAATTTATATGCCCTTCCCCTTATCCAAGGGTTTTGAGCTGCTTGCTGCCCACGACTGGTTAGATTTGTTACGGTTGAAGTGGGGACTCTTGCGTTTGATATGCTGCTCCACTTGTACCGAGAGGTGTAGTAGCTCATGCATCCCTGCATACTGCATTCGCTCCACCTTTCTTGCAATCCGCTCTTGCAAACCGTCAAGGAACTGAGCCATCAAAGCCTCTTCGTATTCTTCTAACTCCAAAGAGTTCAACAGCTTCTCAAACTCCTCAAAGTATTCGTCTACACTCCTTGCTCCCTGAGATAGCTTACGAAAACGTTTCTGTAAGTCTCTATGGTAATGCTCAGGTACATACCTTTGTTTGAGCAGATACTTCATATCGCTCCATGTAGATACTTGGCCAAACCGTTGCCTTCTCCTCTCAGCTACGGTTCTGTCCCACCACGCAAGTGCATTCTCCGTGAGGTTAGCAGCTGCTACAACCACTTTCTTACGCTTAGCGTATCCATAGCACTCGAATATGTGGTCCATACGTCTCTCCCAATCCAATTATAGCTCGGGATTAGAATTTCCTGCAAAGGTAGGAGGTGTTAGTTTGATATCATGATTAGTATCTCTAGCATTTACCTCGCGGTTTGGATTTCTTTGTAGGGGATCTTGTCTCTTTTGTCCTCGTCTCATGAGGGGATCAAAGTCATCATCATCAGTGTCTTGTATCTCATCTCCCGGGTCTACTGGCAGTATAGGGGCTCCTCATACAGCCGCTTTCCTTGGCAGACTTTCAATTTGTTCGAGACGAGCTCCATCTCTTGGCGAATGGTACCCATCTGTTGGGTCATGCTTCTCATGTCCTCCCTCATGGCTGCTAGCACTTGAGCGAGGTCAGCTGGTGCACTGTTTGCTCCCTCGGTCATGTTGTTAAAGCCGCTTGACCTTGCAACACTTAACAAACTTGTCACAGCACCAATGAATTAACAACTAAAAGGGTCACTACTTAGCCTAATAATCAAACAAGCTGATCAAAAGACAGGACTAGTAACACGCAATAACACAAAGAGAAAACTTTTTATGGGTTTTTATAGATTTTATGAAAACAACCAACAACTAAAACAAGAGAATTGAAACTAATAAATCGGATTCATTCTTTTCGGGATTTTCTTTTTATAAAAATTTAAGACACAAAATTAAATAAAACAAGCAAGCGATTTTTTTTTATGGGTTTTCTTTTAAAAATGAGAAAGCAAAACAAAGAAACCAAACGAGCAAAGGAAGCAAACACAACTACAACGGATCTATGAAAGTAAAAGGATAGGAAAACCAAATATAGAATCTTCGGCTCTGATACCAGATGATGTAATACTCAGATGAGAGTGTTACACGGTTCATAATGGGTGGTTTGATGGAGTCTACACACTGGCTTTGGCGCTCTCTTATGTTGACTAAGGGATGGAAATGATAGAAGAAGGCGTGTGGTACACTCCTTGAGCCGAGATGGGATATGTCAAGCTGGCTTTAACGCTCTCTCTTGAGGGATCGAGTGAATGGAAAAGCAGTGAAATGATGGCACCACAGAGAGGATGAATAGCTCTCTGATACAGTGAGAACTCGAGCCTTGAGTGAATCACACGCTCAAGAACACAAGTAAGAACAAAGGCAAAGCGGCGGCTGTTGCTTTTGAAGAAAGTTCAGTCTTTATTGATAATCAATGGTAACCAAAGATACAACGCTGAAGGGGAGATTTATAAACAGCTCGTCAGCTAGCCCTAGGGCCAAAATAAAAGCAATAAAATGACAACACAAAGGAAAAATAAAGCTACAAAATGCTTAAGGCGCAAAAACATCAAAAAAGGAAAGTTCACTTAAACTAAAAGAAAATAAAAGCTAAACTAGGCCGACTCTCTTGTGGCTCGAACTGATGATGCCTTGGCGTGTTGTGTTGCTTAAGAACCATTGAGGCAAGCCTCATTACCTGCACAAATTGTATAAATTGAGAATACCTGATTTTGGCGCGCATGATGCTTGTTTGGTACATTGGCGAATGCTTCTTGTTCTGGTCCTGTTGGGGCGAGTTTCTTAATGTTCTCTTCGTACTGATGTTCTTTGAAGCCGAGCTGGTACGCATCTTCGTGAGTTCCTCCACGTTCAAAGCTTGAATCGCCTTCTTGCTCCAATGATGCTCTATCGGCTACTAGACTTGTACTTGGCGTATCTCGCGGATCCGGTACAGCATTGGTGAGATTGTTGATGTTCTGATCGCCATTTCCTGTCAAGTAAACACTCACCTTGTTTTGTAGTGGGACGGTCATCCTTGAAGCTCATCTTGGCGAAATCCTCGGTAATGTTTATCTCGGGTGCAATGGGGTTCGATTGGGGGTTGAGTATGCACGTTCATGTTGGTCAGAAGTGTTTGTATGGCCTCATTGAATCCTTCTCTCAACCTCTTGGTCTTGGAATGTGTCATGGGTGAGCCGGTCACTGGTGGTGTGACGGTCTATTCCAGCTCCTCTCGTCCAGGTACGCACGGCTGGTCGTTGCTCCTGTCACTCTCTCGACCCGGTACGAATGATTGATTATCGTTCCCTCGACCCAGTACATTCAGACGGTCCATGTCCTCATCACGAACAGGAGACAATCTCAACCATCTAGAAGATTCAAAAGACGTCCTTAGCTGCACTAGCATCCATAGAATCAAGCGGATTCTACCTTGGCCATTCATACTTCAACACTTTCCATATCCGGCTTCCAGAGCATTCACATTTGGAGCAATCACTTACCAACGGCTCTATTATGATTCGGTCCATATCCAGAGAGTTAATAGAAGATTAACAAGCCATGGAATCATCCAGAAGCTGTCAAGATATATGAACTCACGAGTTTCCCTCTTGGCTTAAGCATTTAAAGTATAACGGCTAGTTTTCTTGATTTTTTTCAAATCTGTTTCTTTCTTTAGCTTTTAGAACGTTGCAATGAGCATTATATAAGCTCACTTAGTATTTCATTTGTAGGCACCATTGATCATTAAATTTAAATCCAAGCTTTTTAGTTTTCTCTTACAAAGTGAGTTATCTTTGTGTTCTTTTCATTTGAGTGTTAGTGTGGATTCAGTAAACTCTTTTGAGTTTTGCGGAGTAAGTAACTTGTGGATTCAAGTTCTTTATTTCGTAGTTGAGTGTGGATTCATTCAACAAATCTTTATTTCGGCTTAAGTCTTGTGGATTCAAGCCTTGTTCTACCATCAACCATCCACCAATCTGTAAGAGAGAGCGTAAAAGCTAGCTTTTAGATTCCATCTTCCGCCTGCTATAAGTCTCACCCCCTGAGTCTTATATCAATCAATAATCATTCATGTGTCTTATGATGTACTCTTTCGCAAATGAAATAACGTAGCACTAAAGATTAATTTTATTTGATCTTAATTTATGCTTGAATGTAAAAGATTGTCTCATTTCATGCAAGACAAATTCATATTAGAATAAGACCAGGAAACAGTATTCTAAGCTAGAAGTCGGTCTTATTAAAAGATTTTGACTAACAGGATGAGAGAAGGAGATTGATTGAAGAAGAGAAATAGATGAATATGATAAATTACAAATCTACTTTATAGGAATAGAAACTATTTTTGTTTTGCTCCAGGAAATATTATGCTTGTTTTTATTCAACTTAAAAGCCACAATCACTATATTCAAAGAAAGAAGAAGCCACATTCCTTTACTTGCTACACTCCTGCACACTGATTTGACATTTCATCAACGTGTCAAAACTATTGGTAAACGAATGCACACACTGGTAGGATGAACATTAACCTCGGGTACAACTTCTAACAATTAACCAAAAACATGGTATCTAATTATCTATCATCACTATACACTTGAATTTGGCTTCTTCTTTTTTTCCGTACGGCAGAGCTGGTCGGCCTGTGAATGAAAACCAACAATGACTATACAACATTTAAGATACGCAAGTGAAACATCAAGAAGTTAGCCATTTTATAAGAGGATAAACTATTTCTTGGATTCTTTAAAATAGCTCATGTATTCAGCCATATGGAAATAAGTTGAACCTTGTGAGTGTTTTAGTGAAAATATGATCTGAGACCCTAAATAACTATCTAAATAGGAAGATAGAATGTAAAATGTGATCGGTTTTTCTTATTTATTCCATCAGCATACTGGTCCTTCTCCGTCAGTTTGTACTCAATGATTCTAGGGAAGTAATGAGATTAATTTTTTGAAATGTTTGCTTATATATATATATTTATTTATTAGTATCACTTGAACATGCCGCTTCATAGGCTGAGTCATAATGTTAGTTTTTTGTGTGAAAATTAATAGGGAAAAAACACCCTTCAAGAACCTATAACTTTTGGATATTCTAGGCTAACAAAAAAATGAAACGATATGAGAAGCTGATGAACAGTTATTAAAAGTTTAAACAAACTCACTGGTTATTTACCTGCTTAACTTCAGCGTCGTCTAACTCCTGTATCATTTTCTAGCAGCTAAAATCTGATAAAGAAAAATCTGAGTAAGAGATAGCAAACTAGGGGAGTTGCTTAGTTGGGAAATTGTAATAGAGAGTATTAATAACCCAATTAAAGAATGGAATGGGGAAGGTAAGGAAGATGAACATAACATTAAAGATTTTGAGCAAAAAAAATATAACTTAAAAGAGTCTAAAGCGTGTAAAAGATTTAGACCTAATTTGAAGCGAGCTACTAGGCTTTTAACATGCACTACATGCGAGTATATATTAATAGTTATGTTTAATATCTTTTAAATTATCATAACTATAATATATTTATAAAAATTTTCTTTTATATAAAAATTGAAAATATAAGTGTAGTTTTTTCTATTTTTGTTTATAAAATTAGAAATTTTATTAAGCAGAATCATAGTAATGACACATATCGAATTATCCAACTTTGATGTGCATACGTTGATTTAAAGAATGATTTCTTTACTGTGTTCTTGGTGTTTTGTTTTGTTTCCTTAGGATTTCTATAGTTCTTCTTTATTTAAAGTTTATGTGTTCAAATATTTAGTTTTTTTTTTTGAGTAAATATCTCACTTATGTTGTGTACCTATGTATATATTAAATGTAATTCATGTTGATTTGTATTTAATTTTGTTGAGATGCTGCAATGATCGTGTAAAGCTGCTTCTTGCTTTTCCACCAGGTATCTACATATTTTAGCTTATATCTCTATTTAATTTATCATTAAGATTTGTTTTATTTGCATTCTACTATTTGTTAATTTTGGCTTTTTAACATGTAGGATGATGTGGATTCTTCACACTATTTTTCACTGTCTTTATGTTTTATGTATTTTGTTCATGTTTTGATTTGAATAGTTTATATACATATTCTAATTCCAATTTGAATTTGATTCATAAGTTTGTTATATTTATTACTTAAATAGAATTTTAGAAAGTACTACTCATGTGTTGTTCATGTTGGCTCAGTTATACGTATTATCTATGTATAAAAATCAGACTTTACAACTTCTTATATTTCTAGTGTAAGTTTATTTGTGTGGTTTTTTTTTGTTAGTTTTTAAACGAGATGCAGTCAAGATATTAATCTTAGTAAATTTAAATAAATAGGAGAGTATCCGTGCTATGCACACATTTATTTTGATATATTGTTTACTTGCAGCTAAGAGCCAATGCTGTTTGCGATTATATCTTTCTAGACTTGTCGTTACATTCAGTTTAGCCGCCTCCTCATCTTATAATTTTAAGACTCGGTAAAATAAATAGCAACATTGGTTTCTATTTTATATAGTAGATTGTAGATTATGAGAAACAATGTTTGATGTTTTGTCTATATATTGATTGTGAAACAAACCAACAAATTTTATTGGACACAACAACCTTACTCAATAATTAACACTATGCAGTTTTCGCAGACTAAAAATCTTGAAAAGATTAGAAAGAAAAGCCAAATGAATCATCATTTACCAGTGTATTTGGTTATTTTTCATTCTTGTTTTACATGACACCAGACGGATTCACATAGGAGAAGCTGAAGTGTGGAACCTGTTGTACCAAAACTTTTGTGTATTGTCTTTTGTATTTTGCATCTAGTTACGAGCATGACACCCTTGGAGCTTCAAAATAATTTAATATCTGAAAATGTAATTAGGTCCTCACAAAATACTTAATCAAATGATTTGTCTATTATATTATCCAATAGTTGGCAATCCTCTCGCTGAAGCAGCACGCCAAAACGCCGAAGAAGCATAAACTAAGCTCATGAAGGACCAAACACCGCAAAAATAAAATGAGGACTTTACTAAAAATTAATAACAGGGGAATGATTGATATAAGCAGTGGAACATTCACAGAATCATTTATGAGTGGAAGTAAAAGAAACTTGGAATCAAATATCTCCAGAAGGATCATGGAGTGATTTCCTAATTTTTCTATAAATTATCTCAAACAATGAGTTCCTAATTGTTTGCTACAACGCCAATAGAAAGCATTAAAAACCAGTAAAACGCTTCTTACTTTTATTCAAAGTGATGATTTTCTTCTCAAACTTCACCATTTAGGTCAAGAGTCATTCAACAATAGACACCCAAAAATCACTGAAGTTAAGAAAACATAGATTGAGGGGTCGAGTACAATTATACAAATACTTACTCAGTGATATCATCTACCTGACGTAAGATCCCAACAAGTCTTGAGAATCGCCTTGGGGTAATCACGATCGACATTTCTACACAACAATTTCAACAACAGGCTGGCTAGTAGTACTGGTACATATGAGAATTTTAACATTTGTCTCCTTGCCATTAGAATAACAACAATGGATTTTTAACGCTTGTCTACTTGTCATCAGAATAGCAACAAAGGAAATGACAGACAAATAAAAAGAAATGAGGGTTTTAAACATAGTAAGAGTGAGATAAAAGATGTTAAAATCAGCGTGAGAAGAGAGAGAGAGATTACACACGGGTATGTCATGGCTATCCAGCGTTTATTACCGAATTTCGTATTTGAAGGTGGAATTGAGATTGAGATTGTGATGTTAAGAGCCAATTTTGTTGATATCTAAAGAAGACGGAAGAATACATAAGGATTAGTATCACATCTCTGAGCGAGCTAAAAAAAATAAAGAGGTTTAAATTTTGCTCTCGATTTTTTTATAATGGCATTGTCTGTTTAAATTTTGTTAAATAAATTCTACGTATCATCACTTAGTTTAGATAGAATATGAAAAAACGTGAGCTTTTTTAAACTTCTAACACTGATCTTTTTTATACTAAAATTTCTGCATTAATGTAATTAATTGCCTTTTTTATTTTCTAGGGCAAAAAAATAACATTGCCACATGTCACTCTTTCTAATATTGATGTGGCGGAAAGCTGAAGAGGGTTTACTCTATTCATATATATGATACTAGGTGATCAATATTATGTAAGCATATGTTTTTCTACATATATAGTTTTAGTTTTTAACAATAATCACACAAACATTTCATATCATTTTGTATCTTTGAAAAAACTTATTATGTAAGTGTTACGTTTTTATACATATTGTTCGGGAGCAAATTTTGGGATGCCACATAGAGGGTCATGATTTGTCGGGGATAGAGCCGAGTCTCCAATTTTTGTCATCTGGGGGAAAAGGCGGCGAATCGTCGTTCCGTTGCGGAAGCTTCCTGTTGCGATGCGGCGGGGCACGCGCCGTATTCGATCATGCGGGCACTTAAACAAACGTCAAACGAGCCTTCGGGGGAGGACCGAAAGAGGGTTTCCCTCCTGAAGATTCTCCGACGCCTAAGTTAGTGAGCGTCCTACCGGGAACACTACTCGGGGGGGGGGGGGGGGGGGGGGGGGGCTTCTACGGGTTAATCGTTAGGGGTCTCGTCCGGAGATCGAGACTCCTGTCTGGTTTAGTGTGTTTCAAGAGGGATTTCTACTTGTGAAAAGGGGAATGTAGCGGGAATAAAGGCGGGGTTCCAAGTCGGGGATAACATAACCTGGTCAGCAGTCACCCGGGAGAGACGTGGAATCCACCCGTGATCCTGCTGTATGGCCGGGAATATTGTCTCAGACGTCGGAAGGCCAACCTCTCCGATCGTCCTTTCTTTCTCTTTGAAGGGTTCTTCTTCTATTTATACTCACCATTCCCTTGTCCTGTCCCTTCCGAGCCGCGTACCCGGGGAGCAGGTGGGAGTAATCATTCTCGCGTATTAGGGGAAGCCTGCCAACTGCTCCAGTACAGTACGCGGAAGTGGGTCGGCCGAGCTAGCGTGGCGTGTGTCAGCTGTCGATAGCCTAGGCCTACGTGGAAAGTTATCCTTCTACCCGGTAAAATGGGTCCCAACAGTTGCCCCTGACTTCTCGGCTTATCCATGGATGAGTCGGGGAGTCGAACCTTTGTCAATTCCCTGTAAAACGAACATGGTTATCCGGTTCCCTAGATCTTATGCTGCTTATGAGCCGGTTTGACGCGGCAACCTTGCCATGTACCTTGAGGGGTACGGTACTGGTCTGGGCGAAGCTAGATTCTAGATCATTACGCGAGACTTAGGGACTCATCAGAGCCGTGCTGTGCATCCCGGGGGAATGCAGTTCTAGCTGGATGGTCTGGACTTCCAGAGAATTTGGATAGGGTATCGACTCCGACCTTGGCGTGTTCCAGGACAGAAGGCACCCTTGGCCGAAGGAGTAGTCCGAAACAGACTCCTCTCAACCCCGACCTTATTCGTTTGTCCCAGAGGAGCACGTTATTGGTCGAGGGAATTTTACTTTCGCGGAAGGGAGCTGCAGCACAGCTCTTAGTAGGTGTCAACTTTGATCTTATTCGCATCTGAAGAAGTACGTTACTGATCGAATGAATTATGCTTCTGGGGGAAACGGACCGTGAGACGGTCAGACTAAATACATATAGAGAGACTCACCCAGTCTACATTACGTATCCGGTGGAGTACGCCGTTCGGCCTGGGGAGTTTTAGAATAATAGGGTCCTATCCTGACTGGGGCGTGCATCCAGGGGGAGTGCGACGCTTGCTCAGGGTAGGAGGATAGACGTTCCCGGGGGGAACTGATAGCTTTGACCACTAGTGACCATCTCCCTGGAGGGATTTTACTTCTCGCTTCGTGAGGTACTAGACGAGAAGCCGTCTTACCCCCGCTCATCGGGGTCATGTGCGGGGTTATAGCCTTGTGTGATCGTGGAAATCGGCACAAGTCAACGACGCGGGCTAAGACACCGACCCAAGGGCCAGAGGTGGCGCCATTGGACGGATGAATAGATGTTCTCTACGTCACAGGGCGCTACTGCAGGGGGGGAGTCGCTACTCGAATGCAGCTGGTGCGGAGTAGGGCATTTCCCGAGGGCGTTACCTCGACTCCCTTACTGCTTAAACAGTCTTCGCGTTATGCTTATGCGGAAGTTGGTGGGTTTTGGAGAACGTGCTTGTGATGTACTCCAGAGGGGAAGAGGTCGGGAAGTTATCAGGAAGAGAAAGCTTGCGAGTCAGCGATCTCAATTCCTGTTGTTCCTGAGTGGCAAGCGTGTCCTAGTGAGGAGCACCCTGGTTTGCCGCTCGGCTCTTTGGTGGGGACTGGCGGGAAGACCCGGAGGTCTGAGAGGCCTGAGCCCTAGGATCCCGAGGAGATCCTGCCCCGGGGGGCAAGTAAGTCCGCGGGGGAGCATACTCAGGGTGTGCGTGGTCCGCGGGGAGCTGGCACAGGGCGAGCCATAGGGGCTTGTTATATCAGAGTCCTGGATTCCTTGAGGAATGGTGTCCCGGAGGACAGGCGAGTCCGCGGGGAGCACGCCAAGAAACGTGGATTCGAGGGAGATTATAGACACTACCGAGGAGAAGAAATACTCACGCGAGCGGGAAATTAAGTGATCGAGCAAGCAAGAGGTCAAGCAACCAAGAAATCAAGCAATCAGGAAACCAAGTAAGAAATCAAGCAATCAGAAAATCAAGCAATCAAGCAAGCAAGAAATCAAGAAATCAGGAAATCAAGCAATCGGGCAAGCAAGAAATCAAGCAATCATGAAATCAAGCAATCAGGCACGCGAGCTAGGAAATCCTTAGCGGTCAGTGCCTTGTTGGAGGCTGTCACATTTTAGCCACGGTCATGAGTATCGTAAAACCCGTCACGGGGTTCACGCGGCCCGAACTGTTACGTTCGACCCACATGCGTGGCTATGCTCCATCCCGGGGACCGTTCCTCCCGGGCAGCGTACTTGCAGTTATCCTGTAGGGGTACTAAGTTCATACCATCGCGATTGTTTGTCAATTGATCTTCAGAAGACCTTTGGTTAGATTGGTGGTTCCCTTTCGGATGATCCCGTGCAAATCTTCGAAGTTTGGCGAGTGCGATCCACGTGGCGAGCCTCTGGTGGTTCCAACCGCAGCGTGCGCCACTCCCCCAAGGACCGCCGATCGTCTTTTCTGCTTTGGCCGGCTCTTTTTCTCTCTCTTACATTAAATGCGCGTCATTTCCCATGCACGGCTCGAGAGACTGATAATCATTTCTCCACTGACGTTTGGCTTTTCCTGACCGACGCGGTTTCTCTCGCGTGCCTCTTCGGTTTTCTCTTCCTCTATAAAATCGGAAAACTCGCAGTTCCACGGATTTATTTCATTTTCGGAGCAAATCTCAGAACTTTCTTTCTTCGAATCGCTTCTTCTTTTTCCTATCACACACCTTTCTTTTCGTTCAATCAAAATGTTCGCCTCCAGTTCGTCGTCCGGCGCGTGGCGCACTCATCACTCCTGGGCCAACGGTGAAGTTCAAGACACCGCCAGAATGTCTTCAGAGCCGGTTCCCGTAGCTTTCCCTTGGGCCGAGGGTGAGGCCGAGGAAATCGTCGGGGTACCATCGGCGTACAATCCCGCGGATCGCCTTCCTTCTACCTGTACGCCTGACTCTCTGGAGAGAGTTCCTTTGGCCAACCTCTTTTACTCCTCCGGGCTCAACCCTATCTTCCCCGGTGAGTGGGACCGGGCAGATCGGCCTCTGCGGTGCTGCATCGTGATTATTGACGACTACTTCTTCTACGGCTTCCAGGATAGCCTCCCTCGGATGGTGGTCGACTTCTGCCGGTTCACCGGCATCTGCCCCAGTCAACTCCACCCTTCTGCCTGGGGGCTCCTCTGCGCTTTCCAAGTCCTCTCGGACTAGTCCGGGGTCCGGGTCCGTGGCTCCACGGTGCTGTTATCTTACCAGTTCTGGAGCCTGACCGCCAATACACTCCGCTACATCCTGCATACCCGGGATGGGTGCACTGCCCCCATCCTAGGTGACCGCTCCAGGAGCCGCGATTAGAGGGAGTGGTACATCTTCTGGACGGTGCTGCTGGAAGTCAACGTCCAACTCACCTGGATGCCGAGGGGTAAGATTCTTCTGCTACCGCTGCCCTTCTTTCCTTCGGGTTCGGTCTGTCGGCCATCTTCGTACTGCACTTTCGTCTTCTCTTTTTCCAGGCTCCTGGACGCCAGCCGCTTCCGAGCGGGTCGATCTACACCGCTTGCTCAGGATCTCCGAGTGGTTCCGGTCGTTCGACTTCCTGCTCTCTGCACCGAGCATTGGGGCGAGCTCGCTCATCCTCCAGTCTGGCCTGACCCCGGACGTTCTAGGTAGTGACTCAGACTCTTCCGTCCTCGACTTTGCGTTGGTCCTTTGGTCTTTACCTGTGAATCTTGTCTTTCTAGGTTCCCGGAGTCGGATCGAGGAGATCTGGGAGGATTACGCCCCTGATGGCCGCTTGCCTTAGCAAGGTTTCTACGGGCCGTGCGGAAGACGCCTGTCCAAACGCCGCGTCGGAGGCCCCGAGCGGTCTCTCCCAAGGGGGAAGTCTCGTCCCGACCGGCACGCCGACGGCGCTTGGTCAGATATCCTGCAGTGAGATCTTTGTGGTCTCTGGGACCCTCTTCGGCCCTTCCCGCTCACTACTCCTCCGAGTCGGTTTCAACAGCCAGTGGAGGAGCTCCCGTAGATTTCAACGCTATGAAGTATCTAGGGACCGTCGAGAGATCTAGGGCCACGCAAGCCGCTACTCCGGTCTCTGATGCCCCGATCTCGCCGAAAGCGATGAGTGGTTCTTCAGAGTCAGAGCCGATGTTCGTGCCTCCTCGTCCGACCGCTCCCTCGACCTGCGAGCTCACCGGCTGGCGGCTGACCGCTTCGGAGCTCACCAAGTCGCTGGACGCATTAAGCTAACTTCTATGGACGTCTTCTTTTGCTTTTTCGGTTCTTTACCTGTTCTTATTGGTGTCTTTTGCTTTTCGACAGAGCCAGCACTCGCTCGAGAAGCTGGAGCACAAACTTCACACGGCCGAACATCGCGAGCGCGGTCTTGCTGACAAGACTAGCGAGCTTCAAGCCGAGCTCTTGGTGACTTGGGACCAGCTCGCCGAGGTCAAGACTTCTGCTCGTGGATCTGATCTTAGCGCGGAGATGGAGCACCTGTCCCTGGCCCTTACCGATAGCCAACGGGATCTGGAGGCGCGCAACTCGGAAGTGGAAACACTCTGCAAAGCCCTCATGATGTACCGGGGGTTCACCCCGGGGGCCGAGGTGAACGTGGTGCTGATGGCGGTTGAAGCTTTCTCGACGAGCCAGACCATGATTTGCATATTGAGGCGGGAGCTCCAGGAGGAGCGGAGGCGTGGCAGGTCGCGAGAGCCGGGCACTTGAGGGGCGGACGGAGACGTTAGGGGCACGAGCCCTTCTTCGCCGGCAGGACCTTCGCGTCCGCGGGGTTTTTAAAATTATTTCTGCTTTCGGGACCCGTTTCCCTTGTAACTTTTGAACTCAAACCGGCGGCCGCTTCGGCCTGTCTCTATTTCTTTAAGTAACGTTGCTTTATCCTATTTCGCTTAGCTTCGTCTTTTGCACCTTTTGATTCTTATCTCGCATCGCGGATCCGGAGTCTCGGTTTCGGGGCCAATACGCGTAATGGTCCCGAGCTCTCGAGATGGTTGAGCAGAGCCGTAGCCTGCTCGATCCGCGTGCTCTGTGCAGCTATCTTTGGATGCTTTGCTTCCTTCGTGGAACGTTTGTCGGTGACCCGCGTCGTAGATCCAGAGTCTCGGTTGCGGGGCCAATACGCGTAATGGTCCCGAGTTCCAGAGATGACTGAGCAAAACTGTAGCCTGCTTGACCCACGCGCTTTGCGTAGTTATCTTTGAACGCCTTGCTTCCTTCGTGGAACGTCCGCCGGTGATCCCGCCTCCTTCTAACGCCAACTGTTCGGGAGCAAATTTCGGAATGCCACGTGGGGGGTCATGATTCGTCGGGGATGGAGCCAGGTCTCCGATTTTCGTCCTCTGGGGGGAAAGGCGACGAATCTTACCGTTCCGTCGCGGAAGCTTCCTGTCGCGATACGGTGCAGGACACGCCCCGTAGGCACTTAAACAAACGTCAGGCGAGCCTTCGGGGGAGGACTAAAAGGGGGTTTCCCTCCTGAAGGTTCTCCGACGCACAAGTTAGTGAGCGTCCTACCGGGAACAAGTAGGGGGGGGGGGGGGGGGGGTTTATAGGTTAATCGTTAGGGGTCTCGTCCGGAGATCGAGACTCCTGTCTGGTTTAGTGTGTTTCAAGAGAGATTTCTACTTGTGAAAAGGGGAATGTAGGGGAATAAAGGCGGGGTTCCAAGTCGGGGATAACTTAACCTGGTCGGCCATCACCCGGGAGGTAAGTGGAATCAACCCGTGATCCTGATGTATGGTCGGGAACATTGTCTCAGACATCGGAAGGCGGGCCTCTCCGATCGCCCTTTCCTTCTCTTTGAAGGGTTCTTCTTCTATTTATACTCGCCATTCCCTTGTCCTGTCCCTTTCGAGCCGCGTACCCGGAGAGCAGGTGGGAGTAATCATTCTGGCATGTTAGGGGAAGCCTGCCAACTGCTCCGGTACAGTACGCAAGAGTGGGTCGGCTGAGCTAGCGTGGCGTGTGTCAGCGGTCGATGTAGCCTAGGCCTACGTGGCGAGTTCTCCTTCGATCCGGTAAAATGGGTCCCAACACATATACAATTTTAGGGTTTAACAACAATCACACAAATGTTTCATATCGTTTTGGGTCTTTTGAAAACCTTTTTTTTTTCTAACGTTTAGAGTAACATATAATTGCAAATGTAAAAGTTATATTAAATAATAATTAAGTTCTTATAATATGCTTTGAATATTATCTATATTATATTTCTTTTTCCCCTTGCACAAATAATCTTGTCAATATATATTTTAAGTATACATTTTTCCTTGACCTATTGCTAAGTAAACCAAAATGAATTTTTCCGCACATTCGTGTGTACCAACCACCTCATCGCTCTTAGGACATATAGAATTTTTTTTAATAAATACTAATTAACTAATAACTAAAATTAATATTGGACTGTAATTGAGGTTAAGAAAATGTATGCACGACAAGTTTGTGCATATTTGTGAAAAAAATCAAAGTACAGCTTTTATGTGTTAAAAAAAAACAACAAAATATATATTTTGTAATACATATTTTTATAATGTAAGATTGTTTTTTTTTATATGTGTTAAAAGAAAACAACAAAATATGACTTATAAACAAGTGAATTGTAATATTTAGGTGTTGGTTAGTTTTTCTGATATTTTCCACAAACATTATGATTGTACACGATACACTTTTTGGCGTTTAACAACAATTATGAAAACCGTTTCTATTGTTTTGTATTTAATCAAAAAAAATTATTTTTTCAATGTTCTATGATATATGGTTTCTCAATAAAAATTATAATAAAAATTTATTATAAAATTTATGAATTATTATTTTATAAAATTCTCTGGTAGTTCTCCATTCATCTCTTCGTCAAAGAGTTTATAGCCTGCAATTGCTCGCTTCCACAAGCTCTCTGTAACCGCAACGTTTAAACCAGCCGGATCCTAAACTTATATGTGTATGGTTGAAAGTGTTAAATTATATATTTAATATTTAATATTTAATTATTACATTAAAGATAAGAGTTCGTCTGTTCATAACATTGATATATGTGTTATCCATATATATAATGGATCATAGCATATACAAAACTCGATTCATGAAATACTGTTTAAAGATGTTGAAAACAATATATGCATGAAAGCATTAATATGTGTAAGATAATATTTTTAAATATTTCAAAATAAAAACTTATTCTATTTTTTTTGTCTTCTGTGACTCATATTTTTTTTTCTTAACCTTGAATAATATATTAAACATTAAGATCATCTCCGATGGTTTTTTCTATTTTTTCTTCTAAAATATAGGTGGATTTCTCTCCAACCTATTTCTATTTTAAAGGAAAAAGAAAGATTGTTATTTTTTCCTCGAATTATCGAAGAAAAAAATAACATTGCTATTTTCCCACTAAATTAGAAGATTTAAAATAAAGGTGGGTTAAAGATGCTTTAAACCAAAGATATAGCCTGAGATTTTTACAGAAATCTAAGGTCGTAAAGATCATTTTTTACTTTTACTTGTACTTCTTATTCATATGTTTATTTATATCAATATAATTTATAATAAATATTTGTTATAAAATTTGTGAAATTATATTTTATAAAATTCTCAGTAGCTCTCCGCTCATCTCTTTGTCCAATATTGAGGAATTGGTTTGATAAAAAAAAAATATTTCTTATGGTTGGTTTGCACGCATGTATTCATTATAAAATTTGAGCCACTCATGCGTTTATTATAAAATTTATTTCTTAAGATTTTTAAATGACTCCATAAAATAAAATTTGAGTGTTACGAGAAAAAAACTGTAGAGATTTATTTTTTACTTCTACTTCTTATTCATATTTGTTTTTTCTTACTTATAATTTCTTTTTTTTCATCCGGTTATATTGCATTTTATTTCTAATCTCAAATTCTCGATCTACAATGAGACAGTATATAAGTATGATATAAGCTTTTAATTTATTTAAATAAAAGATAAGCAATAAAATAAGATGGAAATGTAAACTACGCAAATCTCAGAAAAAAGTAAAAATATTAAAAAAATTATATAAAAATAATAATATATCATACTCCCAATATTATTAATATATGGCGTATATACTATCTTATTAGATAATCTATAATTATTTTTCTATATAAAAATATAAATTTACTATAAATCTATAATATAAAAGATGACCAACTCTCTCCAGTTGAGTGCCACATCAGCATTGGAGAGAGTGACACCTGTCATTTTAAATTTCATAATTAATAGTCTACTATTTTAATACAATCAGAATAATTATTTATCTTTTAATTACATGCTAATTAAATTTATATGTATTTTATAAATGTATAACATAATCTACATTTTCTGGTGATAAAACATATATCACATACATAGTTATTATCAATAAAATATATACATATGTATTATATATTTATTCAAAAACACAATATTTTAGGGAAAATTCATATATAATATATTATTATTAAAAAATTAAATTTCTTATTAAATAATAAAATATGAAATAATTGATAAGTACTCTTTTTTATTATAGTCAAAATATGTAATAATATATTTCTGTAATTATAACATATTTGTAAACTAGAGTGAAAAGAGGTTGCATCATGAGGTTAAAATAATAGGATGACTAGAAATCAAAGCCAAAAAATATTATCATTGTTCATAAAAAAAAGTATACAATAAAATAAATTATATCTAAACTTTTTAACAAATTATATTTTGACACAAAAATCCACGCATCGCGCAGATACCCATCTAGTATATTTAAAAACAAATTGAAATCATAGTATATATTATTTTCTGCTAATTTAAATTTTTTTTTTTTTATAATATAGTGTATTTATGTTATAAATTTATGATTTATTTAATTATAATTTAACCAATTAAAATATTTTGTTTATTTAAGGAAATTTGCCATGTCACCATTAATTTACACTAAATTTTTATAAGGTGATGACACAACTTCTCAAATAATAGTTAAGATTATAATATTTTGTATTTATATTATAATTTTATAATTTTATATAATTATAATTCAACCACTCATAATATTTTGTTTATTTTAGGAAATTTTCCATGTCATATTTCCATGACACCATTAATTTACACTAACTTTTGCTAAGGTGATGACACATTAGATTTTTTCATTAAACGTGCTTCTCAAATAATAGTTAAGAACCAATCAAAATATATTGTATATATAAGGAAATTTGCATGTCACCATTAATTTACACTAAATTTTGCTAAGGTGATAACACAGCTTCTCAAATAATAGCTAAGGTGATTCCTCGTGCTTACGAATCCTATTGGAAGCTGAAAATGTCAGAGATAGAGAGACTCACCATTGCTAACTTCCAAACTCGGAGAAGACTTTTCTTAAACGCTCTTCGCTCACTGAATCCGAAAACCCTAAAAATCACATTGAAATAGAACCGAAAACGGATTCAATTTTCATATAAGCCTAGGCAGGTGCAAGAACAGAATTCAAAAAGGAGGAATCGAGACATAAATACCCTTCACAAAAACCAACGAGATAGAAGTGGGGAGAGATGAAGAAATGATGATCTGGAGAGGAGACCAGGGTTTGCTTCTCGCCGTACGAAATGACAAAATCAAAGGGTACCTGGGAGTTTTTATCATCGGAAAAAAGCGCTTTCGGATTTTGAGATGTTACGATGAATTGGTATTCGTGAGATGGGGTCTGGAAAGTCGGGAAAGAGGTCGACTGAGACACTGCCATCTTCGATGAACAAATTTTAATAAGCGATGAACGAAAAATTTAATAAGCGACCTCTGTAAATCACATTGAAATTTTAAAGAGGTCGACTGAGTACATCGCTTATTTGTTCGCCGACTGAGACAGTGCAATTCAACATCACTATTCATTGATACTAGGTGATGACCCACGTATACACGCGGGTTTGCATTTTATGATATACTTTTAGATATAAAATTAATATAATTTTTATTTTAAATATAATAATAATTTTTTTGTAATTGTCAACTATGGTAATACATAAATATGGTTTAAATTAATCTATATTTTTTTCATTTATTTTAAATGTTTTTTCATTTTTATTTTTATTTTTAAATTTCTCATACTTAATATTTTCTTGAATTTTTTTTCTTAAACTTATAATAAAGAAGAAAGCTTTTTCATCTCTTTAAACACTCCAAAATTGCTTTAAACTGAATTAAATTTTTATGATCACTCTATATTATCATGTATATATCTTTTAACAAATTTTATTTTTAATTTTATATTTATTAATAATGAGACTTGAAAAAGTTGATGAAAAACTTGTATATGTTAAATGGAAGTTGATAATAATTTATTACACTCGTCTACTATATGATGTCTTACAAATATTTTGAAAAGTTGTGTTTATCGAAATTGACTTACGTATATTCTAAAACATTATGTTAACCAAAATTATATCTTATTGTGAATTCTTGTATATGAATATGTATGTAAGAATTATATTTAGTTATTATCTTATTCTTCTCCTCTATTTCTTTGTTGATTTTTTTAGTACGAAGAATTAAATATTTAAGGGTTATTGAGCTATTTACTCTTCATAAATATCATATAGCATATATATGGGTTTTTTCTGTTACAATTTGTTTTAAATTTTTTGTATGTGTATATTTTCTAAACAAATACATTTTGATGGATTAACATGTGTATTTAGATTTGATTTTATATGTCATAAATCGATAGAAATTGCTAATTAAATTTCTTCTAATAAAAAGTATTTGCCATTTTCATTATATAATGATATTTTTATTTTACAATTTTTCTTAATTATTTTGTATCACAATTTTTAAAAAATTAAATTAAGAAAACATTGATCTATTTTGATCTGTCTTTTTTTTTTTAACTTTGCGGTTTATTCTTATTTGTTTCAACCTACATCACCCGATAATATATATTTATTTATTCATTACTTGAAAATTATATGTTATTTCCTTTTTTATTTTGGAAATTTGAAGAATAGAATGTTTAATATTCTCAATACACATTTCATAACCACGTACAATACAATGAACATTTTTTTAAGTATCAATTTGTATTGAAATTTAAACGTTTACATACGGTATTTTTTCTTAATAGATGTTTGATGAGTTTAAATGTTTTACTTTATATATTTATCTAATTTTCAAAATGAAATCAGTATAACTGAATCTATTAGTAAAGTAGATCAACAAGCAATGAAACCACATATAGAGTTTAAATGTGTTGAGTTTTAACATTAAACAAAACTCTATTTAAGATTGAATTTTATATGTAAAACATATATGATAGATAATTTGATTTTTATTAATAAATGTATAAATGAAGTTTTATGTGTTGTTTCTGTTCTTCAGTTACAAAGTAAGACAACAAATGATGCTCTGGTGCCACAACCATGTAACTGCAGAACATATAAGACAATCAAGATCAAGAATCTTGAATTTTGAATCATAAAATATGATTGTAGTCTGTTGAACATACGTCGCTCCAAAAAGGGTTTCTGGTCTGGTGGTGAAATATGTAATATTTTTGTCAGTTTCTCGACCTTCTTCGCTATCAAGAATCAAAAAACCCAGCTCAGCTCCTTCTGATCTTCCAATCCAGTTTCTCTGCATTTCTTTTATACTCTCAGGTCACTTAAGCTCGTCTAAATCCTCTAGAAGACGATGAGCGTACGCAGTAATCTTCAGCATCAATTGCCTCATCGACTACTTGGTAACAAACAATGTCATTGTAGAATTCATGAGCTTTCAAAACAGACGAATTTCGAATGTTTGGAAGACGAAAAACAGATATAATGATTCCCTTATGGTGAAAGTTATTACCTCTCTTATAACCGGGTGGCCTCCACGCTCACTAACACCATCCACAACTTCCTCATTAGCCAAAACAGTACCAAGAGCCGGGCACCAATTCACGGGTACTTCAGCCTGGATCTACAGATCTGTCAAAGAGCTTTTCTAAATGCAAATGAAAAGGTTTTAACTTATGAGCTAGACAATGATTTTCTTGACCTGATATGCCAAACCTCTCTTATAAAGCTGAAGAAAGATCCATTGTGTCCATATATAATAGTTTGGCTCTGTTGTAGAGAGTTCACGGTCCCAGTCGTATGAGAAGCCCAGCGATTTGAGCTGCAACCTAAACAAAAGGAAAACCAATGAGGAAACAAAAGGTCTTGAGGTAGACCATGCCAAAGTCCCTTTGAAGCCAAACAATATCTCGATCTGCTCCATGCATTACGTGATTAAATTAACAATCAGTACGAGCAAATCTTTTAGCCCTTTTATTCAGGAATTAATGTATCCCAGGAAAAACCTTTCTCTTTTTAGGGTTTTTGAAAAGCTCCCTTAGGTAAGGACCAACGTGAACACGGAGCTTGAATGTATCAACTATGTAATCCTCTGTTCTGGTTTAAATTTGCATCAAGCATGTCAATCCTTGAAAAGACCGGTACGAATTATGCTCCAGATCAACCTAAACATAGCCAAACAAAACAACTCTAAGAGAGTGTAGAGGTACAATTTAAGCTGTTGTGGGCCTATCTAATCAAAGAGAGAATTTGAAGTAGCGAAACTTTATGTTTTCCACACCAAAATGCTGAAATATCTATCACATTGGTAGTTTAATATCATGTACAAGAGATTCTTGACATAATGACAGAATTATCAAATTATTTACTGCTTCTACCAACAGACATCATAGTCAAACAAAAATTTACCTCAAACTCTTCAACAGTACTTAATTTAGCGGCCAGGTCTTTCAGATCTTCCACTTCTTGAACAAGCTTCAATGGAGTCTCTTCCAACGGGAGGGGCTTAACAGGTTCCATCAATTAGCTTGATACACTGACATCAAAACTATCAATAAACTGATATTCAGAATGGTGGAAGCTGGATCGAAAGAAGAAGCAATTACCTGAAAATGTGAAGCAATTGCTGAAACTCTGAATCACCAGAGAAAAGAGCTTGCCTCCAAATCATCTCGCCACGCCTTTCAAAGCTGAAACATGAATCTCTGCACGAGAGAAGCGTCAACGGGTGTAGGATTGGAGCCTTTTCTATGCTAATTAGGAAAAAAAAATAGAAATATAAGAGAAGAGAAACCTAAATCGGAATTGAATCAGAAGAGATGAGACAAACCCAAATATAAACATACCTTAGGAAGATTTATCTACATGAAAATGTTGAAAGATAAACTTGATTTTGGATCATGCTTAAATATTGGGTTAATGATTCAATAATAATTGGGCCAAAATCCAATTATGCTTAATCAAAGATTCTAGAGTTTTCTCTAGAAAAATCAACACTTCCACCTCCTTAAAATGTTCTAGAGAGTTGTAGAGAATAAATATCTAGAGATTTCTCTAGATAATTGTTGTAAAATAATCTAAATATTAAGATATAATTCTCTAGATTTAGAAATAAAATATTTTAGATATTTTGTACTTTGGAGGCTATAAATAGCTACCTTCTCTCTCATTTTGTAACTAACAAGCTAAAAGAAATAATAAGAGAAGTTAAGTGAAGTTCATAAGCTCTCTAAGTTCTACAACTTTCTTCTTCTTAAATTTATTCCTTTGTCTTTCAAATTCTTAAACACCTTCTCCATCACTCTTAAAAGTTCTTCCTTTCCAACAAAGTGGTATCAGAGCTAGAAGATTCTCTTAAAGATGGCAAGTAATGGTGTTCCCTTCCAAGTTCCAATGCTCACTAAGAGCAACTACGACAACTGGAGTCTAAGAATGGTGGCCATTCTAGGAGCACATGACGTGTGGGAGATTGTCCAAAAAGGCTACATTGAACCGGAGAATGAAGGTAGTCTTTCTCAAACTCAAAAGGACAGTTTGAGAGACTCAAGGAAGAGAGACAAGAAGGCTCTCTGTCTCATCTATCAAGGATTAGATGAAGACACATTCGAGAAGGTTGCCGGAGCAAAGATGGCCAAAGAAGCATGGGAGAAGCTTCGAACTTCTTACAAGGGAGCAGAGCAAGTCAAGAAGGTACGTCTTCAAACTCTAAGAGGAGAATTTGAAGCATTACAAATGAAGGAAGGTGAACTTGTCCAAGATTACTTCTCAAGAGTTCTAGCGGTTACTAATAACCTAAAGAGGAATGGGGAGAAGCTAGATGAAGTAAGAATCATGGAGAAGGTTCTTAGATCGTTGGATTCAAAATTTGAGCATATTGTCATTGTCATTGAAGAGACGAAAGATTTGGAGGATATGACAATAGAGCAACTACTAGGATCACTACAAGCCTATGAAGAAAAGAAGAAGAAGAAGGAAGACCTTGCAGAACAAGTACTCAAGATGCAAATTGATCAAACCAAAGATGGAAGCGGCCGAAGTCATCCAAGAAGAGGTGGCGGTCAAGGACGAGGAAGAGGTTGTGGTTATGGAAATGGACGTGGCTGGAGGTCCTATGAAGACAAGACTAACCAAAGAGGAGAAAGCTCATCAAGAGGACGTGGGAGAGGATCTCCAAAACCAAGGTACGACAAATCAAACGTCAAATGCTATAATTGTGGGAAGTTTGGACATTATGCTTCTGAATACAAAGCTCCAAACAACAATAGAGTTGAAGAGAAGTTCAACTATGCTGAAGAAAGAAGCCAAGAAGAAGATATGCTATTAATGGCATACAAGAAGGATGAAAGAGATGAGTTCCACAAGTGGTGCCTTGACAGCGGTGCAAGCAATCACATGTGCGGGAAAAGAAGCATGTTCGTGGAGCTCGATGAATCAGTGAAAGGAGACGTGGCCTTAGGAGATGAATCAAAGATGGAGGTGAAAGGTAAAGGAAAAATTCTCATCCGAATGAAGAATGGAGATCATCAATTCATCTCCAACGTTTACTATATTCCAAGTATGAAGACCAACATCTTGAGCCTTGGACAACTTTTAGAGAAAGGTTATGATATTCGACTAAAGGATAATAGCCTTTCTATAAGAGATCAAACTAACAATCTCATCACCAAGGTGCCGATGTCAAAGAATAGAATGTTTGTTCTTAACATTCAAAATGACATCGCAAAATGTCTTAAGATGTGCTACAAGGAGGAGTCTTGGCTTTGGCATCTTCGTTATGGACATCTCAACTTTGGAGGCTTGGAGCTACTCTCTAAGAAAGAAATGGTGAGAGGATTGCCCTGCATCAATCATCCAAATCAGGTGTGTGATGGGTGCCTACTTGGAAAGCAATTCAAAATGAGCTTTCCAAAGGAGTCAGAGACAAGAGCACGGAAGCCATTGGAGCTCATACATACAGATGTTTGTGGCCCAATTAAATCAAGATCACTCGGTAAGAGTAACTACTTCCTTCTCTTTATTGATGACTTTTCAAGAAAAACATGGGTTTACTTTTTGAAAGAAAAATCAGAAGTATTTGAGAACTTCAAAAAGTTTAAAGCCCATGTTGAGAAGGAAAGTGGCCTTGTGATCAAAGCTATGAGATCTGATCGAGGAGGAGAGTTCATGTCCAAAGAGTTTCTGAAGTATTGTGAAGACAATAGCATTAGGAGACAATTGACGGTGCCAAGATCCCCTCAACAGAATGGAGTAGCAGAAAGGAAGAACAGAACAATTCTTGAGATGGCGAGAAGCATGCACAAAAGTAAGAAGCTACCAAAGGAGTTTTGGGCAGAAGCAGTTGCATGTGCGGTCTATCTGTCAAACAGATCCCCAACAAGAAGTGTTTGGGAGAAAACACCACAAGAAGCTTGGAGTGGAAGAAAGCCCGGTGTTTCACATCTAAGAGTCTTTGGAAGCCTTGCCCACGCTCATGTACCTGATGAGAAACGAAGCAAGCTAGATGATAAAAGTGAGAAGTACATCTTCATTGGGTACGATGCAAACTCCAAAGGCTACAAGCTCTACAATCCTGATACAAAGAAGACAATCATCAGTCGGAATGTCATCTTTGATGAAGAAGGAGAATGGGATTGGAGATCAAATGATGAGAACTACAACTTCTTTCCACATATTGAAGAAGATGATTTGGAGCAGCCAAGAGAGGAGCCAATTACCCCACCAACCTCACCAACACCAAGTTCTCAAGGAGATGAGAGTTCGAGTGAAAGGACTCCACGTTTTAGAAGTCTGCAAGAGCTTTACGAGGTAACCAAAAATCAAGAAAACCTTACCCTATTTTGCCTGTTTGCGGATTGTGAACCCATGAACTTCCAAGAAGCAATGGAGAAGAAGACATGGAGAAACGCAATGGATGAAGAGATCAAGTCAATACAGAAGAATGAGACATGGGAGTTAGCTTCACTTCCAAATGGGCATAAGGCGATTGGTGTAAAATGGGTGTACAAAGCGAAGAAGAACTCCAAAGGAGAAGTTGAAAGATACGAGGCAAGATTGGTGGCAAAGGGCTATAGTCAAAGAGCTGGAATTGACTATGACGAGGTATTTGCTCCTGTTGCTCGATTAGAAACAGTTAGACTAATCATTTCATTAGCAGCCCAAAAGAGGTGGAGGATACATCAAATGGATGTCAAATCAGCCTTCCTAAATGGAGATCTTGAGGAAGAAGTCTACATTGAGCAACCACAAGGCTACATAGTTAAAGGAGAAGAAGACAAAGTCTTGAGGTTAAAGAAGGCGCTCTATGGGTTGAAACAAGCACCAAGAGCTTGGAACACTCGTATTGATAAGTATTTCAAGGAGAAAAGCTTCATCAAGTGTCCATATGAGCATGCACTATATATCAAAACACAGAACAATGATATATTGATTGCATGCTTATATGTAGATGACTTGATATTCACAGGCAGCAATCCAAGTATGTTCGAGGAATTCAAGAAGGAGATGACGAAGGAGTTCGAGATGACCGATATTGGATTGATGTCTTACTACCTTGGAATTGAAGTGAAACAAGAAGACAATGGAATCTTCATCTCTCAAGAAGGTTATGCTAAAGAAGTGCTGAAGAAGTTCAAGATGGATGACTCGAACCCAGTTTGTACTCCAATGGAATGTGGAGCTAAGTTATCAAAGCATGATGAAGGAGAGAGTGTGGATCCAACACTCTTTAAGAGTTTGGTTGGGAGTCTACGTTACTTAACATGCACAAGGCCTGATATCTTACATGCAGTTGGAGTTATGAGCCGATATATGGAGCATCCAACAACCACTCACTTCAAGGCAGCTAAGAGGATCCTTCGCTATATCAAAGGTACGATCGACTTTGGTTTGTATTACTCTATTTCTGATGATTACAAGCTTGTTGGATATAGCGATAGCGACTGGGGTGGAGACGTAGATGATCGGAAAAGCACAAGTGGTTTTGTGTTTTTCATTGGAGAAACAGCTTTCACATGGATGTCGAAGAAGCAACCGATTGTCACTCTTTCCACTTGTGAAGCGGAGTATGTAGCGGCTACTTCATGTGTTTGCCATGCTATTTGGTTACGAAACTTATTAAAGGAGTTGAGTTTGCCACAAGAAGAGCCGACGAAGATCTTTGTGGACAACAAGTCAGCAATAACTTTGGCAAAGAATCCTGTCTTCCATGATCGAAGTAAGCACATCGACACTCGCTATCATTACATTAGAGAATGTGTTACCAAGATGGATGTGCAGTTGGAGTACGTGAAGACGGATGATCAAGTAGCTGACATCTTTACCAAGTCACTCAAGCGTGAAGCCTTTATCAAGATGAGAAGTTTGCTTGGAGTAGCAAAATCAAGTTTAAGAGGGGGTGTTGAAAGATAAACTTGATTTTGGATCATGCTTAAATATTGGGTTAATGATCCAATAATAATTGGGCCAAAACCCAATTATGCTTAATCAAAGATTCTAGAGTTTTCTCTAGAAAAATCAACACTTCCACCTCCTTAAAATGTTCTAGAGAGTTGTAGAGAATAAATATCTAGAGATTTCTCTAGATAATTGTTGTAAAATAATCTAGATATTAAGATATAATTCTCTAGATTTAGGAATAAAATATTTTAGATATTTTGTACTTTGGAGGCTATAAATAGCTACCTTCTCTCTCATTTTGTAACTAACAAGCTAAAAGAAATAATAAGAGAAGTTAAGTGAAGTTCATAAGCTCTCTAAGTTCTACAACTTTCTTCTTCTTAAATTTATTCCTTTGTCTTTCAAATTCTTAAACACCTTCTCCATCACTCTTAAAAGTTCTTCCTTTCCAACAGAAAAATGGTTTCTTCATCTTCAAGCTCATCAACAACGTCGGTAACATCACCTTCTTCTCCTTCTTCTTGTTTAGTCTTCTTAGATATGGGAGGATTTGGTTGGAGCAGACCTTTCTTCACAAACTCAGAGAAGAGATCGCCTCCAGATTCCACATCGACGATGGCGGAGAGATACGTGATCCGATCGTTCTCCAAATCTTCTTTTTCTAGCTTCCGCGCAGGAGCAGCTTGAAATCTTCTTTCCTTATTATTATCTCTTAACTTCTTGGTTACAAATAAGAGAGGAGAATGCTATTTATAGCTTCCAAAGTACAAAATATCTAAAATATTTTATTCCTAAATCTAGAGAATTTTATTTTAATATCGAAATTATTTTACAACAATTATCTAGAGAAATCTCTAGATATTTATTCTCTACAACTTCAAGCTGCTCAATGCGCGGAAGCTAAAAAAAGATAATATCCAGAGAAGAGATCGCCTCCAGAAATTTCTCTAGATAATTATTGTAAAATAATCTAGATATTAAAGTAGAATTTTCTAGATTTAGAAATAAAATATTTTAGATATTTTGTACTTTGGAGGCTATAAATAGCATTCTCCTCTCCTATTTGTAACCAAAAAGTTAAGAGATAATAGTAAGAAAAGTTAATAAGTTCCTAAGTCCTCTAAGTTCTAAAAACTTTCTTTTTCTTAAAATTGTTCTTTTATCTTCCAAATTCTTAAAACATCTTCTCCATCACTCTTATAAGTTCTTTCTTTCCAACACAAAACTCATTAGTGCTCTATCGAGTTTGAAATTACGCACTTCCCAAGAGCGAGAAAGACGGACGGTTATATTTTGGCTGGATTTTCCTTGTTCCAGTTTGCCTAACGGAATGGATGTCGACAACAAAGAGGCCAGATGGTTTTTGTCCATAGTGATTTTGACAAATATGTGAGAAAATGAAAGAATGATTATATTATTGCAACAAATCACAAGCGGAGTTGCAAGTGTAAAATACGTATGTGTATAATCAGTGAAGAAAGGCAAGACGAAGTGAGGCTAACCATTTGAAAAGTGGTTATTTATAATAGGTCGTGGTTGAGAATTATGATGAATTTTCGTAAAAAGAGGATATTATTATTAGCATAGAAAAACATATTTAATAAGTGTGTGATAATTTTGAGAAGAGAATGAACAAATTTATGAATATAAAATGTATCCAATAGTAAAAATTTATTAAGACAGATAAATACAATGAACCAGAACAAATCTTTGTGATTACTATGAGTAATATCAATGTAAGTTGACTAAATAGTTAAGTAGGGAAACTCGATGGACATTTTATATTTTCGGATCTACTTATATAAAGGAGGTGTGTTTATTTTTTATTCACCAACAAAACAAATTTCAATTATTCTAATCAAATCATGAAACGCAATACTTGCAAAATAGATCTTACCATGTCACTTTGCCTCCGTCGTTGTAGTACCAATGGCCCAAGCGATGATGGAATGAACTAAGAGTAAAACTAAAAAGAACAAAGAGAAAAACCAATCAAACGTTTTAGCAGAGAATATTCATCAAAACATTGATACATAATTAGATCTAAAATCTTGCAAATCAATTGGAAAACCTTTATGCTTAGCTATTCATTTAAGTTGATCATTTGCACATATAAAATCCTTAATCAATGATGCGCTTAAGTTGGGCTGTTGTTCAAAATACAAACGGCTTCAGTCAATGACAGGGAAGAAAGAATTATATTGTTCAGAACCACATAGCTTTACCATGTAAGGATTTAGTTTTGATAAGCTGTCCGTGTCCAGTAAATCTCCATGGAGTGCCTCATAGATTCTTTTGTGTTTAATAGAAGAATAAGATTGTCAGAAAGTCAATAAAGAGACCCAAAAACCAATCATAGAATATTCAGGACCGTGATATGGAGCAGATTAGTTCATAAAGCAAAGGTAACACAGAAGGTTATCTCCAAGTCTGAATTATTTTCATCTGAGAGAGAATAAGGAGTGTAAACAGAAGCCCAGAATACCTGCAACTGAGGAAGAACTCCAAGCACTTGTCGCTTACCACCATCCGCTTCAGCCTTGAAGTCAGCAAAATGAGGAATCCGAAACCTCCAGATCAATCCTCACATGAAGGGAAAATAACCAAAATCACAGAGTTGCGAAGAAGAAATGTTTGATAGATATTGACAAATCTAGATTCGATTTCTTACCTTTTTTCTTAATTTGAATTATGTCTCGTAAACCCAGCGGAAAAACAAAACATTCCATACCAAACAAAAAGAAAACAAAAAAAGAGATTCAAAATGATAAGGAAGAAATATTTGGTAGAATCATAGAAATTGTCAACTCTAAATTTGATTTCTTACCTTTTCTAATCTGAACGATATCTTGGCGGAAGAACAAAATGATACAAACAGAGATGAAGAAAGATGAGAGAGAGAGAGAGAGAGAGAGAGAGAGAGAGAGAGAGAAAGAGATTGTTAAGAACTGTTTATGATCGGTCAATGTCTATATTTTATTTTTGGGCGTAAAACGGTAAAAGAGTTGGAAGGAGTGAAAAAATTAAATAAACAAAATTTCAAAGCTGAGGTGTCATGGAGAGGGGTGCTGACGTGTCACCCCCTTGTGAGACACAATCCAGTTTTTATATGAAAATTTCAAAGCTGAAGTGTCATGGAGAGGGGTGCTGACGTGTCACCCCATTGTGTGACACAACCCAGTTTTTATATAATAGATTACTATAGTTTGAAAATAGTCTGAATTTTAAACTTGGTAGGAATTGGTTGTTGCAAACAAAATAAACTAGGTGTGGATACAGAAATCCACACTCAGAAATTTATGTGTTTTTGTAAGGGAAGAAACTTAGGAGAATTAAGGGCTAGATTCTCTCGAACAGAGTGACTGTATAAGCTAGCACTAACTAAAATAAGGACTTGATATTAATCGGTTGAATGAAACGGTTACAAAAATTTCGATGGAAAAGATGAACTCAAAACAGCTCTGAGAGCAGTTACAGAGTTTTCGTGTGTAAAAAAGTGTAGAAGAAGATCAAGCTGAAGGTCCCCTAAACTAAGCCGTTTGTCTTCTTTATATAGCTCGCCTTGTCGAGCTTCAACCTCCAGCGCGTATCTCGGCCACATGCAGCAGCTTCAGCCGGAAATCTCGCCTCGTGCAGCAGCTTCCTCCGTGAAATTCGGACTCGTTTGAGCTGGCAAGAATATGCTCTGACTTGGCTTGGATCGTTCCTTGTTTCTCGGGATTTAGTCGAGCTGGAGCTCGACCTCGTCGAACGAAACGTTTTGTTGTTCAGGATTGGATCGTTGAGAGTGAACGGGCCTGGATCGTAGGGTCAAAGCCCAGTCAATTTGGCTCAATTTGGATCTGCCTATTGGACTTGAGTGGACTGGATTTAGAGTGCTAAATCCAACTTCAACACTAGTTAAATTTATATTGTTTACATAAAAACTTAAAAATTAAAAAAAAAAATTTATTTTAATAATATTATTTTATCCTGGAGAGATCTGCAAAATTACCATCAATGTAATTATGATTTGAAAAAAAAAGTGATACTATAATTTTCTCTTTATTTAAAACAATACCGATAGTTAAGATATCAATTTTTTAAATTAAAATCAATATTTTTTAGAAAAAATACCTTAATTTTTATTGGTTATCAACGTCAAAAACCCTAAAAATTACCTTCAAAATTAATTTATTAGCTATCAACGTAAAAAACTCTAAAAATACCTTCAAATTAATTTATTGGCTATCAACATAAAAAGTTCTAAAAATTACCTTCAAAAATCCTAAACATTATACGGGATTACTATAAAAAAACCCTCAGACTAAATTATTTTTGTAAGATAAACCTTTATCTAAAAAAAATGCAAATCAATCCTATAAACTCAAAAGTCACCTGCAATATAAGACTTTCGTATAATGTCGACGTCGACCCTAACGTTTCAGTTAATTATTTTGACGGAATCACCGTTTTTATCAAAAAAACAATTTCAATATATTGATACTAAAATTTCGAACTGACGAGCTCTCAGTTACCACATAAGGCAGATCTACCAACTGGGTTAACAGAAGTATTGAACAATCGTAACACTGAACACTTTCTCGAAATCGCTCCCAATATTATCTGCTCTCTTTAAATCGCAAAGTTAATTTTAGCTATCCTTTTTTATTTTTCTTTTAATCCAAGATTACAAATCTCTCATTAATCTCTCATCAAACACAAGATTACAAATCTCTCGTTAATCTCCCTAAATCTCTCTCTCTATCTCTCTCGTTCCTCTCCGGAGCTCACAGAAGAAGATAATCAAGAAGCTCTGAAAACCAGAAGATTTAATCTCTTTTGAAGAAGATGAGAACGCACGTGAAAGACACGTGATTCTTTGTATTAACTCGGCTAGGAACCTCTGTTTCCAACAAAAGCTTTCAATACCCTAGAATAAGCTGCAATGTTGACTTTTTCTTGCTTGAAGACTTCTCTCCAACGTCTTCTTCTTCATAACTTTCAAAGATCTTCCTGTTGAATCATATCCAACACCTTGCGTGAAAAATCATAACAAAGTTTCAATTTTTGTGAATTTCACCATCTTGAGTCATTAGAGGATAATCTGAGGAGCTGAGATTGATGAACCAATCCTAATCAGCTTATTCCCTGAGCAAAATCACCGCCCCGTGAAGCTTATTTGCGACCATGGTAGATCCACGAAATTATAAGATTGATTTGCATTTTTTTTAGGTGAGAGTTTATCTTGCAAAAATAATTTAGTCTGAGTTTTTTTTTTGCAGTAATCCATATTATTATTGTACCCAGAAACTGTGTTGGAGTGCTTTAAGCCAAATCGACTACACACGACACGAGTCACACGATCAATAGATGAGTGTGAGTCATGGTAAATATTTTGTCCGTTGAAATTTAATAAAATTTAGTTGACTTAATTTTACGGAATTTATTTTAACGATTTGATATGAACAAGATTATCTAAAGATGTTTTGTCAATTCAAATAAATATCAGTTTTTTTTAGAGGTTGATTCGTTTTTTGGCGATGGAGAAAATTATATCATGAATTTTTAATTAATTTCCTCGGAGAAGCAAGTTTTTCGTTTCTTTAAGTTACCCACAAAGTCGGATCATCATATCGTCCAGAGAGGATGCTTTTTATTTCACCAAACAAATGAAACACACAAACACAATTAGAATATATACTGGAAATATTCTGATTGAATGCTCATTACGGTCGGGTAAAGTGAGATGATCCATCTGGACCGTCCTTCCCCACTTCCTTCTCACCTTTCTTGACCAAGTCTTCAATATGAATATCATCCTCAACTGATAAAACCACAGCCTTTGGTCCATGTCGTCCCTCAACTATAGCTTCATTCATCTTAAAGTGCTCATCGACACGAACCGCCACACTTTTCTCACTGCTCTTCTTGGATTTCTTCTTGATCAGGAAACAAATGACAAGCGCAAGAAACGCCAGGAACATGACGCAACCTAGAGACACAAAGACCACTACAACAACAGTCGTGTCATGTTCTGGAGTTGGTGTGGGGCGGTTAGTTGCGTCCATGGAGGCCATTGTGTTTGATGTATGAGGCAGATGATGATTTAAATCCTAAGTTGTGTGGTTTGAAGAAGATTGAGATATATAAGTGCCTTATTTGTAGGGAAAATTGAGAACAGTAGGTTGCTGCTAAGTTTCTAATGACTTGGCTCCCATCCTAAGGTTTTTGTTTGCATTAGAAAACACTTCTAAAGTATCTAGCTTGTTGTTTTTGTCAAGCCAACCTAGAAAACAAATACTAAACGGAGAGTAAATTCCAAGGAAAATTAATAGACTCCCAATAAATCTAGTTTTGTTGGTTGAATTACACATTCAAAAGAATATGTAAGAATTTGAAGAGGCCAAACTCCTTAATCTCATTTTAGAATATCTCAATTTCACCTTCAACATAACTAATTGATACAGCTCACATTTTTTTGAAATTACTAAAATATTTCATATATCGGTAGAAAATTTATAAATTAATATTGTTAATAAGATCAGATAAGCTAATCTAGTTATTAATTTATAAATTTTAATAACTATTGATTATAAATTTTGAAACCACGCAAATTTATTAATTTATCGAATTTATTAATTAATCAAATATTAATTTATAGAGTCTCCACTATATCTTAATATATAAAACTACACATGTATAACATGAGATTTTGACATATGTGAAAATTAATAGGGATCTTGATAATTAATATGAATTTTCATTTTGTTAGTTACTTATTTTAGATAAAAATTTCATATAGATGAAAGAAAATAATAGAAATAGCTTTTTGATTTAGGTTTGTTTTTAGTTCCTTTAAAAAAAAATATTATTCAGTTTATCAGTACATTTGTTTGAGAGTATTTTATGAGATGTAAATAGGGTATTTATACTTTGGGGCGTATAAACTTTATTTCATGAATTCGTCTTCTGGGTAATGAGTAGCAGTTAGGTCGTTGGTCGAACCTATTGTCCGGAACCGTAGATGGTATAAGACTCGGACTGGCCGGATCTTAGGTGTATGGAATCAAATATGCTGGTCTTAGACTCTCTCACGTTAGATCTTGAGATGAAAGCACAGAGGAAACGTTGGCACCAAAGAGACGATGGAAGGTTCTTTAATAGAACGAACACTCGAAAATTTGGTGAATCACACACGCAAAGGATCAAGCAAAAGAGGGTTCAAAACTTAACATGAGAAGAACTGCCAATTTTATTTATATGGGGTAAAAAGTTGTGGCCTACAAAATCGTAAAAAAACTTTATAAGTAATTTAGGGGCATGACCTTCTTGGATCTCCCAAACGGGACAAATAAAAGCAAAAAACAAAATACAAAAAGAAAAAATAAAACTAGTTGTACCTAATACAAAAATTAAAATGTAAACTATAACTTAAACTATAAAAGAAAAGAAACTAACTAAAGAAAAGAAAACATTCATCCAACGTTTTGGTGTTGCTTTCTTGGCTTTTGGTGACGGTACATGCCTACTCTTGAACGTTTGAAACGTTATTTGTACCTGCATGCATTATTGAAATTGAAAGTACTTGTGTCTCTTGTAGTAGGGGATCATGGGCATTGATTTAGTGTTTCTTGGAGCAACTTTGGTGTAGAGTTCATTCGAGAAGCTGGCATGAAGTGGTTTTGTCATGCTGCTCTTGGAGTTTTCAAGTGGATTCCATCCGTCCTTTCTAGGCTCTTCTTGCTCACTTACGGTCTTCATGCCTGGTTCCATGATATCTTGAAATGTCCGGCTCGTTCCCCTCATGTTCTTCATCCAGTTGTACCTTAGTACCTGCCAAATGAGATACCATACATTGGTTTTCTAGGCAGCAAGTGTTAATGGGGTTGGTTGATGGTTTCTCATCCATTTGGTCCTTCTCGGACATGTATAAGCTTTCGGAGGTGGTCATAGTGATCGGCTAGTATGTATGCATTATTCTTTCCACGGCTAAGTTGAATTTGTTTCTCAAGGCTTTCTCCTTAGATCGTGTCATGGTACCTTCTCTCACGGTTGGTACATCATCTTGGCCTTGAGCGGGTTCGGTGCTTACATCATTCTCTCCCTTTTGACATGGTTTTGTCCCAAAATCGTTTCACCTACATCAAAAGGGGATAAATCAGTAACATTAAAACTGTGAGACATATTAAACTCACCTGGTAACTGCAGTTTATTGGCATTGTCATTGAGCTTCTTCAAGACTGAATGGACCGTCGCCTCTCGGTGAAAGTTTGGAGCTTTGTTTGTACTGGAACCACTCGGGTGTCATGTGAAGCCGAACCCAATCTCTGGGTTCAAACACCATTTCTTTGCATCTTTATCTTTATTCTGCTTGTACTCCTCGGTTTTCTGAGCTATATTCTCTCAGGCTCATTGGTGTATCTTCTTGGCGTATTCGCCTCGACTAAGACCTTCTAGACTGAATTTTTTGGCTTGTGGGTAGCGGTGTAAGGTCCATTGACATCAAAGGGTTATTCTCATATACAACTTCAAAAGGTGACAACTTAGAAGTAGAGTGAGTAACATGGTTATAAGCAAACTCAATAAAGGAAATACAATCTAACCAAGTTTTCATATTCTTGCCAAGAGTAACTCTAAGTAAGGTGGATAGAGTACGGTTTACCGCTTCGTTCCGACCATCGGTTTGGGAATGGAAAGTGGTCAAAAACAGTAGCTTAGTACCCATTTTACTCCATAGTGTCTTCCAGAAGTGGCTGAGGAACTTCGTATCCCAATCTGATACGATGGTCCTAGGAACTCCAGGCAAACATACTACTTCCTTGAAGAAAAGATCAGCGGTTTGAGTAGCATCGTTCATTTTGGCGCATGGTATGAAGTGGGCCATCTTGGAGAACCGGTCTATCACTACAAAGATCGATTCCTTATGCCTAATCTTCCGCAAACCTAGGACAAAATCCATAGAAATGTTTACCCAAGGGGTGTTAGGTATATGTAAAGGAGTATAGAGACCATAAGGATGGGACCTGGACTTAGACTTTCGACATGTAATGCACCGAGAACACATTTTCTCTACGTCTTTCTTTAAGTGTGGCCAGAAGAAGTGATCCATCATCACAACTAGTGTCTTATCCACGCCAAAATGTCCCATTAGTCCACCGCTATGTGCTTCCCTTAGCAGCAAGTCTCTCATTGATCCTTGGAGAATACACAATCGCTTGTCACAGAATAAGAAACCATCATAAATGTAGAATGCTCTGTATGGTCTCTTGACACACTCCTTGTAGCTCTCACTGAAGTCAGGGTCATCTCCATATAGTCCTTTGATATTCTCAAATCCAAGAACCTTTGCCTCCATTGTTGATATCAGTGCATGCCTCCTTGACAAAGCATCAACTACTATATTCTCTTTGCCCTTTTTGTACTTAATGACATAGGGGAATGTCTCTACAAACTCCAATCACTTGGTGTGTCTTCTCTGAGTGATGTATGTCCTCTTAGATGCTTAAACGTTTCATGGTCAGTGTCAGTGACAAACTCTTTGGAGAGCAAGTAGTGTTGCCATGTCTCTAATGCTCGGACCAGAGCATATAACTCCTTATTGTAGGTGGGATAGTTGAGCGTGGCACCGCTTAACTTCTCACTGAAGAAGGCTATGGGCCTCCCTTTCTGATGTAGCACAACTCCTATGCTAACTCCAGATGCATCATACTCTACTTCAAACATGACTTCAAAATCGGGTAATGCTAACACTGGGGCTCGAGTCAAACAATCCTTGAGTTTGTTGAATGCGGCTTCTTATGGCTCTCCCCATGAGAACGGTACATTCTTTTTGATGACAGTGGTAAGTGGGGCAGCTACCATGCTGAAATATTTGACTGTTCGGCGATAGAAGGAAGCTAATCCATGGAAACTACGGACATGGCTGATTGTTGTCGGCGTAGGCCATTCTTGAATGGCTTTTTATCTTCTCCTCATCTACTTGTAAGTCGTGTTTGCTTACTATAAATCCTAAGAATACAAGTTTATCAGTACAAAAGGAGCACTTCTTAAGGTTGGTGTATAGACCCTCCTTTCGAAGTGTTTTCAAAACAATCTCTAAATGCATAATGTGATCCGATAAGCTCCTGTTATATATCAGTATGTCATCAAAGTATACCACGACGAATCTACCAATGCATGATCTTAGATACTGGTTCATGAGGCGCATGAATGTGCTAGGGGCATTGGTCAGGCCGAATGGCATGACTAGCCATTCGTATAGCCCCTGCTTAGTCTTGAAAGCGGTGTTCCACTTGTCCTCTTCTCTCATTCGCATTTGATGGTATCCATTTCACAAGTCCACCTTTGAAAACATTTTTGCACCACTCAATTCGTCTAGCATGTCTTCCAAGCGTGGGATGGGGTGATGGTACTTGATGGTGATATTGTTGATGACACGTCATTCAATGCACATTCACCATATACCATCTTTCTTAGGCATCAGTAGGACCGACACGGCGCATGGGCTAAAGCTTTATTGAATGTAGCCCTTATCCATCAGTTCTTTAACTTGTTTCTCAAGCTCTTTCGTCTTTTCAGGGTTCATATGATACACAACTTTGTTGGGTAAAGCTGATCCCAGCACAAAGTCGATTTGGTGTTCTATACCACGTGCCGGCAGGTATCTCATCGGGGAACACGTCTCTAAACTGGTCTAGAACAGCTTGTACCTCGCTTGGTAGCGTCAACTCAGTCGTCCCTGTACTTAAGCACTCTTTGAAAACCATTAGTAGCACGGTGCCCTGGCTCCTAGTGGAGATTATGAATCCCAAGACAAGGACGATGACGAGCCGATGAAACTAGAAGGTGAAGTAGATTATCCGGACACCAGATAGCTACTTATAACTAGGCGAGTTCTAAGTGCTCTAGTTATGTCAGAAGAAAAGGTTCAACGCGAAAATATATTCCATAGCAGATGTACCATCCGCAATAAGGTATGTAATCTCATAATAGATGGTGGTTCTTGTACTAACATGGCTTCCAAGTATATGGTAGACAAGTTAGGAGGCCGTGGCCATTTGATCGGTCAATGAGCCACAACAGGAACATACTTCGACCATAGTAGGAACTTTATGTCCCGCCATGTAGTAACCGCAACAAAACGGTTTTGTTGACGTTCAGCTATGTTCCTATCCCACTAGACAATAGCATTGTCGGTTAGCTGAGCAGCTACTAGAGCAACTTTCTTACGGTCTCCATAGCCATAACATTCAAAGATGTATTTGAGCCTCTGTAACGGCCCCGAACCTCACTAGGTTCACTGGGCTGGGCCATGGTCGGGAATGGGGAAAGACTTGTCGGATAAAACGAATTAACCTGTTCCATGGCCCGGAAGGAAGGGCTAAGTCCGAGAAAAAGATAAAGGACTTAGCCGAGGAAAAGAGTAGAAGATTGAAGGTCGGAAAAAGTTAGCCCGGGATGTTCCAAGTTAGCCCGGGATGGTGTAAAGTTAGCTCGGGATGATCACAAGTAAGCCCGAGATGATTCAAAGTTAACACGGGATGGTCTGATCCAAACTAGCTCGGGATGCTTCGAAAGCTGAAATAAACAAGTCCGAGCTAAGTTCAAATACTCGAGCTAAAATGAGCTGAAGGGACCGAGCTAAACCAGCTCGGGCAGCTAATGGGTTTCAGCTGAAGGACCGAGTTGAATCAGCTCAGGCACTTGACGGATCCTCAGCTAAAGGACCGAGCTAAATCAGCTCGGGCAGCTGATGTTGAGCTCGAGCAGCTGGACGAAGTGTGGGTCGGTTGAGTCAGCTCGGGAACTATTTACTAGCTGGTCAGGTAGTGAAGCTAGCTGGTCAGTTAGTCGAGCTGGTGAGTGAATGATCGGTTAAGGAAGGATCTCGCACGTACTAAGTGTGTGGCACGGTTATATCCGAACGAACATGACCGTTACCGAATGGGGACATGGCTCCCGTCGGTTTAATGAGACGGTTAAGGGTGGAAATCTTATAAATAGCCCACAATCATCTTCTTCGCGGACACACAATCTTTTCACGGGGATTTTCCCTGAAACACAGAAAGATATCCGAGAGAGAATAAGAGTAACCGAGGGAGAAAGGGATAACACCGGAAGTACTTGGCGATTGTCGGGTAACGGGAGGATCGCCAGATTGCGAGTGAGAAATCTTCGAGAGGGAGACTTACCGAGAGACGTTCCAGCGATGGAGTCTTCTACGGAGTGGGATGTGGAGAAACACACTGAACCATCCGAACGTACGGCGAAGGTGAGCGTGATGCCGAGTAACTTAGCCGGGAAAATCCCTAACTATCGGCGATAGCCGAGACAGTATGGGACGGTTATGCAGTTACTCGGCCAAACTCTATTTTTCATCGATTATATTCTTATATCTGCTTGCCGATTGGGATAGATCGATCATTAGATGGTCGGATCTAGGATGCGTGACTAAGACTTCAGTCTGTCACGACCGGTTAGGATAGTTCTCGATAATCTCGGCTATTTCCCAAATAGCCGCGGTTATTGGCGGACGGATATGACTAAGGCATATAGCCGGTTATGGCTGGGAAGGAATCGGATATCCGAGGGAACTCGCGGATCTAGCAAGCGGCTTGGGGATCGGACATAATCCGCCAAGACTCGACTGTGGCCGAGAGATAACTCGGGTTATTCCTAGATAGCCGAATGATTAAGGGATTTCCACGGGATAAACTTAAGGGTCGGGAACATATAGTCATTGATAGGCGATTATGTATAACTTAGTAAAAGTTGGATTACTTACGCCTCTTTGATTTCAGGAAAGGATGGTGATCGTCGGAAGGATTTGGCCTAGATGCGCGAGACACAGGCTAAGAAGGATGGGTGGTGATAGACTGGATAGAATAGGATCGAACATTGTAATAGCCTATAGTGCAGACTCTATCAATTGTATCGAATCCTTTGTTATATAAATAAAAATCCAGTTTATTGTTTAATCTCTGTACATACTGACTCTATTACTTATGAATCTCAGAATAATCGGATAAATAAACTTGTTTAAAGAATGAACCCTTAAAAATGGACTGATCGGGCTTGGGTCACTTACTGATCCGAGTGGGAACAACCTCTCGGACTTAGTAGCCGGGATGGGGTGTTTCAAGTTGGTATCAGAGCATGCTTGCTCCTAGAACAGTTTCTGTTGGGTTGGGGAACGCCACTCATATGGCTATAGAGTCTCGCGCTAGGATCACTTAGGTTTTGCTTGCTTAAACTCGTTGGGATTTTGGGCTTCGTTAGGTGGTTCTAACTTGTTCTGTCTCAGGCAGGAAAAAGCAAAAGGGTAAGAAGCGGAAAATCCAAGAAGGATAAGGGACCAGCGGAACCGAGTCAAGTGGCGGCTGATGGTGTGAACCAAGGGAATGATCCGGTCGGACTTGGGACTGGACAGACTGGAGATATTGATGTTACTGCATATTGCATACATTTTGCATACTCATTAGTTAGCTTTTCATGCATTTGTATCACATTTTAGGGTATATTGCATCACTTAGAGTTCTAGAGCATTCTTGCACCAGCATACGCATGTTCCTTGCATTTTGCATCACATTCAGGTTGTTTCTGGCTGCTTTGGAGTCGTGGAGGTTCGTGGACATGTTGAGGCTGATGTAGCAGTTCGTGGGAGCTCGAATATATGCTAAGGATCAGAGATCGAGGAGCAGATCGAGCATAACTGGTCGATCTAGGAGGTGATCGACCAGAAGATCGAGCCAACCAGGCGATCCAAAGAGAATGATCGAGACAAGGATCGAGTGAAGTAGTCGATCAAACGGTACGGACGTGAATGACGCCATGCAGAGCGAGAGCCAGATCGAGTACACCACTCGATCCAGCCGAATATCGATACCGAGATCGGATGCAACACTCGATTCGCCGATGATGATCGAGACCCAGATCGAGCCGAAGACACGATGTCCGGATATGATCGAGAGAACCGCTCGATCCTGGAGTCGATCTCTGTCTTTTCAACCACTTTTGGCCGCTAGCGAGGGGGGGGACCATCAGCTTGTTTTGGCCATTTTGGGAAGGCGGCGACGTCTTTTTCCCACACAACTTTCAATCCTTATCTTTTTCTTTATGTTTTCTATCTGTTTTTCGTGAAGAACACCATTGTCGAACTTGAGTTTTTTCTTAAGCTTTGTAATCGAATCATTTCTGTCTGAATCTAGTTTTCTTTTCATGTTCATCGTTTCCTTTTACATGCTTTGCTTGATTTACTTTATGTGTAGTGAGTAGTTTATTTGGGTTCGGGGTTGAGAGGATTAAGGGGTCTAAAGGGTTTCGATCTTGGGGTTTTTCTAAGCGTTTTCAACGGCTATCTCTTCTAAGGTGTTGAGATCTCAATGCTTGAAGACTCTCACGCCAAGAGCTTCATGATCCGAGAGGTTCCTTACCTTGACAGGATTCAGGAGCCTCGGAAGATCACACCTTAGAGACTAGTTACCCCTTCCCAAAAGCCATGGAAGTTTGGGGGATTAGTTAAGCCATTCATTTGAAATCTGCTTTCCATGCCCTTCGACCTCTCTTTCCACCAAAAGCCATGGGTTTGGAGGAGAGGATGAAGGAGTGATCTATACCGAAAGCCACGGATAGATCTTGCTTAGTTTTCAAAGCTTAGAGATCCTCACAAAGTGAGTCGATTTAAAGTTTTCAACCCAAGGTCGAACCTTTGAAACCCCTGACCATGAATCTCAACCCTAGGCCCTTTCTTTTAGCATCTTTACATCTTATCTCGTCATTCGCTTGATCTTTGATAGCATCCTGGTCATTAGTTTTACTGTTCTTGCATTTTTAGACGAGATCGATTGTTATTGCTTGATCTAGTGGTCGATCTCATGGTCGATCCACTAGTCGAATTTTAGTTATTCGAAGCTTGGGCCTTTAATTAATCTGTTTGTTCCTCATGGTAGTTTCTTCATTCCTAGTATTTTTAAAATAGGTTGCATTCTATTTAAGTTGTTGCAACTAGTTTTTAGAGATTTTCTCACAAATCATCTCATTTCGCTTGGATTTGCATTAGTCCTTGTATTCTCTTTGCATTCTCTATCATCCTAGGCATGGATTGACTCTCTCTTGCTTGCTGTACTACAACATATCTTGCATTTGAGTTTGATAACCTCACTGCATTTTCACCCTTGCTAAGAAAGTGTTTATCAAATGGCGCCGTTGCCATCCTAGGACTGTTTAGAGAACATAGAGATTTGGGACTTAGCAAAGACTAAGTCTTTACCTTTTTCAAGTTACTAGTCATTCTACTCTCAAACGTGTGTTTTCAGGTACATGAATCTTCGTTCAAGGGGAGACAACAATCTACTACAACCCTTGGACAACATTCATCAGCTTGGTCACTCACGGCAAAGGAGAGTCAGAGAACAAGCCAGAGCCTTTGAGGAGATTGTTCAGCACGGTTTGGTTGACTTTGAAGCTATGGCTGAACACGAGCATCCAGAAGGACCTCCTCCAGCTCACGGGGCAGCAGGAAGGGGCAATGGAAACCCCCAACACGCGGCTATACCCCCAAGGATCATAGGAGCCGGAGATGCTCCCAATACTCATCACAATAGGTTTGGGATCACTCCTCCTCCTGTACAAAACAACAACTTCGAGATCAAGGCAGGTTTCATCTCAATGGTGCAAAACAACAAGTTCTACGGCTTAGCAATGGAAGATCCCTTGGAGCACCTTGACAACTTCGAGCAAGTATGTGGGATGATAAAGATCAATGGCATATCCAAAGATGCTTTCAAGCTGCGTCTCTTCCCCTTTTCACTCGGAGACAAAGCTAGACATTGGGAGAAGACCCTCCCACAAGGCACCATCACCTCATGGGCCGAGTGTAAAAAGGCCTTTCTCTCAAAGTTCTTCTCAAGCACCAGGACAGCACGGTTGAGAAGCGAAATAAGCGGTTTCACTCAAAGGAACAATGAGACATTCAACGAGGCAATGGAGCGTTTCAAAGACTACACGATCCAATGTCCTCATCACGGGTTCAGCGAGGAGACACTACTCAGTACCATATACCGTGGAGCTTCACCAAAGATCAGGTTGTTGCTTGACACAGCTAGCAAAGGGAACTTCCTCGGTCAGGAGGTAGAAGAGGGTATGGAGCTGATAGAAAACTTGGCATTGAGTGATGGCAACTACGCTGAGGATTATGACCATGCACCGAGAGGATCAGAGCTAGAGTCTCACAAGAAGGAGCTGAAATCTTTGCATGAAAAGATAGATAAGCTGGTGTTAGCCAATCAGAAGCATGTTCACTTTGTTGGTGAAGCTGATGAGAACCAAGAGGAGTTAGAGTTGAGCCATGAAGAAGCCAATTGGGTGGTGGGACAGAACAACTACAAACCTCAAGGCTACAACCAAGGCTACCAGAACAACAACCTCTCTTACCGAAGCACCAACGTAGCCAACCCTAAAGATCAAGTGTACCCTGCTCAGCAAGAAAAACCGTTCATCCCCTACAACAAAGGTTTTCAACCGAGTGGTGGTTTCCAAGGTTAAGGGCAGAACAACTTCCAAGGGCAACATCAAAATAACAAGGGTTATACACCTAACTACCCTCCGGGCTTTGCACCTCAGCAGCAACAACCAATGCAACAACAAGTTGATCCGGTGCAAGCAATGTTTCAACAGCTGATACAAGGGCAAGCCTCTACAAACCAGAAGTTCGCCGAGATGAACACTCGTCTAGACTCGTCTCTGACTGACTTCTCCACTCAGATCACCAACTTAAACAACAAGATCAAGCAGCTAGAGAAAGGGAAAGCGAGTACGAGTGGTCAGAATAGTCTTCCGGGAAAGTGTGAGCAGAATCCTAAGGAGTATGCTAACACCATAACGTTGAGAAGCGGCAAAGAGCTCGAACCTCCGGTCTCTACCAAGAACAACGAGGACGTTGTAATTCAAGAGGGGGAGGGTAAACCTTCGGCTGATGATGATGAGATTAACTTTGACAACGTTTGGATCCAAGGGCCAAGAAGAGGAGACAGAGCAGTTGCTGAGAAGAAAGCTGAGAAAACCACTAAGGAGAAGAATGCTTATGTGCCTCAACCGTATGTACCTAAGCTGCCTTTTCCTGGCCGCTTCAAGAAGCAACTCATAGAGAAGCATAGAATCCTCTTTGAGAAGCATCTTAAGGACGTGGAGATCAAGCTACCTCTAGTTGACTGCCTTGCAATGATTCCTAAATGCGCCAAATTCTTCAAAGACACTCTCGTGAAGAAGAATAAGGAAATCAAGGAGGTACTTGTTCTAAGTGAAGAGTGTAGTGCTGTGATACATAAGGAGATAGTCCCTAAGAAGTTGGGAGACTCTGGAAGCTTCACTATACCCTGCGCTTTAGGCCCTCTAGAGTTCAAGAGTTGCTTATGTGATCTCGGAGCTAGCATAAACCTGATGCCTCAATCCATGGCTAAGAAGCTTGGCTTTACTTGTTTCAAAGACTGTCGGATCTCATTGGTACTGGCTGATAGGGGTGTGAGGCTACCAGTGGGGCTGCTTGAGGATTTACCGGTGCGAATCAGTGGTGTGAACGTGCCTACGGACTTCGTCGTGTTGGAGATGGATGAAGAGCCTAAGGATCCACTCATCTTAAGGAGACCATTCCTAGCAACCGCCAGGGCTATCATAGATGTGAAGAATGGGAAGATTGCCTTGTATTTGGGAAAGGAGATAAGGCTTGACTTCGACATCAATGAGGTTCTGAAGAAGCCGACCATTGAAGGGCAAGCTTTCTACATTGAAACGATGGATGCTTTAACGGATGAGTTGCTGGAAGAGCTGGCTCTAGAAGACCATCTGAAGCTAGCACTGACTAAGGAGCTAGGGGAGTTTGGCTATGTGGATCAGAGGACCCACGAGTACGTCAACCTGCTGGATTCTAGGAGGATTGTTAAGAATGATGAAGGTTGCTGCCTAGAGATCGACCCCGAGATCGACGCTATCACTCGATCTAGGAGTCAGATCGACAAGGCAATCGAGAACACAACTCGATCCTGTGCAACAATCGACAGACAGATCGAGAAGAATGCTCAATCAGGAAAAACAATCGAGTCGGCGATCGAGAGAGACCTCCCGATCATTATGGGGTCCAATCAAGAGATCGACTCAGCGTCTCGAACCCTCACTCGATCCACATCAAATCGAGTAAGTGAATCGAGCAAAATGGCTCGATCTAGACGACATCGAGAGGAGAATCGACTGGAGGACTCGATTTCAGAAGGGATAGCGATGGAGGAAAGCAGTCTAAAGGGCCATGCCTCGGGTTCAAAGGAGGGTTCCATGGAGGAAAGCAACAACAACAGCCACGAGGATGACTGGAGTGAGCTGTTAGCCCCAAAGGTGGACCTTAAGGAGCTCCCAAAAGGGCTAAGGTATGCTTTCTTAGGGCCTAATAACACCTATCCCGTGATTGTGAATGAAAACCTAAGTGATGATGAGTTGCACTCGCTCCTGACTGAGCTGAGAAAGTATAGGAAGGCCATTGGGTACTCTTTAAGTGACATCAAGGGCCTTTCACCAATGCTTTGCACTCATAGGATTCACTTGGATAATGAGAACGCCTCTTCTATAGAACATCAAAGGCGTTTGAATCCTAATCTGAAAGAGGTTGTTAAGAAAGAAATCCTTAAGCTTTTAGAGGCTGACGTGATCTATCCCATAAGTGACAGCACGTGGGTTTCTCCTGTACACGTGGTGCCTAAAAAGGGAGGGATCACGGTCATAAGGTATGAAAAGGATGAGCTTATCCCTACTGGAACCATTACTGGTCATAGGATGTGTATTGATTATAGGAAACTTAACCTTGTGACTAGGAAAGACCATTTCCCTTTGCCTTTTATTGATCAAATGCTTGAGAGACTTGCTAATCACCCTTACTACTGTTTTCTCGATGGGTATAGCGGTTTCTTTCAGATACCAATTCACCCAAATGATCTGGAGAAGACGACCTTCACATGTCCCTACGGTACCTTCGCATATCGAAGGATGCCATTTGGATTGTGTAATGCACCGGCTACGTTTCAGCGGTGTATGATGTCGATCTTCTCCGATCTAATAGAGAAGATGGTAGAGGTGTTCATGGATGACTTCTCTGTCTATGGTGCGTCCCTTTCTGCGTGTTTGTTGAATCTTTGCAGGGTGCTAAAACGTTGTGAAGAAACAAACTTGGTGCTGAACTGGGAGAAATGCCACTTTATGGTTAAGGAAGGGATCGTACTTGGTCATAAGATATCAGAGAAGGGCATTGAGGTTGATCAGGCTAAGGTGGAGGTCATGATGGGTCTTGAGCCGCCGGTTAATGTTAAGGGAGTCAGAAGCTTCTTGGGACACGCAGGGTTCTATAGGCGCTTCATCAAAGATTTCTCCAAGATTGCACGCCCTCTTACACGGCTGTTGTGCAAGGAAGCTGAGTTTGTATTTGATGAGGAGTGTTTGAAAGCTTTCGTGACCATCAAGGGAGCCCTTACATCAGCTCCTATAGTCCAAGCACCAGACTGGTCTCTTCCTTTTGAGATCATGTGTGATGCTAGTGACTACGCCGTAGGAGCCGTTCTTGGTCAGAAGATAGACAAGAAGCTGCACGTGATCTACTATGCTTCAAGAACCTTGGATGACACGCAAACAAGGTACACCACTACGGAGAAGGAGTTGCTTGCAGTAGTGTTTGCCTTTGAGAAGTTCAGATCATATCTCGTTGGTTCCAAGGTTATTGTATACACGGATCACGCCGCCTTGCAATACATCTACTCAAAGAAAGACACTAAGCCTCGGCTCTTAAGATGGATTCTCTTACTCCAGGAGTTTGACATGGAGATTAAAGACAAGAAAGGAATAGAAAACGGAGTCGCTGACCATCTCTCACGGCTAAGGATCAACGAGTCTCTCCCCGTAGATGATTCTCTTCCAGAAGAGCAGCTCATGGCGATTACCACGGCTGTTTGTGGAAAGCTAGAAGGGAGGTTTGAGGAGGTGTTGAGTTTCAAAGAAGAGGATCTACCGTGGTATGATGATGTGGTGAACTATCTAGCGTGTGGTGAGGAGCCAACACATCTCAACAGTTATCACAAGAAGCGGTTTATAAGAGAGGCTAGTGACAACTTTTGGGACGAGCCCTACTTATACAAGAGAGGAGTAGACAGTTTGTACCGGAGATGTGTTACAAAGGAAGAAGCTAGGGACATCCTCTATCATTGCCATGGCTCTTCCTACGGAGGACACTTCGCCTCATTCAAGACTGCCACGAAAGTGTTGCAAGCCGGTTTCTGGTGGCCGTCCATTTTTAAAGATGCACACGAGTTTGTGAAGAGCTGTGAGGCATGTCAACGAGCAGGGAATATCACTAAGAGGAACGAAATGCCTCAAGTTCCTATCTTCGAGGTTGACGTGTTCGACGCGTGGGGCATAGACTTCATGGGGCCATTTCCTTCTTCATATGGCAACAAATACATCTTAGTAGCAGTGGATTATGTCTCTAAATGGGTTGAGGCAGTTGCTTCCCCTACAAATGACTCTAAAGTGGTAATCAAGCTGTTCAAGAGTATCATCTTCCCGAGGTTTGGGGTACCCAAGGTTGTTATAAGCGATGGGGGAAGCCACTTCATAAACAAGGTCTTTGAGAATCTCTTGAGAAAGTATGGAGTTAAGCATAAGGTGGCTACACCGTATCATCCTCAAACAAGCGGTCAAGTGGAAGTCTCTAACCGGCAACTCAAGGCTATACTAGAGAAGACTGTCAGAGCAACAAGGAAAGACTAGGCAGTAAAGCTGGACGACGCTCTTTGGGCCTACCGTACCACCTTCAAAACGCCGATTGGTACAACTCCTTTCACTCTACTCTATGGCAAGGGCTGTCATCTCCCGGTTGAGCTGGAACACCGTGCATTGTGGGCTGTGAAGAGGCTGAACTTTGACCTCAAGACTGCTCAGGAGAGGCGCCTTATTCAACTACACGAACTGGATGAGTTAAGACTGAACGCTTACGAGAGCTCTCGGATATACAAGGAGCAGACTAAGGAGACTCATGACAAGAAGTTGGTTGCCAAGGAGCTTAAGGAAGGAGGTTTAGTGTTGCTGTACAACTCGAGGCTCAAACTCTTCCCAGGCAAGCTGAAGTCAAGGTGGAGCGGACCGTTCGTGATTCAAGAAGTGTTGCTTTATGGAGCTGTTACTCTGATGGGAAAAAGTGGCAGTGCATTCACCGTCAACGGACACAGAGTCAAGCCATACTTGGCAGACGGCTATGACAAGGAGAGTACCTCTGTGCATCTCCAAGACCCACCATCCGCTTAAACCAAGTAAGGTCTAGCTAAAGACGTTAAAGAAAGCGCACTTAGGAGGCATTCCCATGTTTATCTTGTACATATTTCTGCTTCATTTCCCCTTTCAGTTTTATGTTTTTATTCTGAAAGTGTGTAGGAACAGGTATAAGGAGTCTAAACCTTGATCTTGAAGTCTAAAAGAGGCGATAGGGGTTAAGATAAGGCTAGAGATCGAGTGCTAGATCGACTGATCCTGACTCGATCTTTGCTAGATCGAGTCAGTGAATCGAGAGGAGCCAGTCGATCTAGACGAGAACGAGTGACAAGATCGACCTTGACGAAAAAGGATTGATCGATCCAAAACGGATCGACCAATCTAATTTCTCTCGGGAAAATCTGTTGAAAATAGATCGATCACTCGACTCGATCCATCACTCGATCTGTGCCAAATCGACCCCTAAATCGAGGACATAGCTCGATCATGAGGACTTAGCCGAGGAGCCAACATCTCAATGATCGAGAGAGCCAATCGATCCAAGACTCGATTCACCATGAATCGAGTCTCAAATCGAGTAACCCTCTCGATCTAAGCCATTATGGGCATGAGATCGAGTCCTAGATCGACCAAATGGACTCGATCTCATGCCGAGGTAACATTTTCTTTCCCTCCTTTACTCTTTTCCCTCCAACTTTTAAATTCAAAACTTGGTCAAGGCAAGCATCTTTGACCATGAAAGATGTGCCTTGACCAAGACTTTGTCAGAAAAACCACTTTTACTACCCATTGTTTTGCTCTTTGCTAGTCTTTAAATATTTCAACAACCTCTCACCCTCTCATTCCTGTTTTTCTCAAAAATTTTAAACAAAGAGAGTGAGAGTTTCGGTTTTAAGAAGTTAGCAAAGATCTTTTATATTTCTTGCAAAGGTATTTTCTTAATTTAATGATTTATCTTTAGGAAAATTTCCTTTAAATTCGTAAGATATTGTTTTAGAATATAGGGTCGGTTTTGATTTTTAAAAACTAGCTAAGTAAAAGGAATAATTCTAGATTTTTCAGTATCTAAAGATATGATTCTCCTTTATTTAGCTATAATTTTTATTAATTTCTCAAAATTCTAGGGTAGTTTTTATAAGTTCTCTCCTTCTCTTCTCTCATTCTCATCAAAACCGCTGTTTTGCTTATCAAACTTCTTTAGAAACTTGTTTCAGGAACAATGGCCCCCAAGAGAACAAGAGAAGAGACAGCACAAGAAGGAGAAGGACAAGATGTGGCAGTTCAAGAGAGGGTCAGATGGACTAAGGATGAGAAGAGGGACAAGAAACGGCTGGAAAGGCTTCGGTTTGAGCCTACCAAGTTTGCTGATCGAGAGCTGTTGTCCAAGCTAGGGATTCTTGGGGATTTCGACAAACTCCTCAAGAACATTGGCCTAAGATGTCTGTCACGGATGGATTTCCCAACCATTCCAGAAGTGACAATAGACTTCCTTGCCACGTTGGAGTTCCGTTACGAGAATCCTAGCACACCCGTCTCTTCTCAAGGTCGCCTCTACTTCAAGGTTGGCCGTCAAGCCTATACACTCTCCATCCCTGAGCTATGCCAAGCTTATGGTCTCAACGCGGATGCCTACAAGGTCGAGTTCCCCGCCTTCAAGAAAGCCAATGACTTTTGGGACCTGATCAGCAATGAAGACTACAAAGCCAACACCGCCAAGATCAAGCGTGTAAGAAGCCCAGTGCTGAGGTACACTCTGAAGCTGATCGCCAACACGTTTAGTGGAAGATCTGTTGCTCCTACGGTCACGAAGACGGAGCGGTGCTTCCTGTTCCAAGGTGTGAAGCACTTGGTGTGTGATCCAGATGCAAATGACGACCTTATGGAGGATGAACTCGGCGATGAAGTGAACTACGGATTTGTGCTTGCGGCTTCCTTGGTGAAATACAAGGCTTATGCCTTGCGGTGCAAGGCAACTTCCTCTTACATTGGCGGTTTCCTCACTCCTCTGTTCGTGCAAGCTGGTGTGCCCATTCACGACTTCGCCCATGTACCAACCAGAGCTTTCATGGACGAGGCATATATGAGGAATACTGATAGCTTGGGACGCACGCCAGCGGAAGGGTTCTACGCCTACCTCTTCATAGACGACGAAGACAAGAAGAGAGTGTGCATCCTGCCCAACAAAGATGAAACCGAGCTGCTTGGTGTTGGGAACATCGAGTTCTTGCCCACGGAGGAAGAATGCTTTGCCCCTCTAGGAGGACCGCCTGCTTCAGCGATTGCCCCTCGTCAAAGGTCCGAGTCTCCAGCCACGGAAGATGAGATGCCCGAGGCCTACACACTTCCAAAGTTAGACTTTGAGCCGAGGACAAAAACTGAGAAGTTCCTAGCATCTGTTGTGGAGATGCAAAGGAAGATCAACAAGTAGCAAGGCAATATGCTCAAGAAGCTTGGAAAGAAAGTCAAGGCACTTCAGGGAGGCTCACCTAAGAAAGCTGCAAGTCAAGAGGTGCAACAACCCGAGAAGAGAAGGCTCTCAACCGGTGGAGTTGTCATCCGCGAGACCCAAGGAAGCACCATTCAGCCGGCGCGCCACTCTCTCCAAGAACCAGCCGACAAAGGCAAGACCATAGTCTCTAGCTCCTCTGGAACATCCTCAAGTTCCAGCCGAGACTAGACCAGAGGTAACAACCTTCTTCCATTGTACATAACCGCTCATATTTGCTTCTTTTTGCTTTGTGTTTTGCTACTCCTTCGAATGAGTTTGCCACCGGGACGGTGTCAAGCAAGTTTGGGGGAGTACATGTGTGATTTGACTTGTGTTCTGTGATCTTATTTTCCTTTAGCATCCTTGAGTCTTTAGTTCATGAAAAATTGGTAAAAGTTTTAAAATTTTTTCAAAGATTCATGTAGTTGCATTCATCATGTTAGGATTGAGTCTAGAGTTTCTCATAGCATCTAGGTTGTTTGCATTCTGCATAAGGGGTTAGAGTTTCTTAAAAAGGGGTTTTTACTTATGAATTGTTTCAATGCCCTAGTTAGTAGTTCTCTAATGCTTTGTCTATGCTTTGAAAGTAAGTTCTTACCATGCTTGGATCACTTGTTAGGATTTTCGTGGCTTGAATTGAACTCTCATGATTTGAAACTTGTCCTAATAAGTGAGAACCTTAATTTGAAATTCTAATTATCATCCTTATGCATTTGAAAATGAACACATGGTTTTAAAATATTTAGGCTCTCTTCTTCCTTTTTACCACTCTTTGTGAGCCTAAGTAGAACTCCCTCCTTGAACCTTACCCTTCTTTGAAGCCAAATGTTCTTGTGTGACATCTTTGTGAGGCATTCCTTTCGGTTTGAACTTGGCATAAAGTGTTAGGTTTAGGCGACATGATTTGGTTTTCATATGATTGCTAGCTTTGCATTTTGAAGCTAGGTATAGGCTTAGGATAAGTTTGGGGGATCATTGGGGTTGTTTCCTTTCCTATTTGTTCTCGGTTTCAAAGAACTTTGTATTTTAAAGAAAGAAATGGGTTTTAAGTGAAAAGTTGTGTTTTAAAAACTAAGTATGCTCTAATAAATTTCAGGAGGTAGCTCTCCCATAAAAAAAAAGAAAAGAAAAGAAAAAGAAATAAAAGAGCCTAAGTTTTTTAAAACCTTTTCACTAGCCTAAAAAGTTTTTTAAAAAATGTTTTTGTTTCGAATTGGGGATTGCTAAGTTTTGAGCAGAAAAAGGGTAGACTCTAAGTGGTGAGTGAGGATAGAAGTTGATAAATGAGAAGGGTATAGGATAGTTTGTTAGTTTACATGGGTAGATGAGAATCTAATCATGTATGCGTAAATCGTCTTTACCTTTAGCATTATGCACAAGTTCAACCATTTTTGAGAGAAACCCTTGTTATAATTATAAACCCTTTTCAAATGAGATCATTCAATGCTCATAACCTTCACCCTTAGCCAAATGTGTTTTGCTTTAAAGTGCATAAGTTTGATTCATGGTTCTAATATTAATGAATGTTAAAAGATGAGTTTCTTTGATTGTTAAGAATATGAGAGTCATGATTTCAATTTCTTTGTGTGATGAGTATGGCTAAGTTCTTTGGAGTATGAGTGTAAGCATAGCATTTTAGAACTGTTAACTAGGACATTGAGATTAATTCATTTGAAAGGCACCTTTGCAAGAAGTTTAAACCCCCATTCGTTTTTCTGAAAACCTCTCTTCCTTACTTATTTTCTGTTGCTTGAGGGCAAGCAAGAAGTAAGTTTGGGGGAGTTTATGTTACTGCATATTGCATACATTTTGCATACTCATTAGTTAGCTTCTCATGCATTTGTATCACATTTTAGGGTAGATTGCATCACTTAGAGTTCTAGAGCATTCTTGCACCAGCATACGCATGTTCCTTGCATTTTGCATCACATTCATGTTGTTTCTGGCTGCTTTGGAGTCGTGGAGGTTCGTGGACATGTTGAGGCTGATGTAGCAGTTCGTGGGAGCTCGGATATATGCTAAGGATCAGAGATCGAGGAGCAGATCGAGCATAACCGGTCGATCTAGGAGGTGATCGACCAGAAGATCGAGCCAACCAGGCGATCCAAGGAGAATGATCGAGACAAGGATCGAGTGAAGCAGTCGATCAAACGGTACGGACGTGAATGACGCCATGCAGAGCGAGAGCCAGATCGAGTACACCACTCGATCCAGCCGAAGATCGATACCGAGATCGGATGCAACACTCGATTCGCCGATGATGATCGAGACCCAGATCGAGCCGAAGACACGATGTCCGGATATGATCGAGAGAACCGCTCGATCCTGGAGTCGATCTCTGTCCTTTCAACCACTTTTGGCCGCTAGCGAGGGGGGGACCATCAGCTTGTTTTGGCCATTTTGGGAAGGCGGCGACGTCCTTTTCCCACACAACTTTCAATCCTTATCTTTTTCTTTATGTTTTCTCTCTGTTTTTCGTGAAGAACACCATTGTCGAACTTGAGTTTTTTCTTAAGCTTTGTAATCGAATCATTTCCGTCTGAATCTAGTTTTCTTTTCATGTTCATCGTTTCCTTTTACATGCTTTGCTTGATTTACTTTATGTGTAGTGAGTAGTTTATTTGGGTTCGGGGTTTATAGGATTAAGGGGTCTAAAGGGTTTCGATCTTGGGGTTTTTCTAAGCGTTTTCAACGGCTATCTCTTCTAAGGTGTTGAGATCTCAATGCTTGAAGACTCTCACGCCAAGAGCTTCATGATCCGAGAGGTTCCTTACCTTGACAGGATTCAGGAGCCTCGGAAGATCACACCTTAGAGACTAGTTACCCCTTCCCAAAAGCCATGGAAGTTTAGGGGATTAGTTAAGCCATTCATTTGAAATCTGCTTTCCATGCCCTTCGACCTCTCTTTCCACCAAAAGCTATGGGTTTGGAGGAGAGGATGAAGGAGTGATCTATACCGAAAGCCACAGATAGATCTTGCTTAGTTTTCAAGGCTTAGAGATCCTCACAAAGTGAGTCGATTTAAAGTTTTCAACCCAAGGTCAAACCTTTGAAACCCCTGACCATGAATCTCAACCCTAGGCCCTTTCTTTTAGCATCTTTACATCTTATCTCGTCATTCGCTTGATCTTTGATAGCATCCTGGTCATTAGTTTTACTTTTCTTGCAGTTTTAGACGAGATCGATTGTTATTGCTCGATCTAGTGGTCGATCTCATGGTCGATCCACTAGTCGAATTTTAGTAATTCGAAGCTTAGTCCTTTAATTAATCTGTTTGTTCCCCGTGGTAGTTTCTTCATTCCTAGTATTTTTAAAATAGGTTGCATTCTATTTAAGTTGATGCATCTAGTTTTTAGAGATTTTCTCACAAATCATCTCATTTCGCTTGGATTTGCATTAGTCCTTGTATTCTCTTTGCATTCTCTATCATCCTAGGCATGGATTGACTCTCTTTTGCTTGCTGTACTACAACATGTCTTGCATTTGAGTTTGATAACCTCACTGCATTTTCACCCTTGCTAAGAAAGTGTTTATCAGATATACCCGCGGTCACAGTAACTCACGGCCATACTCGGGAGACGGATCCCAATGACCGCGAGAAGGAAGCCGATGAAGAGATGGGAGAATCCTCTCATGTGGTACAAGTTTCAATCCGAGGAACCGGAGTGAACAATGAGACTGTTGATGCGGCTAATCAGACCATGACTCCTTCTGTAGGAGAGATATGGGCAGCATTGCAGACTGTGATGAAGCAGATGGCAACAATATTCCAAGCGGTAGCATCGGTTGACAAACCGACAGTTGGGCAAACGGCTAGGGTGTGTACTGCCTTGCCCACGGATGCACGGTTGGAAGTACAAGCGGATGTGGTTGAGATAGACCCACCGCCAAAGACCGTTCGAAAGGTGGATTACCTAAGCTTGCTGGAGCATATCTCACGGCTCGGGACAAGGCACTTCAAGGGATGTGCTGATCCGATAGAGGCGGATGAATGGAGGAGTCGGCTGGTGAGGAACTTTAGTTCCACCCGCTGCCCGGAGGATTACAAAAAGGACATTGCGGTTCACTTTCTAGAAGGTGACGCACACAACTGGTGGCTCTCGGTTAACAAGCGCACGGGTGGGCGCATTGAGACCTTCAAAGACTTTGAGGCTGAATTCAGCCGGAAGTTCTTTCCGTCAGAAGCTTGGGATAGACTCGAGGGTGATTTCCTTGACCTGTCACAAGGGCACAGGACAGTGCGCGAGTATGAGGAAGAATTTAACCGATTGAGACGATATGTGGGAAGGGAGCTGGAGGACGAATCTGTCCAAGTGCGTCGGTTCCTTCGTGGCTTAAGGGTGGAACTGTGTACTCATTGTTTGGTTTGCACCTTCAAGACGGTCTCGGAGTTGGTTGAGAGGGCAGCGATGGTTGAGTCTAACCTCGCGGAAGAGAATAAGGCAAGGGAAATATCCCAATCAAACCTAAGTGGAAGGTCGGGTGACCGCAAGAGGAAAAGGAATCAGGGGGATGATGGACTTAAGTCGATTATAAGGCGCGGTGAATGCGCGAGTTGTGGGAAGAGGCACAGCGGAGATTGCTGGAAGGAAATGGGAGTGTGTGCTCGGTGCGGCAGTATGGACCACGGGATTCAAAACTGTCCGCGGATGGACGAAGGCAAAGTGACTCGGGATGATGCAAAATCCTGCTACCATTGCGGAAAGGCCGGGCACTTCAAGAGAGAGTGTCCGAAGCTGCAAGTGGAAAGACATATGGAACACAAGAGAGCCCGGGGTGGCAGTGGGCAAACGTCCCAAGGCAAGAGGCCGGACGTGGCACCACGGGTGTATGAGCTGACAAAGGAAACCGGTGAGGCCGGGAGTTTCAGCGCGATCACTGGTAAGTCACTAAGCCGTCCTTTTACATACGAGCATTGCATTGCATCAAGATAAAATGGTAGGAAACTTAGCATTCTGGAACGAATGTGTAGGGACCCTGAATATCGGTGGTGTTTTAACACACACCTTGTTTGACTCCGGGGCATCACATAGCTTTGTGAGCCCGGGCATGATTGGAAAAGGGATGTTCCAAAAAGGATCAAGGAACGGTTTTGGGATAGTCCGGGTTGCTGGTGGTCAAGCCATGTCCACGATGGGAATGGTCTGTGACGTGCCGGTAAGCATCGGGGGCATAGACATGCCGGTGGATCTATTCATTGTTAGCCTTGAGAATCACGAGGTGATCTTGGGCATGGACTGGCTCGGTAAATATAAGGCAACTCTTGACTGCCACCGGGGGCATGTGCGGTTTGAGAGAGAAGGTGTGAAACTGGAATTCCAAGGGATTAGACCAACTTCTGGAAGCTTCGTGATCTCGGCAATCCAGGCAGAACGGATGCTTGAGAAGGGATGTGAAGCTTACCTGGCTACCATCAGTACTACGGAAGTAAGAAAAAGTGCTGAGATAAAGGATATCCCGGTGGTGAGAGATTTTGCGGATGTATTTGAATCCTTGATGGGTTTACCCCCAGACAGATCAGACCCATTCACAATTGAGCTCGAGCCTGGGACGGCCCCGCTCTCAAAAGCACTGTATCGTATGGCTCCAGCCGAAATGGCCGAGCTGAAAAAGCAGTTGGAAGAATTTCTGGAAAAGGGTTTCATCAGGCCGAGTAGTTCACCTTGGGGTACACCGGTCTTGTTTGTTAAGAAGAAAGATGGTAGCTTCCGGCTATGCATCGACTATAGGGGCTTGAACCGAGTCACGGTCAAGAATAAATACCCTTTGCCCTGGATAGATGAGCTGCTGGATCAACTCAGGGAAGCGACCGGGTTTTCCAAGGTCGACTTGGCTTCGGGATATCATCAAATCCTGATTGAGCCAAAGAATGTCCGGAAAACAGCGTTTCGGACAAGGTATGGCCACTATGAGTTCGTGGTCATGTCCTTCGGACTAACCAACGCACCAGCAGCGTTCATGAAGATGATGAACGGGATCTTTCGGGATTACTTGAACAAATTTGTCATTATCTTCATAGATGACATACTGGTTTATTCGAAAGATCGGGAAACCCATGAAAACCATCTAAGGGCGGTGTTGGAACGGCTAAGGGAACAAAAGCTATATGCGAAGCTAAGCAAGTGTAGCTTTTGGCAAAGGAGAATCGGGTTCCTTGGACACATCATCTCGGATCAGGGTGTCTCGGTTGACCCAGAGAAGATTAAGTCCATCAAAGAGTGGCCACGCCCAAGGAATGCCACCGAGGTAAGGAGTTTCCTCGGATTGGCTGGCTATTACAGGAAGTTTGTGAACGGGTTTGCAAGCATGGCTCAAGCTATGACTCGGCTAACCGGGAAGGATACGAAGTTCACCTGGTCGGAGGCCTGTGAGGAAAGTTTTACTGGTTTAAAGAAGGCGCTTATCAGTGCACCCGTCCTGGCTTTGCCGGAAGCAGATGAACCCTACGTGGTTTACACTGATGCGTCTATAACCGGGCTTGGATGTGTATTGATGCAGAAAGGCAAGGTGATTGCCTATGCTTCAAGACAGTTAAGAAAACATGAGGGGAATTATCCGACTCATGACTTGGAAATGGCCGCGGTGGTATTCGCGCTAAAGATATGGAGATCCTATCTTTATGGAGCCAGAGTGCAGATTTACACCGACCACAAGAGCCTGAAGTATATCTTCACGCAACCAGAGTTAAACCTAAGGCAGAGGAGATGGATGGAGCTAGTGGCGGATTATGACCTTGATATTGCTTACCATCCGGGGAAAGCTAACCTGGTTGCGGATGCACTAAGCCGAAGACGGTCAGAAGTGAATGCGGGAAAGGAGGCTGAGAGTTTGATCAACATGATCGAGAACTTGCATCTAAATGCTCTGTCCGATTCCTTAGAGCCATTGGGTTTGGGGGCAGCTGATCAAGCCGACCTACTTACCCGGATTCGGATAGCTCAAACTCAGGATGAGAGCCTGAGTAAGATGAAGGAGAATGAGAAGAATGAGTACCAGACCTCGTATAATGGCACCATTGTGGTAAATGGGCGAGTCTGTGTACCAAATGTGAAATAACTTAAGGAAGAGATCCTTAAAGAAGCACACCAGTCCAAGTTCTCAATTCACCCGGGAAGGATCAAGATGTATCAGGATCTTAAGAGATACTACCATTGGGTCGGGATGAAAAGAGATGTGACGGACTGGGTCGCTAAGTGCTCCACTTGTCAGCTAGTCAAGGCCGAGCATCAGGTTCCAGTGGACTGCTGCAAAGCTTGCCCATTCCGGAGTGGAAGTGGGATCATGTCACCATGGATTTTGTGACTGGCTTGCCAAGATCAAAGACAAAGAAAGATGCGATTTGGATGGTAGTGGACAGACTCACCAAATCGGCTCATTTCATTGCCATCAGAAAGACGGATGGTGTTGATGTGATCATGGTTAAGTACATCAGCGAGATTGTCCGGTTGCACGGTGTTCCGACAAGTATTGTCTCAGATAGGGATTCCCGGTTCACGTCCTACTTCTGGAGAGCTTTCCAAAAGGCTTTAGGAACAAGGATAAACATGAGCACGACCTATCATCCGCAGACTGATGGGCAGTCGGAACGGACCATTCAAACCTTGGAGGATATATTGAGGGCATGTGTACTTGACTGGGGCGGTTCATGGGAAGAACACTTACCTTTGGCCGAGTTTGCCTACAACAACAGCTTCCAAGCGAGCATTGGGATGTCACCATACGAAGCATTGTATGGACGGCCATGCAGAACATCACTATGCTGGACGCAAGTGGGGGAGAGAAGTGTGATAGGACCGGACATACTTCGACCGTAGTAGGAACTTTATGTCCCGCCATGTAGTAACCGCAACAAAACGGTTTCGTCCTCGTTCAGCTATGTTCCTATCCCACTAGGCAATAGCATTGTCGGTTAGCTGAGCAGCTACTAGAGCAACTTTCTTACGGTCTCCATAGCCATAACATTCAAAGATGTATTTGAGCCTCTGTAACGGCCCCGAACCTCACTAGGTTCACTGGGCTGGGCCATGGTCGGGAATGGGGAAAGACTTGTCGGATAAAATGAATTAACCTGTTCCATGGCCCGGAAGGAAGGGCTAAGTCCGAGAAAAAGATAAAGGACTTAGCCGAGAAAAAGAGTAGAAGATTGAAGGTCGGGAAAAGTTAGCCCGGGATGTTCCAAGTTAGCCCGAGATGGTGTAAAGTTAGCCCGGGATGATCACAAGTAAGCCCGAGATGATTCAAAGTTAACACGGGATGGTCTGATCCAAACTAGCTCGGGATGCTTTGAAAGCTGAAATAAACAAGTCCGAGCTAAGTTCAAATACTCGAGCTAAAATGAGCTGAAGGGACCGAGCTAAACCAGCTCGGGCAGCTAATGGGTTTCAGCTGAAGGACCGAGCTGAATCAGCTCGGGCACTTGACGGATCCTTAGCTAAAGGACCGAGCAAAATCAGCTCGGGCAGCTGATGTTGAGCTTGAGCAGCTGGACGAAGTGTGGGTCGGTTGAGTCAGCTCGGGAACTATTTACTAGCTGGTCAGGTAGTGAAGCTAGCTGGTCAGTTAGTCGAGCTGGCGAGTGAATGATCGGTTAAGGAAGGATCTCACACATACTAAGTGTGTGGCACGGTTATATCCGAACGGACATGACCGTTACCGAATGGGGACGTGGCACCCGTCGGTTTAATGAGACGGTTAAGGGCGGAAATCTTATAAATAGCCCACAGTCATCTTCTTCGCGGACACACAATCTTTTCACGGGGATTTTTCCTGAAACACAGAAAGATATCCGAGAGAGATTAAGAGTAACCGAGGGAGAAAGGGATAACGCCGGAAGTACTTGGCGATTTTTGGGTAACGGGAGGATCGCCGGATTGCGAGTGAGAAATCTTCGAGAGGGAGACTTACCGAGGGACGTTCCAGCGATGGAGTCTTCTACGGAGAGGGATGTGGAGAAACACACTGAACCATCCGAACGTACGGCGAAGGTGAGCGTGATGCCGAGTAACTTAGCCGGGAAAATCCCTAACTATCGGCGATAGCCGAGACAGTATGGGACGGTTATGCAGTTACTCGACCAAACTCTATTTTTCATCGGTTATATTCTTATATCTGCTTGCCGATGGGGATAGATCGATCATTAGATGGTCGGATCTAGGATGCGTGACTAAGACTTCAGTCTGTCACGGCCGGTCAGGACAGTTCTCGATAATCTCGGCTATTTCCCCAAATAGCCACGGTTATTGGCGGACGGATATGACTAAGGCATATAGCCGGTTACGGCTGGGAAGGAATCGGATATCCGAGGGAACTCGCGGATCCAGCGAGCAGCTTGGGGATCGGACATAATCTGCCAAGACTCGACTGTGGCCAAGAGATAACTCGGGTTATTCCTAGATAGCCGAATGATTAAGGGATTTCCACGGGATAAACTTAAGGGTCGGGAACATATAGTCATTGATAGGCGATTATGTATAACTTAGTAAAAGTTGGATTACTTACGCCTCTTTGATTTCAGTAAAGGATGGTGATCGTGGGAAGGATTTGGCCTAGATGCGCGAGACATGGGCTAGGAAGGATGGGTGGTGATAGACTGGATAGAATAGGATCGAACATTGTAATAGCCTATAGTGCAGACTCTATCAATTGTATAGAATCCTTTGTTATATAAATAAAAATCCAGTTTATTGTTTAATCTTTGTACATACTGACTCTTTTACTTATGAATCTCAGAATAATCGGATAAATGAACTTGTTTAAAGAATGAACCCTTAAAAATGGACTGATCGGGCTTGGGTCATTTACTGATCCGAGTGGGAACAACTCTCGGACTTAGTAGCCGGGATGGGGTGTTTCAGCCTCATTTCCCAATCTAGGTATACATCCGGGCTTGACTTGTCAGCGAAGGTAGGGGGGAGGCTACTTTAACCTCCATGTTGCCCTCCCTGGAGTCCTCTTCTCTGCCTTGTTGCCCCCTTAGTGGGTCTTATGCCCATTGGAATTATTGTTGCAATGGGTCCGGTGGTATGTCATCCTTGAGCTTGGGCATGTCTTCTTCCGGCTCTCGCAAATTTCTTATTGGAGCTCTTGGGGCAGGAGCTGGTGGTACATGTGGTATATGTGGCTGTGGTGGGGGAGGTGGTACAGGTGGTATAGGTGGCTGTGGTGGGGGAAGTGAAACAAGGGTTTTTTATACCCTTGAAACTAATGTTCCTAAGTCCTAATCAGTTGTAGTATAGGTATGAGGTGTCAATACACTTGTAAATGATGAGATGCAAATAATGCCATAAGCTAAGCAGTTGTAGTATAGGTATGAGGTTTTATCGTGTGAGAACAAGTCTAACAATCTTAGAAATGCAAGAATGACAAAAAAAAAATGCAACTAAGCAAAATGAAACTCAAGCAGGTACTAGGCAAGATGATTACTGAAACTAAGCAGGCAAAGACACTAAGCAAGAACGCGGTTTTAAGACAATTATAAAAAGACAAGATTTAAGGTCCTAAGAAATAATGTTCAAGTGGTTTTCAAGAGTGACTAAGGAGAATTCTAAATAAAGGCAAACATTAAGCATTCATAAGCAAGCAATTATCAATATTGTAATCCTAAGCAAGGTATATAAGGAAAGATCTTCTTAGTGGTTAATAAGCTAATCCAATTGAACAAGACTAAAGTGTCAAACCCACTTTTTATGGTGTATTCTCTAATCATGAGCATAAAGAGCAGAACCATAAAGCCTAAAAGATTAACTAATCAAGTAAACATCTCTCAGCCAAGCAAGAATTTAGATCAACCTATCAATCTTTTGAACCATATAGGGACCTATACAGCTAACTCAACCAATCAAGAAAATAGATTCAAGCTCACAATTGCGAAACCTAACAATGCTAAGAAATGAACATGATTCAAACAGAAGCATGTTCTACTAATGCATACCATCTAACCATCAAGCAAGAGTCTCATAACAAGCACTATCTAACCCTAAGCGAATCATCTAGCCAGGTGAACTATCACTTTGGTGTCACTGAACAAAGAAAACAAAGACCAAGCTAAACTATCAGGCAAAGTAGACGAATCATGCGAAGAACAAGACTTCAAACCATCAAGAATCATTGATATCTCTTGCATTTACATCATTTAGGCTTGCATTTAGTTCATGTTTTAGTTTTCTTTTGCATGTTTTCCTTCTCTTTAGTCCCATTTTCTTTTCCTTATAGACTTATGTTGCATTTAGGTTGTAGTTTGCATTTTCTATGCATAAAATATGTTTTTAAGTACCTAAAGAGCTATTTAGATCAAGGAGGAAGCATGGGGATGATTCAAGGAGTTGCCTAAGCTAGAGAGGAGCAAAAGGAGCCAAGGAAGATGGTTTTTGGCGCAGCATCGATCATGACCAGAAACATCGATCACGAGTGATCGATGTAGTTCATATCGATCAAGCCTGGAATCCACATCGATCAATATCTGGTCGATGTAAAGCAGCCGAGAAGATGGAGGTCCACATGTGTGATCGATCTGAAGAGACATGACACTCACATCGATCACCAGCATCGATCAAGACTGATCGATGTAAACGGGCAGGGACTTCAGTATTTTCACATCGATCAAGTGCATCGATCATTAGCTGACCGATGTCAAGCACCAAAGACCAGCATCGATCATCCACATTGATCACTTGTGATCGATGTTGGCCTTGTCCAAGACACTTTTATTTACAAGTTTGCCATTGCTTTAGGGTTTTTGTCATTTACTATAAATAGGCTTGGACTAATGGTTTTTACCCAAGTCTTGTTCTTGCTTAGTTTCTTAAGAGTCTTTCAGTCTTTGTAAGAACAAGATCATCCTCTTAATTAATGTTTTGTATTTGCATCATTAAATCTTCTCTAATCTCCCTCTTAATCTTGTTTAACATCATTTACTCTTGTGATTTGGTGTTTTCATTGATGATGAGTGAGTAAGCTTTTTAGGGTTCTTAGATGTGGTAGATTAGGGGAATTTAGAGGCTTAATTAGGGTTTGTTAGTGCTTAATTAGGTTGATTCCTCTCTATTAATCTGTGTTTAGGCTAGATTTATCTTGATCACATGAATCTAGATTTAGGCTTCATCTTATGCCCACCAAGTGTTTGATGAAATGCTGATCTTGTTTGATAGAGGATTCTTAGCTCAATAGATTGACTGTCTGAGAAGTATTTTGGCTTGAATAGAGCAGGTTTTGCATGCTTGTTGATTGTTCTAGCACTAATGAGAGTTAGTTCTTATTAGGATGATTAGCAAAGGGTTATTTGTTAAGAGATTGAACTTAACTTGCTTGGTTGTGAACTCTATGCCTAGGAATTAGCATTGCTTGTTTATTTGCATTGCCAATGATGTTTGAAAAAACCTTGTCTTGCCTTTGAATTCCCCAAAGTCAATAACCACATCTAGGAACTTGTTTTCTCTTATTGAATTTCGAATTTTCTTTAAGTGCTCTGTTTTTATTATTTTGTTTTGCTTTGGATCATTGCTTGGTATTGCTTTAACTAGTTGTGCTTGGTTCTTGATTCACTTAGGTTGTTAGTTTAGTATTGCTAAACAACAAATCTTCTCTGAATTCACTTAACTTAAGGTTTTCTGATCATAATTCTATTGGCATCTAGCTTAGCCCCTTTAGATTTGATAAAAACTCTATGATATACTACAACTGATTAGTACAAGCTGGGTGATTGACCAAGAGACCTAAAACTCTTGTATCAATTTGGCGCTGTTGCCATTGGGGTTATTGTTTGGATCATTAGAATTTGTGGAATCTTTAAGATCAGGTTTTCTTTGCGTTTGATTACTAATAGTCTTCAACTCTCATTCCTGTTTTCAGGTGTATGAACCTTAGATCAAGAGGCTCTAGCAACTTAGTGGACTTAATAGACAACATTAATTTGCTAGACAGAGGTCAAAGGGCAAGGAGACTAAGGAAAAGACAGCAACACTTTGAGAGATTGGGGATGAACATCCAGGATCAAGGTGTGGATGATATGAGGTTCCAAGGACCTCAAGGAGCAGCTGGTATTCAGGGCCAACAAGGGGTTCAAGGACAGCAAGGAGAGCAATGTCCTAGACGAGCAGCTCAAGCTCCAAGGCCTATAAGACCCATTGGATCAGGAGATGTGCCCAATGCTTGCAACAATAGAACAAGAATCCTTTCTCCAGCTGTTCAGAAAAATCACTTTGAGATCAGATCTGGTCTGATCTCCATGGTCCAAGGAAGCAAGTTCCATGGCTTACCTTTAGAAGACCCTTTGGATCACTTGGACAACTTTGATAGGCTTTGCTCTCTCACCAAGATCAATGGAGTCAGTGAAGATGGTGTCAAGATGAGGCTGTTCCCATTCTCTCTTGGAGACAAAGCCCATCAATGAGAGAAGAATTTACCTCAGGGGAGCATCACAAGTTGGGATGAGTGCAAGAGAGCATTTCTGGCCAAGTTCTTTACTTCAAGGACTGCTAGGATCAGGAATGAAATCTCTGGATTTGCTCAAAGGAATAATTAGAGCTTTGGTGAAGCATAGGAAAGGTTTAAAGGTTATATACTTCAATGCCCACACCATGGGTGATACAAGCACCGAATGAGCAATGGAATGGGACGAGGGTTAAGATCGAACAGCCGAGGAACTCAGGCTATGGGACCAAGGTTTGGACGAGATGAGAGTGTAATGACCGGTACGAGTGACAATGTGGGATGGTGTATGGGACAGTACGAGTGGTATGGTACGAATGGAACGGCTGGTACGACACGTAACGATAGTATCGTAATGCGGGACAGGTACGGTACGAGGCGTGACAGTGGGACGATACGAGGCATGACGATGGGACGGTACGGCATGATGATAAATTTGGTTGAGAGGTCGAGGAACTCAGACGATCAGACCAGGGGTTGAACTGACCAAATGGGATGGCCGGGTGGATCGAAGTGTACCACAAAGGTGATGAAAGGACCTTTGATACAACACGGTTTCTCTTTAGTTTTGGAGGACTGGTCTCAACAAAATTAAAGAGAATAAGCACAAGTTTTGTTTACAAACTTTGTGAAAGAAAATTCGGTTCCTTATTAAAATCAATGTAAAAATACAAGGCTGTGAGAGGGGACCTTATAAAGTTGTCCGAACAGCTATGCCCTTCTAGGGGATTTGAAGCAAAAATTACACATAAATGAAAAGCAACATTATTGGAATAAAAAATACGAAATTATTGGCTAACAATGCCTTAGCTAATTAAAACAACTAAAAGACTTTGAATGATAAAGATCATAAGGAGAAAACACAAAGATGTTAGTCAAATGAATCAATATAATTTAACGAGACTGAAGACATACCTTCTTTGGCTATGGCGTGAGTAAGTGTAATGTATTCTCCTTTGACCATGATCCTTGGTTTCTAAGTGCTTTTCTCAAGTGTAGAGATAACAAATAAATTGGTGTGGGCTTTGTTTGACATTAAGGGCCAGCTTACTTATGTCCTTGTTGGATCTGTAGCTTCTAAGATATCTCATGCATCATTCCATGCAGCTTTAGTTAATAAACTTGGGCTTCCTTCATTAGACTGGGTCATGGCTCGTAAAATGGCTTGATTGTATTTGTTTTGAAATGCACGGGCCCTTTGTCTTGTTATAACTCCTTTGTTTGGGACTGGCACTTCTATTTCTTGTAGTTGAGGCTCGGTTAAGTCTGGTTCAATTGAGATGTCCTCATCATTCCCTCCCTCTTGAATAGATTTTGACCCAAAAATGTTTTCATCTGCAAGAAAAAGAGCTAAATAAGTAACATTGAATGTAGAGGATACATTGAACTCACCTGGTAATTCAAGACGGTAGGCATTGTTGTTGATTTTCTCTAAGACTTTGAATGGACCATCTCCTCTCGGTTTAAGCTTTAAGCTTCTTTGGTCGGAAAACCTTTCTTTCTTCATGTGCAGCCAAACCCATTCTCCCGGCTGAAATACTATCTCTTTTCTCCCTTTATTGGCTTGTTTTGTATATTACTCCGTCCGCTTCTCTAGATTCTCTCGGGCCTTTTGATGTAGTTTCTTGATAAACTTAGCTTTCTCTTCGCCAACTAGACTGACCGCTTCTGCTGGTGGTAAGGGAGTTAGGTCAAGTGGTGTAGTAGGGTTGAAGCCGTATACAATCTCGAATGGTGACATCTTGGTGGCTGAGTGTTGAGCTCGGTTGTAGGCGAATTCAATGAAGGGTATACACTCTAGCCAATGCTTCATGTGCTTTCCAATAGTCGCCCTTAGCAAAGCAGATAGCGTGCGGTTCACAACCTCTGTTTGGCCGTCCGTTTGAGGGTGAAAAGTGGTAGAGAAAAGGAGTTTAGTCCCTAACTTCTTCCACAAGGTTCTCCAGAAGTGACTCAAGAATTTGCTGTCCTGGTCTGAAACTATGGTTCTTGGAACTGCATGTAGTCGTACTACTTCTTTGAAGAATATATATGCGGTTCACCTTAGCACAAGGGATGAAATGTGCCATTTTAAAGAATCTATCCACCACCACGAATATAGAATCCTTATGGTTGATCTTCGGTAACCCTAGGACGAAATCCATTGATATATCAACCCATGGTGCTGTTGGAATTGGTAGCGGCAAGTAAAAACCGTGGGGATGAACTCTGGACTTGGCTTTCTTGCAAACTATGCATCTTGAACAATGAGCTTCAACCGTCTTCTTTAAGTGTGGCCAGTAGAAGTATTCCTTGACCACGGCCAAGGTTTTATCAACTCCAAAATGCCCCATTAGCCCTCCTTCATGGGCTTCACGCACAATGAGCTCTCTTAAAGAGCAGTGAGGGATACATAACCGCTTCTCTCTAAACAGAAACCCCTCAAAGATGTAAAATTGGCCAAATGCTCCTTTGTTGCATTCGTCAAATATCTCCATGAGATCTTTGTCTTCACGGTAAAGCTCCTTGATAAACTCAAACCCCATGACTTTGCTCTCCATTGTAGATATTATGGCGTATCTTCTTGATAAAGCATCCGCTACAATGTTATCTTTCCCCTTCTTGTACTTGATGATGTAAGGAAAGGTCTCTATGAACTCCATCCAACGAGCATGCCTCCTCTTGAGATGTGTTTGTCCCCTAAGGTGCTTTAGCGTTTCATGGTCAGTGTGAACCACAAATTCTCGTGAGATCAAGTAGTGCTGCCACGTCTCCAAAGCTCTCACAAGAGCGTATAACTCCTTGTCATATGTAGCATAGTTGAGTGTAGCTCCTCCTAGCTTCTCGCTGAAAAAACGCCACGGGTTTCTTATCTTGAGTCGGCACTGCTCCAATGCCTATCCCCGAGGCATCACACTCTACTTCAAACGTTTTGTTGAAATTGGGTAAGACCAGAACTGGTGTATTGGTTAGCCGGTCTTTCAACGTGTCAAAAGCTTGTTGTTGTGCTTCACCCCTGTAAATCCAACACTCTTCTTGACTACTGCCGTGAGAGGAGCTGATATACTGCTGAAATCTTTAACAAACCTCCTGTAGAAACTAACCAAACCGTGGAAGCTTCTCACTTGGCTAACGTTTGTTGGCGCGGGCCACTCCTGAATAGCTTTAACTTTCTCTTTATCAACCTGTAATCCCTGCGAGCTTACAATAAAACCTAGGAAAACTAGTTGATTAGTGCAGAATGAACACTTCTTTAAGTTTGCATAAAGCCCCTCTTGTCTAAGAATCTTTAAAACAAGCTCAAGATGTGTCATATGTTCAGATAAGATTTTGCTGTAAATTAAAATATCATCAAAGTATACAACAACAAACTTACTAATATATGCTCTAAGCACTTGATTCATGAGGCGCATGAAAGTACTAGGAGCATTGGTGAGCCCAAATGGCATTACCATCCATTCGTATAGCCCTTGTTTGGTTTTGAAGGCTGTCTTCCATTCATCTCCTTCTTTCATCCTCACTTGGTGGTATCCGCTCTTTAAATCTATTTTAGAGAACAAAACAGAACCACTAAGCTCATCAAGCATATAATCTAACCTTGGTATGGGATGGCGGTATTTGATGGTGATGTTGTTGATGGCTCTACAATCAACGCACATCCGCCACAAACCGTCCTTCTTTGGTACGAGTAGGACTGGTACAGAACAGGGACTATGGCTTTCCCTCACGTATCCTTTGTCTAGTAGCTCTTAGACTTGCTTCTGAAGCTCTTTAGACTCTTCAGGACTCATTCGGTAAGCTGGCTTGTTGGGTAAAGCAGCACCGGGAACGAAGTCTATCTGGTGTTTAATCCCTCGTAAAGGTGGTAACCCTTTTTCTTCTGGAAACACATCTTTAAAGGTGTCAAGTAGCTTAATGATCTCGGGTGGTAACTCAGATGCTCCATAACCTGCGCTCAAAGCCTCCTTAAAGATCATTAGTAGCATTATGTGTTTAGAAGCTATAGCCTTTCTAACATGGCTAGGCTGAATAAGAAAATTAGACTTAGAACTAATTTCTTTCTCTTTAGCCATTTGCAATTGTAAATCATGCACTTAAGATGGTGATAAAGGTGCTAAGCTGATCTTTCGTTTATCATGCATAAATGTATAAAAATTAGTTCTACCATCATGCTTAGTTTCTTTATCAAATTGCCAAGGTCTACCTAACAATATATGGCCGGCTTGCATAAGAACTATATCACAAACAACACTATCTTGATACTTTCCTATACTGAATGGTATAACAACTTGCTCATTGATTTTCAATTCAACCTTGCCATCGAGCCACCTTAGCCTATAGGGCCGTGGGTGTTTAGTTCTCTCAAGGTGAAGTTTATCAACCATGTGTGTACTTTCCACGTTAGTGCAAGACCCACCATCAATTATTAAGTTACATACCTTGCCTTGCACGGTACAGCATGTGTGGAAGATGTTTTCTCTTTGCATAAGCTCGGCTGGTTCCACCATTGTGCTAAGTATACGCCGTGTAACAAGGAGCTCTCCTGAGTCAGGATACTCAATATCTCCAAACTCATCAAGCGGTTCAGCCTCTGCCTCGTCTTGGGATTCATATTCTCCGGTTTCAGTTAAGAGTATGACACGCTGATTTGGACATTCCCTCGCCATATGCCCCCTGCCTCTACACTTAAAACATGTTATATCTCTAGAACGCTGAGGGTTAATAGACTTACCTGCTTCGGGACGGCTGTCTTTGGGGGTTTCAGAAACTTTCCCTTTGTACCGCAAGTTTATCTCAATGCCCTTCCCTTTATCTAGAGGTTTGTTGGTGTTGGGGTTCCATGGCGTCTGAGGTTTGCTTTGAATGATAAAGGATTTTCGCTTGATGTGTTGCTCTGCTTGTATGGCTAAGTGAAAGAGGTCTTTGAAATCTTGATAGACTTGTCTTTCTACTTTGCGGCTGATTCGTTCTTGTAGTCCATCTATGAATTGTGCCATCAAAGCGTCTTCATCATCATGAAGCTCCAAGCGGTTCCTAAAACGCTCAAACTCTTCATAGTACTCCTCTACTGACATATTTCCCTGTTTAAGACCACGAAACTTGCGCTGTAAGTCTCTATTGAAATGGGGAGGAATATACCTTTGGCGCATGATATCTTTCATGTCTAGCCATGAGTCAATGGCTCTTTGACGGTTTCGCCATCGGTCAGCTATGGTTCTATCCCACCAGATGAGGGCATTGTCCATAAGTTGAGCAACGGCTAAGGCTATCCTCTTGTGGTTAGGGTGATCATAATAATCAAAGAGGTGGTCTATCCTCTTTTCCCACTCAAGATAAGCCTCTGGGTCCACTCTTCCAGCAAAGCTGGGTGCGGTAAGCTTTATGTTGTTATGACTTGGTCTTTGGTAAGGTGGATATTCTTCTTCTGCTTCATCGCCATAGTCATCTCTTGGTGTTCGCCGTCTTCGTCCACGGTTGTACCGGGGAGGTGGTTCTTCATCGTCATCTTGAGAATCACCATTATGTCTCGGGTCTCCATCTACGGGCTCATTAATGTGGATGCCATTGCGCCTTGGATTAGCTCTGTTTGGTGGTGCGGCTCTAGGAAAGTTGTTGGTACCAAAACCTCCAACGTTTGCCTAAAGGCTGTAAGGGAGCACGTGGGGCTTGTTACACACGGCTAAGACGTTCCCCTATCTTTTGCCTAAAGGCTTGGAATTCTTTTCTCATCATGGCCATCATAAAGGTGGTGGGGTCTTGAGCACTACTGGACTTTTCTCCCATCTTTTACCTTAGATTATACACGAAAGAAGAGACTGGATTAAGAATAGCCTTTTAATTCAAAGAACAAAAGATTGTAACTAAGAATGATATAAAGATCAACTTTTAAAAGATATGGAAAACTTTGTTTTTGGTTTTTGATGTTTAGAAGTAAAGAGTCAAAATAAATAAGGAAAACTGTGATTAAAAACACAAAAATTTTTTGCTTTTTTGGTTTAAAATATAAACTAGATGAAAAGCAAATAAATTAGATCAAGCTATTAAAAGCAAACCAAGATATGTATGTAAATCCTTCTTTTTGTTATAAATATGAAAACGAATTAAACTTAGATGAAAATATATATATATATATATATATATATATATTTTTATCAAAGATGCAAAGATTGATAGGATGGAAAGATATAACCTGGGGGCTGAAAGGAACTTCAGCTCTGATACCAAAAATGATACAAGCACTGGATGAACAATGGAATGGAATGAGGTTTTAGATCTAACAGTCGTGGAACTCAGGCTATGGGACCAAGGTTTGGACGGGATGAGAGTGTAATGACCGGTACGAGTGACAATGTGGGATGGTGTATGGGATGGTACGAGTGGTATGGTACGAATGGAACAGCTGGTACGACGCGTGACGACAGTATCGTAATGCAGGACAGGTTCGGTAGAAGGCGTGACGATGGGACGGTACGAGGCGTGACGATGGGACGGTACGGCGTGATGATAAATTTGGTCGAGAGGTCGAGGAACTCAGACGATCTGACCAAGGGTTGAACTGACCAAATGGGATGGCCGGATGGATCGAAGTGTACCACAAAGGTGAGGAAAGGACCTTTGATACAACACGGTTTCTCTTTAGTTTTGGAGGACTGGTCTTAACAAAATTAAGGAGAATAAGCACAATTTTTGTTTACAAACTTTGTGAAAGAAAATTCGGTTCTTTATAAAATCAAGATAAAATACAAGGCTATGAGAGGAGACCTTATAAAGTGGTCCGAACAGCTATGCCTTTCTAGGGGCCTTGAAGCAAAAATTACACATAAATGAAAAGCAACATTATTTGAATGAAAAATTGATGAGGACATTGACCACCCGGACCATTTATCAGTACCGGATCGAGAGGAACTGTATGTACCGGGTCGAGAAGAGCTGCACGCACCGGGACGAGACGAGCCAAGACAAACCTTACCACCAGTCAACAACTCGCCCATGACCCGTTCTAAGACCAGACGACTTAGGGAAGGATTCAACTCGGCCGTGGAAACACTCCTGAACAACATGAACCTCAAGACAGCCTTCAACCCCCAAAGCGACCCCATTGCACCCGAGATAGATCTAACCGAGAACTTCGCTAAGTTGAGTCTGAAAGGAGATCAGCCAAGTATGAGCCAAGGTATGCACGTTCACTTGACAGGTTCTAGAGATAAAAACACTAAGGATCTCCCCAATGCCAGACTGAGACACCAAGATACCGCGGGAACAAGCCAAGTAGCCGTTAGAAGTCAAATGGGACAAGAAGACTTTTCAAGCCTTGGTCGTGGAGAAACTCTTGAAGATAACTATCAAATTGACTTCAATGAACACCTATATGATGAGGACTCCGAAGAATTCACCTCCAACAAGTCAGGACAAGATGCTCTCCCCAACTTGCCGAACGAGCACTATGCGCACCAAAACCAGGTATTCTAAATTTATACAATATGTGCAGGTAATATGACTTGTCCCAGTGGTTCTTAAGTTCAACAACAAGGCGAGGCAACTAAGTTCGAGCCCCAAAGTCATCAAGCGAGTCGGCTTAGTTTTTATTTCTTTTAGTTAAGTGAACTTTCCATTTTCATGTATTTGTGCCTTATGCGATTTGTAGCTTCTCTTTTGCTTTGTGTTGTCGTGTCTTTTCTTTTATTTCGGCCCTAGGGATAGCTGACGAGCTGTTTATAAAGCTCCCCTGCAGCGTTGTATGATTTTTACCCTTGATTATCAATAAAGAACTGAACTTTCTTCAAGCCGCCGCTTGCTTAGAAAACCTAGTCTTGTCTTAGCTTGAGTGATTCAACTAAGAATGAGTCTTTTGCTGTATCAGAGATCCATCCATTGTCTATGTGGTGCACTCGATCCACTGCTTAACCCATTAACTAATATATCTCATTCAACTTCAAGCCTTGGAGATCAAGCCTTGTCGTACCGCTTCCATCCCTTGAATATCACGAGAGAGCGACAAAGCCAGCGTGTTATTCCCATTATTTCTTTTCTGAACCGTGTGCCTAAGACCCTCACTTGGTGTCTTATATCAAAAATGTGAAATTATTGGCTAACAATGCCTTAGCTAATTATAACAAATAAAAAACTTTGAATGATAAAGATCATAAGGAGAAAACACAAAGATGTTAGTCAATTGAGAGAGGCGAATGGACCACATCTTCGAGTGCTATGGGTACCCCGAGCGTAAGAAGGTGGCTGTAGCGGCTTCTAATCTCATCGAGAATGCTCTAGCATGGTGGGATAGGAGTGTAGCCGAGAGAAGGAGGCAACGTTTTGGTCAAGTAGCTGCATGGAGCGACATGAAGTTCCTCCTTAGGCAGAGGTATGTTCCTGAACATTACCATAGAGACTTACAAAAGCGTTTTCGTAAGCTTTCTCAGGGAACCCAAAGCGTGGAGGAGTATTATGAGGAGTTTGAGAAACTCATGAACTCGTTAGAGTTGGAAGAGTCCGAAGAAGCTTTGATGGCTCAATTCATTGACGGAATACAAGAGTGAATCGCTAGGAAGGTCGAGCGAATGCAATATAGTGGGCTACATGAGATACTACATCTCTCTGTCCAAGTAGAGCAACAAATCAAGCGTAAGACATCTCTCAGTAACCGTAACAAATCAACTCAGTCGTGGGTAGCAAGCAGCTCTAAACCCCTAGATAAAGGGAAAGGGATTGAGATTGATTCAAGGTTCAAAGGGAGGAGTGCCGAGGCCCCTAAATTCAACCGTCCTGAGCCAAGTAAGTTCTCTAGTACTAATCAAAGAACTCGGGATATAACGTGTTTTAAGTGTCAAGGTAGGGGGCACATGGCGAGAGAGTGTCCGAATCAAAGAGTTATGATCCTCAACCCTAGTGGTGAATATGAGTCGCAAGATGAGCAGGCAGAGGACAGTGACGGCGATGAGAGTGGAGACATTGAGTATCCTGACACCAGGGAGCTTCTCGTAACCCAGAGGGTACTAAGTGTTCGCATCAACCCGGAGGAGAAAGTGCAACGTGAAAACATCTTTCATACAAGATGTACCGTGAAGGGAAAGGTATGTAATCTCATAATAGATGGCGGTTCTTGCACTAACGTCGCTAGTAAGTACATGGTGGATAGGTTAGGTCTTGAAAGGACTAAGCATCTACGACCCTACAAACTAAGGTGGCTCAACGATCACACTGAGCTTAAGATATCCGAACAAGTGGTCGTACCATTCAGTGTGGGCAAGTACCAGGACCAAGTGACGTGTGACGTGGTACCAATGCAAGCGAGACATCTACTTTTGGGACGCCCGTGGCAATTTGACCGAGCTACGAATCATAACGGTCGGTCAAATCACTACTTCTTCTCATATGAGGACCGTAAGGTTAATCTTGCACCTCTAACACCTTCTGAGGTACACGAATTGCAAGCTCATATGTCAAAAGAGAATGAGTCTAGTAGGTCTAGTTTATATCTTTCTACTAATGACATTAATAAAACCATGAGTGCCAAGAGCACCGTGCTACTAATGTTGTTTAAAGAATGTTTAAGTACAGGTATAAGTGAGACTGAACTACCCGCAGAGGTGCAAGCTGTACTACACAAGTTTAGGGATTTGTTCCCCAAAGAGATACCCCCTGGCTTACCTCCCATCTGAGGCATTGAGCACCAGATAGATCTTGTGCTGGGCTCAGCTTTACCCAACAAACCGGCATATAGAATGAATCCAGAGGAGACTAAGGAGCTTGAGAAGCAAGTAAGGGATCTCATGGATAAGGGCTATATAAGAGAGAGTTTAAGCCTGTGTGCTGTACCAGTACTACTAGTCCCGAAGAAAGACGGTACGTGGAGGATGTGCGTGGACTGCCGTGCCGTCAACAACATTACCATCAAGTACCGTCACCCCATACCGCGGCTAGACGATATGCTGGACGAGTTAAGTGGCTCCACCATCTTCTCAAAGGTTGACTTGAGGAGTGGATACCACCAAGTGCGAATGAGAGAAGGCGACGAGTGGAAAACCGCTTTTAAAACCAAACAAGGTTTGTACGAGTGGTTAGTCATGCCATTCGGCTTGACCAACGCCCCTAGTACATTCATGCGCCTCATGAACCAGGTTCCTCGTGCTTATATAAGTAAATTTGTGGTTGTTTACTTCGATGATATACTTATTTACAGCAAGAACCTTACCGATAATCTCAAACATCTTGAACCAGTGCTTAAATCACTTCGCAAGGAAGGTCTTTATGCCAACCTTAAGAAGTGCACATTTTGTACTGATCAAATCGTGTTTTAAGGCTTTGTAGTTAGTAAACAAGGCTTAAAGGTGGATGAGGAGAAGATCAAGGCCATATAAAACTGGCCCACCCCAAGTACAATCGGACATGTGAGAAGCTTTCATGGGCTGGCAAGATTTTACCACCGATTTGTGAGGGATTTCAGTACGGTAGCTGCCCCACTTACCGCTGTGATCAAGAAAAATGTACCTTTCTCATGGGGACCAGCTCAAGAGACAGCTTTTAACACGCTCAAAGAAAGACTCACACAAGCGCCAGTTCTAGCACTACCCGACTTTGACGGGATGTTTGAAGTAGAGTGCGATGCATCAGGCTTGGGCATTGGAGCTGTCTTGCATCAGAGGAATAGACCAGTAGCATTTTTCAGTGAGAAGCTAAGTAGAGCTACACTCAACTACCCGACGTATGACAAGGTGTTATACGCGTTGGTCCGAGCCTTAGCTTGGCAACATTACTTGTTGTCCAAGGAGTTTATTATCCACACTGATCACGAGACCCTCAAGCATTTGAGAGGTCAGACTTCACTCAAGAAAAGGCACGCTAAGTGGCTAGAGTTCGTGGAGACCTTCCCATACGTAATTAAATACAAAAAGGGGAAAGAGAATGTGGTAGCCGATGTACTTTCAAGAAGACACGTCTTGATCGCTACTATGGAAGCTAAAGTTTTAGGGTTTGAACACCTTAAGGAGTTGTACAAAGAAGACCCGGAGCTAGGAGAGGCTTATCAATCATACGGTAAAGGAGCTTTTGGAGCTTTCTACATACATGATGGGTTCCTCTTTAGAGATAAGCGGCTGTGTATCCCCCAATGTTTAATGCGAGACTTAGTGCTTAAAGAAGCTCACGGAGGTGGCCTTATGGGACACTTTGGCGTGGACAAGACTCTAGCCATCGTCGCTGATCATTTCTATTGGCCCCATATGAAGCGGGACGTGGAACGGCATTGCTCTAGATGCATTATTTGTCATAAGGCTAAGTCCAGGTTACATCCTCATGGTCTTTATTTACCTTTACCTATACCTAACGCATCATGGGTGGATATTTCAATGGATTTTGTTCTAGGTCTACCTAAGATACGACACAAGGATTCTATCTTTGTTGTTGTGGACCGGTTTTCAAAGATGGCACATTTCATTCCTTGTGACAAAAGCAGTGATGCCACTCAAACTGCCGAGCTATTTTTCAAAGATGTGGTACGCTTGCATGGGATCCCAAGAACTTTTGTCTCAGACCGAGACACTAAGTTTCTGAGCAACTTTTGGAGGACCTTGTGGAGAAAGCTTGGTACCAAACTACTTTTCTCTACGACTTGTCACCCCCAGACGGATGGGAAAACTGAAGTGGTAAACCGTACACTTTCTACTTTGCTTAGAGTTACAATTGGTAGAAATCTCAAGACTTGGTTAGATTGCTTGCCATTCATTGAATTCGCATACAATCACGCTACTCATTCTGCTACTAAGATGTCACCGTTTCAAGTAGTATATGGTTTTAATCCACTAACCCCTCTTGATCTTTCGCCAATTCCCCAAGTTGAGCAAGTTAACTTAGATGGTCTCAGGAAAGGAGAGTTTGTAAAGAAAATTCATGAAAAGGTCTGAGAGAACATCTTGAAGAAAACCGAAGCTTACAAGAAACAAGCTGATAAGAAGCGCAAGGCTTTGACATTTAAACCAGGAGAGTGGGTTTGGCTTCACATGAGACCCGAAAGATTCCCACATAAGCGAAGTGATAAACTCATAATTTAGCATATTTTAGCACTCATTTAGGATAGATTTTGCATTCATATTGCATTCATATTTAGATTATTTGTAACTTTTGCTCCATTTTAGGTTTTAGACATGTTTGCATTAGCATTTGTATATTTCTTGCATATATGCATTGTTTTTAGGTAATATGGTGTACATGGAGATGTGTTGGATGCTGAGCATGGACAAGGAGTCAAAAGAAGAGCTTAGGAGTTGCTGGGAGTCAAGAAAGAGTTCGGCCAAAAAGAATTAGACTGAGATGGAGTCTCAGATCGACCATCCAAGTCGTTTCAGCCTGAGATCGACCCTTAGATCGACCATCCCACTCGTTTCAGCCTGAGATCGACCACCAGATCGACCAAGGCCACTTGTTTCAGCTCAGATCGACCCTTAGATCGACCAAGGCCACTCGTTTCAGCTCAGATCGACCACTAGATCGACCAGGCGGGTCGATCTTCGGTCCAGATTTCTGCTTCCTTCCTTGGACAGCTCACACTTTGTCTTTTAGTGAGGGGACCAATTGTGTGGTCCTTTATGAACACTCTTAACCTAAATTTTAGAGGCATCCACGATTTTCACAGACTCCTTCCCTATTTTTAGGTTTTGTGGATCACCATTGAAACATCTTTATCTATTTTCAAGCTTTATCTTTTGTAAAAACTTTGATTTTGAAATTCAGAACTTCTCTTTAAGCTTTAATCTTTCTTTCTTGTTATCTCAATCATGTTTAACATCTCTTATCTCATGATTAAGAGGAGTTCAGAAATGATAATAGAGTAGTTCTTTGGGATTTAAGGATGACGTGATTAGGAAGGTTTTAAAGGTTAGATCTTGGTATTTTCTTGTTCTTAACTTTATCTTTTCTTGGTTTGAAAAAAGGCTTTATGATCCAAGAGATTTCCTTATCTCATAAGAACTTAGGAAATCTCTTATGTCCAAACCAAGAGACTAGTATGCCTTAAAGACCACAGAAGTGGCAAGTAAGGGCTAGTTAGGCCATGTTAAGATCCGTGCTTCAGCTCCATCAACCATCCTTTTCCACCACAAGCCATGGGTTTGGAGAGAATGAATGATGAGAGGACCTTATCTTATCTACAAACCATGGAAAGATTGCTTCTTAGGGTTAAGGATAGCACATCAAGAAATGTGTAGATTTGCTTTTTGCAAACCAAGATCGAACCTTGAACTTCCCTAAGCATGATCCTCATCCTTGAATCTGTTGTTTATCATTTAAGTAATTTCAAAAGCTTTCTCCTTTAGATTTAAAAGTTATTGTTCTAAGTTGCTAGAAACTCTCTGTTTATCTGCCTTTAGCTCTCGAATTTTAGTAATCAGTAGTCTTGCATTTTAAATTCCTAGTTTCCTTCCAGTAGTTGTTAACCCTCTCCCAGGGATTTTAAAATTGTTTTCTTGCTCATTTCTTATTGCATTTAGTTTTTGTTAAATTTTCTCCCCAATTATCCGGATTTCGGCTTAGCTTTCCTTTGCTCTTGTATTCTTAGTATCTTTCACACCTAGGCTGGATTGATACATAAAGTACTACAGCAACACTAAGAGGCTTTAGGATCGATATTTAGAACTGTAAAAAGTCCTCTATCAATTGGCGCCGTTGCCAACTTAGGTTTTGCTGAAATTACTAAGATTTGGAGCTTAGTATAGACTAGTTTTTATTTTTCATTTTGGTTACTAACTCTCTTTCAAGTGTTTGTTCTTTTTGCAAGGCACAATCACAAGGAAGACAGTATGGATTCGGATATAGCATAAATGTTTGAGTCCTTATTAACGAATCAAGAGAGAATGATGGCTTGGGACCCCACAAGCAACCATGGTTTTGAAAGGTCATCCACTTATCAAAGAGGGCTTATGGATGAACATTCTGCTCAAGAGAATCACTATGGATATGGTGAGGGATACCAATCTCTGGACATGGAGGACGAGCAAGGAGCAACCTATTCTTCCCACATCTCTAAGGAGGAAGAAACTCTCAACATGATGAAGTTGCTTTTGGAGCAGCAAGAACGACTTAATGAGAGCATTAGCATGCTTGACTTCACACTAGCCTCTCCTGCTCCATTTTCAAGAGTTGCTGCAACAACACATGTGGAGTCTATCAACACCGAAATCACACAAGGGAATGAGGAACAAGAAGATAAATCTCAAACCAATGATGAACTCCAACAAGAAGCTGAAGAACTTGAAGCTCTTCTTAGATACATTGTTGATGAAAATCTTGAGCAAAGATTTGAAGATCCTTGTGAAGAAAGTTCGGTAATTGAATGTTTAGAGGATGCTAGTGAGAGCTCATTTGTTGAGCAAGAGCTCTCCACCAAGAAAGAAACACATATGCAACTCATTCCCAGGAAGGAGACAAAGGAGAGTCCCATTGCAGCAGCCTCCAAGGAAGGTGAAGAAGAAGAATCTCCAAGGGAACAACCTTTTGCCAAGCACCTCGGTTTCACCTTCACCAATGAAGAGAGCGTTGAGGATCCATGGCAGTTACCCTTTGAAGAGATAAGGATGCACACATTTGGGGGACGGTTCTATGATGAGTATGAGCCTGGTGATACAAGCCTCAACATGACCAATGAAGAGAGCATTGAGGATCCATGGCAGTTACCCTTTAAGGAGATAAGGATGCACACATTTGAGGGATGGTTCTATGATGAGTATGAGCCTAGTGATACAAGCCTCAACATGACCAAGGAAGATGGAGATTCAAAGGCACGTTCTTGGAAGCTCTAAAAGGCAAGAAAACTGAAGCATGTCTGGTAGGTCGATGGCTAGATCGACCGGCCAAGGTCGATTCAGGACAGGATCGAGAGATGCATCGAGTACATCCACTCATTCTCCTGCGTAGATCGACCCCTTTATCGAGCATGAACCTCGATCTTCTGCCCAGAACGACCCACAAATCAATTCTCCAGCTCGATCCACAACACAGCCCAAGGTACACCATTCCAAAACCTTGTATATATCATGAATTCTTGGATTTTTGAATTTTATTTCTTGATGATGGTCTCTCTTGAACTTATATTACACAAGGGACGGTGTAATTTAAGTTTGGGGGAGAGGTTGAGAGATTTAATTTTGTGTTTTGTTTTCTTATTTTCCCTTTAAGCATATTTGAGTCTTCATGCATATACATTTGCATAGAAAATCAGAAAAAATTTCAAAATTTTCAAACAAATTCATGTAGCTTGCACTTGCATTGGTAAATATTTTAGGATTGAGTCTAGATATTATCATATAGGTTGCTTGCATTCACGTGCATAGGGGGCAATTTTTCTTAAAAAAGTGTTTTATGCTCATGAATTAGTTCAAGGCCCTAGTTAGTAGTTCTTTGATGCATTGTTCAATCTTTGAAAGTAAGTTCTTACCATGCTTGGATCATTTGTCTTGATTTTCGTGGCTTAAGTTGAACATTCATGAATTGAATCCTTTCCTAATAAGTGAGAACCTTAATTTGAATTTTTTTTAATTATCATACTTATGCATTTGAAAAAGGATACATGGATTACTTATACATATTTAGGCTTTCTTCTCCCTTTCACCACTCTCTTGTAAGCCTAAATAGACTTCCCCACCCTTACCTTACCCTTCTTTCAAGCCAATGTTCTTTTGTGATGAATCTTTGTGAGGCCTCTTTTCGGTTGGACTTAGCATAAAGTGTTAGGTTTAGGCGACATTATTAGGCTTTCATATTGATGCTAGCTTTGCATTTTGAAGCTATTTTTAGGCTTAGGATAGGGCGGGTATTCTTGGGGATTGCTTGGTTTTATTTCGGTTTAAAGAGTTTGCAGTTTGGAAGTTGAATGAAAGGGTTTTAATGGTTTTAAGTGGAAGGCTTATTGTTTTAAAAATTAAAGCTCTAGTCTAAATAAGAAGGTAGCTCTCAAAAGAAAAGAAAAAGAAAAGAAAAAAAGAGCCAAAAGTCCAATGTTTAAAAAGAAAAGAAAAACAATGAGTAGAGAGCTATCAAGGTAAAAAGGAAATAGCTAAATATGTTTTCAGCCTAACCACTAGCCAAAAGGGTTTTAAAATGATGCTTCTATTTGGGTTTTTGCTTGGCGAATTGCCTTGATGATAAAGGTAGTCTTTAGGAGGGTGAGTGAGCTCAAAAAGAAAAGAAAAATGAGAGAGGGTTCTAGGATCATTGTTAGTATGTATGGGTAGATGAGAGTCTAGTCATGTATGCATCAATTGCCTTTACCTTTAGCATTATGCATAGATTCGACCATTCTTTGAGATAACCCACTGTTTGAATCGCCCTTATAAGTGAGATCATTTTTATCTCGCAACCCTTGTCCCTTAGCCAAGTGTATTCAGTTTTAAAGTGCATAAGTGTGATTCACGGTTTTGAGCTTAATAAATGTTTAAGGTTAGGATTCTTGGATTGTTTGGGATATGAGAGTCATGATTTAAAATTCAATATGTGATGAGTATGGCTAAGTTCTTTGGAGTATGAGTGTGTGCATTGCATCCTAGAATTAAGAACAAGGACCATTGAGCTGATTCATTTGAAAAACATTTTTTTGGAATTGAACCCCCATTTTTAAACCTCTCTCTCGGATTTGTCTTTGTTTGCTTGAGGACAAGCAAAAAGGCAAGTTTAGGGGAGTTGATAAACTCATAATTTAGCATAATTTAGCACCCATTTAGGATAGATTTTGCATTCATATTGCATTCATATTTAGATTATTTGTAACTTTTGCTCCATTTTAGGTTTTAGACATGTTTGCATTAGCATTTGCATATTTCTTGCATATATGCATTGTTTTTAGGTAATATGGTGTACATAGAGCTGTGTTTGATGCTGAGCATGGACAAAGAGTCAAAAGAAGAGCTTAGGAGTTTCTGGGAGTCAAGAAAGAGTTCGGCCAAAAAGAATTAGACTGAGATCGAGCCTCAGATCGACCATCCAAGTCGTTTCAGCCTGAGATCGACCCTTAGATCGACCATCCCACTCGTTTCAGCCTGAGATCGACCCTTAGATCGACCAAGGCCACTCGTTTCAGCTCAGATCGACCCATAGATCGACCAAGGCCACTCGTTTCAGCTCAGATTGACCACTAGATCGACCAGGCGGGTCGATCTTCGGTCCAGATTTCTGCTTCCTTCCTTGGACAGCTCACACTTTGTCTTTTAGTGAGGAGACCAATTGTGTGGTCCTTTATGAACATTCTTGACCTAACTTTTAGAGGCATCCACGATTTTCACAACCTCTTTCCCCATTTTTGGGTTTTGTGGATCACCATTGAAACATCTTTATCTATTTTCAAGCTTTATCTTTTGTAAAAACTTTGATTTTGAATTTTAGAACTTCTCTTTAAGCTTTAATCTTTCTTTCTTGTTATCTCAATCATGTTTAACATCTCTTATCTCATGATTAATAGGGGTTCAAAAATGATAATAGAGTAGTTCTTTAGGATTTAAGGATGAGGTGATTAGGAAGGTTTTAAAGGTTAGATCTTGGTATTTTCTTGTTCTTAACTTTATCCTTTCTTGGTTTGGAGTATCAAATGCTTAAAGACCTTGAGAGAGGCTTTATGATCCAAGATATTTCCTTATTTCATAAGAACTTAGGAAATCTCTTATGTCCAAACCTAGAGACTAGTATGCCTTAAAGACCACAGAAGTGGCAAGTAAGGGCTAGTTAGGCCATGTTAAGATCTGTGCTTCAGCTCCATCAACCATCATTTTCCACCACAAACCATGGGTTTGGAGAGAATGAATGATGAGAGGACCTTACCTTATCCACAAACCATGGAAAGATTGCTTCTTAGGCTTAAGGATAGCACATCAAGAAATGTGTAGATTTGCTTTTTGCAAACCAAGATCGAACCTTGAACTTCCCTAAGCATGATCCTCATCCTTGAATCTGTTTTTTATCATTTAAGTAATTTCAAAAGCTTTCTCCTTTAGATTTAAAAGTTATTGTTTAAAGTTGCTAGAAAATCTCTGTTTATCTGCCTTTAGCTCTCGAATTTTAGTAATCAGTAGTCTTGCATTTTAAATTCCTAGTTTCCTTCCAGTAGTTGTTAACCCTCTCCCAGGAATTTTAAAATTGTTTTCTTGCTCATTTCGTATTGCATTTAGTTTTTGTTAAATTTTCTCCCCAATTATCCGGATTTCGGCTTAGCTTTACTTTGCTCTTGTATTCCTAGTATCTTTCACACCTAGGCTGGATTGATACCTAAAGTACTACAGCAACACTAAGAGGCTTTAGGATTGATATTTAGAACTGTAAAATGTCCTCTATCACGAAGCTCAAAGCTAGCACCAAGAGGAGATGGCGGTGAAACAGTTTTAAGGACAAAACCCCTCGAAGAGGGAGGGAATGATGAGAACATTGACCACCCGGACCATTCATCAGTACCGGATCGAGAGGAACCATACGTACCGGGTCGAGAAGAGCTGCACGCACCGGGACGAGACGAGCCAAGACAAACCGTACCAGCAGTCAACAACTCACCCATGACCCGTTCTAAGACCAGGCGACTTAGGGAAGGATTCAACTCGGCCGTGGAAACACTCCTGAACAACATGAACCTCGGGACAGCCTTCAACCCCCAAAGTGACCCCATTGCACCCGAGATAGATCTAACTGAGGACTTCGCTAAGTTGAGTCTGAAAGGAGATCAGCCAAGTATGAGCCAAGGTATGCACGTTCACTTGACAGGTTCTGGAGCTAAAAACACTAAGGATCTCCCCAATGCCAGACCGAGACACCAAGATACCGCGGGAACAAGCCAAGTAGCCGTTAGAAGTCAAATGGGACAAGAAGACTTTTCAAGCCTTGATCGTGGAGAAACTCTTGAAGATAACTATCAACTTGACTTCAGTGAACACCTATATGACGAGGACTCCGAAGAATTCACCTCCAACAAGTCAGGACAAGATGCTCTCCCCAACTTGCCAAACGAGCACTATGCGCGCCAAAACCAGGTATTCTCAATTTATACAATCTGTGCAGGTAACAGGACTTGTCCCAGTGGTTCTTAAGTTCAACAACAAGGCGAGGCAACTAAGTTCGAGCCCCAAAGTCATCAAGCGAGTCGGCTTAGTTTTGATTTCTTTTAGTTAAGTAAACTTTCCATTTTTCATGTATTTTTGCCTTATGCGTTTTGTAGCTTCTCTTTTACTTTGTGTTGTCGTTTCTTTACTTTTATTTTGTCCCTAGGGCTAGCTGACGAGCTGTTCATAAAGCTCCCCTGCAGCGTTTTATGATTTTTACTCTTGATTATCAATAAAGAACCAAACTTTCTTCAAGCTGCCGCTTGCTTAAAAAACCTAGTCTTGTCTTAGCTTGAGTGATTCAACTAAGAACGAGTCTTTTGCTGTATCAGAGATCCATCCATTGTCTCTGTGGTGCACTCGATCCACTGCTTAACCCATTAACTGATCCCTCAAGAGAGAGCGTCATAGCCAGCTTGATAGATCCCGTTCAACTTCAAGCCTTGGAGATCAAGCCTTGTCGTACCGCTTCCATCCCTTGAATATCACGAGATAGAGACAAAGCCAGCGTGTTATTCCCATCATTTCCTTTATAAACCGCGTGCCTAAGACCCTCACTTGGTGTCTTATATCAAAAATGTGAAATTATTGGCTAACAATGCCTTAGCTAATTAAAACAAATAAAAGACTTTGAATGATAAAGATCATAAGGAGAAAACACAAAGATGTTAGTCAAATGAATCAATATAATTTAACGAGACTGAAGACTTACCTTCTTTGGCTTTGGCGTGAGTAAGTGTAATGTATTCTCCTTTGACCGTGATCCTTGGTTTCTAAGTGCTTTTCTCAAGTGTAGAGATAACAAATAAATTGGTGTGGGCTTTGTTTGACATTAAGGGCCAGCTTACTTGTGTCCTCGTTGGATCCGTAGCTTCTAAGATATCCCATGCAACATTCCATGCAGCTTTAGTTAATAAACTTGGGCTTCCTTCATTAGACTCGGTCATGGCTCGTAAAATGGCTTGATTGTATTTGTCTTGTAGTGCACGGGCCCTTTGTCTTGTTATAACTCCTTTGTTTGGGACGGGCACTTCTATTTCTTGTAGTTGAGGCTCGGTTAAGTCTGGTTCAATTGAGATGTCCTCATCAATGGGTTTTCACAAGCTTCACTCCTCTCCACTCTATTCAGAGGCGCCCTCCCAAAGATCAGAATGCTCTTGGATACTGCATCTAATGGTAATTTCTTATCTAAAGATGTTGATGAGGGATTGGAACTTGTTGAGAATCTAGCACAATCAGATGGGAATTATAATGAGGAGTTTGATAGAACTCCTAGGAGTGCTAAGGATGAACTGGAGTCTAATAGGAAAGAGATCAAAGCTTTACATGAGAAGATTGATCTGCTGCTAAGAGAAAGGAAGGAAGTTAGTTTTGTTGGTGACTTGGTTCAGATTGAAGATCAAGAAGGCTGCCAAGTTGAGGAGATGAACTATCTTGGTAATCAAGGAGGTTACAATGGATATGGGAACTACAAACCTAACCCAAATCTATCCTACAGAAGCAACAATATTGCCAACCCTCAACACCAAGTCTATCCACCTCAACAGCAACAGCAAGCTGGTCAAAGACCTTCTGTGCCTTACAACAACAACAATCAAGGCTTTCAACAAAGAAACAACAACTTCCAGCCTAGAACGCCCTACAACTCTCCAGGATTCAATGGTCAAGCACCAGCTCAAGCCTCTTCCAGCACTCCAGATGGTGAGATCAAGACTCTCATCCAAAAAGTGCTTCAAAATCAGATCAACACTACCTTGGAGATGAACAAAAAGTTTGTTGAGGTCCACAACAAGATAGAATCTATTCATTTGGAGCTGACAAACAAGTTTGATGGTCTAGCTGCAAGAGTGAAGACTCTGGAGAACAACAAAGGAGTAGCTAGTGCACCACGCCCTAAAGGTAACCTTCCTGGAAACTGTGAGATGAATCCCAAGGAGTGTTGCCAAACTGTTGATTCTCAAGATGCTTTCACCACTGAGGAAGATGCTATTATATATGAGTTCTTGTTAATGATCAATGAGGACATCGATGAACAAAGTGAGGGGCAAGACCTTGTTCAAGTTTCTGATGCTAAGAAGGAGGCTCAAGCTGATTTGCTTCCAGTTTACCAACCTGGCATTCCATTTCCAGGAAGATTCAATGAGCAGCTAGTCAAGAAGTATGCAACTCTTTATGCTGCTCAAATGGAAATGAGAGGTCTAGATGCTGAAGAAGAGCTTGGGGAAAGTTCTAGCCAAGGTTGTGGAACCAGAAGTAAGGAGCTGGACATCAAGAAGCTTGGAGATCCTGGTTGCTTTACTCTCCATGTGAACTCAAAGGAAGAACCTTCAAGAGCTGTTTGTGTGACTTAGGTGCTAGCATAATTCTGTTGCCATCAACTACAGCTAAGGAGTTGGGCTACATGAAGTTTCAGCAAAGCAATGTGTCCTTAACCATTGCTGATGGGACAGTGAAGATGCCATTAGGAGCTCTCAAGGACGTGCCTATTAAGATTGAGGGAGTGACTATCCCAACTGATTTTTTGGTTTTGGATGTTGAGGGCCAGATCAAGAATGCCATTATACTTGGAAGACCCTTCTTAGCTTCAGCTGGCGATGTCTTTGATGCTAGGTAATGCACTACAGAGCTGAGGCTCACTAAGGAGAAGGTCTTGAAGTTTGATAGCAAGGGAAACAAGCTGGAGCATGAACATGCTTTCTCCATGGAGCTGAACAAGATGAAAGGAGTTGATAAGAACTGGCCTGAATTTGAAGGCTATACTAGAGAGAGCTTTGATGGTTGCTGCTTGTCAAGGTTGTTTGAAGACACCATTGAAGAGGAAGTCCTTGAAGTGGTTAGTTCCAAGAAGATGAATGAAATCAAGTAGGTTACTAAAGAAGATGAGGTGGTTTTGCAACCATTTGGCTCAAGGAATGGTGAGGTCCACTACAAGATGAAGCAAGAGGGGAAGTCTAAGCCTTTTGCTGTGTTCAAGCTGAATGGAGTCACCACAAGGATCAAGGGAAGCAAGACACCACCATGGAGTTCCAAGACTCCTTCTCCTTACCTCCACTAAAGAGGTAATCAAAGTCAAGCTAAGTGACTTTAAACAAGCACACTTGGAAGGTAGTCCCATGGTATCCTTTGTATATATTTATGCTTTTTAGTTTATGTTTTATGCATTTTAATTGTTCTTAGAAGCATGAGTTTGGTTAAGGGGATGAAAAGATGTTTGGGGAACGAAAGAAGATGCATTCTGGTTAACATCAAGCATCAACATCGATCATGCCAGATCAATGTTGGGTACATCGGTCGAGAAAAGAAGTGTCTCGGAGAGATCACATCGATCATTCACATCGATCAGATGTGATCAATGTAATCAACCCGAGAGTCAGGCAAACTACATCGGTCAGGAACATCGATCATGGTGATTGATGTGGATCACATCGATCACTCACATCGGTCAAGGAGTGATCGATGTAAACTGACCGAGAGTTTGGGGGATTACATCGAGCAAGACCATCGATCAAAGCTTGCTCGATGTGCCTACATTGATCACTCAGATCGGTCAAGGAGTGATCAATGTAAATGGGCAGGAGGTTCAGGAGTCAGCATCGATCAACCATGATCGATGTGGTCAGCGAGGTAACTACTTAAATTTTCAAAAAATTCCCTCTCTTGGTTTGGAGCCAAGAGAGTTTGAATTTTAATTTTTTTGGCTCCTCCCTGCCATTCTAACCCACTTCTAAGCATTTTTTGTTTTGTCCCCCACTCCTTAGATTCCTTATGTTCCCTCTTTGGTTCTATATAAACCACTTATCTACTCTTCACTCTTCACACTTCACATTTTCTCTTCTCTTACATAAGCCACGAAATTTCTCAGCTCTCTCTCTCTTTTATTTGTTTTTTAAAAGTGCTCAGAAATCCAAAGAGGTTTGCTTTCTTAAACTCTTCATTACTTGTTCTTATGCTTTGAGCTTGTTGAAAGTTTTTGAATCTTTTGCTTTAAGAACTAGTATTGTTTAGTTTAAAGTGCTTGTTTTGATTTTTGCATGGTGGGATTTGTTAGTTTAAGCAAGTAGATGTTAGAGCTGATTACTGTTTATTATTTATTAGCTTGCTTTGCTTTAAATTCATTTTGCATAATCATGTTTTATTTTGTTTAAAGGCCACCATGCTAGGTTCATGTGCATAAGTAGTTAAAATTTGCTTAGAACTCTAGTATGCTTATGATTTTTTTCTTGAATTCTCTTAGTTCTTTAGAGGTTTGCATTGTTTAAATGCTAGTTAAGCCTCTCTTAGATTTGAGAAAAAAAAATTTAGAGCTTTAAATCATTGATTTTCAACTTTTGTTCTTATACTCATTAGATCTTCAAGCATTGTTCTTGTAGGTACTATAGGGAGAACCAAATAAGATGCTGGAAGCAAAAGCCAAGCACCTAAGAAGAAGGCGCCCTCTACTGCACTCACAATCAAAGACAAGGGCAAAAGTGTTGCTGAAGGGAAGTCCTCAAAAGCTGCTGCAAAAAGGGATGTGGAAACCAAGGCTGCCAAGTCCAATGACAAGGGGAAAGGCAAGGTTGTGGAAGAAGCACCAAACAAACAGCCAAGTGCAAGGGAGCTTATAGAGCTCTTCAATCAGTGTACCTTCAAAGCTACAAGGTACCCTTGCATCCCCACAATGAAGGCGCTTGGGATATATGAAGATTGCAAGACAATCTTTGAAGAGATGGGGCTTGGAGAATTCATGAGAAACCGCTTCCTTCCTACCAGCATTTCACTGTTCAGTTTCTCTCCACTTTTCATGTGGTGAGTTATCAAGAGAGTGAGCTTGACAATGGAGATGGTTGGATATCCTTCAGACTTGGCAAGCAGAAGTTCACAGCAACCTTTAGAGAGCTTGCAGCTGGCCTTGGTATGTATCCCTATGCTGATAAGAAGGCTCAGTTCGAAATCAGAATGAGAGAGCATGTCAAGCTTTGGGAGGTCATTGGTGTTGATCACTTCATTCCAGGAGTCACCAAGAACAAGAGCCTAAGGCATCCAGCTCTGAGATATGCTCACAAGGCCCTTGCAAACACTCTTTTTGCAAGAAAGGAGACAACTAACATAACATCAAGAGAGATGGACATCCTCTACAATGGGTTACAATCGCTGGTGGGCACAACAAAGACTGGAGAGACTATCAACAGGCCAGAAGAGTACCCTTGTTATGTGACTCTACTGATGGAGCAACTCTACTCCTATAGGAGCTGGATCTTGATGAAAGGGAAGAGGGAGAAGAACCCTCAACTACACATTGGGGGAGCTGTGACAGCCATTATGATGGCAAGTGAAGTGGATCTTGAGGAGCATGCTGCAGTTGCTTTGCCACCTCAATGGATAGATCTGGTATATCTAAAGAGGAGTCACTACTTAGAGAAGACCATTCAAGGGAAGCACACCAATCAGTTTCTCAAACCCTCCAAGGAGCCAGAAAGATTTCTTCTCCCCAATGAGCAGCATACATCCATAGCCATGAGGAGTAACATAGTCTTCTGCCCAATTGAGAGACAGCTCTACCATGGCGGCCCTATCACTGAAGAAAGAGAGGAGGACAGTGAAGAAGAAAAAGAAGAGAGTAGTGAAGAGGAAGAACAGGAAGAAGCTGATGTTGGCGCTAACAATGAAGAGGATTCCCAAGAGGAAGAGCAAGGAGAAGATGAGTTGCTTGAGTACAACACTGAGGTTTCACTTCAAACCTCATGAAGTGCCAAGTCAAGGGAGCTCCCTGAAGTATGCACATGACCACATAAACAAGCTTTAAAGGTGGTGCAAATGGCAAGATAAAACAATCAAGAAGCTTGTCAAAATGGTGAAGGGGAAGTTCAAGACGGACAAGTCCAAATCACATGGAGCTTCTCAACAGAGCCAAGTTCATGATTTTACCTCACACTATGAGGAGCAAGTGTAGCAGGAAGAGCCCAATGAAGAAGAGGAGGCAAACTGGATGCCCTAAAGGAGACATTTCTTCTAAGTGCAACAAGATGATCAATGGCCAGCTTGGGAACCAGCTAGGGCTTCATCATATGTCCCTATGTCTCAGCCGCCATCAGCATGGGAAGGGCCAGTTTACTCTCCTTCTGAGGCTTACACCACTTGGCAGGAGTATGATGCTCAAGGAAATCCAACTCAAGTGCAAGCACATTGGCCTAGTTGGATGCCTCCACCTCAAACAGCAACTTCTTCACAAGAGAGGAGAAGGAACCAGAGAAGGGCAAGTCAGTCTCCATAACTAGCAACATCAGGATCCTTCATTGATCCAGGAGAGACTGATGAACTCTCTTACTCATCCAACCATTCCTCCCACCACAACTAAGGTACCACATCCTTACCATTGTAAATACCATTGCATTTCTTTAGTTCTTGTAATATATTTTGTTGCTTCTCTCTCTCATTCTTTTGTTACACAAAGGATTGTGTAATTTAAGTGTGGGGAAGTAATTTGGGGTTTGACATTGTTTGTTCTTTTCTTAGTTTTTCTCTTCTTTCATCTTTGAGTCACATGCATCTCATGCATACATATAAAGGCATACAAAAATACAAAAAAAAATTGAAAAATTAGAAATTTTTTGATGAAATGCTGATCTTGTTTAATAGAGGATTTGCTGGCCTTGGCTCAAGAGATTGACTGTTTGAGGAGCATTTTGACTTGAATAGAGTTGCATACTATTGCTTGTTTGATGTTTTAGCACTAATGAGAGTTAGTTCTTGTTAAGATGTTTAGCAAAAGGCTATTTGCCAAGAGATTGGATCTAGCTTGCTTGATTGTGAACTCTATGTCTAGGAATCACCATTGCTTGCTTACTTGCTTGATCAATGTAGTTTGAAACAGCCTTAGTTAGTGTCTGAAATTCCAAAGTCAATAACCACATCTAGGAACTTGCCTTTCTCTTATTTGAATCTCGGATTTGCTCTGTTTTGCTCTGTTTTTCTTGTTTAAAACTGCTTAGTTTGCCTTTGTTTTCACTTTCTTTGTTGATTCATCACCTTAGGTTGTTAGAACTGTTGCTTAGGCAACAAAAACCTTTTCCTGCTTGCTTGACTTAGAGATTTTACTCTTAGCTCTTCTGTTTTCAACTATTCCCAATTTGATTGACATTAAAACCCATACTACAACTAACTAGTACAATGGGTGATTGACAACAAGAGGCAATAACCCTTGTATCAATTTGGCGCCGTTTCTATTTGGGAACTAAGTTTGAATCATTAGAGTTTGTAGAATCTTTAAGATCAAGCTTTTACTTTTCTTTGGTTACTAATTCTCTTTGGCTCTCATTTCTGTCTTCCAGGTATATGAACTTGAGATCCAGAGGTTCAAGCAATCTTGTGGACTTCATAGACAACATCAATCTGCTGGATAGAGGACAGAGAGCAAGGAGACAGCAAGAAAGGCAGCAACACTTGCAAAGACTTGGTATGAACAATCAGGATCAAGTCATGGATGACATCAGATTTCAGGGTCCTCCAGGAGCTGCAGGCGCTCAGGGTATACAAGGCCATCAAGGTGTTCATGGCTTACAGGGTGAGCAAGGACCAAGAGGCACTGCACAAGCTCCAAGAGCAGCTAGACCTATTGGCCCTGGTGATGCACCAAATGCCTACAACAACAGGACAGGCATTATTCCACCAGCAGTCCAAAACAACAACTTTGAAATCAAGTCTAGATTGATTTCAATGGTTCAAAGCAGAAAATTCCATGGGTTACCACTTGAAGACCCTCTAGTCATCTGGATAATTTTGATAGGCTGTGCTCACTAAGAAAGATAAATGAAGTGAGTGAAGATGGCTTCAAGCTTAGATTGTTTCCCTTTTCCCTAGGAGACAAAGCACATCAGTGGGAGAAGAACCTTCCCCAAGGAAGTATCACCAGCTGGGATGAGTGCAAGAAAGCCTTTCTAGCAAAGTTATTCTCTACTTCAAGAACTGCTAGACTAAGGAATGAGATTTCATGGTTTGCACAGATTAACAATGAAAGCTTTGGAGAAGCTTGGGAGAGATTCAAGGGCTACACATTGTAATGCCCTCATCATGGATTCTCACAAGCACCTTTGCTATCCACTCTCTACAGAGGAGCCTTGCCTAAGATAAGAATGCTTCTGGACACAGCATCAAATGGGAACTTCCTGTCAAAAGATGTGGATGAAGTTTTGGAGTTAGTAGAGAACTTGGCTCAATCTGATGGAAACTACAATGAGGAGTTTGATAGAGCACCAAGGAGTGCAAAGGATGAGTTAGAGTCTAGCAGGAAAGAAATCAAGTCTCTACATGAGAAGCTGGACTTGTTGCTGAGGGAAAAGAAAGAGGTTCACTTTGTGAGAGACATGGTTCACCTTGATGATCAGGAACAATGCCAAGTTGAGGAGATGAACTATTTGGGAAACCAAGGTGGCTACAGCAACTATGGGAAATACAGACCAAATCCCAACTTGTCATACTGGAGCAACAATGTTGCCAACCCACAGGATCAGGCTTACCCTCAACAGCAATAGCGAGCTGCCCCAAGACTCTCTTGTTCCCTACAACAATAAAGGTTTTCAGCAGAGGAACAACAACTATCAGCCTAGAGCGCCCTACAACCCTCCAGGATTCAATACCCAAGCACAAGGACAAGCTTCCTCTAGCTCTCAAGACACTGAACTCAAGACCCTCATGCAACAAATGATCAACACTCAAGTCACCACAACCTTGGAAATGAACAAGAAGTTTGTAGAGGTCCACAACAAAATTGATTCAGTGCATGTAGAGCTCACCAACAAGTTTGATGGATTGGCTGCAAGAGTCAAAACATTGGAGAACAACAAAGGCATAGCTGGTCCCAAGCCAAGGACAATTTCCTGGAAAACCAGAAGCTAACCCAAAGGAGTTCTGCAATGCTATTGTCATAGTGGAAGAAAGCTTCTCAGCTGAAGAAGAAGCTATCATTGAAGAGTTCCTCTACTTGTTCACTGAGGACACTGAACCTCTAAGTGGGGGGAAGAGTTCTTAGAAATTGAAAATGACCAAGGAGCTGTAGAAGAAGGACCCTTTGGAGATGGGGAAAACTCAGATGACGAAGAGTGGTGGGCGCCACATGAAATTGTTGATAACACAAAGGACTACTTGGTGAAAGCTGCTGATGATAAGGAGAAACCTCAAACAGCTACTCTTCCTGTCTATCAACCAACCATCTCTTTTCCAGGAAGGTTCAAAGAACAGCTAGTTCAGAAATATGAAACTCTCTATGCTGCTCAGATGGAATTGAGAGGTTTGAATGGCCAAGAAGAACTTGAGAAGCTAAGGGTGAAGGCTGGAACACCTGAGGTTAAGGAGCTCACTATCAAGAAACTTGGAGATCCAAGATGTTTTACTCTCCCATGTGAGCTTAAGGGGCAGACTTTCAAAAACTGTCTTTGTAACCTTGGAGCAAGTATCAATCTTCTCCCATCCTCTACTGCTAAAACTCTTGGCTACACTCAACTTCAGGAGAGTAATGTATCCCTTACTATAGCTGATTGGACAGTGAAGAAACCACTTAGGAGTCTCAAGGATGTGCCAATGATGATAGAAGGAGTAACCATCCCAACTGATTTCCTGGTGCTTGATGTGGAAGGCCATATAAAGAATGCTATCATTCTAGGAAGACCTTTCCTAGCCTTAGCTGGACCAGTGTTTGATGCCAAGGAATGCACAATTGAGCTGAAACTGACCAAGAAGAAGGTTCTAAGGTTTGACTCCAAGGGGAATTAGCTGGAAAATGAGCAAGCCTTCTTAATGGACATCAAGAATCTGAAACAGCTTGGTAAACATTGGCCAGAGTTTGAAGGCTACCAAGGAGAGGGTTTTGATGGGTGCTGCTTGGACAAGTTGTTTGAAGACACCACTGAAAATAAGGTCCTTGAAGTGGGTAGTTACAAGAATCTGAATGAGATCAAGTTGGATACTAACAAAGGGGAGCTGGTTTTGCAACCAAGGGTATCTAAGAAGGGATAGTTCATCTTCAAGCTTCAGCAAGAGGGGAAGACTATGCCTTTTGCCAAGATCAAGATGAATGGAGTTTCTGCTAGAGTCCAAAGGAGCAAGCCACCACCAAGGAGTTCGAAGACTCCTTCTTCTCACCTCAACTAAAAAGGTAATTAAAGTCAAGCTTAGTGAGTTTAAACAAGCACACTTGGGAGGTAGTCCCATGGTATCCTTTTGTATATATTATGCTTTCTAGATTATCTTTTATGCTTTGTTTTAGTGTATAGAAACAAGATTTCGAACTGGGGTTTGAGAAAGTCTGAAAGTGACAAAGAACAGGTGTATTCTGGCTGATATCGATCATTTGTATCGGTCATGACAGACCGATACACAGATTTTTGGTCATCAATATCGATCATGTTTGATCGATATCAGTGGAGCCAGTCTACACCAGTCAACATATCGGTCACTTGTGATCGATATGGAAAAAAGTTTGAAAGGAGGACACATTTCGGTCATTCACATCGATCAAACTTGATCGACATAAACTCACCGTGTGATTTTCGGTCCAGTGTATCGATCAGTGGTGATCGATGAGATTTTTGGAAACATATCGGTCACCAGTATCGATCACTCAGACCGACATAATCACATTGGATGGATTTCGGTCAAGTGTGTCGATCACTGATGACCGATATTAATCCCACAAAGCACATCAGTCTCTAATATCGATCACTCATGACCGATATTGCCATTTCGGTCATGTGTGACCGATATTCCATCCGAGGTAAGTATCTCAACTTTCAAAATTTTTTACCTCCTTTGGTTTGGAGCCAAGGGAGTTTAAATTTTCAAATGGGATTCTTTCTGACCTCTTTCTTAGCTTCTGAACACTTTTGTTTTTGTCCCCCACACTTTTGATTCCTTATGTTCCCTCACCAACCTTTGATTCCTTTGGTTTCCTCTCTTTTCTCTCTATTTAAGCAACAACTTCCTTCACTTCTCTTCATACTTAAACTCACTCTTCTTCTCACCTAAAGCTCGAAATTACTAGTTCTCTTTCTCTTTTATTGTTTTCTCTAAGTGTTCAAAGGCTCCACTAAAGGTTTGCTTCCTAAACTATCTCTCTTTGCTCTTACTCTTTGCTTACGTTCAAAATCGCTTAGTAGATAGCAAGTGGTGTTTAGTTTTAATTGTTGTGCTGTGGTTTTTCAATTTGGATTTGTTTTGACATATCAAGCTAGATGTTGAAGTTCTGTTTAATGTCTATTTACCTCATTGATTGTTTATCTTCATCCATTTGCAAGATCATCATCTCTTTTGTCTAAGAACCATTTTGCTAGAGTGTCATGCATAACTATTTATCTTCTGTTCATCCTAGCTTATTTAGTTGCTAGCTTTTGATACCCTCTTGCTTTGAAGAAGTTTAAGCTTGTTGTTAGGACTTGTTAGACTTTTCTTAGCTTAAAGATTTTTCCATCAAAAGCTTTCAGCTATTTGGTTCTTCAGCTTTTATTCTTTCACTTACCTTGTTTTCAAGCTTTGCTTTTGAAGGTATCATGGGAAGAACAAATATAGCTGCTGGGAAAAAGGGCAAAGCACCTCAGGAACCACCAATCCAAACAAGAACTAAGAAAGAAAAAGGAAAGGGCAAAGCTGCTGAGACTTCATCTAAGGTCGCTGGAAAGAGACCAGCTGAAGATAAAAGCGCCAAGCAGAGAGGCAAGGGAAAAGCTGCTGAGGAAGAAGTTCCACCCATGAAGTACAGTGCTAGGGAACTCATGGAGGGATTCAGTAGATGCACCTTCAAGCCAACAAGATACCCATGCACCTCCACAATGAAGGAGCTGGGAATCTATGAAGACTGCATCTGCACCTTTGAACAAATGAGGCTTACAAAGCTATTAGAGCCTCTCCCATCCTATGAGCGCTTCACTCATCAATTCCTCTCCACCCTCAAGGTGGTTTGTTATGAGAAGAGTGAGCTCCCTGACCATGATGGATGTATCTCTTTCAAGCTTGGAAAACAGAGGTTCACATTCACATTCCAAGAATTCTCTAAGGCGCTGGGACTATATAGTGACTACAAAGCCATATTTGAGCGCATGGGCCTTGGAGCTTTCATGGAAATGCCACTCCCATCTTACCAACAGCTCACTTACCAATTCTTCTCCACAGTCAAGGTAGTCTGGTATGAAGACAGTGAACTCTCTAATGGCGATGGATGGATTTCTTTTCGGATTGGCAAGGAAAAGTTCTCCTCAACATTCACGACGATCGCCAAGGCTCTAAATCTGAAGTCCCACCCCACCAAGCTGAGCAGGTTCGAAATCCCCAGTAAGCAGCACATCATGCTGTGGGGCATTATTGGGGTTGGGAAATACACACCTAGAAGATCAAGAAACCAGCACCTGAGGCATCCAGCTGTGAGATATGTCCACAAGGCACTTGCGAATACACTCTTTGCAAGGAAGGAGACAACATATCTCACAGGAAGGGAGGCAGATCTGATATACCAAGGACTGTATGATCTTTTGGGAGGCGGCGAATATGGAGAACCTCTCCGAGCACCGAAAAGCTATCCCTGATATGTATCTATGCTGATGGAACAGCTCTGCTCCTACCAGAGCTGGGTTTTAAGTAAGACGAAGAAGGAGAGCAGCCCTCAAGTGCACATTGGGGGAGTTGTGACAGCGGTTCTACAAGCTAGTGGAGTAGAACTTGAGAGACATGAAGATGATGCGCTTGAGCCACTATGGATTGACATCGATTATCTCAAGAGGAGCCACTACCTTGAAAGAATCATTGGTGGAAAAGCATGTATACAACTTCATTACAGGCTTTGACACACCAACAAAAGTCCTCCTCCTCAATCCAAATCTTACATCCTTCATCTGGAAAAGCAACATCAGCTTCAACCCAAGCACTGAGGAGCTCTACACAGGGGGCCCTATTCCTAGAGAAGGAAAAGAAGACAGTGAAGAAGAAGAGCACACTGAAGAGATTAGAGAAGAAGAAGAAGAAGATCACCAATGGAATGCTACTGTTGGCGTTAAAGGCCAAGGAGGAGCTTATGAAGAAGATGAGCTTGAAGAAGAAGAAGTGTTGAGCTACAGCTCAAAGCAGTTCCACTTCCAGCCCTATGAAGCACCCAACCAAGGAAGCTCTTTGAGAGCAGCTCATGAGCACATCAACACACTCCAGAAGTGGTGCAAGTGGCAAGACAAAGCCATCAAAGGGCTTATGAAGATGGTGAAAGGGAAGTTCAGGAAGAAAAAGGCTACATCAGCAAAAACTTCCCACCACAGCCACACCCATGAGCTCAACTCTCACCAAGAAGAGCAACTTCACCAAGCTGAGCCAACTGAAGAGGAGGAAGCTGTATGGAACCCCCATGGAAGACACTCATTCCATGTATAACCAAGTGACCAATGGGGTACATGGGCACAACCAAGGGCTTCATCCTATGAGCCAAGAGCCCATGTTCCATCAGCTTGGGAGGCGCCAAACCCCAACCCCTCTGAAGTTTAGGAGACATGGAAATGGGGCACACAAGGGACTTCTTCACAAGCTGAGCAACTATGGTCAATCTGGGTTCAACCACCTCAAGAAGCAGAGCATTCCACTCAAGTTTATGAGAGAAGGAAGAGGAGAGCTAGCAAGTCTCCTCAAACCTCAGGATAATCCCACCACTCCTACAATTAAACCAAGTACCACATCATTTCTATTGTTTTATACCATTGCATCTTTTTATTTCTGTAGTATATTTTTTTGCTTCTCTCTTCCATTGCTTTCATTACACAAGGGACTGTGTAATTTAAGTGTGGGGGAGAGATTTGGGGTTTGACTTTGTGTTCTGTTTTCTTAGTTTTTCTTTTTCTTTGCACTTTGAGTCTCATGCATATCATGCATTCATGTAAGGCATAGAAAAACACAAAAAATCGAGCATTTTTGCAAACCAAAAAGAAAGCATGTAGTTGCATTTCATTCTTCTAAGATTGAGTCTAGTGTTGACATATAGGTTGCATTGCATTTGCATAGGGCATTATGATAAATTTTCCTTGTAAAGTGCTTAGTGTTTAGAGATGATTTCAGTTTTTAGTGCTTAGTTGTTTGATGCATCATTTGATTGCTAGAAGTTAAGACTGAACCATGCTTAGATTGCTAGATTTGGTCTTCTCATCTCATTATGAAAGCATTTGTTCTCTGAAAATCAACTCTATCAACTTCAACTTTAATTTGGACTTTTAATTATCATGTCTTATGCATTGAAAAGTGAATTCATGGCTACCATATACATATTTGGATCATCTTTCTCCTTTCTACCACTCTTGTTGATCCAAATAGCTGATCCTCATAATTATGGGACAGTTACATCCTCACCTTTAACCAAAACCTCCTTTTGAGCCTAAACACTATTGTGAGAGCTGTGAGGCCTTTGCATTGCATTTTCGATTTTGTCTTGGCAAAAAGTGTTAGGAATAAGGCTGGCAATGATTAGCTCTCTTGTAGATATCAGCTTGCATCTGGAGCTTGATTATAGTATATGAGTTTTGGGGTTTAAAAGGGTAGTGTAAGTGGTTTGAACTTCATGTTTATATGTTTTGAAAGAAAGGAAAAGGATTTGAAATGGTAGAAAAGGGGAAACGGTCTAGAATTGTGGTTAAGCAAAGGGAGAATAAAAGCTCTAAGTTCAAAAAGAAGAATTGGCGCCAGCAGCAAAGCTCAGAAATGGTCCAAAGAAGAATAATCAGACCAGAAGCAATCCACCAAAGGTGATGAAGGTGCCAATACAACAAAGAAGAGCAAGTCCCAACCAAAAAGAAGCAACCACACAAGCAAAAAAAAAAAGTTTCCCCAGCCATGAAGAAGGGTAATGGGTAGAGTTTAAGAAAGGGTAGACTTAGAGGGTTCACTCTTGGGTTCAGAAATGCTTAGGACTCATCTTTGGGAAATAAGGGTAGAAGAGAGTTTGAATTGCATGTATAAGTGTGCTTTTACCTTTAGCATTTTGCCTAAGATGAAGTCATTTCATTGAGTGAGCCTTTATGTTTTTAAAACTCTGTGCTTAAATGAGATCATTCTTATCTCATAACCTTACCCCTTTTCAACCAAATGTCTTCACTTGATTTGCATAAGCATGATTCATGTTCTGAACTTAATTGAATGTTAAAGAGTTGGTTGATTTGAGCATTTGCCTAGGTTGAGATTTGAGATCATTTTGAAACATGATGAGCATGGCTAGGTTCTTTAAAGTATAGTTGATTATGTTTGCATCCTACAACTAGGCACTTAAGCATTGAAACCATCTCTTTACCTTTGCACTTTTGGAATCTGAATGCCCACTTTCAAACCTCACTCTCCCATTTGTTCTTATTTGCTTGAGGACAAGCAAAAGGCTAGTGTGGGGGTGTTGATATCCCTTATATTTACACCATTTAGGGTTGCATTTAGTACATATTTTAGTCCTCTTTTGCATGTTTTCCCTTAGCTTTTGTCCCATTTTCTTCTCATTTTAGACTTAGGTTGCATTTAGAGTATAGTTTGCATTTTCCTTGCATTTTGGATGTTTTTAGGTGCTTTTGGAGCTAAAAGGAGCTTGGAGGAGTTTTGGGGACGATCCAGGATGCTAGCTGGGCAAAAGGGAGCAAGAAGGATCGAAGCAGAGAATCTTTGCAGAAGTTTTTGGTCAGGGCACGGTGAACATCGGTCAAGGATAACCGATACGGAGCAGTATCGATCACCAGTATCGGTCAAGGGTGACCGACACAAACACAACGAGTTAATTTTGGTCATATGTGTCGATCACTCTGGACCGATGGGGATCCATATCGATCACTGAAGACCGACGTAACTGACCGATACTGACCCAGCCCGAACCTGTTTTTAATTACGCTTTTGCCATTACTTTAGGGCTTTCTTCTCTAGGCTATAAATAGCCTCTTTTTCCAGATTTTCGACATGTCTTGTCAAAATACTGTTCTTAAGCATTTTCTTTAAGTTTGTAAGACAAATCATTTGCTTTGTTTAATATATTTGAGTATTTGCTTTAATCTTTCTTTATTCTCTCTCCTAATCATGATTAACATCCTTTCCCTTTTGTGATTTGGTGTTAAACATGAGTATGAGTGAGTAGTTATCTTAGAGTTTCTAGATGTGGTAGATTAGGGAAATTTAAGACTTGATTAAGGCTTGTTAAGTGCTTCAGTTTATGGGTTCCTATCTATTAATCTGTTATTCATGCTAGATTAGTCTTGATCAAACTTATCTAAGTTGTTAGCTTTCTCTTATGCCCACCAAGTGTTTGATGAAATGCTGATCTTGTTTAATAGAGGATTTGCTGGCCTTGGCTTAAGAGATTCATTGTTTGAGGAGCATTTTGACTTGAATAGAGTTGTTTACTATTGCTTGCTTGATGTTTTAGCACTAATGAGAGTTAGTTCTTGTTAAGATGTTTAGCAAAGGGCTATTTGCCAAGAGATTGGATCTAGCTTGCTTGATTGTGAACTATATGTCTAGGAATCACCATTGCTTGCTTACTTGCTTGATCAATGTAGTTATAAACAGCCTTAGTTAGTGTCTGAAATTCCCCAAAGTCAATAACCACATCTAGGAACTTGCCTTTCTCTTATTTGAATCTCGGATTTGCTCTGTTTTGCTCTGTTTTTCTTGTTTAAAACTGCTTAGTTTGCCTTTGTTTTCACTTTCTTTGTTGATTCATCACCTTAGGTTGTTAGAACTGTTGCTTAGGCAACAAAAACCTTTTCCTGCTTGCTTGACTTAGAGATTTCACTCTTAGCTCTTCTGTTTTCAACTGTTCCCAATTGGATTGACATTAAAACCCATACTACAACTGACTAGTACAATGAGTGATCGACAACAAGAGGCAATAACCCTTGTATCATCAGTTATACCAAAGTGATAGTTCACCTTGCTACATGATTCGCCTAGGGCTAGATAGTGCATGATTTGAGATTCTTGCTTGATGGTTAGATAGTATGCATTATAAGAACATGCTTTTGCTTGAAGTCTTGTTCATTACTAGACATTATTAGGATTCGCATTTTCTGAGCTTAGTTCCATGTTCTTGATTGGTGATTAGCTACTTAGGTCCCTATTTGGTTTAAAAGATTGATAGGATGATCTGAATTCTTTCTTGAGTGAGAGATTTTTACTTGATTAGTTCATGTTTTAGGCTTTATGGTTATGTTCTTTATGCTTATGATTAAAGAATACACCATCAAAAGTGGGTTTGACACTCTAGACTTTTTGAATTTGGTTTGCCTATTAACCACTAGGAAGATCATTCATTAGATACCTTGTCTTGGATTACATCATTGAGAATTGCTTGCTTGTTTGATGCTTGATGATTGCCTTCGCTAGAAATCCCCTTAGTCACTTTGCAGTGGTGGCTAGGCCGGTTTGTGCCATAGGCAGGAAGGAAAAAACTAAGCGGGAAAAGCTAGTTAGGATGGTTCAGGTCGTGGGAACAGGAGGCTAGGATGAAAGCCGAGTTTCCCAAGTGGTTTGAGAAGCTACAAACAGAAGAACCGGATTCGAGGGCAAATCAAAATCGGGTGGGGGAGAATTGTAGCATCCGTATCCGATAAAACTAAAATGATCGAGGCAGACAGGACGTTCTCCGAGGTATGATCGAGCCAAGGTTCGGATATTGGCTGGGAAAGGGAGGTTAAGACTATAGTCGGGTGATGAATGGGAAATAGTCAATGGATGGCTGGGATAGCCGAGCCAGATGGACCATATCCGAGAGAAAATGGTCCAGTTCGTGAGAATATGGAAAATAGCCGAGGTGGTTTGGTTTATCCGAGAGAAAAATGGAAAATAGCCGGACAGAAGGGAAATAACTCAAATAAAGGTGGTTTATCTGAGGGAAAAGGAAATAGCCAGTGGGAAAACTGGGCTGGACCGTGGGCCGTGTGAGTAGGTCGGCTAAAACGTGGTTTATCACGCGGATGGTAGAGCCGGTATGGGTTATAGCCGAGAAAATCAAATCGGATCGGGATAAATCCTACTGGAACCAGAAAACATCGGTTAAGTCCGAGTTACTTAGGGTTTTGCGAGTATATAAGGTGTTTTGAGACTTATCTCGGGAGAGTTGCATTATTCGAGACAAATAACGCAAGAGAGAGAGAGATTAGTCGAGACAAAACCCTAGAAAAGTCAGTTTATCCCGAGAGTAGTCGAGAGAGATTGAGCTAACGCCGAACAGATCCGAGATAAACTGGTAAGCGATCGGATATTTCCCTTAGTGTCGAGTTTCCATCGGATAACCTCAGACTAATCAGTGTGTTTTGTGGGGTTTCTGAGGGAAAACATAGTTTGGCTCGAAGAAAGGTGAACGGATCGAGAGATAGTTGAGGGGAGAGAGATCGGATCGTAGCGATAGCCGAGAGATTTCTAGGGTGATCGGATATCTTTGTTTGTGTGCGAGTTTCACCGGGATTTCTTCTGACCAATCTGTTTCCAACCTTTTCTAAGGTGAGTGCGTGACTGTGGTTAGTATTTAGAATCGTTGGATTACTAGGGTTTGATGTTTTGCATGTTCGATTGTGTGATTTGCATATTTTGGTGCTTAGCGTGTGTTAAACGATTCTATACAATGATATTGTGAGGTATTTACCGCGGCATAGATGATGTCTAGCTAACCTCAGGATAATCTGGATCATGTACTAGCTTAGGGGATGTAGAATTCTCGCTGAAGTAGACATGAGTCTTAAAAAAGGGATTGATCAAGGGTTAGGGTAGATGATCATGGCCGTATGAATGCGTGAATGGTACCGGCCAAGGTGTTACGGAATGACCGTACTCACTAAGTATTTATGATAATACTTATGCCTCTCTTATTTGAGTGTGAAGAATCTAAGCAGTAAGTGGAGCAAGATCGGCGGCAGCGATGGACATGGATGGATAGGGAATTTGGGTGTTTTTATGTTATAAGACTTGTGTTTTGTCTTATGTACTTTAGTGTTAATCGTTTTAGGTTGCTAAATGATCTGATGTATTGTTAGCAAACCGTTGTGCTTTGGTTTTAAGTGAATCCCAAATCCTGTTTAAATTTGACAATTTAATCTTAAAAAAGAATATAAATCTGTACGGGCACGCGGTTGCTGAATAGTGAGTTTTTAGAACTTTGCAAACTTGGTTCTACTTTTATAAATCCTCGAACCTTTTCAAACTATAGTGAGTTTTTAGAACTTTGCAAACTTGGTTCTACTTTTATAAATCCTCGAACCTTTTCAAACTATCTCTTTTCTCGTAGTGATGATCCTACATCATATATTATGATGTTATTCAATAATTGCTTTCAACGGAAACAACGAAACCGACATCTCTAATAGTAAAACACATAAAGAAAGAACAACGAAAGCTAAAAAAAAAGGGGAAGTTTTCCCCTTCAATCATGAAGAGGAGGAGGTGATTTGTTTGGCAATCTCCGGCCAAGCACAAAACTGGTGAACAAATGCAAAGCTCGTGAAGGCTGCGCATACGGCACCATATGAGCTGCTCCTCTGACCGTTGCGAATGTCAGTAGATTTCCATATTCTATTACCCATCCACCTACCTGACTCATGTCAAAAATGTACAATTAAAGTAGATATAAGTACCGAACCAAACGAACTAAAAAATGAATAATTGAAACCGAATAAAACATTTAAAGAAAAATACAACGGTAGTCATTTTTACATCACATAAACGACGCCAAAACCAAGACCAAATACAGTCGATTAAAAGTGAAATTCATAACCTAAAATGTATACCAAAACTAAGTACACCTGTATATAGATATATATATATATAACTTACTTTAAATTATATATAATTTTATTGTCAGACTTTCTCTACTTAAGTTTTATGTGGAACTTTCAAATCTGCATTTCACAAAACTAAATCAATAACCAAATAAATCGAACCAAGCCAACGAAAACCCAATGTTCAAAATTAAGGGTAGAGCATACATAAGTTTTATGTGGAACAAACCTGTCCTTTATGAAACCAAGCTCCATAGGGAACTGTGGTGTTGAACTTAAGATCCTCTGCAAGTTCTTTTACAAGAGTCCTTGAACCTAGAAGTGGAATCACGGAGTCTTCATCCCCACTGCAATTTTTCAGTTTGAAAAAGAACATTATGTGCTTAAAACTATAAATTATGAAAGTAGATGAATAGAACATTATGTGTGTTTAAATGATGGATTTATGAAAAATGAAAATAAAATAATTAATGGAACAACAGATTTACCTGAAGACCCAAACAGGGATTTTGCTCTTCACGATTCTCTTAATAATCGGAAGTATGTTCATGTTCCCGTCAGTATCATTGTATTTCAAGAGGCTGTGAAACATAACCATAGAATTAGAAATATTTTTTGTTTTTGAGATTGAGATCAGAAATGGCTCAAGTCAAAAAAAAAACACTACCCGCTGCACATAGACCATGAATATGGGAGATGAGTTCGGTTGGCATGAAGAGCCTTTTGAACTTCAGGAAGAGTTAAATAAACCTGCTCTTCATAACTCATGCACACGTCCACCCCAACACTCATCTTTGTACCCTATAAACCATTTTTTAAAGCATTTTTTTGTCAACAATATAAACACAACACAAGGATTAAGCATACATATCCGTTTCACAAGCCGGCTTTTCCCCCCTTGTTTTTCACTTTTTTATGGAAACATATTCAAAAATATTATGAAATAAAAAATATTTATAGCCTTGAATAAACAGTTTTGCAAAGAACGTCGAAATTCGAACGAAACTTTCCTTCTATATTCGTTTACGTACTTTGTAGTACAACAAGTAGACACAAAAACCAATTTTTATATTTATTTTTAATGTTAGAATTTTCAGCTTTTTCCAACACTTTAGAAATAATATAGACACAAAAAAACCAATATATATATATACAAATACATATGTCTCATTATATGTGAAATTCTTTTATATATATACATTAAAGAATTTTTTTTCATGTTTCATAAAATAGTTTGTGTTTTTTTTTTTTTGAACTTAAAATAGTTTGTGTTTGTAAAACCTTTTTCTGTTGTTAGACGCAAACTTGTGTTTTGACAAATAAATTAATGAGTCTAAAACGCAAATACAAGTACCTTTTACATTTGTGTCTAGGGTTTTATATAATCAAAATATGTTTGTTCTACTGAAAATTGTGGATCGTTTAAGAAAAAAAAATGATTAGATATATTATATATAACATATAAATGTAAATGCAAACAAATAGTAGAACTGTAGAAGTCGAGGCGCAAACTCGTTTTTTTTTTCTTACCATTTTCTTGAGCCTGAGCTCTTGCTCGACGAGAGTTGGATAGCAGATATCAAGGAGGACGTCGTAGTAATTGACGTATTGAGTGATGATTGTTCCTGCTTCACTCATTGCGTCTTCGCAAGGTTTGCTTATGTTGTGTGAACTTGAGAATATGTAGTCTTCAAAGTTGCATTGGTTCATGATAGTGAGGCCAAGTTCATCAGAGATCATCCCGTGCGACCAAAAGAATTCATACGTGGCTGGAACATCCCGGTCAAGCTTCAGAAGCGGATTCCCGATCTGATAAAAAAAACAGAGGAACCAATCAAAAACAGAGCCACCAAAACAGAGATGAACAAAATTAACTTCGTTTTTTTTTCTGTTTAGTTTTTCTTGCTTACTGCAATGCCTTTGAGCTTGAACTTGAATCTGTTTGAGCGCCGTGCGTTGTATTCAAGTATTATATCAGCTAGTTGAGGTATATAATGTCCAGCGTAGCTTTCGCCGGCCAGAAAGAGGTTTCGAGTCTTGAATTCAGGAAACTTTTCTAACCATCTCAACATGAACATCAGCATATCCTTGGCTAATATTGGAAACATCATTCAAGCACAAGTCTTTTTTAAGAAACTTTATTATGAATTGATAATGACAAAACATGATTTAATCATTTGAAACGATTATATAATACCGGTTAATTCATCGCCAGTGGTGTAATCAGAAGTTGTGTTCGAATAAGACCATCCTACTCCAGCCGGTGAATCCACAAACAACAGATTAGAGGCTACATCATGACAATCACTAAGTTAATAAAAATAGCTTCAGACATAAAAATACAAATTTTGTTCTTGTTGAAAGATATAAGAAGAGAAGGAGAGAGAGAGACCTTTGTTCCAAGATTTGGAATTTCTGCGGAGGCCACGACCATCTCCAGCGGGGTAAAATGGACCAAACTCTGTGAATGCTCCTCCTCCAATGGAAGAACAGCCTGGCCCTGTATAAATTTTTCAGTTTTATTTCAGTTTTAACCAAACCGAATTGCATCTGGACTCCAAATACTAAAAAACTTAAATGGTTTCATTACTTATCAGCAACAAAACTGAAAGCAAGCTTATGTAACCGAATCAAAGTAAGATTCATTAAATTTTATATATTTAAGTTCATAAAGTAAAGATATATAGTCGTCAAATCACATAAATGTAACAGACCACTAAATAATTTTGTTTTTTGCCAGGAGCACTAAATAATTATATATCTAAAATACAGTGGTTCACATATATCAGTTGTGTTTTAAAAATAATAATCTCATGTTGTTTGATATTTCCTCTGTTTTATTTTAAGCAATGTATAAGAATAATACACAAATTAAAAAATGAAATTAATATTTTTAAATATATTTTCTATATCGAAGACATCATTTATTGCCTAAGTAAAAAAACAGTTCAGCTAATAGTCAAAATATTATATAATATAAGTGGTGAAGATAAACCTAAATTTGCATTTTGAAAATATAAAACATCATTTAAAGCGAAACAAATTCTTTTTGCTAAAACATGGCTTATGATGAAACAGAGGGGATATGTCATATTTTAAACTTACGCGTTCTTTTTTTGTGTGCTAATGTCATATTTACATCAAGTGATCAACTAAACTAAACCAAACAAAAAGTGACAAAGAAAAGTTGTTTGGCTTAGATTTCTATGAACCAGAACTATGACAACTCCTTATTTTTCTCTAAACAACCAAACTCTAAAGAACAGCTACAAAAGCTGGTTAGACAGAACAGAGAAGAGGAGAAGAGAAACACGAGAAAGAGTCATGAGTAAAGCAAACCTCCATTGAGCCAAAGGGTTAAAGGTTTAGTGTGTGCTTGCTTCTCAGCTTCAACGAAGTAATAGAATAGGCTCCGACCGGCTTTGACGTCGACATCGACATAACCAGCGAATTGTCGGAATGCTACTTCCGGTTGCCCAGGAAGCTTCGTCACCAGATCTTCTTCTGGATATCCCTCTGCTAAATTACCATTATAACCCCACCACTGCACCACAATCACCATTACTGCTACCTCCAAGAACCTCCACTTACCGCTCGCCATTTCTCTCTCTCTTTTTTGTGTCTCGCTCTCTGTGTTTTAACTTCAACTCTTGTTTCTGTGCCTTGTGCACATGTATTAGTTATATATATATAAACACAAATAATTCTTATCTACTAAGTTTGTTCACTCTTTTTAACCCCTTAGTTTCTCAGTCTAGGTAATCTAATTCTGGATGTAATTGATAAGCGATATAATTCTTTATAGCTTTGGTAAAATGTGGTTTTTATTGTGAATAAACGGTAAAACCATAAACAATAGGAACCACATTTAACCATTTTGTAAACAAAGCTGAAAATGGTAAAAAATCATTTCATACCTCTTTTACCTATTTTGCAAACATTTGGTTGAAAAATGTCAGTAGCTATTTTTTTACTGGAAATTACAAATTGCTGCTATTTAAAAATTTCCTATTTCTATGACTAATCACATATTTACATCATTCATTGCTATTATTACCATCTCCTCCTCTCTTGTTATTTCTACAACTCTTTATCTCCTCTTCTCTATTTATCTTGTCCATTGTTGTCTCAAATTTCGATTTTCTATACAGAGTTACGTTTTTGTATTACAATCAATATACATAGAAATGAGAAAATAGATAAAATTACACTTGTAGAAAATAGGGTCAGACGGCAAGAAGTTAGCATGAAAATAAGAACTAAGAACACTGAACACATTAGCAAAGTGATATGCTCCTGTGTTTTAACACTTTCCATTAATTTTAGCGTCATGAAAATTATAAGACTAATATCGTTAGTGATAAAATTTAGAGAATAAAACAAATTTGTATAAGATTTTGAGATGTTTAGATCAATATCTGGCAGCCTAATTTAGAAGAAAAATTAAAGTGTGACTAGCAGTTTATGTCGCGGATGCAAGAGTTTGTAGAAGCAGACGATTGCAACTAACAACAATAGTAAATGATTTGTACCACTGGAATAATGGTTGGAAACAAATGTATTTGTGAAATATTTATGACTGGTTGATTTGTAAGTATAGTAAAAATTGAAAAAAAAATTTAAAATATAAAATTGTGAGTTCAATAAAATTATAATAAAAGTTATAAAAATATTATATGCATTCTATTTATGTTAGTTTCATAATTTGTTTTAGTTTTGGATTATGATTATGATTTTCACGAACAAATTAGTTTTTGTAAAGTATTAAAATTACAATTAAATAATATTAGTTATATATATATATATATTAATGGTAAAAAGAAAATTTATATAAAACATTGTGGCTTAAAAATTTTATAAATGTAAAATTATGATAGTAGTTAATAAATATTAAGTTTAGATGATAAATAAGTTAATTAATATTATTTCAAAAAATCAAATTTATTTATATATTTTGTAATTATAATATTCAGTTGTCGCAAATACAAACGCTAGTGGAAATGAACTTTTAACTTGAAGGGAAAAAAACAGTATTAAGCAGTAGAAAGTGATTTTCTTAATTGTTGTCAAATGCCAACAACTGCTACCACCCGCAAAAGTTGCGTTTGTAAGTGTTAGTAGAAAAATCAATCAACACCTAAATAAATGATTATACTAGTAAATTAGTAGATAAGAAAAGTTGGTATATTTGAGTAATTTAACCAAGATACATTTATGTACCGTAGGAAATTTTTTATTCTATAAAATATATAATTTGACATATAGTAAAATAATATATTTATCGAGTAAAACAGTTTGTTTGGACATAAATTACAGGATATGTACAGGGGTATGTGTTTGTCCGGATATGAGGAGCTGTGTCTCCAGATTTTGTCTTTTGGAGAGATGAGCGATATACGGCTCCGGGACAGAAGTTGGATGGGCCCTGTGAAGATGGGCGAACGAGTGAGCTAGACCTCTGTGTGGACCAAAAGGGGGTTTTCCTCTTGAAGGTTCTCTGACGCTCAAGTCAGTGCACGTTTTATTTAGAACAAGTACTCGAGAAGGTGTGTTTTGAGGTGGTTTATAGGTTAAGTTTCTCGTCCAAGAATCGTGATACTCGTCTGTTGTTTGGTGAAAAGTAGCATACAAAAGATGACTGTGAGAAGAGTGAGATAGGAGCTCTCTCCACACGAATATAAAGTAGAAGATAGAAGTGAGAAAAACGCTTATCTCGGTAGGCATCTCCGCTGATGAACGGTGAGCGGTCCCTTTTGGTTTTGCTGTATTGCGAAGCTCGAAGTGAGCTCTGACGAGGTAGAGGTCGAAATTTTTTCCTTCCTTCTCCTAATATTTTGATGTGTGGTGGTCATCCTTCCTCAGATTTATAATTGGGCCGCGTGTCCAGAAATCAGGCACTCCTCTCCTTTGGCTCTCAGCCTCTTTTTGTACATGTTCTCATTCCTCATGTCCCATCCATGTGGCCCACCGCGGGAGTAAGCAGCTTAGTACAGCACGCCTGGCTCATTAAATACGCCACATGTCCCATCCATGTGGCATGTTTAATGGGAAAAAATCAACGTTCTAGTAGAATCCAATGTCCACATGTCACCTCAATATTGATCATAGTAAAAATGGATCAAATACAGTTATATTATGTTTTTGAAATAGAATTTATCCAATTATAAAAATACTATAAAACTTAAAAATTTAAAAATATTAAGTAACATTAAAATAAGTATAAAAACTTATAAAACATCTTATTAAAAATAAATTTAAATTGAATACCTATAAAAACATATAAATAAACAAGTTAACCATATTATGTTATTGATTAGAACATGCACCGTATAATATATATCAATATTGAAACTAACCTCTCTCTTTCTTCCACTTTTACGTCTTCTTCCTCACTTTTCTCTTTTTCCATCATTTTTTATTATTATCGGCAGATTATCAATTGATTAAATCTTATAATCTTATAAAAATAGATATTTTATTTTATTTCTAACATAATTTGTTTTCAAAAAAAAAAATTTTAGGTCCGGTCTAGAGAGTAGAACACCAACTTTTTAATAGCTTTTTAGACCACAAATATTATGAAAATTATACTATTTATTAAGCCAAAAATATTATTAAAAAATAAATATAAGAGTTTTTGGATTTAGATATACAAAAATATAGAAATTATTTGATAAACTTATAAAAAATAGAAAAATATGTTTGACTGAACAGATCCTAATAAAAAAAATATAAAAAAGTTTTCATATAAGAGTTTTTTATCTAATTTGTTTGGTTTTCTACTTTGAACCACTATTTTAATTGGACCGGCTTTGATTTATTAAGATAATAAATAGTATTATTAATGAATAATAATAACTCAATTGATGTGGTCTGGCAGTTAGGGTCCATAACTTATAATTTTTTTCTCCTTTTCTCTCTCTTCAAATTTTCTCTTCTTTTTCTCTTCTTTTCTTCAGTTCGCCCTAGTGTTCTCCGCCGGCCGCCGATGTTTGTGGGCTTCCACAGCCACAACATCAGTCGGATCTTTTGTTTTTAAGGTTTCTTCTCTGGGTTTTGCTTTGGTTTCTGATTTCTATTTTACTTTTCGGTTTTTATGGCTGGTGTTTTCGGTTTCTTCAAGTAGTTCTAGATCTAGATCTGATTTTTCCAGATCTGGAGGTTTTGGCTTAGCTAAAGTTGGAGATTGTCTTCTTGGTTCCTTTTCTGGTGTTCACCTTTTAAGCTTGTATTTTCTTCCCTGTTCTTTTCGGCGTTCGTTGGTGGTGCTTTCCAGTCCGCTTGTCAGCCATCTTTCTCTCTGTTTTCGGTTTAGTGGAGGGTTTGGCCTCGCTCCCTTTCAGCTTCTATCTAAGTGCTCCTTTGGTGGGCTATGAAGCGTTGGTTTCTGTGTGATGGAGAGGTAAGCTCTCGTCGTGGTGGGAGGAGGTAGATGTTATTCTCGGGCTCAATTTCACAAAAGTTTCAGAAGATTTGCAGGTTTGGTTTGGTCTTCAGGTTTGGGTGTGAAATCGATCTCTGTGTTTTAGTTTTGCTATTTTTCTGCTTTAGTCTTTGGTTTAAGTTGAATCTTTAATGTATTAGTTTAGTTTTCTGTAATTGTATTTTATCTAGGGTTTTGGGGGAAGTGGTTCCTCTTGTGCTGTATTTTATCATGTATTTCACCATGTATTTCATCTTGTATCTCATCATGTATTCCTCTCAGTTTGTTTAATATTAATTCAGATGACAAAAAAAAAGATGTGGTCTGGCGGTTGGAAACTTAGGGGCCGAAGCTCCGTAATTAATCGCCTCCCAGATTCGATGCAACTTCTGAAAACTTTATAATATTTATTGGACCAGTTGGCTTCTCACTACAAAAAAATGATATATTACATCACTTATAAAATATCAATAAAATAACAGATTCTATTTAAAATCATCTATTAAAAATTAACACTAAATTAAATTTTTACATCAGTTTTTTAATTGATATTAATCTTAATTTGACTAGTATTAATTAAAAATAATTGATACTAATACTAATTTGATTAACATCAATTAAAAACAACTGATATAAATCATTATTAGTGTATATCATTTTTGAAAACTAACACAAATATATAAGTTTACATCAATTATATAAGTGAAACATTTGATCAACTAGCATTAGCTCAATAATAAATAATGTTAATATTTCTTTCAGTTATAAAAGTAATGCAAATAAAATTTCAACTAAACAACTACTTGTCCCACATTGTTAAGAATGATGAAGAGTACTAGTTTCCTCCTCTATAAAAGAAACTCATCAACACTAAATTTTTTTTAAGTTAAATCATATGTATGTATTTACATATATTTCTCAGAATAATAAATATTAAATAATTAGTTATCTTAAATTTATAATATTATAAAAATTAATAAAAAATTTAAATCAATATGAATTTTAATATCCCTGAATTTTAAGATATAATATCAGTTATTATAACTGATAGTAAATATTAATATCATTTATTATAACTGATGTAAATATTAATATCATTTATTTTAAGTGATGTAAATATTAATATTATTTATTTTAACAGGGTCAAATTTTAATATCACTTATTGCAAATGATATATATTAATAATAATTAATATAAATGATGAAAATAATTATATCATTAATAATATTAATATAAATGATTAGCATCATTACTTCTATAGTCATTTAATTAAATGATGCAACAGAATTTGTATCAATAAAAAAATAATAGTAATAAATAAAATAAATAATACAATACATATGATTTCTTGTAATGTGTGAAATTAGACCTGGATGATTCACATGATGAAGGATATCCAACAAATCATTTTATTCCATAATTGTCAAAACCTAAAATCCGAAATACATTAGTTATAAAAAAAAACAATAATAATAATGAATAATAACTATACTATATTAAGATGTATATAAGAGAATGTCATCATGTAATATATTTAATATATCATATCATTTTCTTCACTACAAAAATATAAATGTATTTTATGTGTTTTATACAAAATCTACCTTCTATTGCTCTCTATATCCCTTCCCTTTTCCCTCTCTCGCTCCTTGCATCTCTCTCTTTTTTCTTATATATTTTCCTCTCTCTCAAATCTAAGTTATCGATTATGTTTATGTAGTATAGAACTTCTAATTTTTCTCTCTCTTCGCAGCAAAAAAAAAATGTATTTTCATCCAACAAATTAGAGAAATTGGGGTTTTTTTAATAAGTTTATTTGTTTTAAAATGGCAATGAACTTAATTTTAAAGCCTGATATGATTAGTTTCAAATTGACCCAATTATTTTTATAAACATTCTATAGTAGAAGCCGAAAAAAGTATGAAACTATTTCTAATCCATAAATCTCAGGACCAACCTAACAAATGTAAACAGAAAATAAAAATAAAAAGCATTTTTTGCGTAACATCATAGAATGTGTTAGAATGTTTATCATTTTGTCTATCTATATTTTTTGCGTAACTTTTGGTGAACTATGATGTTTTGAAACACATTCTAAAACATTAGTAGATTCAAAGCAGAACTCCTCATCGGTAGCCTATCTGCCCACTTAGCTTAGACCGTAGAAATAAAGCAAAAAAACGCTTTGATTTCAGACAAGCTGTTGAACCATAATATCACTACTAAGGATTTGATTAACAGTTGTAGATTTCAGAGAATAATATTATTTTATTAATAGCAATAGAGCGAAACGATTACAAAGATTAGTATAACCGAGAGGTTATCCCGAAGTGAAAAAAGGTATTTGCAAGGTAAACTAGAAAGCGTTGAAGTCTTTGGTTTTAGTTGTGCTGCTCTCTAGATTATCTGAGTTGGTTTCTTCAGCTTCAGGGTCTTCTTATTTATAGGGATAGGAGGTCGGTTGCTCCGAATTCCTATTCCTTTTCTCTTTAGTGGATATCTTCATATTCGCAATATGGAAATATCCTTTATTCTCCGAAGAATATGAAAATTCTCTTTTATCCTTCGAGTCAATCCGATGCTTCCGGACTTCGAAGGTTATCTTTAAGAGTTTTCCTTTTTCCAAGCTAGGTCGGCGCAATCTTCCTAGTCTTGATGGGCTTAGGTTGTTGCTAGAGAAAGCCTTTTAGGAAAGCGGGTTTGATCTCGCAATAAGCGTTAGCTCGTCAAGAGCGTTACTTCGCGATGGCCAGCTCGGCCCAATTTTAAGTTGACTTGACGCGTGGCGCTTTCTTGGAATTAATTATTAAATACTCCGACCCATTTAGGGTTTTGCTTTTAAGCGGAAAATGCGAAGGGTTTTGCCAGACAGCGAGATTGTGCGAATCTCGACATGCATACCTTTAGGAAACTGTTGATATTTCCTTCTGATTTTATTATTTACTTTTTATCTTTTCGTCTTCTTGCTCCAGAAAAATAATCTCCTTAGCTCCAAAGATTCTCCTTCTTCTCCTTTCGTTTCCGATTCTTGTTCGAGTGTAAAATTTCCAAATGCATGGGGTTAAGGAAGAGAGATAAGATCCCTTCGCTAGATATCGAGATTCCTGATTATCCTCCGAGTAAGAAACCTAGATCGGATAATCCGCTGCCGGATTCAATCGTTGAAGATATTCCATCAAGCGAGCCTTATGTGGCTGTTGCGAATGAGCGGTTAACTCCAGAAACTCCAACGTAAGGTTTGGAGGTTGAATCGCCAATCGGGGGGCAAGATTCCGCTTTTGCGATGGCGGAAGAGCAAGAATTTAACCTGCCAAGTCCGACGAGCAGCTCGCCGAAGGACCCAGAAGGTGCTGATGAAGAGCCCGGTTTCAATCCTCACGAATTCTTGCTTCGCTGGAGCGAGGGTTCCCCGGCGATGCTCGACGAATACTTCACAGCTAATCTGGTCTAGCAGTGCAGGCCGAAGCCAAACCAAGGGGCGTCGGTGGAAAAGCTGAGGCGGTTTGCTTGCTTCTCTGGAATGGCTCAGCGCTTTGTGCAAGGCTTGGGTTTGTGCGCATCTTTGATTCACTCGTACGATTGAGAATCGGTGCGAGAAGAGAAGAAAGACGAGGAATTATCAGTCAAAGATCGAGAGCTTCGCGATGCTTTGGCAAAGATTAAAGAACTTGAGCATGAGAAGCTCGGTGTGGAGCTCAAATACCAAGCCCTTTAAGGTTGAGTCTGCTAAAGAAAGGCGACTTCATAGAGAAAGTTTGGAGAAGGTCTCAGCCAAAGCAACCAAGAAAGCAGCTCTCGCCGAGAAGGAGTTCTGAGGTCAACAACACAACTCTATTGAGCATGTCGTCGATCTGATGTACCAACGTTTGCGCGAGTGGTACGATCTCCGCATTCAATGGGTTAAAGCGTTTATGGCGCAGGAGCCCGACATCCACCGGCTCGAGCTTAAGATTGTCGATGCCGAGGCGAGATCAGATTGCTGCAAGCGGTTTAGATCGGCGGGTCATGACGTTCTGGTCGAGGAACTTCTGTCCCACTCTGCTAAAGCCGACCGTCTGAAGATGGAGCATCACAGTCAAGGATGCTCTGCTTTCTCTGGACGACTTCGCTGCTCCAACGCGAAAGTCATCCGTAGTTCTTGTTAACACATCTCATGTCGAGTTATGGTTTTCAAGGATAATATTTTCTTAAATTCATAGAATTGTGATCCCGCTCTACTGGCTCTCCTTTCATATCTTCCACTCTATAGACGTCGGATTTGACGATTTTTGAAATGCGATATTGTCCTTCCCAGTTTGCCTCAAGTTTCATCGGATTTATGGCTCTTTGTAAGACAATGTCATGTAGCGAGAATAGTCGGCTTCAGACTTTCTTGTTGTAATATCTAGAGACTTGCTGCTGGTAATTCTGAATGCGTAATAAAGCTTTGTCGCAAAGTTCTTCCGCGTTATTGACAGCATCGATTAGTTTTTCTCCGTTCAACTGAGGGTTCCGAATCATTAAAGTTTACCGAGCACTAGGTATGTGCAGCTCGGCTGGTGTTAAAGCCTCACAACCGTGAGATAGCGAGAAAGGGGTTTCTCCTGTTGCCGTTCGGGGAGTAATTCGGTACGACCAGAGGACTCCGTCTAGCTCATCTGACCAGCTTCTCTTTAGGTCAGTTAATTGTTTCTTGAGACCGTCGAGGATAGTTTTGTTAGAAGCCTCCGCTTTTCCGTTCCCTTGTGGGTAGCAAGGCGTCGAATAACTTATGTGTATTCCCCAAACCTCACAAAAGTTTTAGAAAGTTGAAGCACTAAATGGCGAGTCATTATTTGTAACGATCTCATATGGGAGGCCGTGTCGACATATGATGTATTTTCATACAAAAAGTTGGACGTCAATTCCTTTTATAGTGGGGTATGCTTTAGCATCGACCCACTTCGTGAAGTAATCGGTCATGACAAGAATGTGTTGATTACGACCTGATTTAGGCATTGGGCCAATTGCATCCATCGACCACCTCATGAAGGGGTAAGGCGGAACCGCGGTCTGAAGGAGCTCGGTGGGTGCGTTGATGATGGTCGCGTATTTATGACATTGTTCGCATCGTAGTACGAATTGTTCACAATCTTGGATCATTCGGGGCCAGAATAGTCAATGCTTTTTTATTTTTAATGCTAATGCCCTTCTTCCTGAATGGTTTCCGCCTGCTCCTTCATGAATTTCTACCATAACCCTATTTGCTTGCGCTTCATCACATCATCGCAGTATTACTTTGTTTGCTGTCCATCGGAATAGGTTTCCATCTTCAATGAAATATTGTGCTGCTTTCTTTCGGAGACGTCTAGCTGTCCATCTATCTTGCGGGACTATTCGTTCGGATAGGTAGGACTTAATTTCATCTTGCCAAGGTTGCTTTGGTTGCTCGGCGTCTACTTCCATCGGGTCGCCCGTTTCATCTTCTTGGTGAAGAACCATGTTGCAGGCTCCTTTGGATAATTGGATGCTGAGTTGCTCAATGATCTCCACTGGAATTGTTCGGCGAAGTGCAGGATCCATTGTTGAAGCTAATTCTGCAAGCGTGTCGACGGCGGTATTTTTAGTTCGCGGGATTATAGTTAGTTTGGAGGAATCGAATTTGTCTTGTTATTTCCTGGACCTGTTTTAGGTAAGCGTCGATTCGCTCGTTCTTTGCGTCGTAGTCTCCTTTGAACTAGCTAGCGACGAGCTGGGGATCACAAAAGGCATGGATATTTTTCGCCCCTACTTCTTTGGCGAGCCGAATCCCTGCAAGCAAAGCTTCGTATTCGGCTATGTTTTTCGAGGCGGAGAAGCCGAGCTTGAATGATTGTTCAAGGACTTCCCATGTTGGTGATTTCAGACAGATGCCGACCCCCGATCCTTGCTTTGATGATGCACCATCCACGTACAAATTCTAGCAGCTTTTGGTAGGCGACTCGTCATTTAGTAGATCTGGTGGTATTTTGATCATAAAATCTGCCAAGACTTGAGATTTGGCACTAGTTCTAGCGCGGTACTCAATATCATATTCAGACAGTTCTATCGCCCATTTAGCCGTTCGGCCGGATTGGCTCGGGCTGTGTAGAATGCTCCGGAGTGGTTGACTGGTGAAGACGACGATAGTGTGAGATTGGATAGGGTCGCAGTTTCCATGCCGAGATGATTACTGTATACGCGAGTTTTTCCAGAGCTGGATAGCGAGTTTCGGCTCCATCCAGAGTCTTGCTTATGTAGAAGATTGGCTTCTGCTCGCCACGGTCTTCCCTGACGAGGATGCCGCTTACTACCGCTGTTGAGACTGCGATATAAAGGTACAGAGTCTCGCCATCTTCTGGTTTAGCTAATATCGGCGGGGTGGTCAGGTACTCCTTTTATTGTGAGAATGCTTCTTCGCACTTGTCGTCCCAATCAAAGCATTTGTTACTCTGAAGTAATTGATAGAAGAGGAGACATTTATCCGTGGAACGCGAGATAAATCTGTTTAGCACGACAATTCTCCCAGTTAGTCATTGTACTTCGCGCGTAGTTTTGGGCGACGGGAGATGCAGTATTGCCGAAATTTGTTTTGGGTTTTCTTCTATCCCTCTTTGGGTGACGACGTAACCTAGGAATTCTCCTGAGGTCACCCCGAATGTGCATTTGGCTGGATTTAATTTCATCCCGTATTTCTCGAGGGTTTTGAAGCAATCCCTGAGGTGGCCAACGTGGTCCTTGGTAACTGCAGATTTGACTAGCATATCGTCGATATATACTTCTATGGTGCAGCCGAGCTGACTTGCAAACATTTTGTTGACTAACCGCTGGTACGTGGCTCCTGTGTTTTTTAGTCCGAAAGGCATGACTTTGTAACAATATGTTCCTCGATCGGTGATGAACGCTGTCTTCTCTCTATCGTCAGGGTGCATAAAGATCTGATTGTACCCGGAGAAGGCGTCCATAAAGGACAGGAGCTGATTTCCGGCTGTTGATTCGACCAGTCGGTCGATGTGGGGAAGGGGGAAGCAATCTTTTGGGCAAGCTTTATTGAGATCAGTGAAATCAACGCAGTCTCTCCACTTGCCGTTCTTCTTTTTAACTACGACGGGGTTAGCTAGCCAATTGGGATACTGAACCTCGTTAATCGATCCCGCTCCGAGTAGTTTTTCCACTTCATCGATTACCGCCTGTGCTTTCTCGGGGCCGAGCTTCCTTCGTTTTTGTTTTATTGGCTTGAACGTGGGGTCTACGTTTAGTTTATGCTACGTGATTCTGGTGTCGATTCCCTTCATGTCCTCCATAGACCCGGAGAATAAGTGCACGTGGTCTCGTAAAAGTTTGACGAGCTCCGTTTTTATATCTTCCGCGAGGTCGCCGCCAATGCTAACGACTCTTTCCGGATGCTGCTCGTCAAGGCTTACCTGTATAACCCGCTCGGGCTTTGGTCTTTTGTGACAGGGGAGGCGTGGGTCTAAGTCCTCGTTTACTATGCATATAGTCGCCGTCCTGATTTTCCTTTCGCTGAGGAGGCACATTCGTGTTGTTGATTGGTCGCCTTGCAGTGTGAACGTACCGGTCGGTATCGGGAACTTGATGCATTGATGGTATGTTGAGATGATTGCCTTCATGGCGTGGATCCATGGAGTTCCAAGTATGACGTTGTAGATAGTCGGGCAGTCGATGACTGTAAATTTAGCCTTTTTGGTTACACCGCCGATGTAGGTGAGCAGATGTATTGAGCCAATAGTGTGAGAGGTGTCGTTTGCAAATCCTGTTAGCGGTTCTACCGTTGTTATTTCGTCTTCATTGATGCTCATCCTCGCCAATGTGTCCCTGAAGATAATATTGATGGTGCTCCTGCTGTCAAGCAAAGCTTTGCTGACTGTGCTTTTGTGAATTTGTAAAGTTATGACTAGTGGGTCGACGTGTGGCACGTGCGAACTGCATAAATCTTCTGCTGTGAAATCTACTGGTGCTTCGTTCTCTGGGGTGATTGGATTGCATTTTGCGTCCACCACTATTTCTTCATGATGCCTTATTTCTTTTAGCGAACTGGGATCGTCGAATTCCCTTCCTAAAATCATGTAGGAATTGCTGGATGTTGCGTGTTCTCCCGTGGGTGGTAGGATCGTGGTGGCGGTATTGCCATGCTTGTCGGGACCAGATGTTTTCGTATGTGTGGTGGTGTCGTTTTCGTTGAGGATGAAGTCGCTGTTGTCGATAGGGAGACTCATTGCTTCGGTTTTTAGTTACTAGTTTCTAGGAATTTTATTCTCATAATCCCCACAGACGGCGCCAACTGTGTGAACCAGAAAATTACTACTAAGGATTTGATTAACAATTGTGGGTTTTGGAGAATTAGATCTTTTTATTAATAGCAATAGAGCAAAGCGATTACAAAGATTGGTATAACCGAGAGGTTATGCCAAAGTGAAAGAAGGTGTTTGCGAGGTAAACTAGAAAGCGTTGGAGTCTTTGGTTTTAGCTCTGCTGCTCTCTAGATTATCTGAGTTGGTTTCTTCAGCTTCGGGATCTTCTTATTTATAGGGATAAGAGGTCGGTTGCTCCGAACTCCTATTCCTTTTCTCTTTTGTGGATATCTTCATATTTGTAATATGGAAATATTTCTTATTCTCTAAAAAATATAGAAATTCTCATTTATCTTTCGAGTCAATCCGATGCTTCCGGACTTCAAAAGTTATCTTTAAGAGTTTTCCTTTTTCCGAGCTAAGTCGGCGTAATCTTCCTAGTCTTGATGGGTTTAAGTTGTTGCTAGAAAAAGTCTTTTAGAAAATATGCTCATTTCCCCTCTAACACAAATCACGTAAAAAAGATCCAATACTCAAATCATATTATATTCATAACATATCAATTCATCATTCTTCATTTTTATGTTGCTACGTCTCCATCACCATCAGCTTTGTCTCACATCGTGTCATCAAATTGAAATCCGATTATAATCTCAATTATTAATTATTATTTTATATTATTAATAATGGATAATTATAATTAAAATAAATTATCTGTATTTCCACATCAACCATTTTCTGTTCTATACTATAATTTCTTAAATCAATTATTTTTAATTCTTTAAAAGTAGTAGTTGATTCAGAATGAAGTACAATAGCATATTTTTGTTGATCAACAATTAATATCTACTCGTTGCCAAATAATCTTTATACACCACATGTTACATAAATTTTCAGTATATATATTTTCTTTTAACACTGAATCATTCATTTAGTAGCTGGAAGTTTCAAAATGGAGAAACAACAAAACGCAAAACCACATCCAGAGGCCAATAGACATTGGATGCCGAAACAAAATAAGAAACCTGAAACCCGTAGATTTCAAATGAGACCACAAATGTCTCGATAGAGAGAGTTACAGCCCTTCAGCATATTCATCTATGATAAACAAAAACTTTTTTGATGAAAGCTCCAAAATAGATTTGTACAGACAATAATTTCAATAAACTCACCAAATTTACATATGACACTATTAATTATTATAGATATTTGGAAAAAATCATAAATATAAAGTATAGTTAAGAAGGTGGTGTAGAAAAAAATGAAAACATGTTTTTCATTGAAACATTATGCAAAATGGATATTATACAAAATCATAGAATATATAAAAATAAGAGAAACTACGTTTTAAAACTCATAGACTATAAAGAATATGCAGAATAAACTTTCTAAATTTTACAAAGCATATAAAAAAATATTTTGTAAATATTTTCTATTACGTTTTTAGAATAATAAAAAATTTATATTTTTTTAATATTTATTTTTCTTTTCTATTGATTAAATTGATATTAAAAATAATTTTTTTTAAAATTAAATATTAAAATATTTATAGTTTAGGGGGTAATTTAATTATAATTATATATATAAAATGAAGTGATTTTTATGTTTTTTTTTATAAATGTTAACTATGATTGTTGGCTGTCTCTAAATAACAAAAAAAATTACTTTCTATAACATGATATTTTTTTAATAATTTCTTTATTTCTTTTTACACCATATAAAAAAATTTAGATTACAGTTTTTCAGCTAAATAAAATCATCGTTTATACTATCTACAACATATGAGTAAGTGGAAGATTTTTTATTTTTATAAGTGTCTGTACTATGATTTTTATCTCTAAATAATAATTTTTTATTAAGATTAATAAAAATTAATAATTTTGAAGCTTTAAATTTAAACACTCAATTTAAAATTAATTATTAATAAGTGGATTAATCCAAAATTTTCTTCTACTTTCTGATGTAAAATATATTTTACACACATTCTTTAATGATTAAAACTTCATAATTGATTAATTTTTACTAATTTTAATATTTATTTTTAAGTTTTTAGTTTTTATAACTATTAATTTTGCTATAACTATTAATTTTGAGTCGTGAAACAAAGTTTAATTCTAGATCAGGCAATAAAAAAGTGTGAGTAGTGTCTGATAACATGTTAAGTTTTCTAAACTTTCAACCTAAATTTAACTGATAATGAATAAATTGATTCAAAATCTTATATATTAATCAAAATGTTTCCCAACGTATGATGTAGAACATATCTTATACATTTTTGCTAATTAAAGTTTTATAGTCTATTAATTTCCACTAATTTTAATATTCATTTTTATTGGATACGTCCTCGGTGGTCCCATAAACGTCATCAAAAGCTCAGACTATAAAACGCATTTTTCTTAATACTTTAACGTAGGCGGTGATGGCTAATTGGGTTACAGAGCTACAACTAATACTCTGATAGACCTAGAAAAGAGATGAAGTTAGAGCTCCCTTCCCTTGGGAAACCAAATTTGCAGACTGGATAATACTAGAAGGGCATGTGGCCATGTGGAGTTGTGGACTTTGTTTAGTTCTATTCTGCAGGTTCAAGTTGATACTAACTTTTTAACTCGTTTATTCTTTCTCAAAATTCATATACTACTATGTTGATAAGATAGTTGGCTTTTCAGCCGTTAGAAGATCGTTGGCCTTTCACCCCTTTTCTATACATTTTATATATTGCAACAGAAGAGCGAAAAATAATACAGAATAAATTGAGTTCCCAAATATCATCAGTTTTTGTTTTAAATGTCAACTAAGATTGGTATTAATCGCTTATTCGTGCAGTTTATTCGGTTTGTGGCAGTGCTCATCTCATAATTCGATTTTAAATTCCCGTATATGTAGTTCGTAGTCTAAATATGTTTCATGTGTGAAATTAACTATAAGACCATGTAAAAATTAACTAAAACACACTATTCTGTTTCACTCTTTCACATTATGCTTAGATTAATTACATTTTTTGCCATGTAAAGATTGTGTGATGTTAAAACCTTGAATTTTGAGTTACTTTTTAAAACAAAACTAATTAGTATGAAACCTATGCAATACAAATATCATTATAATCGCTCCTTACAAAAGATATTTGATGATGGCCGACCACAATATTACCCAGACAATCAATACTCGTAAGTGGTAATCATAGTTTTGTTGATGGGTCAATTTAGTGGAGTTAAAACTTAAAATTCTTACAATCGTTTTTGTTAGGCTATTTGTCAAACTAGGTTTTGATCCGTCCATTGCGCGAAGTTATTTGTTCATCTATTTTCATACTTTATAGTTTTATATATTTATATTATTATTATTATGTTTATTTTAAATTTATTTATATTATTTTATAGTTATTTTTATTTTTAATTAAAATTGTTTTATTATTTTTATCCTAAAATATATAGATATATTATGAAGTTATTAACATATGCTAATTGTTTAAAAACTTCATCCATATTTATACGTTATCATAAATATTTAAGTTTTCCGTTACATATATTTCTATTCAATTGATTTCTACCTTTTTATATTACTTATTTCCAACCAGATCAACAATCTAAATGCTTTAAATTGAATAACTTCTTCATTTTTCATAAATTTTGAAAAATTCTAACTCATTCTGAAGCATAAATAGTCATGCTTTTATTATTATTTTTTCTTTCGTATAGATCAAGTTCATTTCATGCTATATGATTAAACACTTTAGTCTTCTTTATTCATATAAAATCTTTATTTATTTTACAATAAAATATATATGAATGATTTTACTTTACTTTAATACATATATCTTTCCGATTTTTTTTTTAAGTTTGATAACTCCGCAAGTTTTTCGGTCATCTTTTATATTTGTTTGCTTTCCAACTTCTTTTCCACATTCTCTTTCTTTATATTTGAAGTAACATTTTGAATTTTTTTATTTCTTAGAGAATTGATAGTTTTATGATTTATAAAGTAAATATTTATTTTATATAAATAATGTTACTTTAGTTATATATATATATATATAGATATATATATCTTCTCAAGTTTTTTTTTTTTAAAAATTGATAACTATCCTTCGTAAGTTCTTCTATCATGTTTTGTATTTGTTCGCCTTCCATTTTTTTTTACATTCTTTTGTCTTTTATTCTAAATAATATTTTCACTTTTTTATTTCATAATTTGTTTTTAGTTTTTATGATTTCTAAAATAAGTATTTGTTTTTTCACTTTTAAATTTATTTTGTATGAAGGCCTAAAAAATACAAACCTAAAATATATAGATGCTGGTCAAAAAGATCACAATATGTAGAAGTTCATAAAGAAAAGAACTATTTGTTGAGCTGTATAGCTTCATTGGAGAGAAACTTTTTATAAATCATTCTCAATCACAACTGTCCTAAATCTTTTTTTTTTCCTTTTGTATAGCTTTTTTTTTTGTCGTCACCTATTCTATTAGACCAAGTTTATTTTTATGCTACATGATTTTAAAATTTTAGTCTTTTTTTCACAGCAAAACTTTAGTCTTTTATTTATAAAAAACCTTCATTCATTTTACACAACGTAAAGTATGAATAATTTTATTTTAGTTTTCTGCATATATTTTTCTGAACATTTAAAAAAAAAACTTCAACAACTATTCTATGCAAGTTCTTTCATATTTGTTTGATTTTAACCTCAGTTTTCACATACAGCTTTTGGATTTTGTAAAATTACTATTTTATTTTTTAAGTTAATATCTTTAAAGGCCCAAAAAATCTGCATAAAAATAAACTAACATAAGTTAATATTATGTGAAAATCCAAAATATTTAAAAGCCTAAAAAATAAAAATAAAAATATTGATGTGGACATTCTAGATGGAGAGAAACTTCTCTAATTATATATATGATTTAAGAAAAACTACATCAACTATTCTATGCAAGTTCTTTTATATTTGTTCGATTTTAACCTCTGTTTTTACATATAACTTTTGAGTTTTGTAAAATTAGTATTTTGTTTTTTAAGTTAATATCTTTAAATGCCCAAAAAATCTGCATAAAAATAAACTAACATAAGTTAACTTTATGTGAAAATCTAAAATACTTAAAAACCCAAAAAATAAAAATAAAAATGCTGATGTGGACACTCTAGATGGAGAGAAACTTCTCTAATTATATATATGATTTAAGTTAAATTTTTGACTAGTTTTAGATGGAATTATAAATAACTCACAGTTTTGTTAATAAACTTAAAATACAAAAAACATTTAGCATTTCACCAAAAAACACTTTTATTATTTTCCTTCTCTAAATTTTATAAGAAATTAAGATGGTCATATTGGATTGATGATTTGGGAAAATTTCATTTTTTTCTCTAAATCCCCTTGTATTGAATCTAATATTTATAAAAAAAATATTTAAAATTCAAGGTTATTGGATTTGTTATTTACAAAAATTTCTTAAATTTGAACTTATTGGAAAATAGAGATTTCATCAATAAAATATATCAAAAAATTGGAATAATTTGTAAGGTAATTTATAGTTAAAAATAATAGATTCAAATAGCACATTATGAGATGGAACTTGAGAAAATAAACTAATCTTTTCTTTTTTTTTATAAACTCTTACGAAAAACAGAAAAAAAAAACTGAAAAAACTTACTATTTTGCTTTTGAAATGAAAAAGTGAGACCATTGTCCTTTTTTATTCATGAACAAAACGAAATTTTCCATTCACTTATCAGAGCTTCTTTTGCTAATTTATCAGCCTCCGTATTTCTGAAACGAGGGATACAATGAAATCAATTAGCTTTCATTTGATATTTGGGTTAGTTTCTCATATTCTCTTTGATTGTCAGAGAATCCATGGCATCAAAAGACCTGCAGTAATTCCGGTTGGCGGTAGGCACGTGATTGTGTAGAGAGGGCGCCAATCTACTTCTAAATCTATCAGTTATGAGGGGTGCTAAGCTCTATACCGGTTGGGCATACTCACAGTTAAATAAAAGATGATTTATAGATTCAGAGAGCCCACATCACTTGCAGAGTGGATTCACATTTAAATGTCGGTCTTAGAAGTCTCTCTCCCACTAGTTAAGTTTTGTGCATTAGCTTTCATATGAAAAGCTTTAACTTTGGGGATATATTTAGTTTCAAAACATCTTGAATCCAGTTGAAATTCTGGAAAACTGGTTGAATTTTATCTGCATTTTTATTTTCTATCGCCACCTGAGTATTGTAAAGTAGTCACCTGAGTATTGTTTTCAACCACATAAGCTTATTGGGAACCTTTGTTTTACTTGGTTCAACCACATACTGAAGAAGCAATTTATCAATCCTTTTTTTATTCCATTTTGTGAAATCTTTTAGGAATAGGTCGATAATAGTTATGGGATTTGAAAAACAAAACAAAACTGAAAAACTGTTGTGAAACAGAGAGAAGAGAAAGAAAGAATTGATGTTGTGTTATTCTAATGAATATGTGGTCATTTATATAAGAGTAAAAAAAGAGAGTTTTACTTGGTGACAAAATAAAACATAACTTACAAGTAATTCTAGAACTTTCTAGAAGGTGGATCTAATGAACATCACATAATAGTTCATAACACTCTCCCTTGATGTTCATTATATAAACTATTCTTTAAAGCGCGTATGATGATGCCTCGTTAAAAACCTTGCTAGAAAAACCCAGTGAAAAAAACCATAGCTAAGGGGAAAAAAGTGCAGTGCGCATTAACTCCTCCTCATGACTACATCACTTGATATCTTTGAGATGATGCAATCCAATATGACTTGAAATAACTTCTTCAATTAACGTCTTGATAAATCTGTCTGTCAAATCTTCACTTGAATGAATTTGTAGGATACATACGCCGCCATTCTTCTGCAATACATGACTCTTGATAATGATTTGTCTTGATCAATCTCTTTACTTGATTTTATTAAAGTATGACAAATACTTTAAAGGGGTGATAAATGTTCAACTTTACATTTCTCTTTAGATGTCTATCATTTGTGTGTTCTTTGTTGCCTCATTAAAACCTTTCATGGAAAAACCCAATGGGATAAAAACCATGATAAGGAAAACGAGTACAACCACACACATCATCATATATCTCCCCCTTAGAAGTATCTTCTTCAGGAGATGCATTCCAATCATATATACCATCTTTTGGCAATCATTATAAGTATAATTTTAATGAATAAACTCATACGATTATCTTATAATCTCTTACGTTATTGGACTTTTTGTCCATAATAACTTTTTCATATAAACAACCATTTCTTAATCTTTTGAACTTCAAGTCTAAGCTTCAATTAACTTATAATATTCTAAAGTTGTATGGAACATACTTATACATAAGATGTTATTCATGCTCTTCTTTACTATTTTAACTTTCTTTCTTATTATACTAAATCATATCTTTCAATCATGAAATAGATAAATACATTGCTCAACTAGCAATTTAAGTATTATTTAGGATCGAAAATATTGTGAGCATTCTTTATGTAAAATCCTACATGGATCATTTGAGATAGTATCTCTATCACTTAGATATCTCAATTTGGAACACTTGAAGACAATGTTGTCTTTTCTAAAGATTTTTCTTCCAAATTACAACTTGAGATAACTCTTCAAGATATTTGATTATATTCAAATCTAGGATCCTCTTGATCCATAATCTTTTAATAAATACATATGAGTATGTTGGTTAACCTTATAATATTCACTTATACCACATAAAACCTTTTTATCTTAATTTGATCGAATAATTACAATCATCAGGAACATAATTTTCACAATCTTAATCCTTCGGAAAATTGTATCCTTCAAGGATTATATCCTTCTGGAATTTTCATTTGTATCATTATACAGTGGGTCGTATAAGTCAAGTTCTTTTTTTTTTAATTCCAGACTGATAAGGAACTTGAAAGTAGTTGCATCCACCACATAAGAGTTTGTCTCTTCATACTCAATTTCATATTTATCATTCTTTCATCTAAAATCTTCTTTATATCCCACTGGCTTTACACCCTTAGGTGTATAGACAGCTGGTCCAAATACTCATCTCTTTTCAAGAGATTTTAACTATATGACTATTACTTCTTTATAATTTGGCCAATCATATCTTTGTGTACACTTTGCAATGGATTTCATGATCCTCTTTCTCATTTATCATATCATCTGCTACACTGCATGCAAAAATATTTACGATGTTGATTTGCTTTTTGGTTCCATTTTATTCTACATATGACATAATTTATTGAGATCGATCTCTTTATTGTCTCAGGCACCTGACTTTCTTTCTTGTCATGCTTAATGTCTCTTCTTGAGATCATTCAAAATATATCTCCTCAGTCTGACCATTGTCAAATTCTGCTCCTTTTCTTTTCTGAGGATATTTATGTTTGGAACCAATAAGTCTATCACACTTCATGCATTCTTTAAACTCTTTAGCAGCTTGATATTGTCCTTCTGGAACATTAAATTTCACTGGAGCCTTTATAGCTGGTATGTGATCTTGTCACTCTATTCGGATCAGTAAATGTTTCTGGCAACTGATTTATTAAACGTTGTAAATGAATTATCTTTTGGACTTTCATTCACATTCTTTAGTCCGAGGATCAATGATAGTTCATTCCAACTTATCTTTTCCAGCTGTTTCTTTTCTCCCATTGATTTGGAATTACTGACATCTTAAAATGACAGTCTACAAATCGAGCCTAATATAAATCTTTCATGGATGGACTCTACATACTTAATTATCAATGGAGATTTATATCCAACAGATATTCTCAACCTCATTTAAGGATTCATCTTATAACGTTGGGTGGAGCAATGTGGATATATACTGCACATCCAAATCATTTAGATGGAAAATATTTGGTTTCTGATCCAAAACCAGATTTGATGGGAGAACTTTGATTACTTGTTGGCTTTATGCGGATTAATACTTCTGGATTTTGTGTATGAACATTTGCTATTGGATGTTCAATATTTATCTTTATGCTTTTATCAACAAAGGCTTAAGACGTGAATTCACTAACATTACCAAGGGATCTAGCAAACTTCAAGTTGCAGATATTTAATATAATATATTACTTAACCACAAACTTTTTCTTGTAAACTTTCTAGGTAATATAATAGATTTCAAATCTATTTTGGCTAGTGAAATTCATAATATCATATTTGTTATATGATTAAATCATTATGAAGAATCTTCAAGTCTTCAATCAATGTCTATAGACCTATTATTTATTTCTGCATATTTCATAAACCGGAATGGTCTAACCAGCTCATGCCAAACTATGGTATATTCCTTAAACTTCTGGTTGATTACATAATATTTATCACCATTATACAATCTTTATATATTACAATCTATTAGAGAGTGTATGTAATTTCTCCAAAATACTTACTACATTTAGTAATACTCTATATTTGAAGGTATTTCAAATTTTCTTTCTTTATTGTCTAAACTTGATTAACTTTGAAATCCCTTGGAGTTGCTCTATAAATGATTCTTCAAGATCATTTAGACTTTGAACATAATCTTCTAGATATTTTGGTTACTAGGGATTCTTAGATAATTCTTTATCAATGATTTAGGTTCATCTTTAATGTGAACATAATCTTCTAGATATTTCACTTACTTGATTGTGGGATTCATTAATTCACCCCCTCAATATGATGACACTTCAGGTTCATCTATCTTGAATTGAATCAATAACATATCCAACTTGGATCATGTCTTTGATTCTTTAAACTTTTGAGACTTGGGAGATATAATGCATCAATAATTGCATTCCTACTGGCAAATACATCTACTACTCTTCTGGAGCTCTCAATAATCTATATATTTCTAGATCTTGTACTCACGCTAGTTTATTTCATCTTTAGACAAAAGAAACACCTTTTGTTTATACCATCTTTATTTTCACACTTCTTGTGAGAATTTGAGTTCTTGAAATAAAACTTTTGTTCTAGACCTTGATCATATATATTTAAGTTTCTGGTCACATCTTTAACCATTTACTTGGCCAAATATTATTGGCATGGTTCTTTTCTTTTTATGATATCACATTTACTTCAGAGAATGGACCATAACCAATTTAGACATGATTCATGATTTTAATCAATAGATTCTTAAATTTCCTTTCATAGTGTCTACAAGACAATATTATTTGTCTAAGGATTGGAGTATGTCTTCTAACATCTCTAGATTAGTGATATTCTCTTCACATAATCTTCAACGTAATAAGAATTATTTACAGACTTCAAGTCTTGTAATCTTTATATGTAAAGACTCATAATAAGCTTTAGGTAATATCACATTATAATGATCATACTTTTCCTTAGATTTATGTAAAAAACTTAGGAATCTTTTATAATTAAAAATATTTATATAGATGATGGTAGAAAAATAAATATTATATGTATAAACAAAACATTATTAAACCAACTAAATCAGTGGCATGTACCATCTCTATTATCATTTCAGGTGGCAATTTGAGTTTTAAAAGAAGCTTAAAAAGAAGAAATAATTTTAAAAAACTTCTCAAATATCTTCATGTTATTGTGTCTGCAAGACAACAATATTTGTGTGATGTATTCTAACATCTGTGTATCAGTGATATTTTCTCTACTTAAGACTTCAGATCATGTGATCTTAGATGCAATCATCTATAATAAGTTATGTCATATCATATTCTGGAGATCATGCATTTCTTTAAATTGCTTTATGATCAAGTATTTAATTTTAAGATCATCAAAGATGTGATGACAAATAAATAAAATCATAAAAGATATGATCTACACATATAATATAAACAAAAATAATAATACCATCAAAAACTCAATCAATCAACCATTATAGATCAATTTATATCTATCACGATATTAAATTAGATTCTCAAAGAATCAATTCACCAAAAGAGATCACGTGATAAAGTATGTGCAAATTTCGTGATCATGTAAATAAACAAGTTTTGATGCAATAGTGCAAATCTCGTGAAAACATACAAGTATGATGCAATAATTATGTGCAAAACTCGTGTAAAATTCTAACGAATTCAAGATAAACTGCCAGTCCAAAATTCAGATAATCATACATGTGCAAACTCCGGGTTAACAATATTAAAAACAGAAACTAGTGCAAATTTTAAAACAGAAATCTAGATCTGAATAATGACATAATAAAACACATCCCTGCAAAGTTCATGTAAAAACGATTCTGTGCAAAAACAATATGAAAAATATTCGATTGAATGAATATGTGCAGAAACAATATGGGGAAATATTCGATTTTAATGAATAATATTCAGTTAAACAAATTTCGTGCAAATCATGTGCAGAAATAATATAAGCAATATACAATTTAAATGAACAGTATTCAGTTTAATATATTTCGTGCAAACTGCAGAAACGGAAAAAATATATATTAGATATGCAAATCATGTATAGAAATATGAATAAGGATCATATTATTAATTGAGAAGCAAGTTGGGCTGTGGTTGAGAGTTATCATGGTTGATTATCCTTTACCCCTCATGTAATTTGACTTAAAATACCCTTAATGAAATAATCGATTTTATAAAATCATTGGTTTAGTTGTTTAGATATGGTTGAAATTTTTAAAGGGTTTAACTACTTGGTTTTGTTTAATTTTATCACGGTTTTGTCATATTGTTGATTATCATTACCAACTCGGTTTATCGAGATTATTGGTTAAGCTAGGTCAGCGAGTTAGTGATGAAACCTAAGTCGTTGGGAGGCTGTATGTATACTTCTTTGTCTTGAAAATCAGAACCATGCAAACGTTGTTCGTAGAAAACCCTAGGCTCTCCAAAAGCTATATATGCTAACCAATTTTCTCATTCTTCTCATTCATTCTGCACCGCTTAGTTTTAGATTTCCTCTAGGTTATTGTTTACTCTGTTTTTTTATTGCTACTAATCCTACATTGATCATAGTTTTGTCTTCTCGTGTTTTAACGTGTTTGTGCGGATCAGTTTATAATTATTGTCTGGAATTACTTGCGTGAAGAGCAATATCAACATCATCATGTTTGGTAAGTTTTTAGTGTGTATATTATTTTGTTGCGTTTACTTATGTTAGATTTCAAGTTTAATAAATCTATTGAAGCTGAGGTGAAAATTCATGGGATTTCTTAAGGCTGGTGGTTTGGCACGTTAAAGCGTGCATATTTGGTTTTATGTTTTGTTCCTACGACAACTTCGCTGGTCCTTACTGATTTTGCGATTGCTTCACCTATAAAAAACATTGGTTTTGTATGTTGGCTTTTTTTCTTAAAAGATAACAAGCTTTTTTATTCTTTTTTCTTTTGTTCATTGGCCACTGTTTTCTAACGATGACGTTAAATTTAGTTTCAATGCTGCAACAAGTACGATGGTTTAATGACTGCAGGAATCATTGATCCAAAAACGTTAGTTTTCTTTCATACAAGTACAATGAACGTGATTGTAATGATTTTGCAATAGTTAAGAGCAAGTACAATGATTTTTAACAATAGCGTGTGAACTGAATTTTGGAATCAATCATGAAACCGTAGATTGCGAACACATAAATAGCTAATAAGGTCTAGATCAAACTTTGATTATCATAATAACTTAGTTAACAACAAAAATCAATGAGATTTGTTTTGTAGATTGATTTGATTAGTAATCTTTAGATCCTGGAACAGTTTGTTATTCTCATATTCTGGTTCTTCTGCGGCTAACTGCAAAGAAGAAAAATAAAGATGAAAAGATGAGGAGGTTGGAGAGATGATGAAAACGGAAAGAAATGGGATAAGCAGTGGGGAAAAAAAGAAGAAAATAAAAATAATATGAAGATGTAGGAAAGAAATTAAGAAGAAGAAAAATCATGAATAGTCCCACACCCCTTTGTGTATATTGTTTTGTATACCTCTTACTTTTAGAATAATAATATTATCATAATAACTTATCACTTAGCTTTGAAGCGGAAAATAATTAGCTTAATTACAGGGACGAATGTGTTAACAAGCAAAGATATAAGTGAAAAGAGAAGTCTATACATGAATGGTTTTCTAAAATATCAAAATAGTTATTCCTAAATCAAAATGAAACCTAAGTTGAACTCTTTTGTTTGACATCTCCTCATTAAAAAGATCGACATTTTGTTATTAGTATTTTTTGGATTTACTGAAAAAAGTGAATGAAAAGTTTGTATGATATATAGAAAGAACATAAAAATTCTTTTAATTCAAAGAATTTGTCCCGAGATTATCTACAATTCTAAAACACAAATTACAAATAAGTGTTACAGAAGTTTCGTTATGATAAAAAATACAATGGATTTTATCATAAACAGATGTACTTATATTAGATTATATGTATGTTTGAGTATTGATAGGTTATTAAATGATAATAGTGATAAGAGTTTATGATAAAATACTCTTAAATGTACTACAGTTCAAAAGCAATAAACCATCAGTGATCAATAATAAGTTTAATAAGATTAATAAAAAGATGAAAAATATGTACATCAAATAATAATTTTTTGAAAAATAAAAGATTTTAAAATTTATTGACCAAAAACTAAAAAATACTTCTTTTAATATGAAAAAAAAAACGAAATATATCTAAAAAAATAAAGAAAACGGCAATGAATAAAAGTCAGAAAAAATAGAATATACTAAAATGAATAAAAATTAGAAGAAAAATAAGAATATAAATGACAGAATGATCAAAAAGAAGAATGACCACAAAAAGAAAAAAAGAAGAAAATAATAGAAAAAGAGGTAAAAGAAGAAAAATAAAGAATGAAAAATATGAACATAGTAGAAGAATGAGAAAGCAAAAAAAACTAAAACAGTTAAATGTTGAAGAAAATGAAGGATAAAAAGAGAAAAGAAAAAAAGTCTAGCTATATTGAGTCAATGCAAAAATCAATTGGAAAATGAATGGATTGGGGATGGAATCTTTTGGGTAAAAATTTTGAAGAAGTGTATGGTCAATCATATGCACTAGAGCGTAATCCATTATACTTTCAAGGACGAGCTATATTGAATCCAAGAAATTACGATGTTAATATCAAAAGATAATGATTTTTGTATATATTTTGTTGAATTTAATTTTAATTCAATCGCCGACTTTAATCAAATGGTCGATTCATATGCACATGTTTTAATATATATTTTATTGAATTTTATTTTAATTCGCTTGGCTTATTTGCGATTATGAATATAACAAACCAAGATTTATTATTATACAGAATCAATACTTATTACAACATTTACTATCCGGACACTATTTTTACAACAAATCTCACACATTCTAAATGTTCACAAGTTCCCTTGTGATGACGTATTTCAACTATAATTTGATCATTTTTTCACTGAATTTTATTTCATAACAAGATTAGATATATTGTAGAATATAGGATACATGACAAAAACCGACAAAAATATTTTGAAATAAGTTTGTATTCACGAGGTCCTTTAAAATGAACAATAAAAATCAAAACAATTTCTTAGTAGATTCTTTTTGCATAGGCAACAATCGTGAACCAGTACAGCATACTGTGATATTTAACTTTGCTAGATAATGTAAGTATATTGCCAAAAGGCACATTTGTCTAATGACACTAAGTTCATTTACATAGAAATTTTAATTAAAATATGATTTTTTTTTAATAATGTTAATATTTTTTTCTTAATTTTTAGTTAAATATAATTGGATAAAATGTGCAACACCACTCATGTTTGGATGAGTTTTCATTATTTAAAAGAGAAATTAGTTCTTACAACTTAACTCTATTATATTCTTTTAGACATCTTGGTTTGAGTGGATAAAGCTACAATTGATTTTTCGCCCAAAAATTTGTTTGTCTCTAGCGCTCTGCATCCAATTATAACTGTATTTTTTTAGCTAAATAGATTGCTTACGGTAGCTAACATATTGTAAAATAGAAATCATTTGTAACTGTTTATTATATATATATATATATATTAAACACCAACACAAAATGATAAAGAAGTACGTGTAACAAAATCTCGCCAAAAAATTATTTATCCGCGCTGGCGCGGACGGACCACCTAGTATGTTTATATATATCATGCAAAAATATATTAGTATAAACATGTGATTTAAATCTCTACTGGAAAACTTATTATTTATAAAAATAATAATAATATAATAATTATATGATTTAAATCTCTGCAGGAAAATTTATCATAATATCAATCATAAATATAATAAAATAAACATATATATTGGATCTCTACAAGAGAATTCATCATAATATTGATTATGTAAATCTCTTCAAAAGAATTTATCATAATATTGATCTTGTAAAAAAAAAGATTAATAACATAAACATTAATTTGAATCTCTGCATGAGATTATCATATATTGATTAATGATCCATTCTTACAAACCATGAGTTGATAATAAACATGATTCGAACTTGGAATAAATAAATACTAAAAAACAGATTTGTATACCTATTAGCTCACACAGCTAGAGTTTCGTGCTGATAACGTGTTGTGAATAGAGAGAATAGAAAGAAAGAATTGATGTTGTGTTATTCCAATGAATAGGTAGTCCTTTATATAGGAGCACAAAGACAGAGTTTTAATTGATGACAAAATTTACAAGTAACTTTAGAACCTTCTAGAAGATGAGTCTAATAGGCTTATAATAGACATCATATAATAATTCATAACAAAATTGTTTTTCAAATGCCCCTAAATTCTTTCTAATCACTTTCAAAATTGTAGCTATAATTATGCTAAATTTTCTGAAATCTTAAATTCCTTTAAAATTTCCTCAAATTATCCCAAAATCAATCATTAGTTCAATATGCCCCCTCCTAAAATTCCGTTGACTATTTTGTTTAACCTGATTGTTCATTACTGAAACATCTTTTCTCAGACGGCTACTGTCCATGAAGGTATTGGATCAATATCAAGCTCTACTACAATCAGGAAGATCTCAAAGTTATCACTAATTTGATCAATCCCTTTGCACAAATCCACCAAAAATAACCCCGTCTCGGGTAAGATCCTATACAGAATCTGGCAAAACTATCAAACAATTGGACGACAAAAACCAGATATGTGCTAAACCCGAAACAGAGCAAACGAATGCTAAACAAAAAGGCGTAGGAGAATTCTTCAAGTCCTACTTAAGATTTTCATCTGTATGTTAAACCTTGCTCCTATTCAAAAACTGTCAATTGGTAGCGAGTCTGGTGACTAATGTCGAGTCTTTCTGCGCCTGAAAATTCCCCACAAGTACTCCTTCGAGTGAAAGGCTGCAAACCAACAACTCAGCCTTCTTAGCTTTAACGACTCATGGCAAAACAATGAATGAACAAACTGTTATGTTTACAGATAATAAGATCTATAGACTTACTCCAGCAATGCATTGGTAACTGATAAGAAGTGAAGAGAAGAAGGTCCACATTGTCAACAACACATCTCATAGCCAAATCATTCTTCTTCATTTCACAAACAAGCGAATTGTAAACCTTCTCATCATTACTGGAAACAAGAAACAGGAAAAGGTAAACACTTTTACAACATATATGATCAAGATGTCAGTGAGATATTGTTTAAGCGTGTAATATACCTTTTACTGGAAGGGAAGAAGTAAAGAGCAATACTTTCATCGGTAGGTGGTTTGTTCTTGAGAAAGCTATCTGGCCATATCTCCAACCTAGGAAACATCTCAGCAGGGAGGCGAGCCTGTAATGACCTTGCCTTCTCATGAACTTTATGACAGGCTAAGCTTGATAAATGAGCAACAAGCCCATCAATGCCACTGATGTTTCCGGTTTTCACAGATATCGATCCCCTAAAATCACACAAAAGCAGATTATGATTCAAGTGATGAATGTCATGCACCAATGTTGAGATGCAGAACGATAAAACTAGAGATAAATTTCTGTGCTTTACCTCCATATCGGTTCATAGATTGGTAGCGCTCTGTCTTTACCTAGTGCCAGAGAATTGAAAACCGGAGCTGTCACAACCTCATTTGTTTGTGGCATATTTGATTCAGCCTCTTTGCAAGAACTGTTCTCAGCAGCTAACTGTGTGTTTTCACTAGTAACCCGTATGTTGCCAGAACTTAAACTTCTTCTTTTGCTGGTACAAAATTTATGATCCTGAACAGTAGATGAACTTACGCCCTCCGAGACTGATTCGAAAACTAAAACCGGCGAAGTCTGATTGTTAGTCTCTTTATTCTCTTTCTCGTTCTTCTCCAAGATATCTCCACTCTTAGCATAAGCAGTCTCATCATCTTCTTTGCAATCAGAGTGACTCTCACTCCTGTCACAGCCCTCACAGAACCAAGTTGCGTTCACCGCAAAAGGAACAGGCGTTATGCCCAAACAATAGCTGGAGAAACAAAAGACAAAGAGGAATAAGCACAAGTGCACAACACAAAGAACTTTTAACAACATAAGAAGAAACACTAAGCAAATTAATAAAATCCGACTGAAAAACTTAACTCACCGGTGAACAGATTCAGTCCTACAAGAGTAACAATACACGAGTTGTTCTTCGAAACCAATGTCACCACAAGTCTGACAAACAGGCGCCTGCAATGAAGAAAAGAAGAACCAGAAACCTGGGATTTTCAGCGGAAAGATCAACATTTTCCCACCCTTGAATCAATCTTTAAAGCATCAACCCCAAATCTAACAGATTAACGAAGCTATAACCATCGGATTTCCCAATCTTTTTTGCAACGTCACAAAGAGCGAGCATCAACCTCAAAAACCCCAAACACTAAAACAAAATCTTTGTCGAATAGGGAGAGAGAGAGAGAAGAATGAGCGAGAAAGTTACCATTTTTGCAAAGAAGTTTTCCAAACCCAGATTCTTCCGATGATCCTAAGCAGCACGATGGTCCAAAAGCGAGGCGATTTCGGATTAGGGTTTTCTTAGTTGGTTGCTTTGGGGATTTCTGATTAGGGTTTTATAAAGTCTGCCTGGATATCAATTCTCTGATCGTTCAACGCAGTGAGCCAGTGACCAACTTCGGAGCTCTACTCTCTTCGACGCCGGCCAATGCGTGTCTTCCGGAGATTTTGAAACCTTTTCGTCTTTTGGCTTTTCTGTTTGTTTTCTGAATTAATTTAATGTTAAAATCAGCCCGTTTGATTTGAGCAAATGCACTAGATGACAATAATTGAAGATAAATTAATGACACCGAATAGTGATAATATTTCATCAGAGTACATTTCTCTCTCTACTATTAAGTACTAACCTTATGAATATGTAGTATTTATATATTTAACCTTAAGAATATGTAGTTATATTTACATACTTTTGTATCAAGTGTTTAAAAAAAACACGTACGTTATAATAATTACTAACAAGTTCGGAAAAACATGCTTATATATATATATTGATAGAATATTTGTTTTTGGTCACATATTGATAGAATAATAAGTTATATATATTCCTTTAATTTTCCCAAATATATATTTTTAAAATATCAGTAAAAATAATCAAACTTTTAAAATTACTATTGGTTTATAATCATATGAAACTGTATATTCTTAAAATTTATACATTTATGAATACTTTTCTTTTTAATATTTATGAAAATTTTAGAAAATTGATCTTTAAGAAAGAAAGTATTTGTTAGGATACAAATGCATATAACATAGCGAAAACTATGATTTTAATAAATTATATATTTACCTTGTTATGTCAGTAGGCTGGCAGAGATCTGATTAACAACTTGTTTCAGAAATGAGCTGAAAATTGGTGGTGCATATACGACAGAGATCTGATTCGAAATTCGATTTTGGTTTAGTGAGTTAATTCAATAATTGTGTTGGTTACGACAACGAATATGATTGGAATCTCTCAGTTGTTATACTTGGTTTGGAGTAGATCGGCCAATGTTAATCGATGTGTTGATTTGATTTTTTATCTATGCTGATTCAGAAAGTAAGAAAAATGAGAAAAGCGAAAATGAGAAAAAACATATAAACAAATATATACAAAACTTGCATTTAATATAATGCTATATTCACAACACTTTAATTCACCCTCAATTCGCATCTGTCATCATATTGTTGCCAAAAAATGTTTAGCACCTCACATTAATTGGTACTTTTTTGCCAGCTACTAATAATAATTTTTGCCACAAAAATAATTTTACTACACATTTTCAGCCAAATATTTTTAATTTTTTTTTTCATCATCCTTTTTGGTCAAACCGTTCTAATCCTCAACTTTTATCAACTAAATAATTTAGTCTAACTGTTAGTCAACTGTAAATATTGTCTAACTTTGAGAGTAAAATAGTTTGGTCAACCAAAGTTATGGTTTTGTTACCAAACAAAAAAAAAATTGTTTCTTTCTCTCAAAAAAGTTGAGACTAAAATAGATTTGTAAACAAAAGTTTAAGGTTTTGTTACCAAAACAAAATGTTGACTATTTTCGATGATTTTAGGTATTTCATTTAATTAATTTTTATCTCTAATAATTTGCAAAGTTAACTTCCACAGTAAAATAATACTAACATTAAAAAACAAAAACAAAACATTCATTTACATAAAAAATTCGATACCAGTACATATATTTATTTTTAGTTCTGCTAAGCTAAAAAAATATAGTGCTACTCTCATTCAAAACTATAAAATAGGTATATAGTCAACAAATTATTGACATTTTATATAACCTAACCCAAATTTACTTATATGATATATAAATATTTTTTTCTTAATTTTTTAATTTTTTTGTAGTAAAGCGGTTTAAAAGATTTAGAATCTTACGTTATAATTATGTTTAGATTATGATTGCAGCATCCTAAATTTCAGCAATAGTTTTCATGTGTTGTTTGATGCTATTTTCAATCAAGAAATTAATAACCTTTAACGGGTAAGACTTTAAAAGAAAAGCAAAATAGAGAAGAAGACAATCTAATTCTGAGCACACAACACTGAAACATTATTTTTTATTTATAATTTTATATTTGTAAGATGCAAGATTATAAGCTTTGTGTTCCTTTTTAGCTTCAACAATTTTAAGTTGTACTTTCTTCTCCTTTTTTTTAGTGGTTTTTTTTAAGAGACTCTTTCTTGCTTTCTTCTTATTTTTTTTGGTAGTTTCTTTTTAAAAAACTCTTTCTTAGTGTCTTTTTTGGTGGTGTTAGTTACTAAAAATTTCTCTTCCCATTCTGAAGTTCAATATCCTTATTGATTAATGAAAAGAAATTTTCAATGATAGATTCTTTATCAGTCAAGAGAGGCTCTTCTTTTGAGACTATAGTATTGCAAAACTCTTTTAGATTAGCTTCTGATTTTCCAGGAAGGTTTCCTTGAGGTCTTGGTCCAGCAATGCCTTTGTTGACTTCTAATATCTTCACTTTTGAAGCCAAACTATCAATCTTGGTTGAGAACTCAGCATGGATAGAATCAATCCTGTTGCAAACCTCAACAAATTTCTTGTTGATCTCCAAGTTTGTGGTTTGCTGTCCTTAAAGGCGTTGTTGAAGCAGTCCCTTCATCTCAGCTTCATTGGTGTTAGAGGAGCTTGTTTGACCTTGTGCAAAACCAGGAGGAGCATACTGCTTGGACTGGAAATTTCCCTGAAAATTATTCTTTGGAGAAAATCCTTAATTGAAAGGCACAAAGTTCCTTTGTTGGTTGCCTTGAGCTTGCTGTTGAGGGTACACCTAGTCTTGTGGGTTGGCTACATTGTTGCTCCTATAGGACAGATTGGGGTTAGACCTATAATTATCATAGTTGTTGTAGCCATCTTGATTGCCCACATAATTCATCTCCTCCACTTGGAGCTCTTCCTCACTTGGCATCTCAACCATATCACCAACAAAGTTTATCTCTTTGTGCTGCACCTGTAGTTGCCATCACTTTAAGCCAAGTTCTCTACAAGCTCAAGACCTTCATCTACATCCTTAGACAAGAAGTTCCCATTGCTGGCTGTGTCAAGGAGCATCCTGATCTTGGGTAAGGCGCCTCTATAAAGTGTAGATAGCAGGGATTCATTGGAGAAGCCATGATGTGGACATTGAAGAGTGTATCTGTAGCATCTGTATCCGAGAAAATTTGAAATGATCGAGGCAGATAGGACATGGTCCGAGGGATGATCGAGCAAAGGTTCTGACATTGGCTAGGAACTAGAAGGTTGAGATTATGGTCGAGTGATGACTGGGAAACAGTCGATGGATGGCTGGGATAGCCGAGCCGGATGGACCATATCCGAGAGAAAATGGTCCAGTCCGTGAGAAAATGGGGTTAGTCGGAGTGAGAGTGGACTATGTCTGGAGAAAAGGAAAGTCTCCAAGGGAAAAATGGAAATTAGCCGAGGTGGTTCAGTTTATCTGGAAGAAAAATGGAAAATGACCGGACAGAAGGAAAATAACTCGGATAAAAGTGGTTTATCCGAGAGAAAAGGAAATAGCCAAGGGAAGCTGGGCTGGGCCGTGGGCCGTGTGTGAATAGGTCGGCTAAAACATGATTTGTCACGCGGATGGTAGAGCTGGTATGGGTTATAGCCGAGATAATCTGATCGGATCGGGTTTAATCCTAACGGAACCATGAAACGTCGGTTAAGTCTAGGTTACTTAGGGTTTTGCGAGTATATAAGGTGTTTTGAGACTTATCTCGGGAGAGTTGCGTTTATTGTAAATAACAAAAGCAAGAAAGAGAGATTAGTCGAGAGAAAAAAGTTTATCCCGAGGATAGCCGAGAGAGATTGAGCCATCGCCATACATATCTGACCATCACCGAGATAAACTGGTAAGCGATCGGATATTTCCCTTTGTGTCGAGTTTCCATCGGATAAACTCGAGCTAATAAGTGTGTTTTGTGGGGTTTCTGAGAGAAAACAGAGTTTGGCTCGAAGAAAGGTGAACAGATCGAGAGATAGCCGAGGAGAGAGGGATCAGATCGTAGCGATAGCCGAGAGATCTCTAGGGTGATAAATTATCTTCGTTTCCATGCGGGTTACACCGGGATTTCTTATGACCAGTCTGTTTCCAACCTTGTCTAAGGTGAGTGCGTGACTGTGGTTAGTATTTAGGATCGTTGGATTGCTAGGGTTTGATGTTTTGCATGTTTGACTATGTCATTTGCATGTTTTGTGCTTAGCGTGTGTTAAACGATTCTATACTATGATATTGTGAGGTGTTTACCGTGGCATAGATGATAACCTCAGGGTAATCCGGATCATATACTAGCTTAGGGGATGTGGGATTCTCGCTGAAGTAGACATGGGTCTTAAAAAAGGATTGAACTTGGGCGGTTAGGGTAGATGATCATGGCTGTTTGATATGTGTTGTGTTTATTGCGAATTGATTGTGTGGGATGTTGAATCCGATAGTATGAATGCGTGAATGGTACTGACCAAGGTGTTACGGGATGACCATACTCACTAAGCATTTATGACAATACTTATGCTTCTCTTGTTTGAGTGTGCAGGATCTAAGTAGTAAGTGGAGCGACACCGGCGACAGTGATGAACATGAATGGATTGGGGATTAGGTGTTTTATGTTTAGACTTGTGTTTTGGTCTTATGGCTTTGGTGTTGACCGTTTAGGTTGCTAGATGATATGATGTATTCATCAGCGAACCGTTGTGTTTTGTTTTATGAGAACCCCGAATCCTGTTAAGTGTTTTTATTCAAGTTATAATGGAATGAAATGGTTTATGGAATCCGCTGTGTATTGATTATTGCAAAGAAAATTTTAAAAATTTGCCTAAGTATAGAACCAAACTGTTTAGATGTATTGAAGGCACGGCTGCGGTTAAGTTAGCCAGGTTGGGTCTCCACAGTATCCCTTGAACCTCTCCCAAGCCTCTTCAAAGGACTCATTGCTTTTTTTGTGAGAAGTTTGATATCTCATTTCTGATTCTTGCTGTTTAAGAGGTGCTGAAAAACTTTGCTAGGAAGGCTTTCTTACATTGATCCCATCTGGTGACGCTCCCTTGAGGCAGATTCTTCTCCCATTGGTGGGCTTTGTCACCCAAAGAGAATGGGAAAAGCCTTAACTTGAAGCCATCTTCACTAACTCCATTGATATTTGTGAGGAAACACAATCTATCAAAGTTATCCAGATGATCTAGGGGATCCTCAAGTGGCAGTCCATGAAATTTGCTGCCCTGAACAATTGAGATAAGGCTGCTCTTTATCTCAAAGTTATTGTTGTGGACAAGAAGAAGAAGGATACCATTCCTGTTGTTGTATGCATTTGGAGCATCTCATGCCCCTATTGGCCTCATTGGGCGTTGAGCATGAGCTGGACCTCTCTGTCCCTGTTCTCCTTGCACACCTTGTTGTCCTTGTTGGCCATGTCGGCCCTGCACTCTTGCAGCTGCTTGAACTCCTGGAGCTTCTTGTGGTCTCTGAACATAAACATTCTCATCTTGAACATTCATCCCTAACCTCTCAAAGTATTGTAACCTCTCTCTTTGCCTTCTAGCTCTTTGACCTCTGTCCAACAAGTTGATATTGTCAATGAAGTCAACTAAGTTGTTGGAGCCACTTGATATAAGAGTTTCTACATCCTAATGATTAGAACTATAGCCTATGACAACGTCGCCAAATTGACGCAAGCTGATCAACTACTTCAATTACTCAACCTACACTAGTCATTGTAGTACTGAGCTCTTATCAATTCATAGGCTAATGTGAAAACACCAAGAATACAATAGATACTATAATTCAATCAGAAACATAAAGATTGTTTTGGCTATCAACATAATGAATCATCAACCAAACAAAACTAGCAAGAGCAGTGATTAGGCAATGATCAAAGTAATCAAGACAAATACTTAAGCAAATTCGAAATTTAATAAACTAAAAGCAAGGATCCTAGATGAGGTTATGGAGTTAGGAGGATTCAAACACAAGACCAAGATGCTTATAAACTCATTGACAATGCAACAATACAAGTAATGCTAAATCATAGGCATATAATTCAACAATCAAGCAAGATAAACCCAATCCCTTGCTGATCATCCATTTACTAATACAACCTAGCAAGAACTAATTCCCATTAGTGCTAGACTCATTAGCAAGCATGTTCAATCAATTCTGTAAAGCTAAAATATCCCTTAGATATTCAATCCCTTGTGCTTAGATTTATAAATCCTCTAAAAGACAAGTTCAGCATTTCATCAAACTTTTGGTGGGCATAAGAGAAAGCTATAATATAGGTTTAAGTGATCAAGAGAAACATAGCATCTAATCAGTCTAATAGAGAGGAATCAATGATAACAAGCACAAAGAAACAATGATCAAGCTATAGAATCCCCTTAATCTACTGATAACAAGATTTCGCAGCAGTAGTGTATGCAATAATGTATCAAAGCTCAAATGCAACACTTAATTGTAGTAAAGTATGCAAGCGAGTATCAATCCAATCCTAGGAGCTAGAAAGATCAGTGAGAATGCAAGGATCGAGTAAAACTAGGCAAATGATGAATGATTTTGAGAAATTCCTAAAAACTAGATGCTATGATCAAATGCTAGGCAGAACTACTTTAAAAATACCAGTAATGAGCTAGCTACCACGAGGAAAAGACAGAATAATTAAAATGCAAAGCTATGAATTACTAAAATTTGACTAGTGGATCGACCACGAGATCGACCACTAGATCGAGCAAAAGCAATCGATCTAAAAAGCAGTTTTAAGCGAAAGTAAATCTAATGACCAGGATGAAGCAAGCAACGAACGAATGATCAATAGGGACTAAGAAATACTAAAAGGAGGGTCTAGGGTTGAGATTCATGTTCAGGGGTTTCAAAGGTTCAAGCTTGGTTTGAAAACTCTAGATCTACTCACTTTGTGAGGTTCTCTAAGCCTTGAAAACAGAACAAGATCCATCCATGGCATTTGGTATGGATCACTCTCTCATTCTCTCCTCCAGACCCATGGCGTTTGGCGGAAGAAGATATTGAAAGGCAAGGAAAGCAGATTTCAAACACGTGGCTTAACTAGTCCTCTAATCTACCATGGCGTTTGGGAAAGAGTAACTAATCTCTAGGATGCGATTTTCATAGATCTCTGGATCCTGTCAAGTTAAGAGTTCTCTCTGATCATAAAGATCTTGGCGTGAGACTCTTTAAGCCTTAAGAACTCGACATCCTAGAAGAGAAAGCCTTTAAAAACAAGAAAACACCAAACTTGAAAACCTTTTCGACCCCTTGAATCCTCTCAACCCCAAAACCCAATAAATCTACTCGCGACTCATGAGATGAACCGTACGAAATGCAATAATCGAAGAACTAAACATGAAAGGCGATTGATTTAACTTAAACGATCCAATCTTCAAAAGCAAAAACAAGAAAAAGCTTCAAGTTCAACAATGGCGAATTGCCTAAAAACGAGAGAGAAGATGAAAAAGTAGTCGACAAAAAGTGATAAGGAAAGGGATCGTTGGTTTTTGCCTAAAATGGCCAAACCGCAAATGGTCCCCCCCTTCGCTACGGTCCCAAAACAGGCTGGACGGATAAGGTTGGTCTGGGATCGATCATGAAGCTCGATCTGGCAATCGATCATGTCCTGAATCGAGTGGCTCTTAGTCGATCTTCGAGTCGATCTTGTGCTGATCGGGTTGGAAGCTCGATCCGGTCCTCGATCTGCATGGCGTCGTCTATGTCCGTACTCCAAATCGATCTCCATGCTCGATCTTCTGGTCGATCCCATCTAGATCGACCTGCCTTGCTCGATCTCAGGTCCTTAGCGTGCAATCCTGATTTCTCCAAGTGTCCATAGGCCTCTCCACGAACCTCAGCACGTCCACGAATCTTCTATAGCTCCAAAGTAACCGAAAACGACCTGATTGTGATACGAAATGCAAGAAATATGCATATGCTGGTGGAAAAACACTCTAGGACCTAAAGTGATGCAAACTAACCTAAAATGCAATGTATACGCGTGAGAAACTAACTTATATGTATGCAAAATGCATGGAATATGCATTTATATCAACTACCCCACCTAAGAGCCTCTAAGAGACTACTCACTAATTGATATTGTTGCATATTTCATGTATTTTGCATACATATAAGTTAGTTTCTCATGCATTTACCTTGCACTTTAGGCTAGTTTGCATCACTTTAGGTCCTAGAGTATTCTTGCACCAGCATATGCATGTTTCTTGCATTTTGCATCGCATTCAGGTTGTTTTCGGCTACTTTGGAGTCTTGGAAGATTCGTGGACGTGCTGAGGTTCGTGGAGAGGCCTATGGACACTTGGAGAAATCAGGATTGCACGCTAAGGATCAGAGATTGAGAAGCGGATCGAGCATGGCCGGTCGATCTAGATGAGATCGGCCAGAAGATCGAGTAGCCCATCCGATCCAAGGGAACTGATCGAGACCAAGGTCGAGTGAAGAGATCGATCAAGGAGTACTGACGTAAATGACGCCATGCAGAGCGAGAGTCGGATCGAGTCCACCACTCGATCCTCCAAAGATCGACTCCAAGATCAGACGAAGCACTCGATCCACCGCAGAAGATCGAGACACAGACCGAGCTGAAGTCACGATGTCCGAAGACGATCGAGTGAGATGCTCGATCTCGAGGTCGATCTCAGTGCACTTTAACCGTTTTTGGCTTCTAGCGAGGGGGGGACCATCGAGCTGTTTGGTCTATTTCGGGAAGGCGGCGATCCTGGTTTTAGAGACACGTTTTCACTTTATCTTTTTAGAGTTTTTCTCTCTGTTCGAAGGCGATTTCGCCATTGTTAGACTTTGAAGCCTTTTCTTGCTTTGTTCTTGAATATTGAATCGTTTAAGTTTAAAGCAATCATTTTTCATGTTTACTAGATCATCCTCTATGCTTTGTTCGGTTTATTTTATGTGTAGCGAGTAGTCTTTTCGGGTTTTGGGGTTGAGTGGATTCAAAGGGGTTGAAAAGGTTTTCAAAGCTTGGTGTTTTCTTGTTCTTCATGGCTTTCTCTTCTAGGATATCGAGTTCTTAAGGCTTAGAGACTCTCACGCCAAGATCTTTATGATCCAAAGGGCCTCTTACCTTGACAGGATACAGAGGTCCTTGAAAATCGAATCCTAGAGGCTAGTCTACCTTTCCCAAACGCCATGGTAGTTTAGGGGACTAGTTAGGCCGTGTGTTTGAAATCTAAGTTTTATGCCCTTCAATCTCTTTTTCTGCCAAACGCCATGGGTCTGGAGAAGAGAATGAAGGAGTGATCCATACCACACACCATGGATGGATCTTGTTTTGTTTTCAAGGCCTACAGAATCTCACAAAGTGAGTAGATCTAAAGTTTTCAAACCAAGCTTGAACCTTTGAAACCCTTAAACATGAATCTCAACCGTGAACCCTCTTTCTTAGTATTCTTACATCCATGTTAATCATTCGCTTGCTATTTGTTCGCATCCTGGTCATTAGATTCATTTCTGTTGAACTTTTAGACGAGATCGATCGTTGTTGCTCGATCTAGTGGTCGATCCTGTGGTCGATCCACTAGTCGATTTTTAATAATTCATAGCTTTGCATTTTAATCATTCTGTTCGTTCCTCGTGGTAGTTCACTCGTTTCTAGTATTTTTAAAATAGTTTTGCTTTGCATTTGACCGTTGCATCTAGTTTTTAGGATTTTTACAAAACTATTCATCATTTGCTTAGCTTTGCATGATCCTTGTATTCTCATTGCACTTTCTAGCTCCTAGGTTGGACTGATTCCTCTTGCACTATACTACGACTGTGTGCTGCTTGAGTTTTAATAACCTCCTGCTTGCATTACCCCTATAGACACATCAAAAAGCCTGTTATCACTAATTATGGTGAAAACCATCAAATCTATGAAGAAAGAATGGTTAAACATGATTAGGGAGAGAGATTAAGAAAAATTAAGTATGGAAGTGCAGAAAATTAGATTAAAAGATGAATCTTTGTTCTTACAATTCACAAAAGAAAATAAGAGAAGGGTTTGAAAGCAAGAACAAAGGATGCATAATATTTTTAGGTCTTTAACTATTTATAGGGAAATACATTGGACCCTAAAATAGTGGCATTCTTGTAAATTTTTAGACTTCTGGATGAGCACATATCAGGCTCAGTGGTCGACATCATGCTTGATGTTGTTCTTCTTCTGGGTTGGATGTCGGGCACCATGCTCGATGTGTTGCTTGATATGAAGGCAAGGAATCTTCCTGAAGGTGTATATCGGGCACGCCTTGCCCGACATCCTGCTCGATGTGGAACTCTGGTTGTTCCTGTAAGGTTACATCGGACACGCCTTGCCCAGTGTGTTGCTCGATGTAAGTGTCCTGTCTCTCGGATATCGGGCATGCTGCTCGATGTGATGCCCGAAGTGAACTCTGTCCTTGGCTGCTGGTGGATGCCGGCCTCTATGCCCGATGTGCAGCCCGACATCAGCTGTGGAAGTATACTCCTTTGGCTCCCCTTGGTTCTCCTTGGCTGGGAGATCTTATTGGATCACTCCCATTCTTCCACAATGTCTCCAACAGCTCCTTTGGTACCTATAAACATTCTTTATGCAAGGAAAATGCAAACTATATCCTAAATGCAACCTATGTCTATAAGATAAGAGAAATGGGACAAATGATAAGAAAAATATGCAAGAAAAGACCAAAACATGTACTAAATGCAGTCTTAAATGGTGCAAATATAAGAGATATCATTGCCATAGTTGTTGTAGCCTGCATGATTACCCACACAATCCATCTCCTCCACTTGGAGCTCTTCCTCACTTGGCATCTCAATCATATCTCCAAAAAAGTTTATCTCCTTGTGGTGCACTTGTAGTAGCTTGTCCAGCCTAGAGTTCAGCTCCTTCAGCTCTCTTCTTGTTGTCTCTAACTCCTTTTTTGTAGTCTCTTCAAGTCTTGGAGTTCTGTCATAGTCTTCATTTTAGTTCCCATCACTTTGGGCCAAGTTCTCTACAAGCTCAAGAACTTCATTGACATCCTTAGACAAGAAGTTCCCATTGCTAGCTGTATCAAGGAGCATTCTGATTTTGGGTAAGGCGCCTCTATACAGAGTAGATATCAGGGATTCATTTGGAGAAGTCATGATGTGGAGATTGAAGAGTGTATCCTTTGAACCTCTCTCAAGCTTCTCCAAAGGAGTCATTGCTTCTTTGTGAAAAGCTTGATATCTCATTTCTGATCCTTGCTGTTCTAGAGGTGCTGAAGAACTTTGCTAGGAAGGATTTCTTACATTGATCCCAGCTAGTGATGCTCCTTTGAGGTAGATTCTTCTCCTATTAGTGGGTTTTGTCACCCAAAGAGAATGGGAAAAGCCTTAACTTGAAGCCATCTTCACTAACTCCATTGATTTTTGTGAGGAAACACAATTTATTACATTGACCAAGATGATCTAGGGGATCCTCAAGTGGCAGTCCATGAAATTTACTTCCTTGAACCATTGAGATAAGACTGCTCTTTATCTCAAAGTTGTTGTTGTGGACAGGAGGAGGAAGGATACCATTCCTGTTGTTGTATGCATTTTGAGCATCTCCTGCCCCCATTGGCCTCACTTGGTGTGGAGCATGAGCTGGACCTCTCTGTCCTTGTTCTCCTTGCACACCTTTCTGTCCCTGTTAGCCCTGTTGGCCCTGCACTCCTGCAGCTCCTTGAGCTCTTTATGGTCCCTGGCCATTAACATCCTCATGTTTCACATTCATCCCTAACCTCTCAAAGTGTTGCAACCTCACTATTTGTCTTCTAGACCCTTGACCTCTATCCAACAAGTTGACCTCTATCCAACAAGTTGATATTGTCAATGAAGTCAACCAAGTTGTTGGAGCCACTTGATCTTAGGTTCATGCACCTATAAGAGAGAAATAAGAGTGAAAGAGAATTATTAACCAAATAAAAAGAAAACGCTTGATCTTAGAGTTTCTACAAATCCTAATGATTCAATCTATAACCCATAGCAACAGCAAATTGATGTAGGTTTTATTCTACTTCAATTACTCAACCTACATTAGTCACTGTAGCATTGAGTTCTTATCAATCCATAGCTTAATGTGAACACACCAAGAATGTAATAGATATTCTAATTCAAGCAGAAATAGAAAGATTGTGTAGGCTATCAACCTAATGAATCATCAACCAAACAAAACTAGCAAGAGCAGTGATCATGCAATGATCAATGTAACCAAGACAATTACTTAAGCAAAATACGAAATTCAATAAACTAAAAGCAAGAATCCTAGATGAGGTTATGGAGTTAATGGGATTCAAACACAAGACCAAGATGCTTTCAATCTCATTAACAATACAATAAGGCAAGTAATGCTAATTTCTAGGCATATAATTCAACAATCAAGCAAGATTAACTCAATTCCTTGGTGGTCATCCCTTTACTAATACAACCTAGCAAGAACTAATTCTCATTAGTGATAGGTTCATTAGAAAGCAGGTTCCATCAATTATATCAAGCCAAAATACCCCTTAAACATTCAATCTCTTGAGCTAAGATAGATAAATTCTTTTAAAGACAAGTTCAGCATTTCATCAAACACTTGGTGGGCATAAGAGAAAACTATAATCTAGGTTTAAGTGATCAAGAGAAACCCAACATCAAATCAGTCTAATAGAGAGGAATCAATGATAATAAGCACAAAGAAACAATGATCAAGCTATAGAGTCCCCATAATCTACCTCACCTAAGAGCCTTCTAAGAGACTACTCACTAATCATGGTGAAAACCATCAAATCTATGAAGAATGGTTAAACATGATTAGAGATGAGAGATTAAGAAAGATTAAATATAAAAGTGCAGAAATTTAGATTAAAAGATGAATCTTGTTCTTACAAATCACCAAAACAAATAAGAGAAACAAGTTTCAAAGCAAGAACAAAGAGTGTCAAATATATTTAGGTCTTTTCTATTTATACTAAAATTCAAGGGACCTTAGAAGAATGGCATTCTTGTAAATATTTGTGGTTCTGGGCAAGCACATATCAGGCTCTAAGGTCAACATCATGCTCGATATGCTGCTTCTTCTAGGTCGGATGTCGGGCATGCTGCTCGATATGCTGCCCGACATGAGAACAAAGACTTGTCCCTGGAGGTTTATGTCGGGCACGCCTTGCCCGACATAGTGCTCGATGTGATGTGTTAGTTGCTCCGGAAGGTTACATCAGGCACGCCTTGCCCGATGTGGTGTCCGATGTGAATATCCTGTCTCTCGGATATCAGGCATGCTGCTCGATGTGCTGCTCGGTATGAACTTTCTCCTTCGCAACTTGTGGATGTCGGCCTCTATGCCCGATGTGGCGCCCGATCCAGCTCCGGAAATGTACTCCTTTGGCTCTCCTAGGCTCTCCTTGGCTGGGACATCTTCTTAGATCACTCCCATTCTTCCACAATGTCTCCAACAGCTCATTTGGTACCTAAAAACATTCCAAATGCAAGACAAAATGCAAACTACATCCTAAATGCAACCTATGTCTAGATGATAACAAAAATGAAACAAATGGTAAGGAAAACATACAAGAAGGGACCAAAACATGTACCAAATACAGTCCTAAATGGTGCAAATATAGGAGACATCAAAAACCCTCTAGACAACTAATGTCTTAGGCTAGGAAGGGTTTTACTCTTGAATATGGCTCCGGCTAATTCTACACGTGGTATTCATGTGAGATGCCAACTTTAAACTAGGTGATCAATCTAGATTAAGCATTAATAATGATAAATAAGATAAAATCAAGATTTAAGTACTTACCAAGCAAGAAAATAGAGTTTGGAGGTCCTTTTGTCCCTTAACCCATCTAAAACCCTAAGATGACTACTCACGCGCCATGAGAGGAGTTTCGAAATCCATTTGGATAAAGAGACTCATCTCGGCTTATTGGCATGAAAAAAGACAGAGAATAAATAAAGGCATAAGCTTTACCAAGAAATTCTAAAGAACAAGTCATGATTAACGCGAAATACAAGCAAACGTTCAAGCTTGTGATAGCTTCAATGGCAGAAAATAAAAACATAGAGTTCAAATAAAAACAAGAGTGAAAGCGAGAGAGAGAGAGAAACGCGATCCTCGACAAGATGAGTGGAAGAGCGTATTTATAGGGTAAAGTGGAAATGGGTACTTCCTTGGCGTGGAGCAATCATCGGGATCATGCTGCTGTAGTAGACCATGGTACTCCATATCGGCTTCTGGCCGATGTACTTGCCCGATATAGTACGAGATGCCTTGAGGCACAGGCTCTGGCCGTCCTTCAACAGGATCAGACCATGGCATGCTTCCGATGTACAATCCTCGTGCTAACAATGTTGGGTTGTAGACCACTGCAGCTACTCGATGCTCCAAGAGAAAACGTGTGGACCCTCCTCCTGTGACTCTTCTTTGGCTCTGTGTGGTTCCTTCCTCCTTGGACAACCTCCGTGACATCAATGGCACCTGACAAACACTCTAAACATGCAGAAATATGCAAAATCCTAACCTAATGCATCTTAGACCTACATGAGTAGAAATAAGAGAAGAACTAAGACCTAAATGCAATAATACAATCGTTAATGTCATGAAAGAGGCAGAATAAGGGTATGAAATGCAGGAATATCAGTGACTAGACCCAAAATCTATGAACTAGCTTGCTCAGGATCCTTTTACCTAAGAATCACTATCAAGGCCAAAACTTGATGTGATATGAAGCCTTGTTTGTTTACTAAAGTCAAGAGTTCCCTAACCTCATAAACCCATCTTTTATTTATAAAGTTTACTCATTTGCTCATTAAAACTATGTCTCTTACTTAATATTGCTAAAGTTTACTCTTTTACTTATTTATGATCTTGAGTGACACAACTCCTGATTTCATTAAGTTGCTAGTTGAAAGATCCCACCTTTATATGCTTGCTTGACTTAAATAATCATCCTAGACTGTATTGATATTAAACCAACCTCTAAATAGATTAATTAAGCCTCATCCACTTTACTACATCAGTCAATAGGTGACATGGGCATATTGACCAAGTAGGAATAAAAGCCTATTTATCAAGCAAGCTTGGTTATATTCAGATACATAAAACCGAAACGAACAGAAACCAAACCGAACCCATTTTAAAAAAAAATATCAGTTTTTATATACAATTTAATAACCGACCCAAACCCGATTTACACAGCCCCAACCCGATCCAAAAATTATAAATACCTGAATGAGGTCTTCACCTCTATACCCAAAGACCTGATACCTGAAAGAACCGACCCGATTAGGTCCGGGTTATCCGAATGCCCACCCCTAGATGGATGGAAATATATGCAGAAAGCAAAAAAGACACGTCATCCGACCCAGAAGTGTCGGGCAGGTCGTGTAAGAGGGGAGCGACCTCGACTGGAGGGAAGCCAGAGGTACTGAAAGGTCACCCGGGGAAAAATATGTAACCGGCTGAACAAAAAGCCCACCAAGGAAAGCAATGGTATATTCAGTAATATTCTATCCCCATGCTTGCATTACCCTTCCAAGGAAATATTTCGTGTGCAGTCCCCTCATGGTTCTCGTTTCTTTGCTTGCTTGCCCGCCTACAGTTTCAAGGATATATTTTTTATGCATTCCCTTTGGGGTTCTTGTTTCTTTGATTGATTGCGCATAACCCTTTCGGGGACATACTTTATTTTCATTCCCCTCAGGGTTCTTGTTTCTTTGCTTGCTTGCCTGCATCATTCTTTTGGGAATATATTTCGTGTGCATTCCCATCGGGTTTCTTGTTTCTTTGCTTGCTTGCATGCATTACCCTTCCATGGATATATTTCGTAGGCATTCCCCGCAGGGTTCTTGTTTCTTTGCATTCTGAAGACATATTTCATGTGCATTCTCATTGAGGTCCTTGTTTGTCTACTTGCTTGCCTGCATTACCCTTTCGGGAACATATTTCGTCTGCATTCCCCTCGGGTTTCTTGTTTCTTTGCTTGCATTACGCTTCCGGGGACATATTTCGTGTGTATTCCCCTCGAGGTCTTTGTTTCTTTTCTTGCTTGCCTGCATTACCCTTCTGGAAACATATTTTGTGTGCATTCCCCTCGGGGTTCTTGTTTATTTGTTTGATTGCTTGCAATACCCTTGCAAGGACAAATTTTGTGTGCATTCGCCTTAGAGCTCTTATTTCTTTGCTTGCTTGCATTACTCTTCTAGGGATATATTTCATGTGCATTCCCCTCAGAGTCTTTGTTTCTTTTTTTTTACTTGCCTACATTACCCTTTTGGGGACATATTTTGTGTGCATTCCCCCTTGGGGTTCTTGTTTCTTTGCTTGCTTGCCTGCATTATCCTTCTGAAGACATATTTTATGTGCATTCCCCTCAGTGTTCTTGTTTTTTTGCTTGCTTGCCTGTATTACCCTTCTGGGGACATATTTCATGTACACTTTCTTTGCCCTGGTATTACCCTTCTGGGGACATACTTCGTGTACTATCTATTGGAGCTTGTACACTCATACCATTTTCATCGTCGCATTAGTATTCATAAACATATTTCTATCAATGCAAATATCATATATCTTGCAGGGAAATTTACTTGACCACCTTGTCAGCTCCTAACTTAGCATTTCTCTCCTCCTTCCTTTTCACCAGCTCCCTTTGAGGACAGTTTCATTTCTTTAGCATGCTCCTCCTCGGACTTGCTTGCCTTCCAGGGTACTGTTCTTTAGGGAACAAGAGATTGCCTCTTTCAGGAGTTTCTCTTCTTACTTTTTGCCAGATCCCTCAGAGGACAGTCGTTCTTTTTTAGCATGTTCCCACATAGACTTGCTTGTCCTCCGGAGTACTGTTCCTCAAGTTTAAAATGGTTGGCAAAGAAAAGAATTTGTGCAGCTCTAAGTAATGAAGAAAAGGTGGTCTTCACAAAGAAGAAAGGAAATCAAATAATGAAGGCATCTAAGGGATAAAGAAAAAGGAAACTAGCCATGAAATAAAAAGAAGGGACAAAGCAAAGAAGTGAAGAAAGCAAAACCATTTGATAATCAAGGCAACAGAAGGAGTTCCCCCAAGAGCTTAAAATAAAGAGAGGTGATGTGTATGGTTTAAGAAGGCACTTTGCCTTGTGAAAATGGTAGAATATGAGGGACTTTGTTGGGTTTAGAGATAAATGGGTTAAGACCACTATTGGTACTTGGGTAGATGGAAGTTTGTCATTGTATGCATAGGTTGTTCTTTACCCTTAACATTTTGCTAAAATTAATTTATTTTCTTGAGAGATCCCTTGTTTTGAAACCACCATAAAAAATGAGATCATTTTCATATCATAATCTTATCCCTTAGCAAAATGAGTTACTTGATTTGCATAAACTTGATTCATGGTTACACTTAATGAATGTTAAAGGATAGGATTCTAAGAATGATTGTGTAGGCCAAGATTTTAGTACATTTCATGATGTGATGAGCATGTGATGCAGATGGTTATGCTACTTCAATTACTCAACCTACACTAGTCATTGTAGTACTGAGCTCTTATCAATCCAAAGGCTAATGTGAAAACACCAAGAATGCAATAGATACTCTAATTCAAGCATAAATAGAAAGATTGTTTAGGCTGTCAACCTAATGAGTCATCAACCAAACAAAACTAGCAAGAACAATGATTATGCAATGATCAAAGTAATCAAGACAAGTACTTAAGCAAATTCGAAATTCAATAAACTAAAAGCAAGGATCCTAGATGAGGTTATGGAGTTAGAGAGATTCAAACACAAAATCAAGATGATTTCAATCTCATAAACAATGCAGCAAAGCAAGTAATGCTAATTTCTAAGCATAGAATTCAACAATCAAGCAAGATAAACCAAATCCCTTGGTGATCTTCCCTTTACAAATACAACCTAGCAATAAATAATTCCCATTATTGCTAGACTCATTAGTAAGCATGTTCGATCAATTCTATCACGCCAAAATATCTTTTAGACAGTCAATCTCTTGAGCTAAGATTGATATATCCTCTAAAAGACAGGTTCAACATTTCATCAAATACTTGGTGGGCATAAGAGAAAGCTAAAATCTAAGTTTAAGTGATCAAGAGAAACCTAGCATCTAAACAGTCTAATAGAGAGGAATCAATGATAATAAGCACAAACAAACAGTGATCAAGCTATAGAATCCCCCTAATCTATCCCACCTAAGAGCCTCTAAGAGACTACTAACTAATCATGGTGAAAACCATCAAATCTATCTAGAAAGAATGGTTAAACATGATTAGGGAGAGACATTAAGAAAGATTAAGTATGGATGTGCAAAATGTTAAGACAAGGTCGACATCATGCTCTATGTGAGGCTTCTTCTGGTTCGGATGTCGGGTACCATGCTCGATGTATTGCTCGATGTGAAGACAAGGACTTTTCCTAAAGGTGTATGTCGGGCACCCCTTGCCCGATATCCTGCTCAATGTGGATCTGCGGTTGTTCCTGCAAGATTATATCGGGCACGCCTTGGCCAATGTGGTGCTCGATGTAAGTGTCCTGCCTCTTGGATATCGGGCATACTGCTCGATGTGATCTCCGATATGAACCTCTTCCTTGGCTAGTGGTAGATGTCCGCCATAATGTCCGATGTGCAGCCCGACATCAGATCCGGAAGTGTACTTCTTTGGCTATCTTTGGTTCTCCTTGGTTGGGACATCTTCTTGGATCACTTCCATTCTTCCACAATGTCTCCAACAGCTCCTTTGGTACCTAAAAACATTCCATATGCAAATAAAATGCAAATTATATCCTAAATGCAACATATGTCTATAAAATAACGAAAATTGGACAAATGACAAGGAAAACATGCAAGAAGAGACTAAAACATGTTCTAAATGCAGTCCAAAGGTGCGTCGTTTAACCAAGCAATACTAAAGATGTGTCGTTGAATCGAGCCGAACCAAGGGTGCATCGCCAAACCAAACCGAAGCAAAGGTGTCTCGTCAAACTCAGCCGAACCAAAGGTGCATCGTCGAACCAAGCCAAACCAAAGGTGCATCATCAAACTGAGCCGAAAAAGGTGCATCGTCGAACCGAGCCAAACAAAAGGTGCATTGCCAAACCGAGCCGAACCAAAAGTACATCGTCAAACCGAGCTAATCCAGTACAATGACTTTTCGAAAAAGCCTAAGCGATGACGAGAATAGCTCAAGATGAAGCATCAAACGTATGGGCCGAATCGGAGGCCTGATAGCTTGCATAATTATATAATTTTAGGCTTCATTTAGTATAGTTTTTCGTATTATTTCATATATTTTATAGTTCAAAGTGTTCCATTTATATTCATAATAAACTTAGAGTGCATTAGGATTTGGAAATGCATATCTTGTTGCATTTGGAGTGTATTTCAGGTCTTTATGAGGCTAAAGAGAACATGTGTAGAGTTGGGAATCAAGCTGAAGCAAGGAGGAGCGTTCAAAGGAGCTGGAGAAGTTTCTCATGTTTGTATTGAAGTGGGATGTCGAGCACCTGCTCGACACAAGAGCATATAAGTCACTATATCGGGCATAAAGCTGATACAAGAGTTTTTTTTTTTTTTTTTTATCTCTTTTGACTCAATTCCTCAAGTCTAAAATCATGTCATCATAACATTTGAGGTGTCAATCCAATCAGGGATGTGAATCAATGAGAATACATGAATTAATGCAAACTAAGCCAAGTAAAAGAGGTTGTTTAGAAGTCTAATGCCCTAGGTGATCAATCAACCAAGTGAAAGATGACAATAGACTAGAGTGCAAGGCAAGTAACTAAGCAATTTAAACTCTAGAAACAGAGCAAAAACAGAGCAAAACAGGGGATATTCGAATTTAAACAAGCAGGTATCTTAGGATGGAGTTATTGATCCTATAACGAAGCAGCAGTAAATCCTTGATGTGCAAATTCATCCAATAAAGCTAATCCTTCAGCATAGAATATTAACAAACAGATCAGTTCAATCTCTTGACAAAGATCTCTTTACTAACAACTTAACCAAAGTTAATTCTCATTAGTGATCAAGCAATTAACAAGCATGAAACATCAGTTCTATTAATCCAAAATAATCCCTAGTCATCCATTCTCATTTGTAAGGTAAGTAAATCTCCTAAATGATTAGTTCATGCATTTCATCAAACACATTTGGTGCAATGAAAACCTAGGTTCGAAATCTAAGTGATTTGCAAAGATCAAGCATTAAAAACACAAAGAAGGAAATGATCAATTAATATTAAACACTAAACATCAAGGATCAACCACTAAATCATCATGGATCTAATCCATCCTAAGAACCCTTGGAGAACTACGCAGAACACATAGATAACTTAGCAATAATCATAAATTCAAACAGAGAAAACATAATCAAAAGCAATAGAAGGATGATCAAAATCAGAAAATGCAAACTCTTAATTGAAACTCAAAATATTGCTTACAAACACTAAGAATTCGTGAAAAATCTTAAGAACAAGAGAGAGAAAATGTTTAGATCTCAAAAAGCATAAAAGATAAGATGACAAAAGATAAGATTAATTATTGATAAGGTTTGCTTAAATAGTCAAAAGATTAAGGCTGGTCAATGTGTCACTTAAATAGTCAAAAGATTAAGGCTGGTCAATGACCAAGACCAAACCAGAGAAAATCCAGAAGGAAGGTGTTCACCAGTGTCACACTGGGAAGTAGAAGCCGTAGCAAGTGCCCGGTGCAGATCCTTGAAACTTTGGGTCGATTGGCTCCAAGGTGTAGACGCCGGTGCAGGTGTCCGGTGTGAGTGCCATGAATTCTCAGGGCATTTGGCTCCAAGGTCTTCCTGCCGATGCAGGTGCCCGGTGCAACTCCTTGGATATCGGGGCATTTGACTCCAAGGTCTTCACGCCGGTGTGCTGCCCAGTGCGTGTGATTTTTCCTGCTCCTCTTCCTTTTGCTCTCTTCCATCCATCAACATGAACTCCACTTGATCAGAAGGTCTCCAAAGCTCCATAGTACCTGAAATAAACTCCAAATGCAACAAAACATGCTTTTCTAATCCTAATGCATACTAACTGATATTACCATATATTTTGCATATTTTGCATGCATTTAGGATAGTTTTTCATGCATTCATCTTGCATTATAGGATAGTTTGTTCCATTTGTTGCATTTTAGGTCCTAGGTTCCTTTGCATTCCATTTTGCATATTTCTTGCATAAATGCATCATTATCAGGTTGTTTGGGGCACTCTCGAGTTGAGGAGGTTATGTGGACGTGAGGAGGATCACAACAAAGCTCATGGACACTTGGAGAACTCAGCCGTGCATGCTAAGGACCCGAGATCGAGTAGCGGATCGAGCAAGGCAGGTCGATCTATACGAGATCGACCAGAAGATCGAATGATGCAAGCCGATTCAAGAGGAAGGATCGAGACCAAGATCGACAGAGGAAATCGATCTGGAGTACGGACGTGAATGACGCCATGCAGATCGAGAGCCAGATCGAGTTCCAAACCTGATCATCACAGGATCGACTCAAAGATCGACCGAAGCCATCTGACCCAAGAAGACGATTGAGCCAGAGATCGAGTGACCCGAGTCGATCCCAGACGAGCCTTATCCGTCCAGCTGTCTTTGGCGGCTAGCGAAGGGGGGACCAGTTAACGGTTTAGCCATTTTTGGCAAAAGGAGCCATCACTTTCTCTTATCTTCATTCTATCTTTTTGTTTTCTCTCTACCGATTTCGCCATTGTTGAACATCTTAAGCTTTTCGTGCTTTAAACCTTTGGATCTTTTAATATTAAGCAAGTTTTTCCTTTAATCGTTTGTTGATCATGCTTAGCTTTCTATCTATTGCTTTTCATTCGATCTTAACCATGAGTAGCGAGTAGTCTTTTTGGGTTTTCGGGGTTGAGGCGATTCAAAAGGGTTAAAAGGGTTTAAGTTTTGTGTTTTCTTTGTTCTTCATACCTTCTCTTCTAGGATCTTGGGGTCTTAAGGCTTAGAGAGCCTTGGAAAAGGTCTCTATGATTCCAAGGCTGTCTTACCTTGACAGGATTCAGATATCCTAGAAAACCAGATCCTAGAGACTAATTTTTCCTTTTCCACACGTCATAGTTGTAAAGGGGATCAGTTAGGTCATTATATTGAAATCTGTTTTCCTTGCTCTTCGATCTCTTTTTCCATCAAACGCCATGGGTTTGGAGAAGAGATTGAGGAATTGAACCATACCACACGCCATGGATGGTTCTTGTTTTGTTTTCAAGGCTTAGAGAAACCTCACAAGTGAGTAGATCTAAATGTTTTCAAATCAAAGCTTAAACCTTTGAGACCCTTGAATATGACCCTCGACCCTAAACCCTCCTTTTTAGTATTTTAAAACCTCTGTTAATCGTTTTCTTGTCATAAAGTTGCATCCTGTTCATTAGAAGTCATTTCCTTTAAGTTGTTTGTTAGATCGATCCATTCTGCTCGATCCAGTGCTCGATCCAGTGGTCGATTCACTGGTCGATTTTTAGTTCTTAGTAGCTTTGCATTTTAAATCTTCTGCTTGTTCCTAGTGGTAGTTAACCTTCTTCCAGGAATTTTAAAATTGTTTTGCATCTCATTTAGTCGTTGGATTTAGTTTTCCTTGATTCTACAACTATTTATCCGATTTGCTTAGATTTGCTTCATCCTTGCATTCTTAGTGTTCTTCCTGCTTCCTAGGTTGGATTGATTCCCCTTACTACTGTACTATATCATAACATGTGGTTTGGGCTTTGATAACCTCTTTGCTTGCATAGAAAAATCCTGTTATCAAATGGCGCTGTTGCCATCTTAGGATTGTTAGGAAGCATTAAGATTTGGTGTTTAGCAAAGACTAAGCCTTTTACTTTTATTGTGATTACTCATTGCTCTACCTTCTTGTTTGTGATCTCAGTTACATGAACTTATGCTCCAGGGGTGACAACAACTTACTTAAACCCCTGGACAATATTCACCAACTCGGTCACGCAAGACAAAGAAGAGCAAGAGAGCAAGCTCAAGCCTTTGAAGAGATTGTGCTAGCTGGTACAGTTGACTTTGAAAGTATGGCTGAGCAAGAACACCCTGAGGGACCTCCACCAGCTCACGGTGGTGTAGGAAGGGGCAATGGAAACCCCAACCACGCAGCTAGACCCCCACATATCATATGCGCTGGAGATGCTCCTAATACGCATCATAATCGCTTTGGGATCACTCCTCCTCCAGTCCAGAATAACAACTTCAAGATAAAGCCTGGATTCAACTATATGGTTCAGAATAGGAAATTCCACGGGCTGGCAATGGAAGACCCCTTAGAGCACCTTGACAACTTTGAGCAAGTGTGTGGGATGATGAAGATCAATGGGATCTCAGAAGATGCCTTCAAGCTACAGCTCTTCCCATTTTCTATCGGTGATAAGGCTAGCATTGGGAGAAGACACTTCCACAAGGCACCATTACTTCTTGGGCTGAATGTAAGAAAGCTTTTCTCTCAAAGTTTTTCTCAAGCACTAGAACTGCTCGGTTGAGAAGTGAGATTAGTGGCTTCACTCAAAGGCAGAACGAGACATTCAATGAAGCTATGGAGAGATTCAAAGACTATACCATTCAGTGTCCTCACCACGGCTTCAGTGAAGAGACTCTCCTAAGCACAATATACTGTGGAGCCTTACCAAAGATCAGAATGCTACTTGATACGGCAAGCAAGGGTAACTTCCTTGGTCAAGAAGTGGAAGAAGGTATGGAGCTCATAGAGAACTTGGCATTGAGTGATGGGAATTACGCCGAGGATTATAACCGAGCACCTAGAGGTTCCGAGCTTGAATCTCACAAGAAAGAGCTTAAGTCCCTCCATGAGAAGATATACAAGCTAGTGCTTGCAAACCAGAAGCACGTTCACTTCGTGGGAGAAGCCGAAGATGTCTTCGAGGAGTTAGAGTTGAGTCAAGAAGAAGCTAACTGGATTGCTGGTCAGAACTACAACAAGCCTCAAGGTTATTCTCAAGGGTACCAAGCCAACAACAATCTCTCATACAGGAGTACAAACGTTGAGAATCCAAAGGACCAGGTCTACCCCTCTCAGCAAGCAAAGCCCTTTGTACCTTACAACAAGGGTTTTCAACCGAATAGTGGCTTTCAAGGGCAGAGGCAAGGGAACTTTCAAGGTCAGCAGCAACAGCAAGGCAACAAAGGCTACACTCCTATGTTTCCTCCCGGCTTTGTTCCACAACAACAACAGATGCAACCGCCTCCTCAAGATCCGGTTCAAGCAATGTTTCAACAGTTGCTTCAAGGTCAAACTTCAACTAATCAGAAGTTTGCCGAGATGAACAACCGTCTAGACTCTTCTCTCACTGACATCTCTACACAGATCACTAATCTGAACAACAGGATCAAGCAGTTAGAGAAAGGGAAAGCTAGTACAAGCGGTCAAAACAGCTTACCGGGCAAGTGTGAGCAGAATCCGAAAGAGTATGCAAACGCTATCACCTTGAGGAGTGGTAAAGAGCTTCCGCCGAGAGTTGCACCTAAAGACAATGAGGACATTGTTTTCCAAGAAGGGGAGGGTAAGCTTTCAGTTGATGAGGAGATTACTTTTGATAATGTGTGGATTGAGAGACCAAGAAAGGACAAAGAAGTAGCCGTAGAGAAGAAAGTGGAGCAAGCTACTAAGGAGAAGGATGCTTATGTGCACCGTATGTACCGAAGCTTCCTTTTCCTGGCCGCTTCAAGAAACAGCTGATAGAGAAGCATAGACTCTTATTTGAGAAGCATCTAAAGGACGTTGAGATCAAGCTGCCTCTTGTGGATTGTCTTGCTATGATGCCGAAGTGTGCTAAGTTCTTTAAAGACACCCTTACGAAGAGGAACAAGGAGAGTAAAGAAGTCTTGGTGCTTAGTGAAGAGTGTAGTGCTATTATCCACAGAGAAATAGTGCCTAAGAAGCTAAGAGATCCAGGATCCTTCACCATTCCTTGCGCTTTGGGTCCATTGAAGTTTGAGAGCTGTTTATGTGATTTGGGAGCATGTATCAATCTCATGCCCCACTCTATAGCAAATAAGCTAGGTTTCACATGGTTCAAAGAGTGTAGGATCTCCCTTGTGTTAGCTGACAGAAGCGTAAGACTTCCAGTGGGTATGCTAGAAGATCTTCCAGTGAGAATAAGCGATGTCAATGTACCAACCGACTTTGTGGTGCTTGAGATGGATGAAGAGCCTAAGGATCCGCTTATACTTGGAAGGCCATTCCTTGCAACCGCCGAAGCAATCATTGATGTAAAGAATGGGAAGATCGCCCTGAACCTTGGCAAGAACATCAAGCTGGATTTTGATATCAATGAGGTCCTGAAGAAGCCGACCATTGAAGGACAAGCATTCTACATAGAAACGTTGGATGCTTTGGCAGATGAATTGCTAGAAGAGTTGGCACAATAGGATCACTTGAAGAGTTGACTAAGGAGAGAGGGGAGCACGACTTCTTAAGTGAGAAGACCCAAGAGTATGTCAATCTCCTCGATTCTAGGAAGGTTGTCAAAGAAGATGAAGGCGGATGCCTAGAGATCGATCAGGAAATCGAAAAGATCACTCGATCCAGGATAGCAATCGACAAGAAGATCGAGGAGGCTGGTCGATCCAGAGAAGAGAACGATGAGAAGATCGAGGGAAGCCAATCGATCAGTTCAGAGAACGAGTCAAGGACTCGATCTCCTGCTCGATCCATATCAAATCGAGTAGGTGAATCGAGTGAAGTTGCTCGATCCGGACCAGAACGAGTAGAAGATCGACTGGATGAATCGATCTCTGAGGGGACAACGGTTGAAGAAGGCAGTCTTAAGGCTCATGTCTCGGGTTCTAGGGAGGCTACTGAGGACGGGAACATCAACACAAGCCACGAGGAGGACTGGAGCGAGCTGCTAGCCCCAAAGGTGAATCTAAAGGAGCTCCCAAAAGGGCTAAGGTATGCTTTCTTAGGGCTTAATGAGACTTATCCCGTGATTGTGAATGAGAATCTGAGTGATGATGAGTTGCACTCGCTCCTAAATGAGCTGAGAAAGTATAGGAAGGCCATTTGGTACTCTCATAATGAAAACTCTTCTTCTATTGAACATCAAAGGCGTTTAAATCCGAATTTGAAAGAAGTAATTAAGAAAGAGATCTTGAAACTGTTAGAGGCTGATGTGATCTACCCCATCAGTGACAGCACGTGGGTATGTCCTGTCCACGTGGTGCCTATGAGGGGGGGGGGGGGGGGGTGGGGGTTCACAGTCATTAGGAATGAACAAGATGAATTGATACCTACTAGGACTATAACTGGTCACCGTATGTGTATAGACTATATGAAGCTTAATTCTGCTACTAGAAAGGATCATTTTCCTCTTCCTTTTATTGATCAGATGCTTGAGAGACTTGCTAATCATCCTTACTATTGCTTTCTTGATGGTTATAGTGGTTTCTTTCAAATACCAATCCATCCTAACGATAAAGAGAGGACGACTTTTACATTCCCCTATGGTACCTTCGCGTATCGAAGGATGCCATTCGGGTTGTGTAACGCACCAGCAACATTCCAATGGTGCATGATGTCCATCTTCTCTGATCTTATAGAGGAGATGGTAGAAGTGTTTATGGATGACTTCTCTGTATATGGTGCGTACTTTTCTGCTTGTTTGTTGAATCTTTGTAAGGTACTTAAGCGTTGTGAGGAGACAAACTTGGTTCTGAACTGGGAGAAGTGCCACTTCATGGTGAAAGAAGGGATTGTGCTTGGCCACAAGATATCAGAGAAAGGGATAGAGGTTGATAAAGCTATGGTTGAGGTCATGATGAGTCTTGAGCCGCTGGTTAATGTCAAGGGTATAAGGAGTTTCCTAGCTCACACGGGCTTCTACAGGAGATTCATAAAAGATTTCTCGAAGATAGCTAGACCCCTCACACGGCTGTTGTGCAAAGAAGCTAAGTTCGTGTTTGATGATGAATGTCTTCACGCTTTCAAGACCATCAAGGAGGCTCTTGTCATGGCACCTATAGTACAAGCACCAAACTGGAGTCTACCGTTTGAAATCATGTGCGACGCGAGTGACTACGCCATAGGAGCTGTTCTTGGTTAGAGGAAAGACAAGCGATTGCATGTTATCTACTACGCCAGTCGTACCTTGGATGACACGCAAGTGAGATATGCTACAACCGAGAAGGAGCTGCTGGCCGTTGTGTTTGCTTTTGAGAAGTTCAGGTCGTATTTGGTTGGCTCTAAGATTGTTGTATACACGGATCATGCTGCTTTGAGATACATCTACTCTAAGAAGGATTCCAAGCCGAGGCTCTTAAGGTGGATTCTCTTTCTACAAGAGTTTGATATGGAGATAAAAGACAAGAAGGGGATAGAGAATGGTGTTGCTGATCACCTCTCAAGGATGAGAGTCAATGAAGCTTTGCCATTAGATGATTCACTTCCCGAGGAGCAGCTAATGATGATCACCATGGCGGTATGTGAGAAGCTTGAAGACAAGTTTGAAGAGGTTTTGAGTTTTAAAGAAGAAGACTTGCCTTGGTATGCTGATATCGTAAACTAATTGGCTTGTGGAGAGGAGCCTTCTCATCTTGATCATTATCACAAGAAGAAGTTCATGAGGGATGTCTCCCATTACTTTTGGGACGAGCCATACTTGTACAAAAGAGGAGTGGAGAGCTTATATAGAAGGTGTGTAACAAGGGAAGAAGCTAAGGACATACTTCTACATTGTCACGACTCTTCATATGGTGGTCATTTCGCTTCTTTCCAGACCGCTACAAAGGTGTTACAAGCCGACTTTTGGTGGCCGTCGCTATTCAAAGATGCTCATGAGTTTGTTAAGTCTTGTGAAGCATGTCAAAGAGCTGGAAACATCACGAAGAGGAATGAGATGCCTCACGTGCCGATCTTTGAAGTTGATGTTTTTGATGCTTGGGGGATAGATTTCATGGGACCGTTCCCATCTTCTTACGGCAACAAATTCATCTTACTGGCGGTTGATTATATGTCTAAGTGGGTTGAGGCTATAGCTTCCCCAACCAATGATGCTAAGGTGGTGATAAAGCTCTTCAAGACCATCATATTCCCACGGTTTGGAGTTCCAAAGGTAGTGATCAGCGACGGTGGAAGCCACTTTATCAACAAGGTGTTTGAAAGCCTCTTGAAGAAGTATGGAGTGAAGCACAAGGTAGCAACTCCATATCATCCTCAAACTAGTGGGCAAGTAGAGGTGTCTAACAGGCAGATCAAGGCTACTAGAGAGGACAGTTGGGGCTACTAGAAAAGATTGGGCGGTCAAACTCGATGATGCTTTATGGGCTTACCGAACCGCTTTCAAGACCCCTATAGGCACGACTCCTTTGACTCTTCTCTACGGCAAGGCATGTCATCTTCCTGTTGAGTTGGAGCATAGAGCACTATGGGCAGTGAAGCAGCTGAACTACAACCTCAAGACAGCTCAGGAGAAGCGGTTGATTGAGCTACATGAGTTAGATGAGCTACGGCTAGAAGCTTATGAGAGTGCTAAGATCTACAAGGAGCGGACCAAGGTGGTTCATGACAAGACGCTTGTTCACAAGGAGTTAAGAGAAGGCAGTCTGGTGCTACTCTACGACTCGAGGTTGAAGCTGTTCCCGGGCAAGCTCAAATCAAGGTGGTGTGGACCGTTTGAAATCAAGGAAGTTCTTCCCTATGGAGCGGTTACATTGGTTGACAAAAGCGGGAATGCTTTCACGGTTAATGGGCACAGAGTCAAGCCTTACTTGGCGAGTGATTGCAGCAAGGAGAGCACCACAATGCTTCTCCAAGACCCACCTCAGGCCTAAACCAAGTAAAGTCTAGCTAAAGACGTTAAAGAAAGTGCACTTGGGAGGCATTCCCATGTCTATCTTGTACATATTCTTGCTTTATTTTTATTTCAGTTTTATACTTTTATTGTCTAAGTGTGTAGGTGAAAGAATAAGGGATTATAAGCCATGATCATGAAGTCAAAAGAGGCGAGAAGGGCTAAGTGTAGGCTAGAGATCGAGTGCTAGATCGACTAATATTGGCTCGATCATTACTAGATCGAGTCAGTGAATCGAGAGGAGTCATTCGATCTAGATGAGATCGAGTAGACAAATCGAGTGGATCGGTCGATCACGAGAGGATAAACCACCTATGCGTTAGCTTGAAAAGCAAACGAGGTGTGGATCGACCGGTTCACTCGATCTTAGAAGATAGATTGATCAGTCTACTCGATCTGCCACTCGATCTAAGCCAAAACGACCCCCAAATCGATTATGTGGCTCGATCCAACAGCCTAGTTGACCAAAAGTCAAGGAACGAGAGGATACAATCGAACTAAGACTCGATGCAATTTGAATCGAGTCCCTGATCGATCAAACCTCTCGATCCTAGCCAACATGGGCATGAGATCGAGTCCTAGATCGACCAAATGGACTCGATCTCGTGCCGAGGTAACAATTTATTTTCCCTCTTTTCTTCTTTCCCTCTTGTTTTTAAATTCAAATCTTGGTCAAGGCAAGCATCTTTGACCAAGAAAGATGTGCCTTGACCAAGCTTTTTGTCAGAAACCACCTATGCATGTGTCCAAAGATTGTTGTATTTATAACCTCTCTTGCTGTCTTTGTATCTTCACTTTGCAAACCCGATTTTCACAAAACAGAAAGAGAAAGTGAGCGAGTTTGAGTTTTTAAGACTTGTGCATTTTATTTTCCTGTCATACAGGGGTATTTTGGAATTTGCTTGGTTTGCTTGATTAAATTTTTTCAAGAAAATCCTTTTTGTTATGATTTAGTGAATGATTTGCTAGAGAATTAGGAAAATTCTTAGATCTAGCTAGATATTCGGAAAAATTCTAGATTTAATAATTTTTCTGGATTTTCTTCTCTACTATCTTGCTATAATTTTTATAAATTCCCTAAAATCAAGGGTAATAGTTAGAAGTTTTTCTTTCTTGCGTAGCCTTTCTCTCAATATTCGCCGCCTTTGCTCATTCTCTTGCTTGAGAATTGTGTTTCAGGTACCATGGCTCCCAAGAGAACAAGAGAAGAGACAGCACAAGAAGGAGAAGCTCAAGAAGTGGTTCAGGAGAGGGTTAAATGGACCAAAAAGGAAAAGCAAGCCTAGAAAAGGCTGGAAAGGCTTAGGTTCGATCCCACGAAGTTTGCAAGCAGAGATCTGTTGGCTAAGATGGGGATCTTGGGAGATTTCGATCAGCTTCTCAAGAACCTAGGGCTCCGATGTTTATCTCGTATGGATTGTCCAACATATCCCTAGGCGAAAATCAATTTCCTAGCCACCTTGGAGATCACGTATGAGAACCCGAGTCTTTATACTCCTTCCCAAGGCCACATCACCTTCAAGATCAGGCGTCAAGCTTATCATCTCTCGATCCAGGAGCTTTGTCAAGCCTACGGTTTGAAGGCTAATGCTAAACAAGTGGAGTTTCCCTCTTTCACTCAAGCTAATGACCTATGGGATCTCATAAGCAACGATGACTACAAGGCGAACACGGCAAAAATCAAGAGAGTAAGGAATCCGGTGCTAAGATACACACTCAAGTTGATCGCCAACACCTTCAGTGGACGGTCTGTGGCTCCCACAGTCACCAAGAACGAGCTTTGCTTCTTGTTCCAAGGCGTTAAGCATCTGCTTTGTGATCCTAAGGAGAATGACGAGCCGATGGAAGACGAGCTCAGCGACGATGTGAACTACGGATGCATCTTAGCCACCTCCTTGGTGAAGTACAAGGCGTATGCCTTGCAATGCAAGGCGAGCTCAGCTTTGATTGGAGGCTTCCTCATGCCTATGTTTGTGCAAGCCAGAGTGCCACTTGCTGACTTTGTACCTGTCGCGGAGAGAGCCTACATGGACGAGATCTACATGAGAAACACAGACAGCTTGGGACGCACGCCAGCCGAGGGTTTCTATGCCTACTTATTTATCGACTGTGAGAATGAGAAGAGAGTTTGCATCTTACCGAATAAGGAGGAAACCAAGCTGCAAGGATTTGGCAACATCGAGTTCTTGCCGAGTGTAGAGGAGTGCTTTGCACCTCTAGGAGGAACAGCTGCTCCCGGACTAGCCTCTCGCCCACGGTCAGAGTTGCCTACAACAGATGCTGAGATGCCCGAGAGCTTTGTCCTTCCCAAGCTTGACTTTGAGCCGAGGACTAAGGCGGAGAAGTTCCTTGCTTCTGTCGTAGAGATGCAAAGGAAGGTGAACACATGGCAGAGTAAGATGATTAAGAAACATGCTCAGAAGATCAAGTAGCTTAAAGGCAACTCCCCCAAGGCATCTTCAAGTGAAGAGGTTGAGCAACCCGAGAATAGGAGAAGATCCACCGGTGGGATTGTGATCCGTGAGCCCCAAGGCAATGAGTGATATAACTGTATATTCCATGCATTTTGCATACATATAATTTAGTTTCTCATGCATTTACGTTGCATATTAGGTTAGTTTGCATCACTTTAGGTCCTAGAGTGTCTTTGCACCAGCATTCGCATGTTTCGTGCATTTTGCATCACAATCAGGTTGCTTTCGGTTACTTTGGAGCTATGGAAGATTCGTGGACGTGCTGAGTGATAACAACTTTCTTTGCAAGGGTGAGGATGCAATGAGGCTATCAAAACTCAAATGCAACACTTAGGTTGTAGTACAGTATGCAAGTGAGAGTCAATCCATTTCTAGGAGCTAGGAAGATCAAAGAGAATGCAAGAGCAGTGTAAAGCTAAGCGAATGACAGGCGATATTGTGAAAATCCTAAAAACTATGTGCAACGACAAAATAGAATGCAAAACTATTTTAAAATTACCAAGAGTGATTGAACTACCACGAGGAATAAACAGAATAATTAAAATGCAAGGCTATGAATTAACAGAAATCGACTAGTGGATCGACCACAAGATCAACCACTAGATCGAGCAGTTTGGATCGATCTCGTCTAAAAATGCAAGTATGAAGTAACTAATGACCAGGATGCGGCAAATATCAAGCGAATGATTAACAAAGATGTAAGAATGCTAAGAAAGAAGGGTCTAGGGTCGAGATTCATGGTAGGGGTTTCAAAGGTCCAAGCTTGGTTTGAAAACTCTAGATCTACTTACTTTGTGAGATTCTCTATGCCTTGAAAACAAAACAAGACCCATCCATGGCGTGTGGTATGGATCACTCTCTCATTCTCTCCTCCAGACCCATGACGTTTGGTGGAAAAAGAGATTGAGAGGCAAGGAAAACAGATTTCAACCACGCGGCTTAACTAGTCCTCTAAACTACCATGGCGTTTGGGAAAGAGTAACTAGCCTCTATGATGTGATTTTCAGAGATCTCTGGATCCTGTCAAGGTAAGAGCTCTCTCTGATCATAAAGATCTTGGCGTGAGACTCTTTAAGCCTTAAGAACTCAACATCTTAGAAAAGAAAGCCATTAAGAACAAGAAAACACCAAGCTTTGAAAACCTTTTCGACCCCGTGAATCTTCTCAACCCCGAGACCCAAATGAAACTACCCACTACACATTAAATAAACTAAGCAAAGCATGAAGAATGAAACGATAAACATAAGAACAATGGATTAAACTTAAACGATTCAAAATATTCAATAACAAAGCTCAAAGTCTAACAATGGCGGATCCTCTCCAAAACCAGAGAGAAAAAGCATAAAAAGATAAGAAATGAAAAGTGTGTGGGAAAATTTATCGCCGCCTTCCCAAAATGGGAAAACAGCTCGATGGTCCCCCCTCGCTAGCGGCCAAAAACGGTTGAAAGGACAGAGATCGACTTCGGGATCGAGTGGCTCTCTCGATCACTTTCGGACATCGTGTCTTCTACTCGATCTTCTTCGGCGGATCGAGTATTGCATCCGATCTTGGTATCGATCTTCGGTCGGATCGAGTGGTGGACTCGATCCGGCTCTCGCTCTGCATGGCGTCATTTACGTCCGTACCACTTGATCGATTGCTCCACTTGATCTTCGTCTCGATCATTTTCCTTGGATCGCCTGGGCTTCTCGATCTTCTGGTCGATCTCATCTAGATCGACCTGGCATGCTCGATCTGCTCCCCGATCTCTGGTCCTTAGCAAACATCCGACGTTCCAAGAACCTCCACAACAGCTTCCGCACGTCCACGAACCTCCACGACTCCAAAGTAGCCAGAAACAACCTGAATATGATGCAAAATACAAGGAACATGCGTATGCTGGTGCAAGAATGCTCTAGGATCTAAAGTGATGCAATCTAGCCCTAAGGTGTGTGAAAAGCTAACTTATATGTATGCAAAATGCATGCAATATGTAGTGACATCAACTCCCCCAAACTTACTTCTTGGTTGCCCTCAAGCAACAGAAAATAAGAAAGGAAGAGAGATTTTAAAACAAACGAGGGGTTTTAAGCTTCTTGCAAAGGTGCCTTTCAAATGAATCAATCTCAATGTCCTAGTTACTAGTTCTAAAATGCAATGCGCACACTCATACTCCAAAGAACTTAGCCATACTCATCACACAAATAAATTCAGATCATGACTCTCCTATTCCTAATAATCAAAGAAACTCATTCTTTAACATTCATTAAAGACCGAACCATGAATCAAACTTATGCACTTTAAAGCAGAACACATTTGGCTAAGGGTGCAGGCTATGAGCATAGAATGATCTCATTCGAAAAAGGTTTTTACTTAAAATAAGGGTTTCTCTCAAAAAATGGCAAGAACTTTATGCATAATGCTAAAGGTGAAGGCAATTGATGCATACATGATCAGATTCTCATCTACCCATGTAAACTAACAATGATCCTAAACCCCTCTCATTTATTATCTTTTAAGCTCACTCACCACTTAAAATCTTCCATTTTCTCAAAGCAAAAGCTTAGCATTCCCCAATCCAAAACAGAAAGCATTTTTTTACTCTTTAGGCTAGTGAAAAGGTTGAAAATAATTTGCTCTTTACATATTTCTTATTGGTAGCTCTCTGTTTATTTAATTTATATATATATTTTTTTTCTTTTCTTTTATTTTGGCACTTAGGCTCTTTTTTTTTCTTTTTATTTTTATTTTGAGAGAGCTATCTTATGAAATTATTAGAGCATAAAAATTTTTAAACACAAACCTTTCACTTAAAACTTTTTTTTTTCTTTCAAATACCAAACACTTTTGAAACCGAGAGCATATAAACATGAAAACAACCCCTTAAACCCCCAAACTTATTCTAAGCCTAAGTCTAGCTTCAAAATGCAAAGCTAGCAAACATATGAGAACCTAATCATGTCGCCTAAACCTAACACTTTATGCTAAGTTCAAACCGGAAAAAAGCCTCACAATGATGTCACACACGAAAACTTGGCTTCAAAGAAAGGTAAGGGTCTAGGTGGGAGTTCTACTTAGGCTCACAAAGAGTGGTAGAAGGAAGAAGAGCCTAAATATTTTAAAATCCATGTGTTCATTTTCAAATGCATAAGGATGATAATTGAAATTTCAGATTAAGGTTTTCACTTATTAGGACAAGTTTCAAATCATGAGTGTTCAATTCAAGTCACGAAAATCATAGCAAGTGATCCAAGCATGGTAAGAACTTACTTTCAAAGTATGAGCAAAGCATTAGAGAACTACTAACTAGGGCATTGAAACAATTCATGAGTTTAAAACACCTTTTTAAGAAAATCTTTAACCCCTTATGCGAATGTGAACAACCTAGATGCTTTAAAATTCTAGACTCAATCCTAAAATGCTTAATGAGATGAATGCAACTACATGAATTTTTGTGAAAATTTTAAAAATTTTACCAATTTTTCATGCAATGAAGACTCAAGGATGCTAAAGAGAAAATAAGATCAGAATAAACATGTCAAACCACACACACACTCCCCCAAACTTGCTTGACACCGTCCCGGTGGCAAACAAATTCAAAGGAGCACCAAAACACAAAGCAAAAAGAAGCAAACATGAGCGGTATGTACAATGGAAGAAGGTTGTTACCTCGGGTCTAGTCTTGGCTGGAACTTGAGGATGTTCCAGAGGAGCTAGATGCTACGGCTTTGCCTTTGGAGCCTGGCTCTTGAAGAGAGAGACGCGCCGGTTGAATGTTGCTGCCTTGAGTCTCACGGATGACAACCCCACCGGTTGAAAGCCTCCTCTTCTCGGGTTGTTGAACCTCTTCACTTGCAGCTTTCTTAGGCGAGCCTCCTTGAAGCGATTTGACCTTCTTGGCAAGTTTCTTGAGCATTTTGCCTTGCCATTTGTTGATTTTCCTTTGCATCTCCACAACAGATGCTAGGAACTTCTCCGTCATGGTTCTCAGCTCGAAATCAATCTTGGGAAGGGTGTAAGCCTCGGGCATCTCATCTTCCGTGGCTGGGGACTCAGACCTTTGACGTGGAGCAATCGTTGGGGCAGGTTTCCTCCTAGAGGAGCAAAGCACTCTTCTACGGTCGACAAGAACTCGATGTTCCCAACACCAAGAAGCTCGGTCTCGTCCTTGTTTGGTAGGATGCATACTCTCTTCTCGTTTTCGTCATCGATGAAAAGATAAGCGTAGAACCCTTCTGCTGGCGTGCATCCCAAGCTGTCGGTATTCCTCATGTAGACCTCATCCATGAAAGCTCTAGCCGGGACGGGTGTGAAATCGTGTATAGGTACGCCGGCTTGTATGAATAGAGGAGTGAGGAAGCCGCCAATGAAAGAAGAGCTTGCCTTGCACGCAAGGCATAAGCCTTGTACTTCACCAAAGAGGCAGCAAGTACGCATCCATAGTTCACCTCGTCGCCGAGTTCATCCTCCATAGGCTCTTCATTCTCCGCCGGATCACACAACAAATGCTTCACACCTTGGAACAAGAAGCAAAGCTCGGTCTTCATGACCGTGGGAGCAACTGACCTTCCGCTGAATGTGTTGGCGATCAGCTTCAAGGTGTACCTAAGCACCGGGCTTCTCACTCTCTTGATTTTGGCGGTGTTGGCCTTGTAGTCTTCGTTGCTGATCAGGTCCCAAAAATCGCTTGCTCGCGTGAAGGAGGGGAACTCGATCTTGGTGGCGGCTGCGTTGAGACCATATGCTTGACACAGCTCGGGGATTGAGAGGCTGAAGGCTTGACGTCCAACCTTGAAAGAGAGACGGCCTTGTGAAGGAACGGGGGCGCTAGGGTTCTCGTAACGAAACTCCAACGTGGCAAGGAAGTCTATTGTCACTTCTGGAATGCTTGGGCAATCCATTCGTGACAGACATCTTAGGCCAATGTTCTTGAGGAGTTGGTCGAAATCTCCAAGTATCCCTAGCTTGAACAGCAGCTCCCGGTCCGCAAACTTAGTAGGCTCGAACCGAAGCCTTTCCAGCCGCTTCTTATCCCTCTTCTCGTCCTTACTCCATCGAACCCTCTCTTGAACAGCCACTTCCTGACCTTCTACTTCTTGTGCCGTCTCCTCTCTCGTTCTCTTGGGGGCCATCGTGCCTGAAACAAGTTTCTCAAGCAAGGTAATGAGCAAAACGGCGATCAGATGAGAGAAGAAGAAAGAAAAAGAAGAAAGCTTATACTTAATACCCTAGAATTTTGGGGAATTTATAAAAATTATAGCAAAATAATAGAGAATCAAATCTAGAGATACTAGAAAATCCAGAATTTTTTCTATTATTTAGCTAAATTTAAAAATTTAAAACCGCCCTAGCATCTAAAACAATCAATTGTGAAATAAAAGGAGATTTTCCTAAAGATTTTTATCAAATATCCGAAAATACATTTTGCAAAGATTGTTAAACAAATAACTTTCACTCTCTTTGCTTAAAAGCCCGAGAAAACAAGAATGAGAGAGTGTGAAGTTGTTGAAAACATTTAAAGGCTAACAAGAAACAAAACTATGGGTAAAAGAAGTGGTTTTCTGACAAAAGTCTTGGTCAAGGCACATCTTTCATGGTCAAAGATGCTTGCCTTGACCAAGTTTTGAATTTAAAAACTGGAGAGAAAAGAATAAAGGAGGGAAAGAAAATGTTACCTCGGCACGAGATCGAGTCCCTTTGGTCGATCTAGGACTCGATCTCATGCCCATAATGGCTTGGATCGATTGGCTCTCTCGTTCCTTGAGTTTTTGAAATTGCGACTAAGTCCTCATGATCGAGCCATGCTATCGATTCAGGGGTCGATTCAGCTTGGATCGAGTGGTGGATCGAGTTGACTAATCGATCTGTCTATGAGGGACTATCCCGAGAGAAATTAGATCGGTCGATCCATTTTTGGATCGATCAATCTAAACTCCAAGAATTTCCCGAGACATTTTAGATCGAGTTCGTCACTCGAGCCAGGATGAGTCGATCTAGCACTCGATCTCTAGCTCATATACTCCCGTTTCTTACTCCTTTTGGAACTCGGATCATGGCTTGCGTCTCCCATACTTTTTCCTACACACTCACTAGACAAAAACATAAAACTGGAAAAAGAAATAAATTAAAAGTATGTACAGGATAGACATGGGAATGCCTCCCAAGTGCGCTTTCTTTAACGTCTTTAGCTAGACTTTACTTGGTTTAGGCAGATGGTGGGTCTTGGAGAAGCATTGAGGTGCTCTCCTTGTCAAATCCACTCGCTATGTACGGCTTAACTCTGTGCCCGTTCACTGTGAATGCATCTCCACTCTTGCCGACCAACGTGACAGCCCCGTAAGGTAGTACTTCCTTGATCTCATACGGACCGCTCCACCGTGACTTCAGCTTTCCTGGAAAGAGCTTGAGCCTCGAGTTGTAAAGCAGCACCAAACTCCCTTCCTTAAGCTCCTTAGGTACCAGCTTCTTGTCATGAGCAGCCTTGGTACGTTCCTTGTAGATCCGAGCGCTTTCGTAGGCATCCAGCCTTAGCTCATCAAGCTCGTGCAGTTGGATCAAACGCTTCTCCTGAGCCGTCTTCAGATCAAAATTCAGCTGCTTCCCTATGCTCCAGCTCAACAGGAAGGTGACAGCCTTTACCGTAGAGAAGAGTGAAGGGAGTGGTACCAATAGGCGTCTTGAAGGCAGTCCGGTACGCCCACAAAGCGTCATCTAACTTTATAGCCCAGTCCTTCCGAGTAGTCGAAACTGTTCTCTCGAGTATCGCCTTGATCTGACGGTTAGAGACCTCTACATGGCCACTCGTTTGAGGATGGTAAGGCGTAGCTACCTTATGCTTCACACCATACTTCTTTAGCAGATTTTCAAACAGCTTGTTGATGAAATGGCTCCCTCCGTCGCTTATCACCACCTTGGGAACTCCAAAGCTCGGAAAAATAATGTTCTTAAAGAGCTTGATCACCACCTTAGAGTCGTTTGTTGGGGAAGCAATGGCCACAACCCACTTAGAGATGTAGTCTACAGCTACGAGTATGAACTTGTTGCCGTATGATGAAGGGAACGGCCCCATGAAGTCTATGCCCCACGCGTCAAATACATCTACCTCGAAGATAGGAACTTGAGGCAATCTCGTTCCTCTTAGTGATATTCCCTGCTCTTTGACACGCCTCACAGCTCTTCACAAACTCGTGTGCATCCTTGAAGATAGACGGCCACCAGAAGCCAGCTTGCAACACTTTCGTAGCAGTCTTGAACGAAGCAAAGTGTCCTCTGTAGAAAGAGCCATGGCAGTGAAAGAGAATGTCCTTGGCTTCTTCTTTCGTAACACACCTCCGGTATAAACTGTCTACGCCTCTTTTGTACAGGTAGGGGTCATCCAAATAGTAGTGGCTCACGTCTCTCATGAGCTTCTTCCTATGGTAGTTGTCAAGATGCGACGGCTCCTCACCACATGCCAAGTAGTTCACAATATCCGCGTACCAGGGAAGATCTTCCTCCTTGAAGCTCAGAACTTCCTCAAACCGCCCCTCTAAACTCCCACAAACAGCCGTAGTGATCGCCATGAGTTGTTCCTCGGGGAGAGAATCGTCTAAAGGGAGAGACTCGTTGATCCTTAACCGAGAGAGGTGGTCAGCAACGCCGTTCTCTATTCCTTTCTTGTCTTTGATCTCCATGTCAAACTCCTGGAGTAAGAGGATCCATCTTAAAAGCCTCGACTTAGTGTCCTTCTTGGAATAGATGTAGTGTAAAGCTGCATGATCTGTGTAAAATATGGTCTTGAAACCCACGAGGTAAGCTCTGAACTTCTCAAAGGCGAATACAACCTCTATTAGCTCCTTCTCAGTAGTGGTGTACCTCGTTTGCGTGTCATCCAAGGTTCTTGAAGCATAGTATATCACGTGCAGCTTCTTATCCTTCCTTTGGCCTAGAACAGCTCCCACGGCGTAGTCACTAGCATCGCACATAATCTCGAATGGGAGAGTCCAATCTGGTGCTTGCACTATAAGCGCGGATACTAGAGCTTCCTTGATTGTCACGAAAGCTTGCAAACACTCCTCAACAAAGACGAATTCAGCCTGCTTGCACAACAGCCGAGTGAGAGGGCGTGCAATCTTAGAGAAGTCTTTAATGAAATGCCTGTAGAAGCCGGCGTGTCCCAAGAAGCTTCTCACCCCTTTTACGTTAACTGGCGGCTCAAGACTTGTCATCACATCAATCTTTGCCTTGTCGACTTCAATACCCTTCTCTGATATCTTATGTCCAAGCACGATCCCCTCCTTAACCATGAAGTGGCATTTTTCCCAGTTGAGCACCAAGTTTGTCTCCTCACAACGCTTTAAAACCCAGCAAAGATTCAACATACACGCAGAAAAGGACGCACCATAGACCGAGAAGTCATCCATATACACCTCTACCATCTCTTCTATTAGATCGGAGAAGATCGACATCATACACCGCCGAAACGTAGCCGGTGCGTTACACAACCCGAATGGCATCCTTCGATACGCGAAGGTACCATAAGGGCATGTAAAGGTCGTCTTCTCCTGATCGTTGGGATGGATTGGTATTTGGAAAAATCCACTATATAGAAAGCAATAGTAGGGGTGATTAGCAAGTCTTTCAAGCATTTGATCAATAAAAGGCAAGGGAAAATGATCATTTCTAGTAGCAAGATTAAGCTTCCTATAGTCAATACACATACGGTGTCCAGTAATAGTCCTAGTAGGTATAAGCTCATCTTTGTCATTCTTAACGACCATGATCCCTCCCTTCTTAGGCACCACGTGTACGGGAGAAACCCACGTGCTGTCACTTATGGGATAGATCACGTCAGCCTCTAAAAGCTTAAGAATCTCCTTCTTGACAACCTCTTTCAAATTTGGATTCAAACGCCTCTGATGTTCTATAGAAGAGGCGTTCTCATTATCCAAGTGAATCCTATGAGTGCAAAGCATTGGTGAAAGGCCCTTGATGTCACTTAGAGAGTACCCAATGGCCTTCCTATACTTTCTCATCTCAGTTAAGAGTGATTGAAACTCATCATCACTCAAGTTTTCATTTACAATCACTGGATAGGTTTCGTTAAACCCTAAGAAAGCATACCTTAGCCCTTTTGGGAGCTCCTTAAGGTCCACCTTTGGGGTTAACAGCTCGCTCCAATCATCCTCGTGGCTGTTTCTGTTGTTCTCCTTCTTAGAACCTTCCTTAGGACCCGAGATATGGCCTTTGAGGCTGCTTTCTCCAACCGCTATCCCTTCTGAAATCGAGTCGTCAAGTCGATCTTGCTCTCGATGTCGTCTAGATCGAGCAGTTTCGCTCGATTCATTCACTCGATTTAATATGGATCGAGTGAGGGATCGAGACGCTGAGTCGATTTCCAGATTAGACCCCAAATTGATCGGAAGGCCTTTCTCGATCTCGGACTCGATTGTTTTCCTGGATAGATCACATTGCTCGATCTGACTGTCGATTGCTGCACCGGATCGAGTTGTGCTCTTGATTGTCTTGTCGATTTGACTCCTAGATCGAGTAATGTCAGCGATCTTGGAGTCGATCTCTAGGCTAACGCCTACATCTTCAAGCACAACTTTCCTCGAATCAAGCAAATTGACGTACTCCTGAGTCCTCTGATCCACATAACTAAACTCTCCTGGCTCCTTAGTCAGTGCCAGCTTCAAATGATCTTCCTGAGCCAACTCTTCCAGCAACTCATCCGCTAAGGCGTCCAATGTATCAATGTAGAAAGCTTGCCCTTCTATCGTAGGCTTTTTCAAAACCTCATTGATATCGAAGTCTAGCCTTATATCTTTACCCAAGTGCAAGGCAATATTCCCGTTCTTGACGTATATTATGGCGCCGGCGGTAGCTAAGAAAGGTCTACCGAGAATGAGTGGATCCTTTGGATCTTAATCCATTTCCAACACAACAAAGTCTGTAGGCACGTTCACTCCACTGATTTTCACTGGCAAGTCCTCAAGCAATCCTACGAGTAACCTCACACTCCTGTCAGCTAGTACCAACGAGATTCTACAGTCCTTGAAACGAGTAAAGCCGAGTTTCTTTGCCACGGAATGAGGCATCTGATTTATGCTAGCTCCGAGATCACAAAGGCAACTTTTGAACTCCAAAGGACCTAAAGCGCAGGGTATAGTGAAGGTTCCAGGGTCTCCCAACTTCTTAGGGACTATTTCCTCGTGTATCACAGCACTACACTCCTCACTTAGAACAAGCACTTCCTTACTTTTCTTATTCTTCTTCACGAGAGTGTCTTTGAAGAATTTTGCGCATTTAGGCATCATTGCAAGGCAGTCCACGAGAGGTAGCTTGATCTCTACGTCCTTAAGATGCTTCTCAAACAAGACTCTATGCTTTTCTATTAGTTGCTTCTTGAAACGGCCAGGAAAAGGCAGCTTAGGTACATACGGTGGAGGTACATAAGCATCCTTCTCCTTAGTAGTTTGCTCTGCTTTCTTCTCAACAACCGCTTTGTCTCCTCTTCTTGGCCCTTGAATCCAGACATTGTCAAAGTTGATCTCATCATCAGCGGAAAGCTTACCCTCCCCCTCTTGAATTACAACGTCCTCGTTGTTCTTAGGAGTAACCGTAGGTGCTAGCTCTTTGCCGCTTCTTAACGTGATGGCGTTGGCATATTCCTTAGGATTCTGTTCACACTTGCCCGGTAGGCTATTCTGACCACTTGTACTCGCCTTCCCCTTCTCTAGCTGCTTGATCTTGTTGTTTAAGTTGGTGATCTGAGTAGAGAAGTCAGTGAGAGACGAGTCTAGACGAGTGTTCATCTCGGCAAACTTCTGGTTTGTAGAGGCTTGCCCTTGAATCAATTGTTGGAACATAGCTTGGACAGGATCAACTTGTTGTTGCATCGGTTGTTACTGCTGAGGTACAAAGCCCGGAGGGTACATTGGCGTATAACCCTTGTTTCCTTGCTGTTTTCCTTGGAAGTTGTTCTGCCCTTGCCCTTGGAAGCCACCACTTAGCTGAAAACCTTTGTTGTAGGGTACGAAAGGCTTTGCTTGCTGAGCAGGGTACACTTGATCCTTAGGGTTTGCTACATTGGTGCTGCGGTATGAGAGATTGTTGTTCTGGTTGTAACCTTGTGAATAGCCTTGAGGTTTGTAGTTGTTTTGACCCGCCACCCAATTGGCTTCTTCTTGGCTCAACTCAAGCTCCTCTTGGCTCTCATCCGCTTCACCAACAAAGTGAACATGCTTCTGATTTGCCAAAACAAACTTGTCAATCTTCTCCTGTAATGATTTCAACTCTTTCTTGTGAGACTCTAGCTCAGAACCTCGTGTTGCACGGTCATAATCTTCAGCATAGTTGCCGTCACTTAGTGCTAAGTTCTCAATCAGCTCCATGCCTTCTTCTACCTCTTGACCAAGGAAGTTCCCCTTACTGGCCGTGTCAAGCAACAACCTTATCTTTGGTGAAGCTCCGCGGTAGATAGTTCTTAGAAGAGTCTCTTTGCTGAAGCCGTGGTGAGGACATTGGATAGTACAGTCCTTGAATCGTTCCATGGCTTCATTGAAAGTCTCATTATTCCTTTGCGTGAAGCCGCTAATCTCGCTTCTCAGCCTTGCCGTTCTGGTGCTAGAGAAGAACTTTGAGAGGAAAGCCTTCTTACACTCGGCCCATGAAGTGATGGTGCCTTGAGGAAGTGTTTTCTCCCAATGTCTAGCCTTGTCTCCAAGAGAGAATGGAAAGAGACGCAGCTTGAAAGCATCTTCGGATATGCCGTTTATCTTGATAATCCCACATACTTGCTCGAAATTGTCAAGGTGCTCCAAGGGATCTTCCATTGCTAAACCGTGGAACTTGTTGTTTTGCACCATGGAGATGAAACCTGGCTTAATCTCGAAGTTGTTGTTTTGTACAGGAGGAGGAGTGATCCCAAACCTATTGTGATGAGTATTAGGAGCATCTCCGGCTCCTATGATCCTTGGGGGTCTAGCCGCGTGTTGGGGGTTTCCATTGCCCCTTCCCACTGCCCCGTGAGCTGGAGGAGGTCCCTCTGGATGCTCGTGTTCAGCCATAGCTTCAAAGTCAACCAAACCGTGCTGAACAATCTCCTCAAAAGCTCTAGCTTGTTTTCGTACTCTTCTTTGCCGTGAATGACCAAGTTGATGGATGTTGTCCAAGGGTTGAAGTAGATGGTTGTCTCCCCTGGAACGAAGATGCATGTACCTAGAAGAAACACGTTTGAGAGTAGAGACATTAGTAACTTAAACATAGTAAAGCGTAGTCTTTACTAAGCTCCAAATCTATATGCTTTCTAACACTCCTAGAATGGCAACAGCGCCATTTTGATGTTACTGCATATTACATACATTTTGCATACACATTAGTTAGCTTTTCATGCATTTACATCACATTTTAGACTAGATTGCATCACTTAGAGTCCTAGAGCATTCTCGCACCAGCATACGCATGTTCCTTGCATTTTGCATCACATTCAGGTTGTTTCTGGCTACTTTGGAGTCGTGGAGGTTCGTGGACGTGCTGAAGCTGTTGTGGCGGTTCGTGGAAGCTCGGATATTTGCTAAGGACCAGAGATCAAGGAACATATCGAGTATGGCAGGTCGATCTAGGGTGAGATCGACCAGAAAATCGAGAAGACCAGGCGATCCAAGGAGATTGATCGAGACGAAGATCGAGTGAAGCAATCGATCAAACGGTACGGACGTAAATGACGCCAGGCAGAGCGAGAGCCGGATCGAGTACACCACTCGATCCAACTGAAGATCGATACCAAGATCGGATGCAACACTCGATCCGCCGAAGATGATCGAGATCCAGATCGAGTTGAAGACACGATGTCCAAAGATGATCGAGAGAGCCGCTCGATCCCGGAGTCGATCTCTGTCCTTTCAACCGCTTTTGGCCGCTAGCGAGGGGGGGACCATCGACTCGTTTTCGTCATTTTGGGAAGGCGGCGACGTCCTTTTCCCACACAACTTTTCATCCTTATCTTTTTTATGCTTTTCTCTCTGGTTTTGGAGATAATCCACCATTGTCGAACCTTGAGTTTTTCTTGTTTTTGTAATCGAATCGTTTGAGTTTAATTTAGTTTTCTTTTCATGTTCATCGTTTCTTTCTCCATGCCTTGCTTGATTTATCTTATGTGTAGTGAGTAGTTCATTTCGGTTCGGGGTTGAGAGGATCGAAGGGGTTAAAAGGGTTTCGCTCTTGGGTTTTCTAGTGTTTTAATGGCTATCTCTTCTAGGGTGTCGAGTTCACAAAGCTTAAAGACTCTCACGCCAAGAGCTTTATGATCCGAGAGGTTCCTTACCTTGACAGGATTCAGGGACCTCTGAAGATCACACCCTAGAGACTAGTTACCCCTTCCCAAAAGCCATGGAAGTTTGGGGGACTAGTTAAGCCATTCGTTTGAAATCTGTTTCCCATGCCCTTCAACCTCTCTTTCCACCAAAAGCCATGGGTTTGGAGGAGAGGATGAAGGAGTGATCTATACCGAAAGCCACAGATAGATCTTGCTTAGTTTTCAAGGGTTAGAGATTCTCACAAAGTGAGTCGATTTAAAGTTTTCAACCCAAGTTCGGACCTTTGAGACCCCTGACCATGAATCTCAACCCTAGGCCCTCTCTTTTAGCATCTTTACATCTTCTCTTGTCATTTGCTTGATCTTTGATAGCATCCTGGTCGTTAGTTTTACTGTTCTTGCATTTTTAGACGAGATCGATTGTTATTGCTCGATCTAGTAGTCGATCCCATGGTCGATCCACTAGTCAAATTTTAGTAATTCGTAGCTTTGTCCTTTAATTATTCTGTTTGTTCCTCATGGTAGTTTGATCATTCCTGGTAATATTAAAATAGTTTGCATTTCATTTAGTTGCTGCATCTAGTTTTTAGAGATTTTCTCAAAACCTTTCTTGTTTCGCTTAGATTTGCATAGTCCTTGCATTCTCCTTGCTTTTTCTATCATCCTAGGTGTGGATTGACTCTCCCTTGCAAAGAAATTGCTTATCACATTTGATAACAACTTTCTTTGCAAGGGTGAGGATGCAATGAGGCTATCAAAATTCAATTGCAACACTTAGGTTGTAGTACAGTATGCAAGTGAGAGTCAATCCATTTCTAGGAGCTAGGAAGATCAAAGAGAATGCAAGAGCAGTGTAAAGCTAAGCGAATGACAGGCGATATTGTGAAAATCCTAAAAACTATGTGCAACGACCAAATGGAATGAAAAACTATTTTAAAATTACCAAGAGTGATTGAACTACCACGAGGAACAAACAGAATAATTAAAATGAAAGGCTATGAATTAACAAAAATCGACTAGTGGATCGACCACTAGATCGAGCAGTTTGGATCGATCTCGTCTAAAAATGCAAGTATAAAGTAACTAATGACCAGGATGCGGTGAATATCAAGCGAATGATCAACGAAGATGTAAGAATGCTAAAAAAGAAGGGTCTAGGGTCGAGATTCATGTTAGGGGTTTCAAAGGTCCAAGCTTGGTTTGAAAACTCTAGATCTACTCACTTTGTGAGATTCTCTAAGCCTTGAAAACAAAACAAGACCCATCCATGGCGTGCGGTATGGATCACTCTCTCATTCTCTCCTTCAGACCCATGGCGTTTGGCGGAAAAAGAGATTGAGAGGCAAGGAAAACAGATTTCAACCACGCGGCTTAACTAGTCCTCTAAACTACCATGGCATTTGGGAAAGAGTAACTAGCCTCTAAGATGTGATTTTCAGAGATCTCTGGATCCTGTCAAGGTAAGAGCTCTCTCTGATCATAAAGATCTTGGCGTGAGACTCTTTAAGCCTTAAGAACTCAACATCTTAGAAAAGAAAGCCATTAAGAACAAGAAAACACCAAGCTTTGAAAACCTTTTCGACCCCGTGAATCCTCTCAACCCCGAGACCCAAATGAAACTACTCACTACACATTAAATAAACTAAGCAAAGCATGAAGAATGAAACGATAAACATAAGAACGATGGATTAAACTTAAACGATTCAAAATATTCAATAACAAAGCTCAAAGTCTAACAATGGGGGATCCTCTCCAAAACCAGAGAGAAAAAGCATAAAAAGATAAGAAATGAAAAGTGTGTGTGGGAAAAGTTATCGTCGCCTTCCCAAAATGGGAAAAACAGCTCGATGGTCCCCCCTCGCTAGCGGCCAAAAACGGTTGAAAGGACAGAGATCGACTTCGGGATCAAGTGGCTCTCTCGATCACTTTCGGACATCGTGTCTTCTACTCGATCTGGGTCTCGATCTTCTTCGGCGGATCGAGTGTTGCATCCGATCTTGGTATCGATCTTCGGTCGGATCGAGTGGTGGACTTGATCCGGCTTTCGCTCTGCATGGCGTCATTTACGTCCGTACCACTTGATCGATTGCTCCACTCGATCTTCGTCTCGATCATTTCCCTTGGATCGCCTGGGCTTCTCGATCTTCTGGTCAATCTCATCTAGATCGACCTGCCATGCTCGATCTGCTCCCCGATCTCTGGTCCTTAGCAAACAGCCAACGTTCCACGAAACTCCACAACAGCTTCAGCACGTCCACGAACCTCCACGACTCCAAAGTAGCCAGAAACAACCTGAATATGATGCAAAATGCAAGGAACATGCGTATGCTGGTGCAAGAATGCTCTAGGATCTAAAGTGATGCAATCTAGCCCTAAGGTGTGATGTAAATGCATGAAAAGCTAACTTATATGTATGCAAAATGCATGCAATATGTAGTGACATCACTGAGGCTTGTGAAGAGGTTCGTGGACACTTGGAGAAATCAGGATTGCACGCTAAGGACCTGAGATCGAGCAGCAGATCGAGGACCGGATTGAGCTTCCAACCCGATCAGCACAAGATCGACTCGGGGATCGACCAAGAGCCGCTCGATTCAGGACATGATCGATTGCCAGATCGAGCTTCGTGATCGATCCCAGACCAACCTTATCCGTCCAGCCAGTTTTTGGACCGTAGCAAAGGGGGGGGGGGACCATTTGCGGTTTGGCCATTTTAGGCAAAGACCAACGATCTCTTTCAATATCGCGTTTTGTCGACTACTTTTCTATCTTCTCTCTCGTTTTAGGCGATTCGCCATTGTTAAACTTCGAGCTTTTTCTTGTTTTTACTTTTGTATATTGAATCGTTTAAGTTAAATCAATCGCCTTTCATGTTTAGTTCTTCGTTTATTGCATTTCGTACGGTTTATTTCATGAGTCGCGAGTAGTTTCATTGGGTTTTGGGGTTGAGAGGATTCAAGGGGTCGAAAAGGTTTTCAAGCTTGGTGTTTTCTTGTTTTTAAAGGCTTTCTCTTCTAGGATGTCGAGTTCTTAAGGCTTAAAGAGTCTCATGCCAAGATCTTTATGATCAGAGAGAGCTCTTACCTTGACAGGATCTAGAGATCTCTAAAAATCGCATCCTAGAGACTAGTTACCCTTTCCCAAACGCCATGGTAGTTTAGAGGACTAGTTAAGCCGCGTGTTTGAAATCTGTTCTCCTTGCCTCTCAATCTCTTTTTCCACCAAACGCCATGGGTCTGGAGGAGAGAATGAGAGAGTGATCCATACCACACGCCATGGATGGATCTTGTTTAGTTTTCAAGGCTTAGGGAACCTCACAAAGTGAGTAGATCTAAAGTTTTCAAACCAAGCTGAAACCTTTGAAACCCCTGAACGTGAATCTCGACCCTGGACCCTCCTTTTAGTATTTCTTAGTCTCTGTTGATCATTCGCTTGTTGTTTGCTTGCACCTTGGTCATCAGATTCGCTTTCGCTTAAACTGCCTTTTAGATCGATTGCTTTTGGTCGATGTAGTGGTCGATCCCGTGGTCGATCCACTAGTCGAATTTTAGTAATTCGTAGCTTTGCATTTTAATCATTCTGTCTTTTTCTCGTGGTAGCTAGCTCGTTCCTGGTATTTTTAAAATAGTTTTGCCCTGCTCTTAATCATTGCATCTAGTTTTTAGGAATTTCATAAAACTGTCCATCATTTTCTTAGTTTTACAAGATCCTTGCATTCTCACTGATCTTTCTAGCTCCTAGGATTTGATTGATACTCGCTTGCATACTTTACTACAACTAAGTGTTGTATTTGAGCTTTGATACATCATTGCATACACACTGCAAAATTCTAGCTATCAAATGGCGCCGTTGCCATTCTAGGAGTGTTTAGAAAGCATTGAGATTTGGGGTTTAGTAAAGACTAAGCCTTTACTTTGTTTAAGTTACTAATTTCTCTACTCTCAAACGTGTGTCTTTCAGGTACATGAATCTTCGTTCAAGGGGAGACAACAATCTACTTCAACCCTTGGACAACATTCATCAACTTGGTCATTCACGGCAACGAAGAGTACAAGAGCAAGCTAGAGCTTTTGAGGAGATTGTTCAGCACGGTTTGGTTGACTTTGAAGCTATGGCCGAGCACGAGCATCCAGAGGGACCTCCTCCAGCTCACGGGGCAGTGGGAAGGGGCAATGGAAACCCCCAACACGTGGCTAGACCCCCAAGGATCATAGGAGCCGGAGATGCTCCCAATACTCATCACAATAGGTTTGGGATCACTCCTCCTCCTGTACAGAACAACAACTTCGAGATCAAGCCGGGTTTCATCTTAATGGTGCAAAACAATAAGTTTCATGGGCTAGCAATGGAAGATCCCTTGGAACACCTTGATAACTTCGAACAAGTATGTGGGATGATCAAGATAAACGGCATATCCGAAGATGCTTTCAAGCTACGTCTCTTTCCATTTTCTCTTGGAGACAAGGCTAGACATTGGGAGAAGACACTTCCACAAGGCACAATTACATCATGGGCCGAGTGTAAAAAGGCGTTTCTCTCAAAATTCTTCTCTAGCACCAGAACAGCACGGTTGAGAAGCGAAATCAGCGGCTTCACTCAAAGGAACAATGAGACGTTCAACGAAGCCATGGAGCGGTTTAAAGATTACACAATCCAGTGTCCTCATCACGGCTTCAGTGAAGAGACCTTACTCAGCACCATCTACCGTGGAGCTTCACCAAAGATTCGCTTGTTGCTTGACACGGCTAGTAAGGGAAACTTCCTTGGTCAAGAGGTAGAAGAAGGCATGGAGCTGATTGAGAACTTAGCATTGAGTGACAGCAACTATGCTGAGGATTACGACCGTGCTCCGAGAGGTTCTGAGCTAGAGTCTCATAAGAAAGAGTTGAAATCCTTGCATGAGAAGATTGACAAGTTGGCTTTGGCAAATCAGAAGCATGTTCACTTTGTTGGTGAAGCGGATGAGATCCAAGAGGAGCTTGAGTTGAGCCAAGAAGAAGCCAATTGGGTGGCTGGTCAAAACAACTACAAACCTCAAGGATATTCACAAGGCTACAACCAAAACAACAATCTCTCATACCGTAGCACCAATGTGGCGAACCCTAAGGATCAAGTGTACCCTGCTCAGCAAGCAAAGCCTTTCGTATCTTACAACAAAGGTTTTCAGCCGAGTGGTGGCTTCCAAGGGCAAGGGCTGAACAACTTCCAAGGACAACTGCAAGGAAACAAAGGTTATACGCCAATGTACCCTCCGGGCTTTGTACCTCAGCAGCAACAACCGATGCAACAACAAGTTGATCCTGTCCAAGCTATGTTTCAACAACTGATTCAAGGGCAAGCCTCTACAAACCAGAAGTTTGCCGAGATGAACACTCGCTTAGACTCGTCTCTCACGGACTTCTCTACTCAGATTACAACCTTGAATAATAAGATCAAGCAACTTGAGAAGGGCAAGGCAACATCAAGCGGTCAGAATAGCTTACCGGAAAAGTGTGAGCAGAATCCCAAGGAATACACCAATGCCATTACGCTAAGGAGTGGGAAAGAGCTAGCACTTACGGTTACTCCCAAGATCAACGAGGACGTTGTGATTCAAGAGGGGGAGGGTAAGCTTTCAGCCGATGATGAGATAAACTTTGACAATGTTTGGATTCCAGGACCAAGGAGAGGTGATAAAGCGGTTGTTGAGAAGAAAGCAGAGCAAACTACTAAGGAGAAGGATGCTTATGTACCTCCACCGTATGTACCAAAGCTACCTTTTCCTGGCCGTTTCAAGAAGCAACTCATAGAGAAGCATAGAGTCTTATTTGAGAAGCACCTTAAGGACGTGAAGATCAAGCTACCTCTCGTGGACTGCCTTGCAATGATGCCTAAATGCGCTAAATTCTTCAAAGACACTCTCGTGAAGAAGAATAAGGAAAGCAAGGAAGTGCTTGTTCTAAGTGAGGAGTGTAGTGCTGTGATATACAAGGAGATAGTCCCTAAGAAGTTGGGAGACCCTGGAAGCTTCACCATACCTTGCACTTTAGGTCCTTTGGAGTTCAAGAGTTGCCTTTATGATCTCGGAGCTAGCATAAATCTGATGCCTCATTCCGTGGCAAAGAAGCTTGGCTTTACCCATTTAAAAGATTATAGAATCTCGTTGGTTCTAGCTGACAGAAGTGTGAGGTTACCCGTGGGTTTGCTTGAGGACTTGCCAGTAAAGATCAGTGGAGTAAACGTGCCTACGGACTTTGTTGTGTTGGAAATGGATGAAGAACCAAAGGATCCACTCATTCTCGGTAGACCTTTCTTAGCCACCGCCAGAGCTATCATAGACGTCAAGAACGGGAAGATTGCCTTGCACTTGGGTAAAGATATAAGGCTGGACTTCGATATCAATGAGGTTTTGAAGAAGCCTACGATAGAAGGGCAAGCTTTCTACATTGAAACGTTGGATGCTTTAGCGGATGAGTTGCTGGAAGAGTTGGCTCAGGAAGATCATTTGAAGCTGGCATTGACTAAGGTGCCAGGAGAGTTCGGCTACGTGGATCAGAGAACTCAGGAATACGTCAACCTGCTTGATTCAAGGAAGGTTGTGCTAGAAGATGAAGGCGTTAGCCTAGAGATCGACTCAGAGATTGACAGCATTACTCGATCCAGAAGTCAAATCGATAGTCAGATCGAGGAGGGTGATCGATCCAGGAAAACAATCGAGTCCAAGATCGAGAGAAGCCTTCCGATCAGTTTGGGGTCTAATATAGAGATCGATTCTGCGTCTCGATCTCTCACTCGATCCACATTAAATCGAGAGAGTAAATCAAGCGAAACTGCTCGATCCAGACGACATCGAGAGCAAGATCGACCTAACGACTCGATTTCAGAAGGGACAGCAGTTGGAGAAAGCAGCCTCAAAGGCCATATCTCGGGTTCTAAGGAAGGCTCCAAGGAGGAAAACAACAGCAACAGCCACGAGGATGATTGGAGCGAGCTGTTAGCCCCAAAGGTGGACCTTAAGTAGCTCCCAAAAGGGCTAAGGTATGCTTTCTTAGGGCTTAACGAAACCTATCCTGTGATTGTGAATGAAAACTTAAGTGATGATGAGTTGCACTCGCTCTTAACTGAGTTGAGAAAGTATAGGAAGGCCATTGGGTACTCTCTAAGTGACATCAAGGTCCTTTCACCAATGATTTGCACTCATAGAATTCACTTGGATAATGAGAACGCTTCTTCTATAGAACATCAAAGGCGTTTGAATCCTAATTTGAAAGAGGTTGTTAAGAAAGAGATTCTTAAGATTTTAGAGGCTGACGTGATCTATCCCATAAGTGACAGCACGTGGGTTTCTCCCGTACACGTGGTGCCTAATAAGGGAGGGATCACGGTCATTAAGAATGACAAAGATGAGCTTATACCTACTAGAACAATTACTGGACACCGTATGTGGATTGATTATAGGAAGTTTAATCTTGCTACTAGAAAGGATCATTTTCCCTTGTCTTTTATTGATCAAATGCTTGAAAGACTTGCTAATCATCCCTACTATTGCTTTCTTGATGGATATAGTGGATTTTTCCAAATATCAATCCATCCAAATGATCAGGAGAAGACGACCTTTACATGCCCTTATGGTACCTTCGCTTATCGAAGGATGCCATTTGGGTTGTGTAACGCACCGGCTACGTTTCAGCAGTGTATGATGTCGATATTCTCCGATCTAATAGAAGAGTTGGTAGAGGTGTTTATGGATGACTTCTCGGTCTATGGTGCATCCTTTTCTGCGTGTTTGTTGAATCTTTGCAGGGTATTAAAGCGTTGTGAGGAGACAAACTTGGTGCTTAACTGGGAAAAATGCCACTTCATGGTTAAGGAGGGGATCGTGCTTGGCCATAAGATATCAGAGAAGGGTATTGAAGTCGATAAGCCAAAGATTGAAGTAATGACAAGCCTTGAGCCGCCAGTTAACGTCAAAGGGGTGAGAAGTTTCTTGGGACACGCCGGCTTCTACAAGCGCTTCATCAAAGATTTCTCTAAGATTGCACGCCCTCTCACGCGGCTGTTGTGCAAGGAGGCTGAATTCGTCTTTGATGAGGAGTGTTTGCGAGCTTTCGTGACCATCAAGGAGGCCCTAGTATCCGCGCCTATAGTGCAAGCACCAGGCTGGACTCTACCTTTTGAGATTATGTGTGATGCTAGTGACTATGCCTTGGGAGCCGTTCTAGGCCAAAGGAAGGATAAGAACTTTGGATGACACGCAAACGAGGTACACGACTACAGAGAAGGAGCTATTGGCGGTTGTATTCGCCTTTGTGAAGTTCAGGGCTTACCTCGTGGGTTCCAAGACCATTGTTTACACGGATCACGCGGCTTTGCGTTATATCTATTCCAAGAAGGACAATAAGCCGAGGCTTTTGAGATGGATCCTCTTACTCCAAGAATTTGACATGGAAATCAGAGACAAGAAAGGGATAGAGAACGGCGTTGCTGACCATCTCTCTCGGTTAAGAATCGACGAGTCTCTCCCTTTAGACGATTCTCTCCCCGAGGAACAACTCATGGCAATCACTACGTCTGTTTGTGGGAGCTTAGAGGGGCAGTTTGAGGAAGTTCTGAGCTTCAAAGAGGAGGATCTCCCGTAGTACGCGGACATTGTGAACTACTTGGCATGTGGGGAAGAGCCTTCGCATCTCGACAACTACCATAGGAAGAAGTTCATGAGGGACGTGAGCCACTACTATTGGGATGAGCCCTATTTATACAAGAGAGGCGTTGATAACTTGTACAGAAGATGCATGACAAAGGAGGAAGCAAGAGATATCATCTTCCATTGCCACGGTTCTTTGTATGGCGGGCACTTCGCTTCATTCAAAACCGCCACTAAGGTCTTGCAAGCCGGCTTCTGGTGGCCGTCCATCTTCAAAGACACCCATGAATTCGTGATGAGTTGCGAAGCTTGTCAAAGAGCAGGGAATATAACTAAGAGGAATGAGATGCCTCAAGTCCCCATATTTGAAGCAGACGTCTTTGACGCGTGGGGCATAGACTTCATGGGGCCATTTCCTTCATCATACGGTAATAAGTTCATACTCGTAGCTGTTGACTACGTCTCTGAATGGGTTGAGGCCATTTCTTCCCCAACAAACGATTCTAAGGTGGTGATCAAGGTCTTTAAGAGCATTATTTTCCCAAGGTTTGGAGTACCCAAGGTGGTGATAAGCGACGGAGGGAGCCATTTCATCAACAAGCTGTTTGAAAATCTGCTAAGGAAGTATGGCGTGAAGCACAAGGTAGCTACGCCTTACCATCCTCAAACGAGTGGCCAAGTGGAGGTCTCTAACCGTCAGATTAAGGCGATTCTTGAGAGAACAGTTGGGACTACTCGGAAGGATTGGGCGGTGAAGTTAGATGACACTTTGTGGGCCTACCGGACTGCTTTCAAGACACCCAACGGTACTACTACTTTCACTCTTCTGTACGGTAAAGGGTGTCACCTTCCTGTTGGGTTGGAACATAGGGCGTTGTGGGCTGTGAAGCGGTTGAATTTTGATCTGAAGACGGCTCAGGAGAAGCGGTTGATCCAGTTGCACGAGCTTGATGAGCTGAGGCTGGACGCTTACGAAAGCGCTAGGATCTACAAGGAGCGTACCAAGGCTGCTCATGACAAGAAGCTGGCACCTAAAGAGCTTAAGGAAGGGAGTTTGGTGCTGCTATACAATTCAAGGCTCAAGCTCTTTCCAGGGAAGCGAAAGTCACGGTGGAGCGGTCCGTATGAAATCAAGGAAGTATTACCTTACAGAGCTGTCACGTTGGTGGGCAAGAGTGGGAATGCATTCACAGTGAACGGACACAGAGTTAAGCCATACATGGCGAGTGCTTTTGACAAGGAGAGCACCTCAATGCTTCTCCAAGACCCACCATCTGCCTAAACCAAGTAAAGTCTAGCTAAAGACGTTAAAGAAAGCGCACTTGGGAGGCATTCCCATGTCTATCTTGTACATATTTCTGTTTTATTTCTCTTTCAGTTTTATGTTTTTATCTTCTGAGTGTGTAGGAACAGGTAATAGGGATCGCAGGCAAAGATCTTAGATCCAAAAGGAGTGAGAAGGGGCGAATATCGACTAGAGATCGGGTGCTAGATCGACTAATCCTAACTCGATCTTTACTAGATCGAGTTAGTGAATCGAGAGGAGTTAGTCGATCTAGACGAGATCGAGTGACAAGGTCGATCTAGATGAGCACGGATCGATCGGTCCCATCTAGATCGACCGATCTAAAATGTCTCGGGAAATTCTTGGAGTATGGATCGATCGATCCAAAAATGGATCGGCCGATCTATTTTCTCTCAGGGAAATCCTTCAAAGACAGATCGATTACTCGACTCGATCCATCACTTGATCTAAATCGAATCGACCCCTGAATCGAGAACATGGCTCGATCATGCGGACTCAGCCTAGTTGACCAAAAGTCAAGGAACGAGGGAGTATAATCGATCTAAGACTCGATTCTAGTCCAATCGAGTCACTGATCGATCAATTCTCTCGATCCAGCCATTATGGGCATGAGATCGAGTCCTAGATCGACCAAAGGGACTTGATCTCATGCCGAGGTAACAAAATTTTTTCCCTCCCTTTCTCCTTTCTCTCGCTTTTTAATTTTGAATGGTGGTCAAGGCAGGAATCTTTGACCACGAAAGTTGTGCCTTGACCACCTTTTGTCAGAAAACCACTTTCACCACCCATGGTTTTAGATTTTTATTGCCTTTAAGTTTTCAACAATTTTACACTCATTTCTATTCCTACGAGTTTTTAATCAAGAGAGAGTGTTCTTCCTCTTTTCCCAAAGGCATTTAGCTCTTACCCTCGATCTTGCAAGGTATTCCAAGAGTTTTAATTAAATCTTTTCAATATTTCCTTTTATAACTGCTTGATCGATTTAAGTTGCTAAGGGTTTTATCGATTTTTTTTTTTAGTAGCTAGAAATCAGGAAATATCCTATCTCTAGATTTTCTTTTCCTTTATCTAGATACAATTTTTACCCCCCAAAAATCTAGGGTGTTAGTTGTAGATTTTTCCTTCTCGCTAGTCTCTTTCTCGATTTCTCGCTGCCTTTGCTCACTCTTTGTTTGAGAATCGTGTTTCAGGCACCAATGGCACCTAAGAGAACCAGAGAAGAGGCTGCACAGAGAGAAGATGAACAACGAGTGGTTCAGGAAGAGGGAACTCAACAAGTTCAAGAGGAGGAACCTCAGCAAATTCATGAGAGGACCCGTTGGACTAAGGAGGAGAAGGCAGCGAAGAAGAGGCTAGAGATGCTGCACTTCGAGCCTACTAAGTTTGCGAGCAGAGATTTGCTGGAAAGGATGGGTCTCCTAGGGGATTTTGACTCCCTTCTACAAAACATGGGGCTTGCTTGCCTTTCAAGGATGGACTGTCCAACATATCCGCAAGTGACAATGGATTTCCTCTCTACCTTGGCGTTCTCCTATGAGAATCCAAGCCTCCCAACTCCCTCTCAAGGGCATCTCAGCTTCAAGGTCAAGAAGCGGTCCTATCACCTTTCCATTGAGGAGCTTTGCCAAGCATACGGACTCAACGCCGCAGCTAAGCAAGTGGAGTTTCCGCCTCTTAAGGACGCCAGCATCATATGGGACGTGCTTTGCGATGAAGAGTACAAAGCCAACACGGCTAAAATCAAGAAAGTGAGGAATCCCGTTCTGAGGTACACACTCAAGTTGTTGGCAAACATCTTCAGCGGACGAGCCGTGTCTCCCACGGTGACGAAGACCGAGCTGCGTTTCCTCTTCAAGGGATCAAAGGGATACTATGCAGCAGCGAAGAGGAGAACCATGATCCGCTTATGGATGACCTCGGGAATGATGTCAACTACGGGTGCATTCTAGCCTCCTCCTTGGTGAAGTACAAGGCTTACGCTCTTAGATGCAAGGCGAGCTCAGCTTACATTGGAGGGTTTCTCACGCCGCTCTTCATCCAAGCTGGTGTACCACTTCAACGGTTCGAGCCTTGCGCGGACAGGTCATTCATGGACGAGACTTACATGCGAAATACCGATAGCTTGGGACCTACGCCAGCTCCAGGATTCTTCGCTTATCAGTTCTACGATGACGGAGGTAAGAAGAACGTTTGCATCTTACCAAACGTCGAGGAGACTAACTTGGATAGCATTAGTACGATTCAGTTCTGCCCAACACACGAGGAGTGCTACGCCCCACTTGGTACGACAATGATGCCCATTCAGTCCACACGAGAGCAGTCAGAATCACCACCATCAGATGGCGCAATGCCAGCCCACTTTGAGCTTCCGAGAATGGACTTTGAGCCGCGGATCAAGGTTGAGAAGTTTCTTGCCTCAGTGGTGGAGATGCAGCGGAGGATCTAAGTGGCAAGGAAAGATGATCAAGAAGCTTGCCAAGAAAGTCAAGGCGCTTCAAGGAAGCTCATCCGCGAGGTCTAAGGGGTCAAAGAGTGAAGAGGTTAACCAGCCCGAGAAGAGGAGGAGGTCAACTGGCGGTATTGTCATCCGTGAGCAGCAAGGAACCGCACAACAAGCTCGACATTCCGTTCATGGTTTCCCCACCGAGGATAAAGGCAAGCTCATAGCCCGACACTCCTCTATCACGAGCAGCTCCGTTGGAACATCCTCAAGTTCGAGCCGAGTCTAGCTCCGAGGTACCAAACGACCTACCCTTGTATATACCGTTCATATTTTCTTTCTTTTTTGCATTGTGTTTTGAGCTCCTTTGGATTTGTTTGCCACCGGGACGGTGTCATTCAAGTTTGGGGGAGTATGTGTGTGGTTTGACATGTTTATTCTGATCTTATTTTCCCTTTAGCATCCTTGAGTCTTCATTGTTAAAATTTTTTTTAGAAAAATTCATGTAGTTGCATTCATCTTGTTAAGCATTTTAGGATTGAGTCTAGAATTTTTAAGCATCTAGGTTGTTTACATTTGCATAAGGGGTTAAAGTTTTCTTAAAAAGGTGTTTTAAGCTTATGGATGGTTTCAATCTCCTAGTTGGTAGTTCTCTAATGCTTTGCTCATACTTTGAAAGTAAGTTCTTACCATGCTTGGATCACTAGTTTTAATTTTCGTGACTTGAATTGAACTCTCATGATTTGAAACTTGTCCTATTAAGTGAGAACCCTAACTTGAATTTTTAAATATCATTCTTATGCACTTGAAAATGAACACATGGATCTTAAAAATATTTAGGCTCTCTTCTTCCTTTTACAACTCTTTGTGAGCCTAAGTAGAACCCCCACCTCGACCCTTACCTTTCTTTGAAGCCAAGTTTTTGTGTGTGACATCATTGTGAGGCCTCTTCCGGTTTGAACTTAGCATAAAGTGTTACGTTTAGACGACATGATTAGGTTCTCATATGATTGCTAGCTTTGCATTTTGAAGCTAAATGTAGGCTTAGGATAAGTTCGGGGGATTATTGGGGTTGCTTTCGTGCTTATATGCTTTCGGTTTCAAAAAGAGTTTGGTATTTGAAGTAAGAAAAAAGTTTTAAGTGAAATGTTTTATGCTTAAAAATGTATAATGCTCTAATAATTTCAGAAGATAACTCTTTCAAAATAAAATAAAATAATATAAGAGCCTAACTGCCAAAAATAAAAAAAAAGAAAAAAAAAGAGGAAAAAAAAATAATATAAGAGAGTTATCGATAAGAAAGAGTTAAAGAGCTTAGTATTTTCAAACCTTTTCACTAACCTAAAAGAGTTAAAATGCTTTCTGTTTTGTTTTGGGGATTGCTAAGCTTTTGCTTTGGGAAAAAGGGTATACTCTAAGTGGTGAGTGAGCTTAAATAAAAATAAATGAGAGGGGTTTTAGGATCGTTGTTAGTTTATATGGGTAGATGAGAATCTGATCATGTATGAATCAATTGCCTTTACCTTTAGCATTATGCATAAAGTTCTTACCATTTTTGAGAGAAACCCTTGCCTTAAATAAAAACCCTTTTTCAAATGAGATCATTCTATGCTCATAGCCTAAACCCTTAGCCAAATGTGTTTTGCTTTAAAGTGCATAAGTTTGATTCATGGTTCGGTTATTAATGAATGTTAAAGGATGAGTTTCTTTGATTGTTTGGAATAGGAGAGTACGATCTGAAATTCTTTGTGCGATGAGTATGGCTAAGTTCTTTGGAGTATGAGTGTGTGTATTGCATTTTAGAACTAGTAACTAGGACGTTGAGATTGATTCATTTGAAAAATACCTTTGCAAAAAGCTTAAACCCCCGTTTGATTTAAATTCTCTCTCCCTTCTTTAATTTTGTTTGCTTGAGGGCAAGCAAAAGATAAGTTTGGGGGAGTTGATATAGCAGTATATTCCATGTATTTTACATACATATAATTTAGTTTCTCATGCATTTACGTTGCATATTAGGTTAGTTTGCATCACTTTAGGTCCTAGAGTGTCTTTGCACCAGCATTCGCATGTTTCATGCATTTTGCATCACAATCAGGTTGCTTTTTGTTACTTTGGAGCTATGGAAGATTCGTGGACGTGCTGAGGCTCGTGAAGAGGTTCGTGGACACTTGGAGAAATCAGGATTGCACGCTAAGGACCTGAGATTGAGCAGCAGATTAAGCAAGGCAGGTCGATCTAGATGAGATCGACCAGAAGATCGAGCATGGAGATTGATTTGGAGTACGGACGTAGACGACGCCATGCAGATCAAGGACCGGATCGAGCTTCCAACCCGATCAGCATAAGATCGACTCGGGGATCAACCAAGAGCCGCTCGACTCAGGACATGATCGATTGCCAGATCGAGCTTAGTGATCGATCCCAGACCAACCTTATCCGTCCAGCCTGTTTTTGGACCGTAGCGAAGGGGGGGACCATTTGTGGTTTGGCCATTTTAGGCAAAGACCAACGATCCCTTTCAATATCACGTTTTGTCGACTACTTTTCTATCTTCTCTCTCGTTTTAGGCAATTTGCCATTCTTAAACTTCGAGCTTTTTCTTGTTTTTACTTTTGAATATTGAATCTTTTAAGTTAAAACAATCGCCTTTCATGTTTAGTTCTTCGTTTATTGCATTTCGTACGGTTTATTTCATGAGTCGCGAGTAGTTTCATAGGGTTTTGGGGTTGAGAGGATTCAAGGGGTCGAAAAGGTTTTCAAGCTTGGTGTTTTCTTGTTCTTAACGGCTTTCTCTTCTAGGATGTCGAGTTCTTATGGCTTAAAGAGTCTCACGCCAAGATCTTTATGATCAGAGAGAGCTCTTACCTTGACAGGATTCAGAGATCTCTGAAAATTGCATCATAGAGACTAGTTGCCCTTTCCTAAATGCCATGGTAGAAAAATTGCATCTTTGAAATCTGTTCTCCTTGCCTCTCAATCTCTTTTTCCGCCAAACGCCATGGGCTTAGAGGAGAGAATGAGAGAGTGATCCATACCACACGCCATGGATGGATCTTGTTTAGTTTTCAAGGCTTAGGGAACCTCACAAAGTGAGTAGATCTAAAGTTTTCAAACCATGCTGAAACCTTTGAAACCCCTGAACATGACTCTCGACCCTGGACCCTCCTTTTAGTATTACTTAGTCTCTGTTGATCATTCGCTTGTTGTTTGCTTGCACCTTGGTCATTAGATTCGTTTTCGCTTAAACTGCCTTTTAGATCGATTGCTTTTGCTTGATCTAGTGGTCGATCCCGTGGTCGATCCCGTGATCGATCCACTAGTCGAATTTTAGTAATTCGTAGCTTTGCATTTTAATCATTCTGTCTTTTCCTCGTGGTAGCTAGCTCGTTCCTGGTATTTTAAAAATAGTTTTGCCCTGCATTTAATCATTGCATCTAGTTTTTAGGAATTTCACAAAACTGTCCATCATTTCCTTAGTTTTACAAGATTTTTGTATTCTCACTGATCTTTCTAGCTCCTAGGATTGGATTGATACTCGTTTGCATACTATACTACAACTAAGTGTTGCATTTGAGCTTTGATACATCATTGCATACACACTGCAAAATTCTAGCTATCAATGAGCAAGCTGCACGCCACTCTTTACACGAAGGGACAGCCAAGGAGAAAGGCAAGGCGGTCACTCAAGACCCTCCTAGCAAGAGCAGGAAGTCTGGAGCATCCTCAAGCTCCAGCCGAGCCTAGCTCCAAGGTACCAACAACTGATCCCTTGTATATACCACGCATGTTTTCTTTGATTTTTGCTTTGTGTTTTGAACTCCTTTGAATTTGTTTACCACCGAGACGGTGTCATTCAAGTTTGGGGGAGTGTGTGGTGTCTTTGACATGTTTTCTTTGCTCTTATTTTCTGTTATCATCCCTTGAGTCTTGCATTGTATCCTAAGGCATAGAAAAGAACAAAAAAATGATAAAACTTTTAAAAAATTTCAAAAAAACATTCATGTAGTTGCATTCGAATTGTTAAAACATTTTAGGATTGAGTCTAGAATTTTTGAGCATTTATGTTGTTTACATTTGCATAAGGGGCAAAAGTTTTTCTTGAAAAGTGTTTTAAGCTCTTGAATTGTTTCAAGGCCCTAGTTAGTAGTTCTTTGATGCGTTGTACACTCTTTGAAAGTAAGCTCTAACCATATTTGGATCATGTGTTTTGATTTTCGTGGCTTAAGTTGAACATTCATGAACTGAATCCCATCTTAATAAGTGAGAACCTTAATTTGAATCTTTTTAATTATCATACTTATGCAGTTGAAAAAGGATACATGGATCACTTATACATATTTGGGCTTTCTTCTTCCTTTCACCACTCTCTTGTAAGCCTAAGTAGACTTCCCCACCTTTACCTTACCCTCCTTTCAAGCCAATGTTCTTGTGTGATAAATCTTTGTGAGGCCTCTTTTCGGTTGAACTTAGCATAAAGTGTTAGGTTTAGGCGACATGATTAGGCTTTCATATTGATGCTAGCTTTGCATTTTGAAGCTAGTTTTAGGCTTAGGATAGGGCGGGTATTCATGGGGTTTGCTTGGTTTTATTTCGGTTTAAAGAGTGAGAAGTTTGGAAGTTGAATAAAAGGGTTTTAATGGTTTTAAGTGGAAGGCTTATTATTTTAAAATTGAAAGCTCTAGTTTGAATAAGAAGGTAGCTCTCAAAAGAAAAGAAAAAGAAAAGAAAAGAGCCTAAAGGCCAATGTTTAAAAAGAAAAAAAAAAGAAAAAAAAATGAGTAGAGAGCTACCAAAGTAAAAAGAAAAGAGCTAATATGTTTTCAGCCTAAACACTAGCCAAAGGGATTTTAAATGATGCTTTTATTTGGGTTTCTGCTTGGCGAATTGCCTTGATGATAAGGGTAGTCCTTAGGAGGGGTGAGTGAGCTTAAAAAGAAAAGAAAAATGAGAGAGGGTTCTAGGATCTTTGATTAGTATGCATGGGTAGATGAAGGTTTAATCATGTATGCATCAATTGTCTTCACCTTTAGCATTATGTGAAAGTTCGACCATTTTTTGAGATAACCCCTTGTTTGAATAGCCCTAATAAGTGAGATCATTTTTATCTCGCAACCCTTGTCCCTTAGCCAAGTGTATCCGGTTTTAAAGTGCATAAGTGTGATTCACGGGTTTGAGCTTAATGAATGTTAAAGGATATGATTCTTGGATTGTTTGGGATATGAGAGTCATGATTTGAAATTCATTATGTGATGAGTATGGCTAAGTTCTTTGGAGTATGAGTGTGTGCATTGCATCTTAGGATTAAGAACTAGGACCATTGAATTGATTCATTTGAAAAACACTTTTGCAAGAAGCTTAAACCCCCGTTTTTTAAACCTCTTCTCCTTTCTTGAATTTTGTTTGCTTGGGGGCATGCAAAAGGCAAGTTTGTGGGAGTTGATATTACCATATATTTTGCATATTTTGCATGCATTTAGGATAGTTTTTCATGCATTCATCTTGCATTATAGGATAGTTTGTTTCATTTGTTGCATTTTAGGTCCTAGGTCCCTTTGCATTCGAATTTTGCATATTTTTTTGCATAAATGCATCATTATCAGGTTGTTTGGGGCACTCTCGAGTTGAGGAGGTTATGTGGACGTGAGGAGGATCACATCAAAGCTCGTGGACACTTGGAGAACTCAGCCGTGCATGCTAAGGACCCGAGATCGAGTAGCGGATCGAGCAAGGCAGGTCGATCTATACGAGATCGACCAGAAGATCGAATGACCCAAGCCGATTCAAGAGGAAGGATCGAGACCAAGATTGAGAGAGGAGATCAATCTGGAGTACGGACGTGAATGACGCCATGCAGATCGAGAGCCAGATCGAGTTCCCAACCCGATCATCACAGGATCGACTCAAAGATCGACCGAAGCCATCCGATCCAAGAAGACGATCGAGCCAGAGATCGAGTGACCCGAGTCGATCCCAGATGAGCCTTATCCATCCAGCTGTCTTTGGCGGCTAGCGAAGGGGGGACCAGTTAACGGTTTAGCCATTTTTGGCAAAAGGAGCCATCACTTTCTCTTATCTTCATTCTGTCTTTTTGTTTTCTCTCTACCTTAGGCGATTTCGCCATTGTTGAACATCTTAAGCTTTTTGTGCTTTAAACCTTTGGATTTTTTAATATTAAGCAAGTTTTTCCGTTAATCGTTTGTTGATCATGCTTAGCTGTCTATCTATTGCTTTTCATTCGATCTTAACCATGAGTAACGGGTAGTCTTTTGAGTTTTCGGGGTTGAGGCGATTCAAAAGGGTTGAAAGGGTTTAAGTTCTGTGTTTTCTTTGTTCTTCATACCTTCTCTTATAGGATCTTGGGGGTCTTAAGGCTTAGAGAGCCTTGGAAAAGGACTCTATGATTCCAGGGCTGTCTTACCTTGACAGGATTCAGATATCCTAGAGACTAATCTTTCCTTTCCCACATGCCATGGTTGTAAAGGGGAGTAGTTAGGTCATTATATTAAAATCTGTTTTTCTTGCTCTTCGATCTCTTTTTCCACCAAACGCCATGGGTTTGGAGAAGAGATTGAGGAAGTGAACCATACCACACGCCATGGATGGTTCTTGTTTTGTTTTCAAGGCTTAGAGAAACCTCACAAGTGAGTAGATCTAAATGTTTTCAAACCAAAGCTTAAACCTTTGAGACCCTTGAATATGATCCTCAATCCTAAACCCTCCTTTTTAGTATTTTAAAACCTCTGTTAATCGTTTGCTTGTCATAAAGTTGCATCCTGTTCATTAGAAGTCATTTCCTTTAAGTTGTTTGTTAGATCGATCCATTCTGCTCAATCCAGTGCTCGATCCAGTGCTCGATTCACTGGTCGATTTTTAGTTCTTAGTAGCTTTGCATTTTTAATCTCCTGCTTGTTCCTAGTGGTAGTTAACCCTCTTCCAGGGATTTTAAAATTGTTTTGCATCTCATTTAGTCGTTGCATTTAGTTTTCCGTGATTCTACCAACTATTTATCCGATTTGCTTAGATTTGCTTCATCCTTGCATTCTTAGTGTTCTTCCTGCTTCCTAGGTTGGATTGATTCCCCTTACTACTGTACTACATCATAACATGTGGTTTGGGCTTTGATAACCTCCTTGCTTACATAGAAAAATCATGTTATCACTAACTCTACTATGAATGCAAATGGAACACTTTGGACTATAAAATGGATGATATTCAATGGATAACAATAATAAATAAGGTCTAAAATGATGCGATAATGCAAGCTATCAACACTCCCACACTTGCCTTTTGCTTGCTCTCCAGCAAACAAGGACAAATACGGGAATGAGGATTGAAAGTGGGAGCTCAAAACTAAAGATGTCTATGGAAAAAGTGAAGTCAAAGCCCAAGTTACAAGTTCTAAGATGCAAAGAGTTCTTCAAAAGCTTTAGCCAATACTTATCATTAACAAACAATGAACTGAATCTTAGCCTACATAAGCATTCATATCCTCCAACTCTTTAACATTCATTAAAAGTAACCAAGTGAATAATGAACATGCAAATAGAGTGAAACCATTTGGCTAAGGTACATGGTTATAAGATAAAAATGATCTCAACGCATGAGGGTTTCAAAAATCAAAGGGATCTCTCAGTGAAATGAATCTACCTATGGCAAAATGCTAAAGGTAAAAGACAATGTATGCATACAAAGATGACTCTCATCTACCCATGATGCCTAAAGATGATCCTAGCAATTAGTCTAATCCCATAGATGAACCTCTCAAAACTATCCTTTCCCAAGGCTCTTGTTGCCTTCTCTTCCTTGAATTGTGACCGCCTTCTAGTTATGTGTGGGGAACTCTTCTTCTTCTTTTGATTTGAGTGGTTGGCTCCTTTTATTTCTGCTCTTCCTTGATGTGTTGTTGCCTCCATTGTTTCACCTTTTTGGTGTTTTGCTTGGTTTGCTTTCCATTTGTTGAGGGCGCTTGTACTTCTTTATAGCTAGAGCTTTTTCTTCTTTTGAATGCCTAAGCACCACTTGATAGAACCCCCACATTTAACTTTTGTACCACGAATTCCATTCTTCTTTTTCTCCCAAAGATATAAACATTAAAGCTCAATCCACTCTAGCTTATCCCTTTCCCAACCACCTAGCCTAGTACTTAGCTCAAGATTCAAGCAAGTATGTACATGAGAGCTTCCATTTATCGGCCTAAATCCTAACACTTTTTGCCTAGGAAGATTCGAAAATTATGCAAAAGGCCTCACAATCACACACAATAGTGTTTAGGCTTGAAGGAAAAGGCTTAGTTCAAGGTGGGATTCGACTGTCCTATAGATGAGGATCAACTATTTGGACTAACAAGAGTGGTAAAAAGGGAAGAAGATAGTCCAAATATGTATATTGGTATCGATGGAATCACTTTTCAATGCATGAACATGATAATTAAAAGTCAATATTATGGTTCCAATTACTAGAGTTGGATTCAATTCACGGCAAGCTTCAACTTAAGACGAGAATGTCATAGCAAGAAATCAAAGTATGGTGCAACCTTAACTTCAAACTCACTACAATGCAATCAAACAACAAGCAACCATGTCATTGAAATCACTTTAAACATAGACATTTTAACAAATGTTTATCATCTACTCCCCTATGAAAATTCTATGCAACCCTATATGAAATGCAGTCTAGACTCAATCCTAAATGCAAATGCAACTAAATGCACTGTTTTTGAAAAGCAAATTTTCGAAATTTTTCAAATTTTTTTTGTTTTTTACTACTCCTTAGATGAAATGCATGAGCTAAGATGCTATGTATGTTGCAAAAATATGCTGAAACCATTGTCAAGTCACACACATTCTTCCCCACACTTACATTACACAGTCTCTTGTGTGATAAAAGTGCAAGAGGAGCCAATATCCAACAAGCCAATGTAAAAAAAAGGAAAAAAAAAAGGAAAGAGTGGTATGTACAATGAAGAGAGGAGTGTACCTCAGTTCCCATAAGAGGACGAGGTATCCGTGGAGTAGGAGTAATTGTTGGAATTTGAGAAGTTTCTGGAGAGGGACGGTGGGGAATGTGTAGCACACCTCTTCCTCATTTGTTGGCATGGCTCAAAGGAGGAGGCTCTAAGTGGCTCAGCTTCCTCATGTTCCTTTGGAGTCTCTTTAAAGGATTGACTCCTTTCTCCACCCATGTGGCTCTTGCCTTGGTCTTGTTCTTGAGAACCAGAAGATTCACCAAGCTTGACCTTTAAGCTTTTAATTTCTTCTCCATGCCCTTCATACCGTTCTTCATCCTCTTAATGGTCTTGACAAGCTTTTTGATGATCTTGTCTTGCGACTTATTCCATCTTTGGAGGAGAGAAGTATGCTTCTGAGCTGCTATTGTTGCCTCATTGGGAATTGGGCTGTTGTAAACATCAAAGTAATACATAGCACTTCCATAGAGATGCTCTTGGCCTTACTCTTCCTCAAAGGCTTCAGATGGCACAGCAGGTCCACTTGCTGCTTTGGATCTGGCTCTGATTGACTCAAGTGGTGGATCCCTCTTTGGGTTCACAAGAAGTTCTGATGGGGGATTGAACATGGCGAGTGCAGGGGAGCCAAAGGAGGTGTACTCAGTTGCAGTGGGTAGCAAGATTTTCTGCTGCACTGTGAGGCTTACATGGAACTGATAAGCTAGCCTCTGGCCTAAGCATCCTACGAAGAACTTGGCCTTGGCTAAGTAATCCTTATCAATGTAGATAGGAGAGTGTGATGGCTCACCTAGACAAGCATATGCTGCTTCCAAAATGGGTGCGATGAGGCCTCCAAAACCAATCTTAGGTTGTAAATAAGTTGTAGTGGCTATCCAGTTCTTAAGATGTAAGAATCACTTCATCAGAACAATTACTAACCCCATTCCTGAGAGGTACCCTTTGATGGTGTCCATCTTCTTTACACTTTTGAGAATATCCTTCAAACCCTTGCACAAGAAAGCCATCTCCTCTTCAAACACATTGTTTTTTTCCTTCCTCTCAAAGAAGGTGTTTGCAAGCACCTTGTGTGCATATCGTATGGCAGGATGACGAATTCTAGCACTCTTGCAAGACCCATGATTGTACACCCCCACACTTATCTGATCTCCTACTCCTTCTTGCTCACCCTTAACAAGGTCCATTTGAGTTCTCCTTGTCTTTCCAGCTCTAAATCCAAAGATCTCATTAACCTGGTTGAATCCCATGTGGTGGATGGTTCTTCCCACTTTGAATTTTATGTGCCCATCTCCAGACAAAGGATCCCTCTCTTGCCCATCTTCATAAAAAAACACCTCTAGTGAAGAGATGAACTGGCAAGTAGCAGCCTTGTAGGAAGGATAAACCATGTTGAAGAACTTCTACAACCCCATCTCCTTGATGAGCAACTCAACCTCTCCCAAGATGCTAATGAAGCTAAGCAGCTCATTGAAGAGAGATTTTTGGGTCTAAACTCAAATATCCTCAGCCTCTAATCAGTTGTAGAATAGAGATCAGGTATCAATCCAATTGTGGGAGATGAGACGCAAACAATGCTGTAAGCTAAGAAGGATTGGGGATTTGATTATGTAAGAACAAGTCTAACAACCTAATGGTGCAATGAAAGAAAAGCATAAACTAAATGCAAGTGAACAAAACTAAACAATGAACTTAAAACAATAACTAAACAAGTACTAAGCCAGAAATGACTACAAAGGCAAGAACTAAGCAAGATGACTTTGAAGACAATTAATTAAAAGCAAGACTCAAGGTTCTAAGCAATTGTGGGACAGTGGTTTTCAAGAGTGACAAGGGGATTTCTACTAAGGCATTCAACAAGCATTAACAAGCAAGCAATTCTCAATGTTAAGCTCCTAGACAAGGTATCTAAAGGAAACCACTTGGCGTCAATAAGCAATTCATATTCAACAAGATCGAAGTGTCAGACCCACTTGTGATGGCATATCCTTCAACCATGAGCATAAAGATCAGAACCATTCTAGCCTAAGAGATGCAACAATCAAGCAACTACTCTCTCACCCAAGCAAGAATTCAGATCAACTTATCAATCTTGTGAACCAATGAGGACCTAAGCAGCTATACACCAATCAATATTATGGATTTAAGCACAAACTTGCAACATCCTAACAAAGCTAAGCAATGAACAAGAATGAAGCAAAGGCAAGATCTTTCAATGCATACTATCTAACCATCAAGTCAAGAATCTCAAAACAAGAATTATCTAGCCCTAAGAGAATCATCTAGCAAGGTGAACTATCACTTTGGTGTCACTGAACAAAGGAAACATGGATCAAGCTAGACTATCAAGCCAAATAAGCGAACCATGCTTAGAAAAGAGATATCAAGACATCAAGCGAACCATATTCAGCTATCAAACCATATTCAATCAAAAGGAGAAATCTTTATCAACATTAATCACTTTGCAAGAGAAGGAGATAACAGAGAACCATTAAACAAACCTAATCACCCCTTAATCACATCTTAATCACCACTTTCCCTACTTAGAACCCTAAATCTAAAGAAGACTACTCACTAATCATGTTTAATCCCATTGATTTGGAGTTAAACATAACTAGATGAGGTTAAAATGCAAAGATGATAAATCTAATCTACCAAGATGCAAGAACAAAGATTAAAAGACCAGATTAAACCATAAAAATGCAATGTTAAAGATCAAGATCCTTAAGGCAAATCACCTTTTAAGATTTAAGAAAGGTTTTTGATAGAAAGCTAAACTTGGATAAAATAAAACTTGATAAAGATAATTTTTTGTGGCTTCCCTTTTATAGTAGGGATAAGGTTTACAAAAAGCAATCTTGATATGGTCGTACGGTCGATGTTCTGCTCGATATGCGACCTTGATATGGTCCGTGCAGCGTGTATTGATGTCCTTCCTCAATGCTGGTCCTCGATGCAGACCAACGGCTTGGAATCCTCGTGCTGATCATTTTCCTCTCGTCCTGCTGCTTGTATCGAGCACACTCCACGAGTGTTCTGCTCGATATGGACCACACTTTGCAAGAACTCCATTTCTGACATCTCCTGCGATCATGAGCTGCTTCCATCCCTTCTCTAGCTCCAAGAGACTCCAAAAACACCTGAAAACCACCACAAACATGCACATGTATGCAAATGTATGCAATCCTAAGCTAAATGCATGCTATGTTGATTCTAAGTGCAAATGATGCCTAAATGCAAAACTATTATGCAAAAACAGAGGAAAAGATGCATGAAATGCAGCCTAAAATGATCTAAAATAGCAAGCTATCAACACCCACACACTTAGCTTTTGCTTTCCCTCAAGCAAACAAACACTTAACATGGTGATGAGGTTTTAAATGGGAACTCATATCTTTGAAAAATGCTAACAATAAATTCAAATGAAGTCCATGTTCCTAATTCTAGAGTGCATTTGATGGAAGAATACTTTAAATACTTAGCCACTTTCATTCACAAAAAAAGGATCATCACTAAGCTATCAACCTACACATGCTCATCAAACCAAACAACCTTTTTGACATTCAATTATGCTCAAACCGTGCTTATGCAAATGCAAAAGTGTCATTTGGCTAAGGGACAAGGCTTAGTGGAATAAAAATGATCCCACTTCACAAACTGGTTTTGGTGTTTAAAAGGATTCTCTCAAGGAAAAGCATGGTTGTACTTTGGCAAAATGCTAAGGGTCAAAGAACAACTTACATATACAAAGGAAGACTCATATCTACCCAAAATCTATAAGATATGTTCCTAACTCTAGCTAAGCAATGAAAGACCCTCCTATGCTACCCTTTTTAAGAACTTAAACCCTTTTAAAAACCCAAAAACTTTTCTTCTTTAAGCGCTTTGGAGGACACTTCTTCTTTTGAGCTTCAAGTGGTGGCGATTTGCTTCTTTTGAGTTTGACTCCTTTATTTGATGATGTTGGTGCTTGATTCGCCTTTGGCTTTTTGATTTACTGGGTTTGCACTTCTTGCATCTTCTTTTCTTCTTTGAACATGAGCCTTCTTTCTTTGAGTTTAAAATCGCCATTCACCCTTTTGCTTGTGTCACACTCCTTTTTCTTTTGTGCCTTGACTTTTTTTATTCTTAGCCTCTCTTAAAAACTAAAACCAAGATAACCCCAAACCATTCCCCAAACATCCTGACCTATCTAAGTCAAGAGTGAGCTAGTTCTACAATGGAAGTACTTCCCTTGTAGTTCCAACCCAACACTTTTTGCTAAGCAACAACCATGATGGAAGAGACCTCAAAAATCACCCACTATTAATGTCTTGGCTTGAAAGAAAGTTTAGTTAAGGGTGGGGAAATCTAAATGGATCTTTTAGATTGTGGCAAAAGAGAATAAGAAGATCTAAATATTTTAAACAATCCATGACATCAATCACAAAAGCATAAGGCATGATAATTACGAATTCAAATTAGGTTCTACTTAAACAAATATTGAAATCATTTCAAAGCATGCTTCAGTCTCAAACAACGCTCACACAAATTCAAATTACAAAAGTGGTTCAGCTTTATTTCTAGTTCAACATCAAATGGATCAAAGGATTAAAAACAAGGGCTCTATTTTCATAAATCACTAGCATTAACAAAGATGTACTATCATAGTTCCCAATTTAAACAAGCAAGCTAGTACTATATGAATGCATGAAGTCTAAATCCTATAATAATGCATGAAAATCAAACTCTTTTTGTGAAGCAATTTTTTTCTGAAATTTTTTCAATTTTTTGGTTTTTTCTATGCCTTAGATGCTATGTAATCATGATGTATGGTTCCTATTCTACTATGCAAATGCAAATGAAAGCATCAGTCCATCATACAACCTCCCCCACACTTAAATTACAAAGTGCCTGTGTAATAAAAATGCTAAGGAGAGTGTTCACAAAACTCAAGCACACAATTGCAAAAAAAAATGTGTGGTATTTACAATGGTTAGTGTGGTGTACGTTACTTCAGGTGGAGAAGTGGTGAGAGTCTGAACTCTCAATGGCATGGGAATGTGAAGCTTCCTCCTCTGATGGAGTTTGCTGTCTAGTCCTTCTCTTCTTTCCTTTTCGCTTTGGAGCAGCTACATGAGATGAATGCCTGGCCGGTTGAGAAGTTTGTGTCCTTCGCCGCTCACTGATGTGGAATGAGTGTCTCTCTTGAACTGCCCTCTCTGGTGTGTCCTCAGACATGTCCTCAGCATCAGATCCTCCTCCTCGTGGCTCTGTTTGGATCATTTAATCAGATCTCTTGGCTGATGAAGATCCTCTCAACTTCTTCTTGAGCTTCCTCACTTTCTTCTTCAGTGAGTCAACCGATTTCTTGCTTGCTTCGACTATCTTCAGCAAACCTCTGATGGCTTTGTCCTGGAAGTGGTTCCATCTTTGAAGAAGCCTAATGTGCTCATGTGCAGTCTTTGAAGCTTCAGATGTGAAGATCACATCATATGGGTCAAATACATAAGGGCGGCTATCTTAGTCTTCATGTTCTTCCTCTTCCATCCCTTGATGCTGAACCTCTTGTTCTTGATTATGCTCTCAATGTCTTCTTCCACAACTGAGTCTTTGATGGTGCTCATGTTCTTCACTTTGCTTGGCCTCATCAGTGGTGGGTCAGTCCTTGGGTCATAAAGCTCATCTTCTATTGGCATGAATCGGATGTTCTCATATGATGTGAAGTTGGTTAAGCGCTGCTTGGGCAAGATGATCTTCCTCTTCCTGTTTTCCAGCTCAAACTGATAGCCAAATCCTGTCTCAACAGCTCCTGAAAGGTATTCGATCTTACTAAGATAAGGAACATCTAGGAAGATCATTGTAACGTCTGGTGTGCCAAGCTCAACTCCAGCACCAAGCAAGATAGGATTGATCATTCCTCCAATGGCTATCTTTGGCTTCTTGTCTCTAGTGTGGAAAGCCCACTGCTGGCATGCTAGAAATTGCTTCATTAGGATTGTCACAAGACCAACTCCTAAGCGCTCTCCTTGTATCTTCTCATGCCTTGTTTCAAACATTATGTTCTTCAAGCCATTCACAAGCAACCCAGTCTCTTCTTCTTTGACCATACTTTGCTCTTTTCTGTAGAAGAGTGTGCTGGTGAGGACTCTATGAACATATCTGATAGCTGGATGGCAGATGATAGCACTCTTCAGATGACCAGCTCCATAAGCATCATTCGCTATCTCCTCCCATCATGCTTGAGGCGCATGTTTTGTGCTCTTGAGCCTTGATCAAATCCAAAGATTTCTTCAAGCTGAGTGAACCCCATGGTGTACCATGCTTTGTTGGCTCTGAACTTTATGAATCCACTGCTAAAGTCTTCTTCTCCTTCATCATACTCTTCATCAAACTTGTAGAAGTAGACCTTGAAGCTTGCAAGGAACTCACAAGAAAGTTAGTTGTAAGTTGGATAACCAAGACTAGAAAATTTCTCCAGTCCAATGTTGCTCAACAGCTCATCCACTTCAGGCTTGATTCCTAGCTCTCCCAACAGACCAGGATCAGCATATCTTGTAGGAGTAAAGGCCACTCTCCTCATTGCTCTCAAGTAGTCCTTTAGCTTTGGTGCTGCATCTTGGACTGGTTTTTCTTCAACAACTGGCCTCTTTCCCTCAGCTCTGTTTCTTGCAGCAACATTTGAGTCAGAAATCCCTTAATTTCCTCTGGTGTTCGACATAGTACCTGAAAATGCATTACTTGAAGCAAAAATTAGTATAGTATCCATTTAGAGCACTGTGCAGGAAATTAATTTTCAAAACTCTAGAAGGCAATGAAAAATTCTGCAAATATTCACACTGATCACCAACAAACAGATTCGAATTTAGCAAAACGTTTCAGCTCAAAAGGATTAATACAGCTAAAACTAAAATTCCCACAGTAGCAAGCAGCGATTGCAATAATTTCAAGCATATGAAACTCAAAACATCATTCTCTCTCCACCAAACTATGAAAATGCATTAAACTCACCATCACTACCCTAATAAAAAACATTTCAATGGTCAATATGCTGAAAAAACAATAGCATGCCTAGATTTGGCCAAAATCTAAACATAAAGTCAAACTAAGCACAAAACAGCATTTTCCAAATATTTCAACCATAAAATTGCAAAGAAGAGCAACAATAGTGACATGCAAATAAAAACCATAAACAAAATTGTGCAAACAACCATAATCAATCATTCTAATGCATTCTACTTTAATATGACATATTTAAACTTAAAAAGCAAGGAATCTAACAAATTTTACCTTAGTTATTTGGTCAAAAAGATGAAGTTCTAGAGAATGCAAGAAAGAAAGAAAGGATGCTTGAAAAAGGATATTTAGCTCGATATGGGTGTGTGTGGAGAGAGAGACAAAGATTGCTAGTTTTAATGCAAGAGGATAAGGGATATCTAGAAAAATCCAAAGATAATGCAAGAAAAATTGATTTAACATTTAAAAATGCATGTGAGGGGGAAAGAAAAGATTCTTTTACCAGTCATCATGCCCCACAAAAAGGTTTTACTCGATTTACCCATGTAAAAATTTTAAAAAATTCTTACACGGATCATATCGAGCAAAACACTCGATGTGGTACCTCGATGTGTACCATATCAAGGACGTCGGGTCCTATGGCTCGGTGATGATGCTCTGCTGCATCGGGGGTTCTGTGTTCTGGTTAGCTTCTCCTTTAGGGAACCTTGCATCGAGCAGTCTCAGTAGATGTTCTGCACGATGTTGTTGCTTGGTGTAGGGAGACACTTCGGCTTGCATGATCCTTCCCGTGGGCAATGCATGGTACCGTCTGGATGCTTGTTTCTGGCTCGGCCATTGTGCATCGAGCAAACATGTTGGTGTTTTGCTGGATGTTACACCTCGATGTGGAACGTCTCATACACGGTTGCTGTTTTCCTTGGTGGTTGTCGTACCGGACACCGTCTTGCATCGAGTTGGTTGATAGCACCCATATTGAGCAGAACCTTAGATGTTCTGCTCGATGCTACTCCTCGGTGCAACTCCATCGAGCAATCTGGTCGATGTACGGGCTATAGCTTCTCGATGTACGGACTGGTGATCACATCAAGCAGGGGTTTTGGTGTTCTGCTTGATGCTACACCTCGATGTGATCTCCACCGTGCGTCTTGATCGATGTACGGTCCACTCTCCTCGGTGTACAGACTGGGGCTTCAGGAGCGATTACATCGAGCATGGCTTTTGGTGTTCTGCTCTATGCTACACCTCGATGTGATCCCCATCGTGTAATCTGCTCGGTGTACGGACTGATCCTTCCTCGAGATAAGCTGTATCGAGCAGAAATGACAGATGATCTGCTCGATATGGCACCTCGATATGAAAACATAGTCTTCTTTCCTTGGCCTTTAAACCATTCTACACATCCATGGACCTGGTCTTTGACTTCTGAAACACTAAATAAAGAAGTAATAAAAAGAAAGCATATATTTACAAGGATAGTCATGGGATTACCTCCCAAGTGTGCTTGTTTTAAGTAACTAAGCTTGACTTTGATGGTTTGAGGACTAGTGAGAAGAGGTTGATGGAGCTGGTGCTCCTTCCTCTTTCTTCTGGTAAACACAAGTGCTTACTGACATCAGTCTCTTCTTCTCATGAGCTGTCTTCCTGTTTCTCTTTTTCTTGACACTTGGTGTGATCAAAGGCTTCACTTCCTTAGTGATCAAGCTTTCATCCTCTTTCAAACCATCTTCAAGCTTCAACTCAGTGTTATGCTTCTTTTCTGGCTCATCATGAAGAGTGTCTCTCATCAACATATGATATTGCTGCATATTTCATACATTTTGCATTCATATAAGTTAGTTTCTCTCACGTATACATTGCATTTTAGGTTAGTTTGCATCACTTTAGGTCCTAGAGTGTTCTCGCACCAGCATATGCATATTTCTTGCATTTCGCATTGCATACAGGTTGTTTTCGGCTACCTTTGGGGTTAACAGCTCGCTCCAATCATCCTCGTGGCTGTTTCTGTTGTTCTCCTTCTTAGAACCTTCCTTAGGACCCGAGATATGGCCTTTGAGGTTGCTTTCTCCAACCGCTATCCCTTCTGAAATCGAGTCGTCAAGTCGATCTTGCTCTCGATGTCGTCTAGATCGAGCAGTTTCGCTCGATTCATTCACTTGATTTAATATGGATCGAGTGAGGGATCGAGACGCTGAGTCGATTTCCAGATTAGACCCCAAATTGATCGGAAGGCCTTTCTCGATCTCGGACTCGATTGTTTTCCTGGATCGATCACATTGCTCGATCTGACTGTCGATTGCTGCACCGGATCGAGTTGTGCTCTCGATTGTCTTGTCGATTTGACTCCTAGATCGAGTAATGTCAGCGATCTTGGAGTCGATCTCTAGGTTAACGCCTACATCTTCAAGCACAACTTTCCTCGAATCAAGCAAATTGACGTACTCCTGAGTCCTCTGATCCACATAACCAAACTCTCCTGGCTCCTTAGTCAGTGCCAGCTTCAAATGATCTTCCTGAGCCAGCTCTTCCAGCAACTCATCCGCTAAGGCGTCCAATGTATCAATGTATAAAGCTTGCCCTTCTATCGTAGGCTTTTTCAAAACCTCATTGATATCGAAGTCTAGCCTTATATCTTTACCCAAGTGCAAGGCAATATTCCCGTTCTTGACGTATATTATGGCGCCGGCGGTAGCTAAGAAAGGTCTACCGAGAATAAGTGGATCCTTTGGATCTTCATCCATTTCCAACACAACGAAGTCTGTAGGCACGTTCACTCCACTGATTTTCACTGGCAAGTCCTCAAGCAATCCTACGAGTAACCTCACACTCCTGTCAGCTAGTACCAACGAGATTCTACAGTCCTTGAAACGGGTAAAGCCGAGTTTCTTTGCCACGGAATGAGGCATCTGATTTATGCTAGCTCCGAGATCACAAAGGCAACTTTTGAACTCCAAAGGACCTAAAGCGCAGGGTATAGTGAAGGTTCCAGGGTCTCCCAACTTCTTAGGGACTATTTCCTCGTGTATCACAGCACTACACTCCTCACTTAGAACAAGCACTTCCTTACTTTCCTTATTCTTCTTCACGAGAGTGTCTTTGAAGAATTTGGCGCATTTAGGCATCATTGCAAGGCAGTCCACGAGAGGTAGCTTGATCTCTACGTCCTTAAGATGCTTCTCAAACAAGACTCTATGCTTTTCTATTAGTTGCTTCTTGAAACGGCCAGGAAAAGGCAGCTTAGGTACATACGGTGGAGGTACATAAGCATCCTTCTCCTTAGTAGTTTGCTCCGCTTTCTTCTCAACAACCGCTTTGTCTCCTCTTCTTGGCCCTTGAATCCAGACATTGTCAAAGTTGATCTCATCATCAGCGGAAAGCTTACCCTCCCCCTCTTGAATTACAACGTCCTCGTTGTTCTTAGGAGTAACCGTAGGTGCTAGCTCTTTGACGCTTCTTAACGTGATGGCGTTGGCATATTCCTTAGGATTCTGTTCACACTTGCCCGGTAGGCTATTCTGACCACTTGTACTCGCCTTCCCCTTCTCTAGCTGCTTGATCTTGTTGTTTAAGTTGGTGATCTGAGTAGAGAAGTCAGTGAGAGACGAGTCTAGACGAGTGTTCATCTCGGCAAACTTCTGGTTTGTAGAGGCTTGCCCTTGAATCAATTGTTGGAACATAGCTTGGACAGGATCAACTTGTTGTTGCATCGGTTATTGCTGCTGAGGTACAAAGCCCGGAGGGTACATTGGCGTATAACCCTTGTTTCCTTGCTGTTTTCCTTGGAAGTTGTTCTGCCCTTGCCCTTGGAAGCCACCACTCAGCTGAAAACCTTTGTTGTAGGGTACGAAAGGCTTTGCTTGCTGAGCAGGGTACACTTGATCCTTATGGTTTGCTACATTGGTGCTGCGGTATGAGAGATTGTTGTTCTGGTTGTAACCTTGTGAATAGCCTTGAGGTTTGTAGTTGTTTTGACCCGCCACCCAATTGGCTTCTTCTTGGCTCAACTCAAGCTCCTCTTGGCTCTCATCCGCTTCACCAACAAAGTGAACATGCTTCTGATTTGCCAAAACCAACTTGTCAATCTTCTCCTGTAATGATTTCAACTCTTTCTTGTGAGACTCTAGCTCAGAACCTCGTGGTGCACGGTCATAATCTTCAGCATAGTTGCCGTCACTTAGTGCTAAGTTCTCAATCAGCTCCATGCCTTCTTCTACCTCTTGACCAAGGAAGTTCCCCTTACTGGCCGTGTCAAGCAACAACCTTATCTTTGGTGAAGCTCCGCGGTAGATAGTTCTTAGAAGAGTCTCTTTGCTGAAGCCGTGGTGAGGACATTGGATAGTACAGTCCTTGAATCGTTCCATGGCTTCATTGAAAGTCTCATTATTCCTTTGCGTGAAGCCGCTAATCTCGCTTCTCAGCCTTGCCGTTCTGGTGCTAGAGAAGAACGTTGAGAGGAAAGCCTTCTTACACTCGGCCCATGAAGTGATGGTGCCTTGAGGAAGTGTTTTCTCCCAATGCCTAGCCTTGTCTCCAAGAGAGAATGGAAAGAGAAGCAGCTTGAAAGCATCTTCGGATATGTCGTTTATCTTGATAATCCCACATACTTGCTCGAAATTGTCAAGGTGCTCCAAGGGATCTTCCATTGCTAAACCGTGGAACTTGTTGTTTTGCACCATGGAGATGAAACCTGGCTTAATCTCGAAGTTGTTGTTTTGTACAGGAGGAGGAGTGATCCCAAACCTATTGTGATGAGTATTAGGAGCATCTCCGGCTCCTATGATCCTTGGGGGTCTAGCCGCGTGTTGGGGGTTTCCATTGCCCCTTCCCACTGCCCCGTGAGCTGGAGGAGGTCCCTCTGGATGCTCGTGTTCAGCCATAGCTTCAAAGTCAACCAAACCGTGCTGAACAATCTCCTCAAAAGCTCTAGCTTGTTCTCGTACTCTTCTTTGCCGTGAATGACCAAGTTGATGGATGTTGTCCAAGGGTTGAAGTAGATGGTTGTCTCCCCTGGAACGAAGATGCATGTACCTAGAAGAAACACGTTTGAGAGTAGAGACATTAGTAACTTAAACATAGTAAAGTGTAGTCTTTACTAAGCTCCAAATCTATATGCTTTCTAACACTCCTAGAATGGCAACGGCGCCATTTTGATGTTACTGCATATTACATACATTTTGCATACACATTAGTTAGCTTTTCATGCATTTACATCACATTTTAGACTAGATTGCATCACTTAGAGTCCTAGAGCATTCTCGCACCAGCATACGCATGTTCCTTGCATTTTGCATCACATTCAGCTTGTTTCTGGCTACATTGGAGTCGTGGAGGTTCGTGGACGTGCTGAAGCTGTAGTGGCGGTTCGTGGAAGCTCGGATATTTGCTAAGGACCAGAGATCAAGGAACATATCGAGTATGGCAGGTCGATCTAGGGTGAGATTGACAAGAAAATCGAGAAGACCAGGCGATCCAAGGAGATTGATCGAGACGAAGATCGAGTGAAGCAATCGATCAAACGGTATGGACGTAAATCGACAACTAAGTGTTGTCGTTTTACTACAACACTTAGTTGTAGTAAAACGACCCTGGACCCTCCTTTTAGTATTTCTTAGTCTCTGTTGATCATTCGCTTGTTGTTTGCTTGCACCTTGGTCATCAGATTCGCTTTCGCTTAAACTGCCTTTTAGATCGATTGCTTTTGCTCGATGTAGTGGTCGATCCACTAGTCGAATTTTAGTAATTCGTAGCTTTACATTTTAATCATTCTGTCTTTTTCTCGTGGTAGCTAGCTCGTTCCTGGTATTTTTAAAATAGTTTTACCCTGCATTTAATCATTGCATCTAGTTTTTAGGAATTTCACAAAACTGTCCATCATTTTCTTAGTTTTACAAGATCCTTGCATTCTCACTGATCTTTCTAGCTCCTAGGATTTGATTGATACTCGCTTGCATATTTTACTACAACTAAGTGTTGTATTTGAGCTTTGATACATCATTGCATACACACTGCAAAATTCTAGCTATCAAATGGCGCCGTTGCCATTCTAGGAGTGTTTACAAAGCATTGAGATTTGGGGTTTAGTAAAGACTAAGCCTTTACTTTGTTTAAGTTACTAATTTCCCTACTCTCAAACGTGTGTCTTTCAGGTACATGAATCTTCGTTCAAGGGGAGACAACAATCTACTTCAACCCTTGGACAACATTCATCAACTTGGTCATTCATGGCAACGAAGAGTACAAGAGCAAGCTAGAGCTTTTGAGGAGATTGTTCAGCACGGTTTGGTTGACTTTGAAGCTATGGCCAAGCATGAGCATCCAGAGGGACCTCCTCCAGCTCACGGGGCAGTGGGAAAGGGCAATGGAAACCCCCAACACGTGGCTAGACCCCCAAGAATCATAGGAGCCGGAGATGCTCCCAATACTCATCACAATAGGTTTGGGATCACTCCTCCTCCTGTACAGAACAACAACTTCGAGATCAAGCCGGGTTTCATCTTAATGGTGCAAAACAATAAGTTTCATGGGCTAGCAATGGAAGATCCCTTGGAACACCTTGATAACTTCGAACAAGTATGTGGGATGATCAAGATAAACGGCATATCCGAAGATGCTTTCAAGCTACGTCTCTTTCCATTTTCTCTTGGAGACAAGGCTAGACATTGGGAGAAGACACTTCCACAAGGCACAATTACATCATGGGCCGAGTGTAAAAAGGCGTTTCTCTCAAAATTCTTCTCTAGCACCAGAACAGCACGGTTGAGAAGCGAAATCAGCGGCTTCACTCAAAGGAACAATGAGACGTTCAACGAAGCCATGGAGCGGTTTAAAGATTACACAATCCAGTGTCCTCATCACGGCTTCAGTGAAGAGACCTTACTCAGTACCATCTACCGCGGAGCTTCACCAAAGATTCGCTTGTTGCTTGACACGGCTAGTAAGGGAAACTTCCTTGGTCAAAAGGTAGAAGAAGGCATGGAGCTGATTGAGAACTTAGCTTTGAGTGACGGCAACTATGCTGAGGATTACGACCGTGCTCCGAGAGGTTCTGAGCTAGAGTCTCACAAGAAAGAGTTGAAATCCTTGCATGAGAAGATTGACAAGTTGGCTTTGGCAAATCAGAAGCATGTTCACTTTGTTGGTGAAGCGGATGAGATCCAAGAGGAGCTTGAGTTGAGCCAAGAAGAAGCCAATTGGGTGGCTGGTCAAAACAACTACAAACCTCAAGGATATTCACAAGGCTACAACCAAAACAACAATCTCTCATACCGTAGCACCAATGTGGCGAACCCTAAGGATCAAGTGTACCCTGCTCAGCAAGCAAAGCCTTTCGTATCTTACAACAAAGGTTTTCAGCCGAGTGGTGGCTTCCAAGGGCAAGGGCAGAACAACTTCCAAGGACAACTGCAAGGAAACAAAGGTTATACGCCAATGTACCCTCCGGGCTTTGTACCTCAGCAGCAACAACCGATGCAACAACAAGTTGATCCTGTCCAAGCTATGTTTCAACAACTGATTCAAGGGCAAGCCTCTACAAACCAGAAGTTTGCCGAGATGAACACTCGCTTAGACTCGTCTCTCACGGACTTCTTTACTCAGATTACAACCTTGAATAATAAGATCAAGCAACTTGAGAAGGGCAAGGCAACATCAAGCGGTCAGAATAGCTTACCGGAAAAGTGTGAGCAGAATCCCAAGGAATACACCAATGCCATTACGCTAAGGAGTGGGAAAGAGCTAGCACTTACGGTTACTCCCAAGATCAACGAGGACATTGTGATTCAAGAGGGGGAGGGTAAGCTTTCAGCCGATGATGAGATAAACTTTGACAATGTTTGGATTCAAGGACCAAGGAGAGGTGATAAAGCGGTTGTTGAGAAGAAAGCAGAGCAAACTACTAAGGAGAAGGATGCTTATGTACCTCCACTGTATGTACCAAAGCTACCTTTTCCTGGCCGTTTCAAGAAGCAACTCATAGAGAAGCATAGAGTCTTATTTGAGAAGCACCTTAAGGACGTGGAGATCAAGCTACCTCTCGTGGACTGCCTTGCAATGATGCCTAAATGCGCTAAATTCTTCAAAGACACTCTCGTGAAGAAGAATAAGGAAAGCAAGGAAGTGCTTGTTCTAAGTGAGGAGTGTAGTGCTGTGATACACAAGGAGATAGTCCCTAAGAAGTTGGGAGACCCTGGAAGCTTCACCATACCTTGCACTTTAGGTCCTTTGGAGTTCAAGAGTTGCCTTTATGATCTCGGAGCTAGCATAAATCTGATGTCTCATTCTGTGGCAAAGAAGCTTGGCTTTACCCATTTGAAAGATTATAGAATCTCGTTGGTTCTAGCTGACAGAAGTGTGAGGTTACCCGTGGGTTTGCTTGAGGACTTGCCAGTAAAGATCAGTGGAGTAAACGTGCCTACGGACTTTGTTGTGTTGGAAATGGATGAAGAACCAAAGGATCCACTCATTCTCGGTAGACCTTTCTTAGCCACCGCCAGAGCTATCATAGACGTCAAGAACGGGAAGATTGCCTTGCACTTGGGTAAAGATATAAGGCTGGACTTCGATATCAATGAGGTTTTGAAGAAGCCTACGATAGAAGGGCAAGCTTTCTACATTGAAACGTTGGATGCTTTAGCGGATGAGTTGCTGGAAGAGTTGGCTCAGGAAGATCATTTGAAGCTGGCATTGACTAAGGTGCCAGGAGAGTTCGGCTACGTGGATCAGAGAACTCAGGAATACGTCAACCTGCTTGATTCAAGGAAGGTTGTGCTAGAAGATGAAGGCGTTAGCCTAGAGATCGACTCAGAGATTGACAGCATTACTCGTTCCAGAAGTCAAATCGATAGTCAGATCGAGGAGGGTGATCGATCCAGGAAAACAATCGAGTCCAAGATCGAGAGAAGCCTTCCGATCAGTTTGGGGTCTAATATGGAGATCGATTCTGCGTCTCGATCTCTCACTCGATCCACATTAAATCGAGAGAGTAAATCAAGCGAAACTGCTCGATCCAGACGACATCGAGAGCAAGATCGACCTAACGACTCGATTTCAGAAGGGACAGCAGTTGGAGAAAACAGCCTCAGAGGCCATATCTCGGGTTCTAAGGAAGGCTCCAAGGAGGAAAACAACAGCAACAGCCACGAGGATGATTGGAGCGAGCTGTTAGCCCCAAAGGTGGACCTTAAGTAGCTCCCAAAAGGGCTAAGGTATGCTTTCTTAGGGCTTAACGAAACCTATCCTGTGATTGTGAATGAAAACTTAAGTGATGATGAGTTGCACTCGCTCTTAACTGAGTTGAGAAAGTATAGGAAGGCCATTGGGTACTCTCTAAGTGACATCAAGGGCCTTTCACCAATGCTTTGCACTCATAGGATTCACTTGGATAATGAGAACGCTTCTTCTATAGAACATCAAAGGCGTTTGAATCCTAATTTGAAAGAGGTTGTTAAGAAAGAGATTCTTAAGATTTTAGAGGCTGACGTGATCTATCCCATAAGTGACAGCACGTGGGTTTCTCCCGTACACGTGGTGCCTAATAAGGGAGGGATCACGGTTATTAAGAATGACAAAGATGAGCTTATACCTACTAGAACAATTACTGGACACCGTATGTGGATTGATTATAGGAAGTTTAATCTTGCTACTAGAAAGGATCATTTTCCCTTGTCTTTTATTGATCAAATGCTTGAAAGACTTGCTAATCATCCCTACTATTGCTTTCTTGATGGATATAGTGGATTTTTCCAAATATCAATCCATCCAAATGATCAGGAGAAGACGACCTTTACATGCCCTTATGGTACCTTCGCTTATCGAAGGATGCCATTCGGGTTGTGTAACGCACCGGCTACGTTTCAGCAGTGTATGATGTCGATATTCTCCGATCTAATAGAAGAGTTGGTAGAGGTGTTTATGGATGACTTCTCGGTCTATGGTGCGTCCTTTTCTGCGTGTTTGTTGAATCTATGCAGGGTATTAAAGCGTTGTGAGGAGACAAACTTGGTGCTTAACTGGGAAAAATGCCACTTCATGGTTAAGGAGGGGATCGTGCTTGGCCATAAGATATTAGAGAAGGGTATTGAAGTCGATAAGCCAAAGATTGAAGTAATGACAAGCCTTTAGCCGCCAGTTAACGTCAAAGGGGTGAGAAGTTTCTTGGGACACGCCGGCTTCTACAGGCGCTTCATCAAAGATTTCTCTAAGATTGCACGCCCTCTCACGCGGCTGTTGTGCAAGGAGGCTGAATTCGTCTTTGATGAGGAGTGTTTGCGAGCTTTCGTGACCATCAAGGAGGCCCTAGTATCCCCGCCTATAGTGCAAGCACCAGGCTGGACTCTACCTTTTGAGATTATGTGTGATGCTAGTGACTATGCCGTGGGAGCCGTTCTAGGCCAAAGGAAGGATAAGAAGCTGCAGGTGATTTACTATGCTTCAAGAACCTTGGATGACACGCAAATGAGGTACACGACTACAGAGAAGGAGCTATTGGCGGTTGTATTCGCCTTTGTGAAGTTCAGGGCTTACCTCGTGGGTTCCAAGACCATTGTTTACACGGATCACGCGGCTTTGCGTTATATCTATTCCAAGAAGGACAATAAGCCGAGGCTTTTGAGATGGATCCTCTTACTCCAAGAATTTTACATGGAAATCAGAGACAAGAAAGGGATAGAGAACGGCGTTGCTGACCATCTCTCTCGGTTAAGAATCGACGAGTCTCTCCCTTTAGACGATTCTCTCCCCGAGGAACAACTCATGGCAATCACTACGTCTGTTTGTGGGAGCTTAGAGGGGCAGTTTGAGGAAGTTCTGAGCTTCAAAGAGGAGGATCTCCCGTGGTACGCGGATATTGTGAACTACTTGGCATGTGGGGAAGAGCCTTCGCATCTCGACAACTACCATAGGAAGAAGTTCATGAGGGACGTGAGCCACTACTATTGGGATGAGCCCTATTTATACAAGAGAGGCGTTGATAACTTGTACAGAAGAAGCATGACAAAGGAGGAAGCAAGAGATATCATCTTCCATTGCCACGGTTCTTTGTATGGCGGGCACTTCGCTTCATTCAAAACCGCCACTAAGGTCTTGCAAGCCGGCTTCTGGTGGCCGTCCATCTTCAAAGACACCCATGAATTCGTGATGAGTTGCGAAGCTTGTCAAAGAGCATGGAATATAACTAAGAGGAATGAGATGCCTCAAGTCCCCATATCTGAAGTAGACGTCTTTGACGCGTGGGGCATAGACTTCATGGGGCCATTTCCTTCATCATACGGTAATAAGTTCATACTCGTAGCTGTTGACTACGTCTCTGAATGGGTTGAGGCCATTGCTTCCCCAACAAACGACTCTAAGGTGGTGATCAAGGTCTTTAAGAGCATTATTTTCCCGAGGTTTGGAGTACCCAAGGTGGTGATAAGCGACGGAGGGAGCCATTTCATCAACAAGCTGTTTGAAAATCTGCTAAGGAAGTATGGCGTGAAGCACAAGGTAGCTACGCCTTACCATCCTCAAACGAGTGGCCAAGTGGAGGTCTCTAACCGTCAGATTAAGGCGATACTCGAGAGAACAGTTGGGACTACTCGGAAGGATTGGGCGGTGAAGTTAGATGACACTTTGTGGGCCTACCGGACTGCTTTCAAGACACCCATCGGTACTACTACTTTCACTCTTCTGTACGGTAAAGGGTGTCACCTTCCTGTTGGGTTGGAACATAGGGCGTTGTGGGCTGTGAAGCGGTTGAATTTTGATCTGAAGACGGCTCAGGAGAAGCGGTTGATCCAGTTGCACGAGCTTGATGAGCTGAGGCTGGACGCTTACGAAAGCGCTAGGATCTACAAGGAGCGTACCAAGGCTGCTCATGACAAGAAGCTGGCACCAAAGGAGCTTAAGGAAGGGAGTTTGGTGCTGATATACAATTCAAGGCTCAAGCTCTTTCCAGGGAAGCTAAAGTCACGGTGGAGCGGTCCGTATGAAATCAAGGAAGTATTACCTTACAGAGCTGTCACGTTGGTGGGCAAGAGTGGGAATGCATTCACAGTGAACGGACACAGAGTTAAGCCATACATGGCGAGTGCTTTTGACAAGGAGAGCACCTCAATGCTTCTCCAAGACCCACCATCTGCCTAAACCAAGTAAAGTCTAGCTAAAGACGTTAAAGAAAGCGCACTTGGGAGGCATTCCCATGTCTATCTTGTACATATTTCTGTTTTATTTCTCTTTCAGTTTTATGTTTTTATCTTCTGAGTGTGTAGGAACAGGTAATAGGGATCGCAGGCAAAGATCTTAGATCCAAAAGGAGTGAGAAGGGGCGAATATCGACTAGAGATCGGGTGCTAGATCGACTAATCCTAACTCGATCTTTACTAGATCGAGTTAGTGAATCGAGAGGAGTTAGTCGATCTAGACGAGATCGAGTGACAAGGTTGATCTAGATGAGCACAGATCGATCGGTCCCATCTAGATCGACCGATCTAAAATGTCTCGGGAAATTCTTGGAGTATGGATCGATCGATCCAAAAATGGATCGGCCGATCTATTTTCTCTCAGGAAAATCCTTCAAAGACAGATCGATTACTCGACTCGATCCATCACTCGATCTAAATCGAATCGACCCCTGAATCGAGAACATGGCTCGATCACGCGGACTCAGCCTAGTTGACCAAAAGTCAAGGAACGAGGGAGTATAATCGATCTAAGACTCGATTCTAGTCCAATCGAGTCACTGATCGATCAATTCTCTCGATCCAGCCATTATGGGCATGAGATCGAGTCCTAGATCGACCAAAGGGACTTGATCTCATGCCGAGGTAACAAAATTTTTTCCCTCCCTTTCTCCTTTCTCTCGCTTTTTAATTTTGAATGGTGGTCAAGGCAGGAATCTTTGACCACGAAAGTTGTGCCTTGACCACCTTTTGTCAGAAAACCACTTTCACCACCCATGGTTTTAGATTTTTGTTGCCTTTAAGTTTTCAACAATTTTACACTCATTTCTATTCCTACGAGTTTTTAATCAAGAGAGAGTGTTCTTCCTCTTTTCCCAAAGGCATTTAGCTCTTACCCTCGATCTTGCAAGGTATTCCAAGAGTTTTAATTAAATCTTTTCAATATTTCCTTTTATAACTGCTTGATCGATTTAAGTTGCTAAGGGTTTTATCGATTTTTTTTTTTAGTAGCTAGAAATCAGGAAATATCCTATCTCTAGATTTTCTTTTCCTTTATCTAGATACAATTTTTATAAACCCCCCAAAAATCTAGGGTGTTAGTTGTAGATTTTTCCTTCTCGCTAGTCTCTTTCTCGATTTCTCGCTGCCTTTGCTCACTCTTTGTTTGAGAATCGTGTTTCAGGCACCAATGGCACCTAAGAGAACCAGAGAAGAGGCTGCACAGAGAGAAGATGAACAACGAGTGGTTCAGGAAGAGGGAACTCAACAAGTTCAAGAGGAGGAACCTCAGCAAATTCATGAGAGGACCCGTTGGACTAAGGAGGAGAAGGCAGCGAAGAAGAGGCTAGAGATGCTGCACTTCGAGCCTACTAAGTTTGCGAGCAGAGATTTGCTGGAAAGGATGGGTCTCCTAGGGGATTTTGACTCCCTTCTACAAAACATGGGGCTTGCTTGCCTTTCAAGGATGGACTGTCCAACATATCCGCAAGTGACAATGGATTTCCTCTCTACCTTGGCGTTCTCCTATGAGAATCCAAGCCTCCCAACTCCCTCTCAAGGGCATCTCAGCTTCAAGGTCAAGAAGCGGTCCTATCACCTTTCCATTGAGGAGCTTTGCCAAGCATACGGACTCAACGCCGCAGCTAAGCAAGTGGAGTTTCCGCCTCTTAAGGACGCCAGCATCATATGGGACGTGCTTTGCGATGAAGAGTACAAAGCCAACACGGCTAAAATCAAGAAAGTGAGGAATCCCGTTCTGAGGTACACACTCAAGTTGTTGGCAAACATCTTCAGCGGACGAGCCGTGTCTCCCACGGTGACGAAGACCGAGCTGCGTTTCCTCTTCAAGGGATCAAAGGGATACTATGCAGCAGCGAAGAGGAGAACCATGATCCGCTTATGGATGACCTCGGGAATGATGTCAACTACGGGTGCATTCTAGCCTCCTCCTTGGTGAAGTACAAGGCTTACGCTCTTAGATGCAAGGCGAGCTCAGCTTACATTGGAGGGTTTCTCACGCCGCTCTTCATCCAAGCTGGTGTACCACTTCAACGGTTCGAGCCTTGCGCGGACAGGTCATTCATGGACGAGACTTACATGCGAAATACCGATAGCTTGGGACCTACGCCAGCTCCAGGATTCTTCGCTTATCAGTTCTACGATGACGGAGGTAAGAAGAACGTTTGCATCTTACCAAACGTCGAGGAGAGTAACTTGGATAGCATTAGTACGATTCAGTTCTGCCCAACACACGAGGAGTGCTACGCCCCACTTGGTACGACAATGATGCCCATTCAGTCCACACGAGAGCAGTCAGAATCACCACCATCAGATGGCGCAATGCCAGCCCACTTTGAGCTTCCGAGAATGGACTTTGAGCCGCGGATCAAGGTTGAGAAGTTTCTTGCCTCAGTGGTGGAGATGCAGCGGAGGATCTAAGTGGCAAGGAAAGATGATCAAGAAGCTTGCCAAGAAAGTCAAGGCGCTTCAAGGAAGCTCATCCGCGAGGTCTAAGGGGTCAAAGAGTGAAGAGGTTAACCAGCCCGAGAAGAGGAGGAGGTCAACTGGCGGTATTGTCATCCGTGAGCAGCAAGGAACCGCACAACAAGCTCGACTTCCGTTCATGGTTTCCCCACCGAGGATAAAGGCAAGCTCATAGCCCGACACTCCTCTATCACGAGCAGCTCCGTTGGAACATCCTCAAGTTCCAGCCGAGTCTAGCTCCGAGGTACCAAACGACCTACCCTTGTATATACCGTTCATATTTTCTTTCTTTTTGCATTGTGTTTTGAGCTCCTTTGGATTTGTTTGCCACCGGGACGGTGTCATTCAAGTTTGGGGGAGTATGTGTGTGGTTTGACATGTTTATTCTGATCTTATTTTCCCTTTAGCATCCTTGAGTCTTCATTGTTAAAATTTTTTTTAGAAAAATTCATGTAGTTGCATTCATCTTGTTAAGCATTTTAGGATTGAGTCTAGAATTTTTAAGCATCTAGGTTGTTTACATTTGCATAAGGGGTTAAAGTTTTCTTAAAAAGGTATTTTAAGCTTATGGATGGTTTCAATCTCCTAGTTGGTAGTTCTCTAATGCTTTGCTCATACTTTGAAAGTAAGTTCTTACCATGCTTGGATCACTAGTTTTAATTTTCGTGACTTGAATTGAACTCTCATGATTTGAAACTTGTCCTATTAAGTGAGAACCCTAACTTGAATTTTTAAATATCATTCTTATGCACTTGAAAATAAACACATGGATCTTAAAAATATTTAGGCTCTCTTCTTCCTTTTACAACTCTTTGTGAGCCTAAGTAGAACCCCCACCTTGACCCTTACCTTTCTTTGAAGCCAAGTTTTTGTGTGTGACATCATTGTGAGGCCTCTTCCGGTTTGAACTTAGCATAAAGTGTTACGTTTAGGCGACATGATTAGGTTCTCATATGATTGCTAGCTTTGCATTTTGAAGCTAAATGTAGGCTTAGGATAAGTTTGGGGGATTATTGGGGTTGCTTTCGTTCTTATATGCTTTCGGTTTCAAAAAGAGTTTGGTATTTGAAGTAAGAAAAAAGTTTTAAGTGAAATGTTTTGTGCTTAAAAATGTATAATGCTCTAATAATTTCAGAAGATAACTCTCTCAAAATAAAAAAAAAATAATATAAGAGCCTAACTGCCAAAAATAAAAAAAAAAGAAAAAAAAAAGAGGAAAAAAAAATAATATAAGAGAGTTATCGATAAGAAAGAGTTAAAGAGCTTAGTATTTTCAAACCTTTTCACTAACCTAAAAGAGTTAAAATGCTTTCTGTTTTGTTTTGGGGATTGCTAAGCTTTTGCTTTGGGAAAAAGGGTATACTCTAAGTGGTGAGTGAGCTTAAATAAAAATAAATGAGAGGGGTTTTAGGATCGTTGTTAGTTTACATGGGTAGATGAGAATCTGATCATGTATGAATCAATTGCCTTTACCTTTAGCATTATGCATAAAGTTCTTACCATTTTTGAGAGAAACCCTTGCCTTAAATAAAAACCCTTTTTAAAATGAGATCATTCTATGCTCATAGCCTAAACCCTTAGCCAAATGTGTTTTGCTTTAAAGTGCATAAGTTTGATTCATGGTTCGGTTATTAATGAATGTTAAAGGATGAGTTTCTTTGATTGTTTGGAATAGGAGAGTACGATCTGAAATTCTTTGTGCGATGAGTATGGCTAAGTTCTTTGGAGTATGAGTGTGTGTATTGCATTTTAGAACTAGTAACTAGGACGTTGAGATTGATTCATTTGAAAAATACCTTTGCAAGAAGCTTAAACCCCCGTTTGATTTAAAACCTCTCTCCCTTCTTTAATTTTGTTTGCTTGAGGGTAAGCAAAAGGTAAGTTTGGGGGAGTTGATATAGCTGTATATTTCATGTATTTTACATACATATAATTTAGTTTCTCATGCATTTACGTTGCATATTAGGTTAGTTTGCATCACTTTAGGTCCTAGAGTGTCTTTGCACCAGCATTCGCATGTTTCATGCATTTTGCATCACAATCAGGTTGCTTTTTGTTACTTTGGAGCTATGGAAGATTCGTGGACGTGCTGAGGCTCGTGAAGAGGTTCGTGGACACTTGGAGAAATCAGGATTGCACGCTAAGGACCTGAGATCGAGCAGCAGATTGAGCAAGGCAGGTCGATCTAGATGAGATCGACCAGAAGATCGAGCATGGAGATTGATTTGGAGTACGGACGTAGACGACGCCATGCAGATCGAGGACCGGATCGAGCTTCCAACCCGATCAGCACAAGATCGACTCGGGGATCGACCAAGAGCCGCTCGATTCAGGACATGATCGATTGCCAGATCGAGCTTAGTGATCGATCCCAGACCAACCTTATCCGTCCAGCCTGTTTTTGGACCGTAGCGAAGGGGGGGACCATTTGTGGTTTGGCCATTTTAGGCAAAGACCAATGATCCCTTTCAATATCACGTTTTGTCGACTACTTTTCTATCTTCTCTCTCGTTTTAGGCAATTTGCCATTCTTAAACTTCGAGCTTTTTCTTGTTTTTACTTTTGAATATTGAATCGTTTAAGTTAAATCAATCGCCTTTCATGTTTAGTTCTTCGTTTATTGCATTTCGTACGGTTTATTTCATGAGTCGCGAGTAGTTTCATTGGGTTTTGGGGTTGAGAGGATTCAAGGGGTCGAAAAGGTTTTCAAGCTTGGTGTTTTCTTGTTCTTAACAGCTTTCTCTTCTAGGATGTCGAGTTCTTATGGCTTAAAGAGTCTCACGCCAAGATCTTTATGATCAGAGAGAGCTCTTACCTTGACAGGATTCAGAGATCTCTGAAAATTGCATCATAGAGACTAGTTGCCCTTTCCCAAATGCCATGGTAGTTTAGGGGACTAGTTAAGCAGCGTGTTTGAAATCTGTTCTCCTTGCCTCTCAATCTCTTTTTCCGCCAAACGCCATGGGCTTAGAGGAGAGAATGAGAGAGTGATCCATACCACACGCCATGGATGGATCTTGTTTAGTTTTCAAGGCATAGGGAACCTCACAAAGTGAGTAGATCTAAAGTTTTCAAACCAAGCTGAAACCTTTGAAACCCCTGAACATGAATCTCGACCCTGGACCCTCCTTTTAGTATTACTTAGTCTCTGTTGATCATTCGCTTGTTGTTTGCTTGCACCTTGGTCATTAGATTCGTTTTCGCTTAAACTGCCTTTTAGATCGATTGCTTTTGCTTGATCTAGTGGTCGATCCCGTGGTTGATCCACTAGTCGAATTTTAGTAATTCGTAGCTTTGCATTTTAATCATTCTGTCTTTTCCTCGTGGTAGCTAGCTCGTTCCTGGTATTTTAAAAATAGTTTTGCCCTGCATTTAATCATTGCATCTAGTTTTTAGGAATTTCACAAAACTGTCCATCATTTGCTTAGTTTTACAAGATCTTTGTATTCTCACTGATCTTTCTAGCTCCTAGGATTGGATTGATACTCGTTTGCATACTATACTACAACTAAGTGTTGCATTTGAGCTTTGATACATCATTGCATACACACTGCAAAATTCTAGCTATCAATGAGCAAGCTGCACGCCACTCTTTACACGAAGGGACAGCCAAGGAGAAAGGCAAGGCGGTCACTCAAGACCCTCCTAGCAAGAGCAGGAAGTCTGGAGCATCCTCAAGCTCCAGCCGAGCCTAGCTCCAAGGTACCAACAACTGATCCCTTGTATATACCACGCATGTTTTCTTTGATTTTTGCTTTGTGTTTTGAACTCCTTTGAATTTGTTTACCACCGAGACGGTGTCATTCAAGTTTGGGGGAGTGTGTGGTGTCTTTGACATGTTTTCTTTGCTCTTATTTTCTGTTATCATCCCTTGAGTCTTGCATTGTATCCTAAGGCATAGAAAAGAACAAAAAAATGATAAAACTTTTAAAAATTTTCAAAAAAACATTCATGTAGTTGCATTCGAATTGTTAAAACATTTTAGGATTGAGTCTAGAATTTTTGAGCATTTATGTTGTTTACATTTGCATAAGGGGCAAAAGTTTTTCTTGAAAAGTGTTTTAAGCTCTTGAATTGTTTCAAGGCCCTAGTTAGTAGTTCTTTGATGCGTTGTACACTCTTTGAAAGTAAGCTCTAACCATACTTGGATCATGTGTTTTGATTTTCGTGGCTTAAGTTGAACATTCATGAACTGAATCCCATCCTAATAAGTGAGAACCTTAATTTGAATCTTTTTAATTATCATACTTATGCAGTTGAAAAAGGATACATGGATCACTTATACATATTTGGACTTTATTCTTCCTTTCACCACTCTCTTGTAAGCCTAAGTAGACTTCCCCACCTTTACCTTACCCTCCTTTCAAGCCAATGTTCTTGTGTGATAAATCTTTGTGAGGCCTCTTTTCGGTTGAACTTAGCATAAAGTGTTAGGTTTAGGCGACATGATTAGGCTTTCATATTGATGCTAGCTTTCCATTTTGAAGCTAGTTTTAGGCTTAGGATAGGGCGGGTATTCATGGGGTTTGCTTGGTTTTATTTCGGTTTAAAGAGTGAGAAGTTTGGAAGTTGAATAAAAGGGTTTTAATGGTTTTAAGTGGAAGGCTTATTATTTTAAAATTGAAAGCTCTAGTTTGAATAAGAAGGTAGCTCTCAAAAGAAAAGAAAAAGAAAAGAAAAGAGCCTAAAGGCCAATGTTTAAAAAGAAAAAAAAAGAAAAAAAAATGAGTAGAGAGCTACCAAAGTAAAAAGAAAAAAGCTAATATGTTTTCAGCCTAAACACTAGCCAAAGGGATTTTAAATGATGCTTTTATTTGGGTTTTTGCTTGGCGAATTGCCTTGATGATAAGGGTAGTCCTTAGGAGGGGTGAGTGAGCTTAAAAAGAAAAGAAAAATGAGAGAGGATTCTAGGATCTTTGATTAGTATGCATGGGTAGATGAAGGTTTAATCATATATGCATCAATTGTCTTCACTTTTAGCATTATGTGAAATTTCGACCATTCTTTGAGATAACCCCTTGTTTGAATAGCCCTAATAAGTGAGATCATTTTTATCTCGCAACCCTTGTCCCTTAGCCAAGTGTATCCGGTTTTAAAGTGCATAAGTGTGATTCACAGTTTTGAGCTTAATGAATGTTAAAGGATATGATTCTTGGATTGTTTGGGATATGAGAGTCATGATTTGAAATTCATTATGTGATGAGTATGGCTAAGTTCTTTGGAGTATGAGTGTGTGCATTGCATCTTAGGATTAAGAACTAGGACCATTGAATTGATTCATTTGAAAAACACTTTTGCAAGAAGCTTAAACCTCCGTTTTTTAAACCTCTTCTCCTTTCTTGAATTTTGTTTGCTTGGGGGCAAGCAAAAGGCAAGTTTGGGGGAGTTGATATTACCATATATTTTGCATATTTTACATGCATTTAGGATAGTTTTTCATGCATTCATCTTGCATTATAGGATAGTTTGTTCCATTTGTTGCATTTTAGGTCCTAGGTCCCTTTGCATTCGAATTTTGCATATTTTCTTGCATAAATGCATCATTATCAGGTTGTTTGGGGCACTCTCGAGTTGAGGAGGTTATGTGGACGTGAGGAGGATCACATCAAAGCTCGTGGACACTTGGAGAACTCAGCCGTGCATGCTAAGGACCCGAGATCGAGTAGCGGATCGAGCAAGGCAGGTCGATCTATACGAGATCGACCAGAAGATCGAATGACCCAAGCCGATTCAAGAGGAAGGATCGAGACCAAGATTGAGAGAGGAGATCAATCTGGAGTACGGACGTGAATGACGCCATGCAGATCGAGAGCCCGATCGAGTTCCCAACCCGATCATCACAGGATCGACTCAAAGATCGACCGAAGCCATCCGATCCAAGAAGACGATCGAGCCAGAGATCGAGTGACCCGAGTCGATCCCAGATGAGCCTTATCCATCCAGCTGTCTTTGGCGGCTAGCGAAGGGGGGACCAGTTAACGGTTTAGCCATTTTTGGCAAAAGGAGCCATCACTTTCTCTTATCTTCATTCTGTCTTTTTGTTTTCTCTCTACCTTAGGCGATTTCGCCATTGTTGAACATCTTAAGCTTTTTGTGCTTTAAACCTTTGGATTTTTTAATATTAAGCAAGTTTTTCCGTTAATCGTTTGTTGATCATGCTTAGCTGTCTATCTATTGCTTTTCATTCGATCTTAACCATGTGTAACGGGTAGTCTTTTGAGTTTTCGGGGTTGAGGCGATTCAAAAGGGTTGAAAGGGTTTAAGTTCTATGTTTTCTTTGTTCTTCATACCTTCTCTTATAGGATCTTGGGGGTCTTAAGGTTTAGAGAGCCTTGGAAAAGGACTCTATGATTCCAGGGCTGTCTTACCTTGACAGGATTCAGATATCCTAGAGACTAATCTTTCCTTTCCCACACGCCATGGTTGTAAAGGGGAGTAGTTAGGTCATTATATTAAAATCTGTTTTTCTTGCTCTTCGATCTCTTTTTCCACCAAACGCCATGGGTTTAGAGAAGAGATTGAGGAAGTGAACCATACCACACGCCATGGATGGTTCTTGTTTTGTTTTCAAGGCTTAGAGAAACCTCACAAGTGAGTAGATCTAAATGTTTTCAAACCAAAGCTTAAACCTTTGAGACCCTTGAATATGATCCTCGATCCGAAACCCTCCTTTTTAGTATTTTAAAACCTCTGTTAATCGTTTGCTTGTCATAAAGTTGCATCCTGTTCATTAGAAGTCATTTCCTTTAAGTTGTTTGTTAGATCGATCCATTCTGCTCAATCCAGTGCTCGATCCAGTGGTCGATTCACTAGTCGATTTTTAGTTCTTAGTAGCTTTGCATTTTTAATCTCCTGCTTGTTCCTAGTGGTAGTTAACCCTCTTCCAGGGATTTTAAAATTGTTTTGCATCTCATTTAGTCGTTGCATTTAGTTTTCCGTGATTCTACCAACTATTTATCCGATTTGCTTAGATTTGCTTCATCCTTGCATTCTTAGTGTTCTTCCTGCTTCCTAGGTTGGATTGATTCCCCTTACTACTGTACTACATCATAACATGTGGTTTGGGCTTTGATAACCTCCTTGCTTACATAGAAAAATCATGTTATCACTAACTCTACTATGAATGCAAATAGAACACTTTGGACTATAAAATGGATGATATTCAATGGATAACAATAATAAATAAGGTCTAAAATGATGCGATAATGCAAGCTATCAACACTCCCACACTTGCCTTTTGCTTGCTCTCCAGCAAACAAGGACAAATACGGGAATGGGGATTGAAAGTGGGAGCTCAAAACTAAAGATGTCTATGGAAAAAGTGAAGTCAAAGCCCAAGTTACAAGTTCTAAGATGCAAAGAGTTCTTCAAAAGCTTTAGCCAATACTTATCATTAACAAACAATGAACTGAATCTTAGCCTACATAAGCATTCATATCCTCCAACTCTTTAACATTCATTAAAAGTAACCAAGTGAATAATGAACATGCAAATAGAGTGAAACCATTTGGCTAAGGTACATGGTTATAAGATAAAAATGATCTCAACGCATGAGGGTTTCAAAAATCAAAGGGATCTCTCAGTGAAATGAATCTACCTATGGCAAAATGCTAAAGGTAAAAGACAATGTATGCATACAGAGATGACTCTCATCTACCCATGATGCCTAAAGATGATCCTAGCAATTAGTCTAATCCCATAGATGAACCTCTCAAAACTATCCTTTCCCAAGGCTCTTGTTGCCTTCTCTTCCTTGAATTGTGATCGCCTTCTAGTTATGTGTGGGGAACTCTTCTTCTTCTTTTGATTTGAGTGGTTGGCTCCTTTTATTTCTGCTCTTCCTTGATGTGTTGTTGCCTCCATTGTTTCACCTTTTTGGTGTTTTGCTTGGTTTGCTTTTCATTTGTTGAGGGCGCTTGTACTTCTTTGTAGCTAGAGCTTTTTCTTCTTTTGAATGCCTAAGCACCATTTGATAGAACCCCCACATTTAACTTTTGTACCACGAATTCCATTCTTCTTTTTCTCCCAAAGATATAAACATTAAAGCTCAATCCACTCTAGCTTATCCCTTTCCCAACCACCTAGCCTAGTACTTAGCTCAAGATTCAAGCAAGTATGTACATGAGAGCTTCCATTTATCGGCCTAAATCCTAACACTTTTTGCCTAGGAAGATTCGAAAATTATGCAAAAGGCCTCACAATCACACACAATAGTGTTTAGGCTTGAAGGAAAAGGCTTAGTTCAAGGTGGGATTTGACTGTCCTATAGATGAGGATCAACTATTTGGACTAACAAGAGTGGTAAAAAGGGAAGAAGATAGTCCAAATATGTATATTGGTATCGATGGAATCACTTTTCAATGCATGAACATGATAATTAAAAGTCAATATTATGGTTCCAATTACTAGAGTTGGATTCAATTCACGGCAAGCTTCAACTTAAGACGAGAATGTCATAGCAAGAACTCAAAGTATGGTGCAACCTTAACTTCAAACTCACTACAATGCAATCAAACAACAAGCAACCAGGTCATTGAAATCACTTTAAACATAGACATTTTAACAAATGTTTATCATCTACTCCCCTATGAAAATTCTATGCAACCCTATATGAAATGCAGTCTAGACTCAATCCTAAATGCAAATGCAACTAAATGCACTGTTTTTGAAAAGCAAATTTTCGAAATGTTTCAAATTTTTTTTGTTTTTTACTACTCCTTAGATGAAATGCATGAGCTAAGATGCTATGTATGTTGTAAAAATATGCTGAAACCATTGTCAAGTCACACACATTCTTCCCCACACTTACATTACACAGTCTCTTGTGTGATAAAAGTGCAAGAGGAGCAATTATCCAACAAGCCAATGTAAAAAAAAGGAAAACAAAAAGGAAAGAGTGGTATGTACAATGAAGAGAGGAGTGTACCTCAGTTCCCATAAGAGGACGAGGTATCCGTGGAGTAGGAGTAATTGCTGGAATTTGAGAAGTTTCTGGAGAGGGACGGTGGGGAATGTGTAGCACACCTCTTCCTCATTTGTTGGCATGGCTCAAAGGAGGAGGCTCTAGGTGGCTCAGCTTCCTCATGTTCCTTTGGAGTCTCTTTAAAGGATTGACTCCTTTCTCCACCCATGTGGCTCTTGCCTTGGTCTTCTTCTTGAGAACCAGAAGATTCACCAAGCTTGACCTTTAAGCTTTTAATTTCTTCTCCATGCCCTTCATACCGTTCTTCATCCTCTTAATGGTCTTGACAAGCTTTTTGATGATCTTGTCTTGCGACTTATTCCATCTTTGGAGGAGAGAAGTATGCTTCTGAGCTGCTATTGTTGCCTCATTGGGAATTGGGCTGTTGTAAACATCAAAGTAATACATAGCACTTCCATAGAGATGCTCTTGGCCTTACTCTTCCTCAAAGGCTTCAGATGGCACAGCAGGTCCACTTGCTGCTTTGGATCTGGCTCTGATTGACTCAAGTGGTGGATCCCTCTTTGGGTTCACAAGAAGTTCTGATGGGGGATTGAACATGGCGAGTGCAGGGGAGCCAAAGGAGGTGTACTCAGTTGCAGTGGGTAGCAAGATTTTCTGCTGCACTGTGAGGCTTACATGGAACTGATAAGCTAGCCTCTGGCCTAAGCATCCTACGAAGAACTTGGCCTTGGCTAAGTAATCCTTATCAATGTAGATAGGAGAGTGTGATGGCTCACCTAGACAAGCATATGCTGCTTCCAAAATGGGTGCGATGAGGCCTCCAAAACCAATCTTAGGTTGTAAATAAGTTGTAGTGGCTATCCAGTTCTTAAGATGTAAGAATCACTTCATCAGAACAATTACTAACCCCATTCCTGAGAGGTAACCTTTGATGGTGTCCATCTTCTTTACACTTTTGAGAATATCCTTCAAACCCTTGCACAAGAAAGCCATCTCCTCTTCAAACACATTGTTTTTTTCCTTCCTCTCAAAGAAGGTGTTTGCAAGCACCTTGTGTGCATATCGTATGGCAGGATGACGAATTCTAGCACTCTTGCAAGACCCATGATTGTACACCCCCACACTTATCTGATCTCCTACTCCTTCTTGCTCACCCTTCACAAGGTCCATTTGAGTTCTCCTTGTCTTTCCAGCTCTAAATCCAAAGATCTCATTAACCTGGTTGAATCCCATGTGGTGGATGGTTCTTCCCACTTTGAATTTTATGTGCCCATCTCCAGACAAAGGATCCCTCTCTTGCCCATCTTCATAAAAAAACACCTCTAGTGAAGAGATGAACTGGCAAGTAGCAGCCTTGTAGGAAGGATAAACCATGTTGAAGAACTTCTACAACCCCATCTCCTTGATGAGCAACTCAACCTCTCCCAAGATGCTAATGAAGCTAAGCAGCTCATTGAAGAGAGATTTTTGGGTCTAAACTCAAATATCCTCAGCCTCTAATCAGTTGTAGAATAGAGATCAGGTATCAATCCAATTGTGGGAGATGAGACGCAAACAATGCTGTAAGCTAAGCAGGATTGGGGATTTGATTATGTAAGAACAAGTCTAACAACCTAATGGTGCAATGAAAGAAAAGCATAAACTAAATGCAAGTGAACAAAACTAAACAATGAACTTAAAACAATAACTAAACAAGTACTAAGCCAGAAATGACTACAAAGGCAAGAACTAAGCAAGATGACTTTGAAGACAATTAATTAAAAGCAAGACTCAAGGTTCTAAGCAATTGTGGGACAGTGGTTTTCAAGAGTGACAAGGGGATTTCTACTAAGGCATTCAACAAGCATTAACAAGCAAGCAATTCTCAATGTTAAGCTCCTAGACAAGGTATCTAAAGGAAACCACTTGGCGTCAATAAGCAATTCATATTCAACAAGATCGAAGTGTCAGACCCACTTGTGATGGCATATCCTTCAACCATGAGCATAAAGATCAGAACCATTCTAGCCTAAGAGATGCAACAATCAAGCAACTACTCTCTCACCCAAGCAAGAATTCAGATCAACTTATCAATCTTGTGAACCAATGAGGACCTAAGCAGCTATACACCAATCAATATTATGGATTTAAGCACAAACTTGCAACATCCTAACAAAGCTAAGCAATGAACAAGAATGAAGCAAAGGCAAGATCTTTCAATGCATACTATCTAACCATCAAGTCAAGAATCTCAAAACAAGAATTATCTAGCCGTAAGAGAATCATCTAGCAAGGTGAACTATCACTTTGGTGTCACTGAACAAAGGAAACATGGACCAAGCTAGACTATCAAGCCAAATAAGCGAACCATGCTTAGAAAAGAGATATCAAGACATCAAGCGAACCATATTCAGCTATCAAACCATATTCAATCAAAAGGAGAAATCTTTATCAACATTAATCACTTTGCAAGAGAAGGAGATAACAGAGAACCATTAAACAAACCTAATCACCCCTTAATCACATCTTAATCACCACTTTCCCTACTTAGAACCCTAAATCTAAAGAAGACTACTCACTAATCATGTTTAATCCCATTGATTTGGAGTTAAACATAACTAGATGAGGTTAAAATGCAAAGATGATAAATCTAATCTACCAAGATGCAAGAACAAAGATTAAAAGACTAGATTAAACCATAAAAATGCAAACTTTGTTAAAGATCAAGATCCTTAAGGCAAATCACCTTTTAAGATTTAAGAAAGGTTTTTGATAGAAAGCTAAACTTGGATAAAATAAAACTTGATAAAGATAATTTTCTGTGGCTTCCCTTTTATAGTAGGGATAAGGTTTACAAAAAGCAATCTTGATATGGTCGTACGGTCGATGTTCTGCTCGATATGCGACCTTGATATGGTCCGTGCAGCGTGTATTGATGTCCTTCCTCAATGCTGGTCCTCGATGCAGACCAACGGCTTGGAATCCTCGTGCTGATCATTTTCCTCTCGTCCTGCTGCTTGTATCGAGCACACTCCACGAGTGTTCTGCTCGATATGGACCACACTTTGCAAGAACTCCTTTTCTGACATCTCCTGCGATCATGAGCTGCTTCCATCCCTTCCCTAGCTCCAAGAGACTCCAAAAACACCTGAAAACCACCACAAACATGCACATGTATGCAAATGTATGCAATCCTAAGCTAAGTGCATGCTATGTTGATTCTAAGAGCAAATGATGCCTAAATGCAAAACTATTATGCAAAAACAGAGGAAAAGATGCATGAAATGCAGCCTAAAATGATCTAAAATAGCAAGCTCTCAACACACACACACTTAGCTTTTGCTTGCCCTCAAGCAAACAAACACTTAACATGGTGATGAGGTTTTAAATGGGAACTCATATCTTTGGAAAATGCTAACAATAAATTCAAATGAAGTCCATGTTCCTAATTCTAGAGTGCATTTGATGGAAGAATACTTTAAATACTTAGCCACTTTCATTCACAAAAAAAGGATCATCACTAAGCTATCAACCTACACATGCTCATCAAACCAAACAACCTTTTTGACATTCAATTATGCTCAAACCGTGAATCATGCTTATGCAAATGCAAAAGTGTCTTTGGCTAAGGGACAAGGCTTAGTGGAATAAAAATGATCCCACTTCACAAACTGGTTTTGGTGTTTAAAAGGATTCTCTCAAGGAAAAGCATGGTTGTACTTTGGCAAAATGCTAAGGGTCAAAGAACAACTTACATATACAAAGGAAGACTCATATCTACCCAAAATCTATAAGATATGTTCCTAACTCTAGCTAAGCAATGAAAGACCCTCCTATGCTACCCTTTTTAAGAACTTAACCCTTTTAAAAACCCAAAAACTTTTCTTCTTTAAGCGCTTTGGAGGACACTTCTTCTTTTGAGCTTCAAGTGGTGGCGATTTGCTTCTTTTGAGTTTGACTCCTTTATTTGATGATGTTGGTGCTTGATTCGCCTTTGGCTTTTTGATTTACTGGGTTTGCACTTCTTGCATCTTCTTTTCTTCTTTGAACATGAGCCTTCTTTCTTTGAGTTTAAAATCGACATTCACCCTTTTGCTTGTGTCACACTCCTTTTTCTTTTGTGCCTTGACTTCTTTTATTCTTAGCCTCTCTTAAAAACTAAAACCAAGATAACCCCAAACCATTCCCCAAACATCCTGACCTATCTAAGTCAAGAGTGAGCTAGTTCTACAATGGAAGTACTTCCCTTGTAGTTCCAACCCAACACTTTTTGCTAAGCAACAACCATGATGGAAGAGACCTCACAAATCACCCACTATTAATGTCTTGGCTTGAAAGAAAGTTTAGTTAAGGGTGGGGAAATCTAAATGTATCTTTTAGATTGTGGCAAAAGAGAATAAGAAGATCTAAATATTTTAAACAATCCATGACATCAATCACAAAAGCATAAGGCATGATAATTACGAATTCAAATTAGGTTCTACTTAAACAAATATTGAAATCATTTCAAAGCATGCTTCAGTCTCAAACAACGCTCACACAAATTCAAATTACAAAAGTGGTTCAGCTTTATTTCTAGTTCAACATCAAATGGATCAAAGGATTAAAAACAAGGGCTCTATTTTCATAAATCACTAGCACAAACCTCAAGCACACAATCGCAAAAAAAAAAATGTGTGGTATTTACAATGGTTAGTGTGGTGTACGTTACTTCAGGTGGAGAAGTGGTGAGAGTCTGAACTCTCAATGGCATGGGAATGTGAAGCTTCCTCCTCTGATGGAGTTTGCTGTCTAGTCCTTCTCTTCTTTCCTTTTCGCTTTAGAGCAGCTACATGAGATGAATGCCTGGCCGGTTGAGAAGTTTGTGTCCTTCGCCGCTCATTGATGTGGAATGAGTGTCTCTCTTGAACTGCCCTCTCTGGTGTGTCCTCAGACATGTCCTCAGCATCAGATCCTCCTCCTCGTGGCTCTGTTTGGATCATTTAATCAGATCTCTTGGCTGATGAAGATCCTCTCAACTTCTTCTTGAGCTTCCTCACTTTCTTCTTCAGTGAGTCAACCGATTTCTTGCTTGCTTCGACTATCTTCAGCAAACCTCTGATGGCTTTGTCCTGGAAGTGGTTCCATATTTGAAGAAGCCTAATGTGCTCATGTGCAGTCTTTGAAGCTTCAGATGTGAAGATCACATCATATGGGTCAAATACATAAGGGCGGCTATCTTAGTCTTCATGTTCTTCCTCTTCCATCCCTTGATGCTGAACCTCTTGTTCTTGATTATGCTCTCAATGTCTTCTTCCACAACTGAGTCTTTGATGGTGCTCATGTTCTTCACTTTGCTTGGCCTCATCAGTGGTGGGTCAGTCCTTGGGTCATAAAGCTCATCTTCTATTGGCATGAATCGGATGTTCTCATATGATGTGAAGTTGGTTAAGCGCTGCTTGGGCAAGATGATCTTCCTCTTCCTGTTTTCCAGCTCAAACTGATAGCCAAATCCTGTCTCAACAGCTCCTGAAAGGTATTCGATCTTACTAAGATAAGGAACATCTAGGAAGATCATTGTAACGTCTGGTGTGCCAAGCTCAACTCCAGCACCAAGCAAGATAGGATTGATCATTCCTCCAATGGCTATCTTTGGCTTCTTGTCTCTAGTGTGGAAAGCCCACTGCTGGCATGCTAGAAATTGCTTCATTAGGATTGTCACAAGACCAACTCCTAAGCGCTCTCCTTGTATCTTCTCATGCCTTGTTTCAACCATTATGTTCTTCAAGCCATTCACAAGCAACCCAGTCTCTTCTTCTTTGACCATACTTTGCTCTTTTCTGTAGAAGAGTGTGCTGGTGAGGACTCTATGAACATATCTGATAGCTGGATGGCAGATGATAGCACTCTTCAGATGACCAGCTCCATAAGCATCATTCGCTATCTCCTCCCATCATGCTTGAGGCGCATGTTTTGTGCTCTTGAGCCTTGATCAAATCCAAAGATTTCTTCAAGCTGAGTGAACCCCATGGTGTACCATGCTTTGTTGGCTCTGAACTTTATGAATCCACTGCTAAAGTCTTCTTCTCCTTCATCATACTCTTCATCAAACTTGTAGAAGTAGACCTTGAAGCTTGCAAGGAACTCACAAGAAAGTTAGTTGTAAGTTGGATAACCAAGACTAGAAAATTTCTCCAGTCCAATGTTGCTCAACAGCTCATCCACTTCAGGCTTGATTCCTAGCTCTCCCAACAGACCAGGATCAGCATATCTTGTAGGAGTAAAGTCCACTCTCCTCATTGCTCTCAAGTAGTCCTTTAGCTTTGGTGCTGCATCTTGGACTGGTTTTTCTTCAACAACTGGCCTCTTTCCCTCAGCTCTGTTTCTTGCAGCAACATTTGAGTCAGAAATCCCTTAATTTCCTCTGGTGTTCGACATAGTACCTGAAAATGCATTACTTGAAGCAAAAATTAGTATAGTATCCATTTAGAGCACTGTGCAGGAAATTAATTTTCAAAACTCTAGAAGGCAATGAAAAAGTCTGCAAATATTCACACTGATCACCAACAAACAGATTCGAATTTAGCAAAACGTTTCAGCTTAAAAGGATTAATACAGCTAAAACTAAAATTCCCACAGTAGCAAGCAGCGATTGCAATAATTTCAAGCATATGAAACTCAAAACATCATTCTCTCTCCACCAAACTATGAAAATGCATTAAACTCACCATCACTATCCTAATAAGAAACATTTCAATGGTCAATATGCTGAAAAAACAATAGCATGCCTAGATTTGGCCAAAATCTAAACATAAAGTCAAACTAAGCACAAAACAGCATTTTCCAAATATTTCAACCATAAAATTGCAAAGAAGAGCAACAATAGTGACATGCAAATAAAAACCATAAACAAAATTGTGCAAACAACCATAATCAATCATTCTAATGCATTCTACTTTAATATGACACATTTAAACTTAAAAAGCAAGGAATCTAGCAAATTTTACCTTAGTTATTTGGTCAAAAAGATGAAGTTCTAGAGAATGCAAGAAAGAAAGAAAGGATGCTTGAAAAAAGATATTTAGCTCGATATGGGTGTGTGTGGAGAGAGAGACAAAGATTGCTAGTTTTAATGCAAGAGGATAAGGGATATCTAGAAAAATCCAAAGATAATGCAAGAAAAATTGATTTAACATTTAAAAATGCATGTGAGGGGGAAAGAAAAGATTCTTTTACCAGTCATCATGCCCCACAAAAAGGTTTTACTCGATTTACCCATGTAAAAATTTTAAAAAATTCTTACACGGATCATATCGAGCAAAACACTCGATGTGGTATCTCGATGTGTACCATATCAAGGACGTCGGGTCCTGTGGCTCGGTGATGATGCTCTGCTGCATCGGGGGTTCGGTGTTCTGGTTAGCTTCTCCTTTAGGGAACCTTGCATCGAGCAGTCTCAGTAGATGTTCTGCACGATGTTGTTGCTTGGTGTAGGGAGACACTTCGGCTTGCATGATCCTTCCCGTGGGCAATGCATGGTACCGTCTGGATGCTTGTTTCTGGCTCGGCCATTGTGCATCGAGCAAACATGTTGGTGTTTTGCTAGATGTTACACCTTGATGTGGAACGTCTCATACACGGTTGCTGTTTTCCTTGGTGGTTGTCATACCGGACACCGTCTTGCATCGAGTTGGTTGATAGCACCCATATTGAGCAGAACCTTAGATGTTCTGCTCGATGCTACTCCTCGGTGCAACTCCATCGAGCAATCTGGTCGATGTACGGGCTATAGCTTCTCGATGTACGGACTGGTGATCACATCAAGCAGGGGTTTTGGTGTTCTGCTTGATGCTACACCTCGATGTGATCTCCACCGTGCGTCTTGATCGATGTACGGTCCACTCTCCTCGGTGTACAGACTGGGGCTTCAGGAGCGATTACATCGAGCATGGCTTTTGGTGTTCTGCTCTATGCTACACCTCGATGTGATCCCCATCGTGTAATCTGCTCGGTGTACGGACTGATCCTTCCTCGAGATAAGCTGTATCGAGCAGAAATGACAGATGATCTGCTCGATATGGCACCTCGATATGAAAACATAGTCTTCTTTCCTTGGCCTTTAAACCATTCTACACATCCATGGATCTGGTCTTTGACTTCTGAAACACTAAATAAAGAAGTAATAAAAAGAAAGCATATATTTACAAGGATAGTCATGGGATTACCTCCCAAGTGTGCTTGTTTTAAGTAACTAAGCTTGACTTTGATGGTTTGAGGACTAGTGAGAAGAGGTTGATGGAGCTGGTGCTCCTTCCTCTTTCTTCTGGTAAACACAAGTGCTTACTGACATCAGTCTCTTCTTCTCATGAGCTGTCTTCCTGTTTCTCTTTTTCTTGACACTTGGTGTGATCAAAGGCTTCACTTCCTTAGTGATCAAGCTTTCATCCTCTTTCAAACCATCTTCAAGCTTCAACTCAGTGTTATGCATCTTTTCTGGCTCATCATGAAGAGTGTCTCTCATCAACATATGATATTGCTGCATATTTCATACATTTTGCATTCATATAAGTTAGTTTCTCTCACGTATACATTGCATTTTAGGTTAGTTTGCATCACTTTAGGTCCTAGATTGTTCTCGCACCAGCATATGCATATTTCTTGCATTTCGCATCGCATACAGGTTGTTTTCGGCTACTTTGGAGTCTTGGAGGGTTCGTGGACATGCTGAGGCTCGTGAGGAGGTTCGTGGGACTTGGAGAATTCAGGAATGCTTGCTAAGGACCAGAGATCGAGAAGCGGATCGAGCATGGCCAGTCGATCTAGATGAGATCGACCAGAAGATCGAGTAATCCAGCCGATCCAAGGGAACTGATCGAGACGGAGATCGAAGGAAGCGATCGATCAAGGAGTACAGACGTAAATGACGCCATGCAGAGCGATAGTCGGATCGAGTCCACCACTCGATCCTCCAAGGGTCGACTCCAAGATCAAACGAAGCACTCGATCCGCTGAAGAAGATCAAGACACAGATCGAGCTGAAGGCACGATGTCCGAAGACGATCGAGCGAGATGCTCGATCTCGAGGTCGATCTCAGTGCACTTTAATCGTTTTTGGCCTCTAGCGAGGGGGGGACGATCGAACTGTTTAGCCTATTTTGGGAAGGCGGCGATCATGCTTTCTCACAGACGTTTTCAGTTTATCATTTTCATCTTTTTCTCTCTGTTCGAAGGCGATTTCGCCATTGTTAGACTTTGAAGCTTTTCTTGCCTTGTATTGAATTTTTGAATCGTTTAAGTTTAAATCCATCGTTCTTTATGTTTACGAGTTCGTCGTTTATGCTTAGCTTGGTTTACCTAATGTGTAATGAGTAGTTTAATCGGGTTTTGGGGTTGAGAGGATTCAAAGGAGTCGAAAAGGTTTTCAAGTTTGGTGTTTTCTTGTTCTTCATGGCTTTCTCTTCTAGGTTGTCGAGTTCTTAAGGCTTAAAGAGTCTCACGCCAAGATCTTTATGATCAGAGAGGTCTCTTACCTTGACAGGATCCAGAGATCTCTGAAAATCGCATCCTAAAGACTAGTTACCCTTTCCCAAACGCCATGGTAGTTTATGGAACTAGTTAAGCCGCGTGTTAGAGATCTGATTTCCTTGCCCTTCAATCTCTTTTTCTGCCAAACGCCATGGGTTTGGAGGAGAGAATGAAGGAGTGATCCATACCACACGCCATGGATGGATCTTGTTTTATTTTCAAGGCTTAGAGAATCTCACAAGGTGAGTAGATCTAGAGTTTTCAAACCAAGCTTGAACCTTTGAAACCCTTGAAAATGAATCTCAACCCTAGACCCTGTTTCTTAGTATTCTTTCATCGCTGTTAATCATTCGCTTGTTATCTGTTGCATCCTGGTCATTAGTTTCGTTGCATTTGAACTTTTAGACGAGATCGATCGTTGTTGTTCGATCTAGTGGTCGATCCTGTGGTCAATCCACTAGTTGATTTTTATAAATTCATAGCTTTGCATTTTAATCATTCTGTTTGTCCCTCGTGGTAGTTCATTCGTTCCTGGTACTTTTAAAATAGTTTTGCCTTGCATTTAGTTATTGCATCTAGTTTTTAGGATTTTTACAAAACCATTCATCATTTGTTTAGCTTTACATGATCCTTGCATTCTCATTGCACTTTCTAGCTCCTAGGTTGGATTGATTCCTCTTGCATGCTATAATACGACGGTGTGCTGCTTGAGTTTTGATAACCTTCTGTTGCATTGCATCACTCCCTTTAGAGATTATAAATCCTGTTATCAAATGGCGCCGTTGCCATCTTAGGAGTGTTTAGAAAGCATTGAGATTTGGGGTTTAGAAAAGACTAGGCCTTTCTTTTTCTTTTGGTTACTAATTTCTCTACTCTCAAACTTGTGTTTCTCAGGTACATGAATCTTCGTTCAAGGGGAGACAACAACCTACTTCAACCCTTGGACAACATTCATCAACTTGGTCATTCACGACAAAGAAGAGTACGAGAGCAAGCTAGAGCTTTTGAGGAGATTGTTCAGCAAGGTTCAGTGGATTTTGAAGCGATGGCTGAGCACGAGCATCCAGAGGGACCTCCTCCAGCTCACGCGGCAGTGGGAAGGGGTAATGGAAACCCCCAACACGCGGCTAGACCCCCAAAGATCATAGGAGCGAGAGATGCTCCCAATACTCATCACAATAGGTTTGGGATCACTCCTCCTCCTGTACAGAACTATAACTTTGAGATTAAGCCAGGATTCATCTCAATGGTGCAAAACAATAAGATTCACGGGCTAGCAATGGAAGATCCCTTGGAGCACCTTGATAACTTCAAACAAGTATGTGGGATGATCAAGATTAACGGCATATCTGAAGATGCTTTTAAGGTGCGTCTCTTTCCACTTTCTCTTGGAGACAAGGCTAGACATTGGGAGAAGACACTTCCACAAGGCACCATTACCTCTTGGGCTGAGTGTAAGAAGGCTTTCCTCTCAAAGTTTTTCTCTAGCACCAGAACAGCAAGGCTGAGAAGCGAGATCAGCGGCTTCACTCAAAGGAACAATGAGACTTTCAATGAAGCCATGGAGCGGTTCAAGGACTACACTATCCAGTGTCCTCACCACGGCTTCAACGAAGAGACTCTTCTAAGCACTATCTACCGCGGAGCTTCACCCAAGATTCGCTTGTTGCTTGAAACGGCTAGTAAAGGAAACTTCTTTGGTCAGGAGGTAGAAGAAGGCATGGAGCTGATTGAGAACTTGACATTGAGTGACGGCAACTACGCTGAAGATTACGACCGTGCACCGAGAGGTTCTGAGCTAGTGTCTCACAAGAAAGAGCTTAAGTCATTACATGAGAAGATTGATAAGCTGGTGTTGACTAATCAGAAGCATGTTCACTTTGTTGGGGAATCGGATGAGACCTTAGAGGAGATTGAGTTGAGTCAAGAAGAAGCCAATTGGGTGGCCGGTCAAAACAACTACAAACCTCAAGGGTACTCACAAGGCTATAACCAGAACAACAATCTCTCTTACCGTAGCACCAACGTCGCGAACCCTAAGGATCAAGTGTATCCTGCTCAGCAAGCAAAGCCTTTCGTACCATACAACAAAGGTTTTCAGCCGAGTGGTGGCTTCCAAGGGCAAGGGCAGAACAAATTCCAAGGACAACAGCAAGGAAACAAGGGTTATACGTCAATGTACCCTCCGGGCTTTGTACCTCAACAACAACCGATGCAACAACAACAAGTTGATCCTGTCCAAGCTATGTTTCAATAATTGATCCAAGGGCAAGCATCTACAAATCAGAAGTTTGCCGAGGTGAACACTCGTTTAGACTCGTCTCTCACGGATTTCTCTACTCAGATCAACAACTTGTATAACAAGATCAAGCAGCAAGAGAAGGGAAAGGCGAGTACAAGTGGTCAGAATAGCTTACCGGGCAAGTGTGAGCAGAATCCCAAGGAATACGCCAATGCTATTACGCTAAGGAGTGGGAAAGAGTTTGCACCTACGGTTGCTCCCAAGATCAACGAGGACGTTGTAATTCAAGAGGGGGAGGGTAAGCTTTCAGCTGATGATGAGATAAACTTTGACAATGTTTGGATTCAAGGGCCAAGGAGAGGTGACAAAGCGGTTGTTGAGAAGAAAGCGGAGCAAACTACTAAGGAGAAGGATGCTTATGTACCTCCACCGTATGTACCTAACCTACCTTTTCCTGGCCGCTTCAAGAAGCAACTCATAGAGAAGCATAGAGTCTTGTTTGAGAAGCACCTTAAGGACGTAGAGATCAAGCTACCTCTCGTGGACTGCCTTGCAATGATGCCTAAATGCGCCAAATTCTTCAAAGATACGCTGGTGAAGAAGAATAAGGAAAGCAAAGAAGTGCTTGTTCTTAGTGAGGAGTGTAGTGCTGTGATACACAAGGAGATAGTCCCTAAGAAGTTGGGAGACCCTGGAAGCTTCACTACACCTTGCGCTTTAGGTCCTTTGGAGTTCAAGAGTTGCCTTTGTGATCTCAGAGCTAGTATAAATCTGATGTCTCATTCCGTAGCAAAGAAACTTGGCTTTACCCAGTTCAAAGATTGTAGAATCTCGTTGGTACTAGCTGACAGGAGTGTGAGGTTACCTGTGGGTTTGCTTGAGGACTTGCCAGTGAGAATCAGCGGAGTAAACGTGCCCACAGACTTCGTTGTGTTGGAAATGGACGAAGAGCCTAAGGATCCACTCATTCTCGCTAGACCTTTCTTAGCCACCGCCGGAGCCATCATAGACGTCAAGAATGGAAAGATTGCTCTGCACTTGGGTAAGGATATAAGGCTGGACTTTGACATCAACGAGGTTCTGAAGAAGCCTACGATAGAAGGGCAAGCTTTCTGCATTGAAACGTTGGATGCCTTAGCGGATGAGTTACTAGAAGAGTTGGTTCAGGAAGATCATTTCAAGCTGGCATTGACTAAGGCGCCAGGAGAGTTCGATTACGTGGATCAGAGGACTCATGAATACGTCAACTTGCTTGATTCAAGGAAGGTTGTGCTAGAAGATGAAGGCGTTTGCCTAGAGATCGACTCCGAGATCGATGACATTACTCAATCCAGGGGTCAAATAGACAAGACAATCGAGAGCACAACTCGATCCGGTGCAACAATCGATAGACAGATCGAGGAGGGTGATCGATCCAGGAAAACAATCGAGTCCGAGATCGAGGGAGGCCTTCCGATCAGTTTGGGGTCTAATTCGGAGATCGACTCAGCGTCTCGATCTCTCACTCGATCCACATTAAATCGAGTGAGTGAATCGAGCGAAACTGCTCGATCTAGACAACATCGAGAGCAAGATCGACTGAACGACTCGATTTCAGAAGGGATAGCAGTTGGAGAAAGCAGCCTCAAGGGTCATGTCTCGGGTTCTAAGGAAGGTTCCAAGGAGGAAAACAGCAGCAACAGCCACGAGGATGATTGAAGCGAGCTGTTAGCCCCAAAGGTGGACCTTAAGGAGCTCCCAAAAGGGCTAAGGTATGCTTTCTTAGGGCTTAACGAAACCCATCCCATGATTGTGAATGAAAACTTAAGTGATGATGAGTTGCACTCGCTCTTAACTAAGTTGAAAAAGTATAGGAAGGCCATTGGGTACTCTCTAAGTGACATCAAGGGCCTTTCACCAATGCTTTGCACTCATAGGATTCACTTGGATAATGAGAACGCCTCCTCTATAGAACATCAAAGGCGTTTGAATCGTAATTTGAAAGAAGTAGTTAAGAAAGAGATTCTTAAGCTGCTAGAAGCTGACGTGATCTATCCCATAAGTGACAGCACGTGGGTTTCTCCTGTACACGTGGTGCCTAAGAAGGGAGGGATCACGGTCATTAAGAATGACAAAGATGAGCTTATACCTACTAGGACTATTACTGGACACCGTATGTGTATTGATTATAGGAAGCTTAATCTTGCTACTAGAAAGGATCATTTTCCCTTGTCTTTTATTGATCAAATGCTTGAAAGACTTGCTAATCGCCCCTACTATTGCTTTCTTGATGGATATAGTGGATTTTCCAAATACCAATCCATCCAAATGATCAGGAGAAGACGACCTTTACATGCCCTTATAGCACCTTCGCTTATCGAAGGATGCCATTCGGGTTGTGTAACGCACCGGCTGCGTTTCAGCGGTGTATGATGTCGATCTTCTCTGATCTAATAGAAGAGATGGTAGAGGTGTTTATGGATGACTTCTCGGTCTATGGTGCGTCCTTTTCTGCGCGTTTGTTGAATCTTTGCAAGGTACTAAAGCGTTGTGAGGAGAAAAACTTGGTGCTTAATTGGGAAAAATGTCACTTCATGGTGAAGGAAGGGATCGTGCTTGGCCATAAGATATCAGAGAAGGGCATTGAGATTGATAAGGCTAAGGTTGAAGTCATGATGAGTCTCGAGCCACCGGTTAACATCAAAGGAGTGAGGAGTTTCTTGGGACACGCTGGCTTCTACAGGCGCTTCATCAAGGATTTCTCTAAGATTGCAGGCCCTCTTACACGGCTGTTGTGCAAGGAAGCTGATTTTATCTTTGATGAGGAGTGTTTGCAAGCTTTCATGACCATCAAGGAAGCTCTAGTATCCGCACCTATAGTGCAAGCACCGGACTGGACTCTACCGTTTGAGATTATGTGTGATGCTAGAGACTACGCCGTGGGAGCCGTTCTAGGTCAAAAGAAAGATAAGAAGCTGCACGTGATTTACTATGCTTCAAGAACCTTGGATGACACGCAAACGTACACCACCACAGAGAAGGAGCTATTGGCAGTATTGTTCGCCTTTGAGAAGTTCCGGTCATACCTCGTGGGTTCCAAGGCTATTGGCTACACAGATCACGCGGCTTTGAGGTACATCTATTCCAAGAAGGACACTAAGCCGAGGCTTTTGAGATGGATTCTTCTTCTTCAGGAGTTTGACATGGAGATCAAGGACAAGAAAGGGATAGAGAACGGCGTTGCTGACCATCTCTCTAGGTTAAGAATCAAGGAGTCTCTTCCTTTAGATGATTCTCTCCCCGAGGAACAACTCATGGCAATCACTACGGCTGTTTGTGGGAACCTAGAAGGGCGGTTTGAGGAAGTTCTGAGCTTCAAAAAGGAGGATCTCCCTTGGTACGCGGATATTGTGAACTACTTGGCATGCGGGGAAGAGCCTTCGCATCTTGACAACTACCATAGGAAGAAGTTCATGAGGGACGTGAGCCACTACTATTGGGATGAGCCCTATTTATACCAGAGAGGTGTTGATAGCCTATACAGAAGATGCGTGACAAAGAGAGGAAGCAAGAGATATCATCTTTCATTGCCACGGTTCTTTGTATGGGGGCACTTTGCTTCATTCAAAACTGCCACTAAGGTCTTACAAGCCGGCTTCTGGTGGCCGTCCATTTTCAAAGACACCCATGAGTTCGTGATGAGTTGCGAGGCTTGTCAAAGAGCAGGGAATATCACTAAGAGGAATGAGATGTCTCAAGTTCCCATATTTGAGGTAGACGTCTTTGACGCGTGGGGTATAGACTTCATGGGGCCGTTTCCATCTTCCTACGGCAACAAGTTTATTTTGGTAGCTGTTGATTACGTCTCTAAATGGGTTGAGGCCATTGCTTCCCCAACAAACGACTCTAAGGTGGTGATCAAGCTCTTTAAGAGCATTATTTTCCCAAGGTTTGGAGTATCCAAGGTGGTGATAAGCGACAGAGGAAGCCATTTCATCAACAAGCTGTTTGAAAGTCTTCTAAGGAAGTATGGCGTGAAGCACAAGGTAGCTACACCTTACCATCCTCAAACGAGTGGCCAAGTGGAGGTCTCTAACCGTCAGATCAAGGCGATACTCGAGAGAACAGTTGGGACTACTCGGAAGGATTGGGCGGTGAAGTTAGATGACACTTTGTGGACTGCTTTCAAAACGCCCATTGGTACTACTCCTTTCACTCTTCTCTACGGCAAAGGATGTCACCTCCCCGTGGAGTTGGAACATAGGGCGTTGTGGGCTGTGAAGCGGCTGAATTTTGATCTGAAGACGGCTTAGGAGAAGCGGTTGATCCAGTTGCACAAGCTTGATGAGATAAGGTTGGATGCTTACGAAAGCGCTGGGATCTACAAGGAGCGTACTAAGGCTGCTCACGACAAGAAGTTGGTACCTAAGGAGCTTAAAGAAGGGAGCTTGGTGCTGCTTTACAACTCAAGGCTCAAGCTCTTTCCAGGGAAGCTAAAGTCACGGTGGAGCGGTCCGTATGAAATCAAGGAAGTATTGCCTTACAGAGCTGTCACGTTGGTCGACAAGAGTGGGAATGCATTCACAGTGAACGGACACAGAGTTAAGCCATACATGGCAAGTGCATTTGACAAGGAGAGCACCTCAATGCTTCTCCAAAACCCACCATCTGCCTAAACCAAGTAAAGTCTAGCTAAAGACGTTAAAGAAAGCGCACTTGGGAGGCATTACCATGTCTATCCTGTATATATTTTCGCTTTATTTCTTTTCTAGTTTTATGTTTTTATCTTATGAATGTGTAGGAACAAGTATGAGGGATTGCAGGCCATGATCTTAGATCCAAAAGGAGTAAGAAAGGGCGAGTATATGCTAGAGATCGAGTGCTAGATCGACTCATTCTGGCTCGATCTTTGCTAGATCGAGCTAGTGAATCGAGAGGAGTCAGTTGATCTAGACGAGATCGAGTAGACAGATCGTGTGACACAGTCGATCACGAGAGGACGAACACCCTACACGTTTAGCCTAAAAAGCGAACGAGAGGTGGATCGACTGAGTCACTCGATTATAAAGGCTAGATCGAATAGTCTACTCGATCTGCCACTCGATCCAAGCTTAAATCGACCCCTGAATCGAGAATGTGGCTCAATCATGAGGACTTAGCTGTCGTGCCAAAAATTCAAGGAACGAGAGGTGTTATCGATCCTAGACTCGATTCAATTCGAATCGAGTCCCAAATCGAGCAACACTCTCGATCCACGCCATTATGGGCATGAGATCGAGTCCTAGATCGACCAAATGGACTCGATCTCGTGCCGAGGTAACATTTTCTTTTCCCTCTCTTACTATTTCCCTTCGGTTTTTAAATTCAAAAAGTGGTCAAAGCAAGCATCTTTGACCATGAAAGATGTGCCTTGACCACAGCTTTTGTCAGAAAACCACTTCTTTTTACCCATGGTTTTGTTTTGTTGGCCTTTAAATGTTTTCAACTACTTTCACACTCTCTCATTCTTGTTTTCTCGAGTGTTAAGCAAAAAGAGAGTGTGAGTTCTTGTTTTCTAAAGGCTAACAAGCATCCTTTTCAATCTTTGCAAAGGTATTTTCGAATCTTTAAGGAAATCTTTAAGAAAATATCCTTTTTATTCGCTTTGACTGTTTTAGATGCTAGGGCGGTTTTAAATTTTTTTAAATAGCTTGATAATAGGAAAAATTCTAGATTTCTCTCTATCTCTAGATTTGATTCTCTTTTATTTTCCTATAATTTTTATAAATCCCCAAAATTCTAGGGTAGTAGTTATAGGTTTTCTCCTTCGCTTCTCTCTTTCTTCTCATCATATCGCCGATTTGCTCATTGCTTTGCTTGAGAAACTTGATTCAGGCACAATGGCTTCTAAAAGAACGAGAGATGAGACAGCACAAGAGGGAGGAAACCAAGAGGTGGCTGTTCAGGAGAGGGTTCGTTGTAGTAAGGATGAGAAACGGGACAAGGAACGGCTTCAACGGCTGGTTCGAGGCGACTAAGTTCGCAGACAGAGGATTGCTGGCCAAGATGGGGATTTTAGGAGACTTTGACCAGCTCCTCCAGAAGATAGGGCTGAGGTGTTTGTCACAGATGGATTGCCCAACCTTTCCTGAAGTGACAATAGACTTCCTTGCCACTTTGGAGTTTGGGTACGAGAATCCTAACGTCCCAATTCCTTCTCAAGGCCGCCTCTCCTTCAAGATAAAGCGCCAAGCCTTCAGCCTCTCAATCCCCGAGCTTTGCCAAGCTTATGGCCTTAATGCAGAAGCCACGAAGGTGGAGTTCCCCTCCTTCACTCAAGCGAACGATTTTTGGGATCTCATCGCCAATGAAGATTACAAGGCAAATACCGCGAAGATCAAGAGAGTGAGGAACCCGGTGCTACGTTACACCTTGAAGCTAATGGCCAACACTTTTAGTGGTCGGTCCGTAGCCCCCATGGTGACCAAGACGGAGCTCTGCTTCTTGTTCCAAGGCCTCAAGCATCTTCATTGTGATCCGGATGAGAACGATGAGCCGTTGGATGATCAGCTCGGAGACGACGTCAACTATGGGTGCATCCTCGCCGCTTCATTGGTCAAATACAAGGCGTAATGCTTGAGATGCAAGGCGAGCTCGTCACTCATTGGTGGTTTCCTCAATCCCCTGTTCGTGCAAGCTGGCGTGCCGCTTCAGAATTTCACTCCCATTCTTGATAGAGCCTCTATGGACGAGACTTACCTGAGGAACACTAATAGCTTGGGACGCACGCCAGCCGAGGGCTTCTTCAAGTACTTGTTCGTTGATGAGGAGAATAAGAAGAGGACATGCATCTTGCCAAACCAAACCGAGACCGAGCTGTTGGGCGTCAGGAACATCGAGTTTCTCTCGAGTAGAGAGGAGTGCTTTGCTCCTCTAGGAGCCGCGGCAACAATTCAGCAGGCTACTCTCCCAAGATGAGAGTCTCCAGCCACGGATGATGAGATGCTCGAAGCCTTTGTCCTTCCCAAGCTTGAATTTGAGCCGCGGACCAAGACAGAAAAGTGCTTTGCTTCTGTTGTGCAGATGCAAAGGAAGATCAACAAGTGGCAGAGCAAGGTCATCAAGACGCTTGCCAAGAAGGTCAAAGCGCTTCAAAGAGGTTCACCAAAGCAGGCTGCGAGTGAAGAGGTTCAACAGCCCGAGAAGAGAAGGCTTTCAACCGGTGGACTGGTCATCCGTGAGACTTAAGGCAGCAACATTCAACCGGCGAGTCTCTCTCTCCAAGAGCCAGGCTCCAAAGGCAAAGCTGATGTTACTGCATATTGCATGTATTTTGCATACATTTAAGTTTGCTTTTCATGCATATACATCACACTTTAGGCTAGATTGCATCACTTTAAGTCCTAGAGCATTCTTGCTCCAGCATACGCATGTTCCTTGCATTTTGCATCATATTCAGGTTGTTTCTGGCTACTTTGGAGTCGTGGAGTTCGTAGACGTGCTGAGGCTAGTGTGGAGGTTCGTGGGAACAACGAATGTTTGCTAAGGACCAGAGATCGGGGAGCAGATCGAGCACGGCCGATCGATCTAGGTGAGATCGACCAGAAGATCGAGTAGTCCTTCCGATCCAAGGAACATGATCGAGATGGAGATCGACTGAAGCAATCGATCAAGTGGTACAGAATCTCAACCCTAGACCCTTCTTTCTGAGCATTCTTTCATCTTCGTTAATCATTCGATTGATATTCGTCGCATCCTGGTCATTAGTTTCTTCGTACTTGCATTTTTAGACGAGATCGATCCAAACTGCTCGATCTAGTGGTCGATCTTGTGGTCGATCCACTAGTCGATTTCTATAAATTCATAGCTTTGCATTTTAATCATTCTGTCTTTTCGTCGTGGTAATTCACTCTTTCCTAGTAATTTTAAAATAGTTTTGCATTCCATTTGGTCGCTGCATATAGTTTTTAGGATTTTAACAAAATCGCTTATCATTCGCTTAGCTTTACACTGCTCTTGTATTCTCTTTGACCTTCCTAGCTCCTAGAAATAGATTGACTCTCACTTTCATACTGTACTACAACCTAAGTGTTGCATTTTAGTTTTCATAGCCTCATTGCATCCTTACCCTTGCTAGAAAGTCGTTATCAAATGGCGCCGTTGCCATTCTAGGAGTGTTAGAAAGCATAGAGATTTGGAGCTTAGTGAAGACTAAGCTTTACTTTGTTTAAGTTACTAATCTCTCTACTCTCAAACGTGTTTCTTCCAGGTACATGCATCTTCGTTCCAGGGGAGACAACCATCTACTTCAACCCTTGGACAACATCCATCAACTTGGTCATTCACGGCAAAGAAGAGTACGAGAACAAGCTAAAGCTTTTGAGGAGATTGTTCAGCACGGTTTGGTTGACTTTGAAGCTATGGCTGAACACGAGCATCCATAGGGACCTCCTCCAGCTCACGGGGCAGTGGGAAGGGGCAATGGAAACCCCCAACACGCCGCTAGACCCCCAAGGATCATAGGAGCCGAAGATGCTCCCAATACTAATCACAATAGGTTTAGGATCACTCCTCCTCCTGTACAAAACAACAACTTTGAGATTAAGCCGGGTTTCATCTCCATGGTGCAAAACAACAAGTTCCACAGCTTAGCAATGGAAGATCCCTTGGATCACCTCGACAGTTTCGAGCAAGTATGTGGGATGATCAAGATAAACGGCATATCCGAAGATGCTTTCAAGCTGCGTCTCTTTCTATTCTCTCTTGGAGACATGGCTAAACGTTGGGAGAAAACACTTCCTCAAGGCACCATCACCTCATGGGCCGAGTGTAAGAAGGCTTTCCTCTCAAAGGTTTTCTCTAGCACCAGAACGGCAAGGCTAAGAAGCGAGATCAGCGGCTTCACGCAAAGGAATAATAAGACTTTCAATGAAGCCATGGAACGATTCAAGGACTATACTATCCAATGTCCTCACCACGGCTTCAGCGAAGAGACTCTTCTAAGCACTATCTACCGAGGAGCTTCACCAAAGATTCGCTTGTTGCTTGACACGGCCAGTAAGGGGAACTTCCTTGGTCAAGAGGTAGAAGAAGGCATGGAGCTGATTGAGAACTTAGCACTAAGTGACGGCAACTATGCTGAAGATTATGACCGTGCACCGCGAGGTTCTGAGCTAGAGTCTCACAAGAAAGAGTTGAAATCATTACACGAGAATATTGACAAGTTGGTTTTGGCAAATCAGAAGCATGTTCACTTCGTTGGTGAAGCGGATGAGAGCCAAGAGGAGCTTGAGTTGAGCCAAGAAGAAGCCAATTGGGTGGCGGGTCAAAGTACCTACAAACCTCAAGGCTATTCACAAGGCTACAACCAAAACAACAACCTCTCATACTGCAGCACCAATGTAGCAAACCCTAAGGATCAAGTGTACCCTGCTCAGCAAGCAAAGCCTTTCGTACCATACAACAAATGTTTTCAGCCGAGTGGTGGCTTCCAAGGGCAAGGGCAGAACAACTTCCAAGGACAACAGCAAGGAAACAAGGGTTATACGCCAATGTACCCTCCCGGCTTTGTACCTCAGCAGCAACAACCGATGCAACAACAAGTTGATCCTGTCCAAGCTATGTTTCAACAATTGATTCAAGGGCAAGCCTCTACAAACCAGAAGTTTGCCGAGATGAACACTCGTTTAGACTCGTCTCTCACTGAATTCTCTACTCAGATCACCATCTTAAACAACAAAATCAAGCAGCTAGAGAAGGGGAAGGCGAGTACAAGTGGTCAGAATAGCCTACCGGGCAAGTGTGAGCGGAATCCTAAGGAAAATGCCAATGCCATCACGTTAAGAAGCGGAAAGGAGCTTGCACCTACGGTTACTCCCAAGAACAACGAGGACGTTGTAATTCAAGAGGGGGAGGGTAAGCTTTCAGCTGATGATGAGATCAACGTTTACAGTGTTTGGACTCAAGGGCCAAGAAGAGGAGACAAAGCGGTTGTTGAGAAGAAAGCGGAGCAAACAACTAAGGAGAAGGATGCTAATGTACCTCCACCGTATGTACCTAAGCTGCCTTTTCCCGGCCGTTTCAAGAAGCAACTCATAGAGAAGCATAGAGTCTTGTTTGAGAAGCATCTTAAGGACGTAGAGATCAAGCTACCTCTCGTGGACTGCCTTGCAATGATGCCTAAATGCGCCAAATTCTTCAAAGACACTCTCGTGAAGAAGAATAAGGAAAGTAAGGAAGTGCTTGTTCTAAGTGAGGAGTGTAGTACTGTGATACACAAGGAGATAGTCCCTAAGAAGTTGGGAGACCCTGGAAGCTTCACTATACCTTGCGCTTTAAGTCCTTTGGAGTTCAAGAGTTGCCTTTGTGATCTCGGAGCTAGCATAAATCTGATGCCTCATTCCGTGGCAAAGAAACTCGGCTTTACCCGTTTCAAGGACTGTAGAATCTCGTTGGTACTAGCTGACAGGAGTGTGAGGTTACCCATGGGATTGCTTGAGGACTTGCTAGTGAAGATCAGTGGAGTGAACGTGCCTACAGACTTCGTTGTGTTGGAAATGGATGAAGAACCAAAGAATCCGCTCATACTCGATAGACCTTTCTTAGCCACCGCTGGAGCCATAATTGACGTCAAGAATGGGAAGATTGCTTTGCACTTGGGTAAAGATATAAGGCTAGACTTTGATATCAATGAGGTTTTGAAGAAGCTTACGATAGAAGGGCAAGCTTTCTACATTGAGACGTTGGATGCTTTAGCGGATGAATTGCTGGAAGAGCTGGCTTAGGAAGATCATTTGAAGCTGGCACTGACTAAGGAGCCAGGAGGGGATCGTGCTTGGGCATAAGATATCAGAGAAGGGTATTGAAGTCGACAAAGCAAAGATTGATGTGATGACAAGCCTTAAGCCGCCAGTTAACATCAAAGGGGTGAGAAGCTTCTTGGGACACGCCGGCTTCTACAGGCGCTTCATTAAAGACTTCTCTAAGATTGCACGCCCTCTCATTCGGCTGTTGTGCAAGGAGGCTGAATTCGTCTTTGATGAGGAGTGTTTGCAAGCTTTCGTGACCATCAAGGAGGCCCTAGTATCCGCGCCCATAGTACAAGCACCAGACTGGACTCTACCTTTCAAGATTATCTGTGATGCTAGTGACTATGTCGTGGGAGCCGTTCTAGGCCAAAGGAAGAATAAGAAGCTGCACGTGATATACTATGCTTCAAGAACCTTGGATGACACGCAAACAAGGTACACCACTACTGAGAAGGAGCTATTAGCGGTTGTTTTCGCCTTTGAGAAGTTCATGGCTTACCTCGTGGGTTCCAAGACCATAGTTTACACGGATCACGCGGCTTTGCGCTATATCTATTCCAAGAAGGACACTAAGCCGAGGCTTTTGAGATGGATCCTCTTACTTCAAGAATTTGACATGGAAATCAAGGACAAGAAAGGGATAGAGAACGGCGTTGCTGACCATCTCTCTCGGTTAAGAATCGACGAGTCTCTTCCTTTGGATGATTCTCTCCCCGAGGAACAACTAATGGCAATCACTACGGCTGTTTGTGGGACCTTAGAGGGGCAGTTTGAGGAAGTTCTGAGCTTCAAAGAGGAGGATTTCCCTTGCTATGCGGATATTGTGAATTACTTGGCATGTGGGGAAGAGCCGTCGAATCTTGACAACTACCATAGGAAGAAGTTCATGAGAGACGTGAGCCACTACTATTGGGATGATCTCTATCTATACAAGAGAGGAGTAGATAGTCTGTACAGAAGATGCATGACAAAGGAAGAAGCAAGAGATATCATCTTTCATTGCCACGGATCCTTGTATGGAGGGCACTTGGCTTCGTTCAAAACCGCTACAAAGGTCTTGCAAGCCGGCTTCTCTTCTGGTGGCCGTCCATCTTCAAAGACACCCATGAGTTCGTGATGAGCTGCGAGGCATGTCAAAGAGAAGGGAATATTACTAAGAGGAACGAGATGCCCCAAGTTCCCATATTTGAGGTGACGTCTTTGACGCGTGGGGCATAGACTTCATGGGGCCATTTCCTTCATCATACGGCAACAAGTACATACTAGTGGCTGTTGACTACGTCTCTAAGTGGGTTGAGGCCATTGCTTCCCCAACAAACGACTCTAAGGTGGTGATCAAGCTCTTTAAGAGCATTATTTTCCCGAGGTTTGGAGTTCCCAAGGTGGTGATAAGCGACGGAGGGAGCCATTTCATCAACAAGCTATTTGAAAATCTGTTAAGGAAGTATGGCGTGAAGCATAAGGTAGCTACGCCTTACCATCCTCAAACGAGTGGCCAAGTGGAGGTCTTTAACCGTCAGATCAAGGCAATACTCGAAAGAACAGTTGGGGCTACTCGGAAAGATTGGGCAGTTAAGTTGGATGACGCTTTGTGGGCGTACCGAACTGCTTTCGAAACGCCTATTGGTACCACTCCTTTCACTCTTCTCTACGGTAAAGGGTGTCATCTTCCTGTTGAATTGGAACATAGGGCGTTGTGGGCTGTGAAGCAGCTGAATTTTGATCTGAAGATGGCTCAGGAGAAGCGTTTGATCCAGTTGCACGAGCTTGATGAGCTAAGGCTGGACGCTTACGAAAGCGCTAGGATCTACAAGGAGCGTACCAAGGCTGCTCATGACAAGAAACTGGTGCCTAAGGAGCTCAAGTAAGGGAGTTTTGTGCTGCTTTACAACTCGAGGCTCAAGCTCTTTCCAGGAAAGCTGAAGTCACTATGGAGCGGTCCGTATGAAATCAAGGAAGTACTACCTTACATAGCTGTCACGTTGGTGGGCAAGAGTGGGAGTGCATTTACAGTGAACGGAAACAGGGTTAAGCCATACATGGCGAGTGCATTTGACAAGGAGAGCACCTCAATGCTTCTCCAAGACCCACCATCTGCCTAACCAAGTAAAGTCTAGCTAAAGACGTTAAAGAAAGCGCACTTGGGAGGCATTCCCATGTTTATCCTGTACATATCCTTGCTTAATTTCTTTTCCAGTTTTATGTTTTTGTTTTATGAGTGTGTAGGAAAAAGTGTGAGAGACGCAGGACACGATCCGAGTTCAAAAAAGAGTAAGAAGGGGGCGAGTATAAGCTAGAGATCGAGTGCTAGATCGACTCATCCTGGCTCGATCTTTGCTAGATCGAGCTAGTGAATCGAGAGGAGCCAGTCGATCTAGACGAGATCGAGCAGACAGATCGAGTGACGAACTCGATCTAAAATGTCTCGGGAAATTCTTGGAGTTTAGATCGATCGATCCAAAAATGGATCAACTGATCTATTTTCTCTCGGGAAAGTCCCTCATAGACAGATCGATTAGTCAACTCGATCCACCACTCGATCCAAGCTGAATCGACCCCTGAATCGATAGCATGGCTCGATCAGGAGGACTTAGTCGCGATTTCAAAAACTCAAGGAACGAGAGAGCCAATCGATCCACGACTCGATTCAAATCGAATCGTGTCCTAAATCGAGTGACCCTCTCGATCCAAGCCATTATGGGCATGAGTCCTAGATCGACCAAAGGAACTCGATCTCGTGCCGAGGTAACATTTTCTTTCCCTCCTTTATTCTTTTCCCTCTAGTTTTTAAATTACAAACTTGGCCAAGGTAAGCATCTTTGACCATGAAAGATGTACCTTGACCAAGACTTTTGTCAGAAAACCACTTCTTTTACCCATAGTTTTGTTTCTTGTTAGCCTTTAAATGTTTTCAACAACTTCACACTCTCTCATTCTTGTTTTCTCAAACTTTTAAGCAAAGAGAGTGAGAGTTATCTGTTTCTAAAGGCTAACAAGCTTCTTTAACAATCTTTGCAAAAGGTATTTTTGGATATTTGATAAAAATCTTTAGGAAAATCTCCTTTTATTTCGCAATTGATTGTTTTAGATGCGAGGGCGGATTTGAATTTTTAAATTTAGCTAAATAATATGTAAAATTCTAGATTTTCTAGTATCTCTAGATTTGATTCTCTACTATTTTGCTATAATTTTTATAAATTCCCTAAAATTCTAGGGTAAGTATAAGTTTTCTTCTTTGCCTTTCTTCTTCTCTCATTTGATCGCCGTTTTGCTCATTACCTTGCTTGAGAAAATTGTTTCAGGCACGATGGCCCCCAAGAGAATGAGAGAGGAGACGGCACAAGAAGGAGAAGGTCAGGAAGTGGCTGTTCAAGAGAGGGTTCGATGGAGTAAGGACGAGAAGAGGGATAAGAAGCGGCTGGAAAGGCTTCGGTTCGAGCCTACTAAGTTTGCGGACTGGGAGCTGCTGTTCAAGCTAGGGATCCTTGGAGATTTCGACCAACTCCTCAAGAACATTGGCCTAAGGTGTCTGTCACGAATGGATTGCCCAACCATTCCAGAAGTGACAATAGACTTCCTTGCCACGTTGGAGTTTCGTAATGACAACCCTAGCGCCCCTGTTCCTTCACAAGACCGTCTCTCTTTCAAGGTAGGCCGTCAAGCTTTCAGCCTCTCAATCCCCGAGCAGTCTCAAGCAAATGGTCTCAATGCAGCCGCCACCAAGATCGAGTTCCCCTCCTTCACGCGAGCAAACGATATTTGGGACCTGATCAGCAACGAAGACTACAAGGCCAACACCGCCAAAATAGAGAGAGTGAGAAGCCCGGTGCTGAGGTACACCTTGAAGCTGATCGCCAAGACATTCAGCGGACGGTCAGTTGCTCCCACGGTCAAGAAGACCGAGCTTTGCTTCTTGTTCCAAGGCGTGAAGCATTTGTTATGTGATCCGGCGGAGAATGAAGAGCCTATGGAGGATGAACTCGGCGATGACGTGAACTATGGATGCGTACTTGCTGCCTCTTTGGTGAAGTACAAGGCTTATGCCTTGCAGTGCAAGGCAAGCTCTTCATTCGTTGGCGGTTTCCTCACTCCTCTATTCATACAAACCGGCGTACCTATACATGATTTCACACCCGTCCCGGCTAGAGCTTTCATGGATGAGGTCTACATGAGGAATACCACAGCTTGGGACGCACGCCAGCAGAAGGGTTCTACGCTTATCTTTTCATCGACGACGAAAACGAGAAGAGAGTATGCATCCTACCAAACAAGGACGAGACCGAGCTGCTTGGTGTTGGGAACATCGAGTTCTTGCCGACCGTAGAAGAGTGCTTTGCTCCTCTAGGAGGAACACCTGCCCCAACGATTGCTCCACGTCAAAAGTCTGAGTCCCCAGCCACGGAAGATGAGATGCCCGAGGCTTACACCCTTCCCAAGATCGATTTCGAGCTGAGAACCAAGACTGAGAAGTTCCTAGCATCTGTTGTGGAGATTCAAAGGAAAATCAACAAATGGCAAGGCAAAATGCTCAAGAAACTTGCCAAGAAGGTCAAATCGCTTCAAGGAGGCTCGCCTAAACAAGCTGCAAGTGAGGAAGTTCAGCAACCCGAGAAGAGGAGGCTTTCAACCGGAGGAGTTGTCATCCATGAGACTCAAGGCAGCAACATTCAACCGGCACGTCTCTCTCTTCAAGAGCCAGGCTCCAAAGGCAAAGCCGTAGCATCTAGCTCCTCTGGAACATCCTCAAGTTCCAGCCGAGACTAGACCCGAGGTAAAAACCTTCTTCCATTGTACATACCGCTCATGTTTGCTTCTTTTTGCTTTGTGTTTTGGTGCTCCTTTGAATTTGTTTGCCACCGGGACGGTGTCAAGCAAGTTTGGGGGAGTATGTGTGTGGTTTGACATGTGTTTTCTGATCTTATTTTCCCTTTAGCATCCTTGAGTCTTCATTGCATGAAAAATTGGTAAAATTTTTAAAATTTTTTCAAAGATTCATGTAGTTGCATTCATCTTGTTAAACATTTTAGGGTTGAGTCTAGAATTTTAAAGCATATAGGTTGTTCACATTTGCATAAGTGGTTAGAGTTTTTCTTAAAAAGGTGTTTTAAACTCATGAATTGTTTCAATATCCTAGTTAGTAGTTCTCTAATGCTTTGCTCATACTTTGAAAGTAAGTTCTTACCATGCTTGGATCACTTGCTATGATTTTCGTGACTTAAGTTGAACAGGCATGAATTGAATCCTTTCCTACTAAGTGAGAACTTTAATCTGAATTTGAATGATCACACTTGTGCATTTGAAATGAAATATATGAATCACATATACATATTCAGGCTTTCTTACCCCTTTCTACCACTCTTTGTAAGTCTGAATAGAACTCCACACCCTGAACCTTGCCTTCCTTTCAAGCCAAATATTTCTTGTGTGATGTGAGGCCTTATTTTCGGATTGAACTTGGCATAAAGTGTTAGGTTTAAGCGACATGATTAGGCTTTCATATTGATGCTAGCTTTTCATTTTGAAGCTAGTTTTAGGTTTGTTTTGGGGCAGGGATTCGCTGGTGTTAATAATATTTTGCTTATGTGTTTTCAGTTTAAAAACAAATGGTGTTTAGGGTTTGAAAATAAAAAGGACTCATGGTTTTAAGTGGTGGTGTTGTTCTGTTTTTAAATAAAAGCTCAGTTTTTAAAGAGAAGGAGATAGCTCTAAAAAAAATAAAAGAAAATCAGAAAGAAAAGAGCCAAAGGTCAAAGTTTAAAAAGAAAAAAAATAAGAGAAGAGAGCTACCAAGATTTAAAGAAAGAGCTTTAAGTTTGTGTTTGACCACCACTAGCCTAAGAAGAGTAAAAATATCTTCTGTGTTTGTGGGTTATGCTTGGCTTCTTTCCTTGTTGTTTGGGTAGTTTCTAGAGGGTGAGTGAGCTCGAAAAAGAAAGAAAATGAGAGGGGTTTAGGATCATTGTTAGTGTATATGGGTAGATGAGAGTCTAGTCATGTATGCATCAATTGTCTTTACCTTTAGGATTATGCATAAGTTCAATCCTTTTTGAGATAACCCATTGTTTGAATTACCCGCTTGAATCAGATCATCTTTGTCTCATAACCTTGTCCTTAGCCAAATGTATTCTGTTCTAAGTGAATAAGTGTGATTCACGGTTTGATCATTAATTGAATGTTAAAGGTTAGGATTCTTGGATTGTTTGGAATATGAGAGTCATGATCTGAAATTCTTTGTGTGATGAGTATGGCTAAGTTCTTTGGAGTATGAGGGTGCGCATTGCATTTTAGAACTAGTAACTAGGACATTGAGATTGATTCATTTGAAAGGCACCTTTGCAAGAGGCTTAAACCCTTGTCTTTTCTAAAACATCTCTTCCTTTCTTATTTTCTGTTGCTTGAGGGCAAGCAAGAATTAAGTTTGGGGGAGTTGATGTTACTGCATATTGCATGTATTTTGCATACATATAAGTTAGCTTTTCATGCATATACATCACACTTTAGGCTAGATTGCATCACTTTAGGTCCTAGAGCATTCTTGCTCCAGCATACGCTTGTTCTTTACATTTTGCATCATATTCAGGTTGTTTCTGGCTACTTTGGAGTCGTGGAGTTTGTAGACGTGCTGAGGCTAGTGTGGAGGTTCGTGGGAACAACGGATGTTTGCTAAGGACCAGAGATCGGGGAGCAGATCGAGCATGGCCGATCGATCTAGGTGAGATCGACCAGAAGATCGAGTAGTCCTTCCGATCCAAGGAACATGATCGAGACGGAGATCGAGTGAAGCAATCGATCAAGTGGTACAGACGTAAATGACACCATGCAGAGCGAGAGCCAGATCGAGTCCACCACTCGATCCGCCAAAAGATCGATACCAGGATCGGATGCAACACTCGATCCACCGAAGAAGATTGAGACACAGATCGAGTTGAAGACACGATGTCCGAAGATGATCGAGAAGCATGCTCGATCCCGAGGTCGATCTCAGTCCTTTCAACCGTTTTTGGCCGCTAGCGAGGGGGGGACCATCGAGCTGTTTGGCCCATTTTGGGAAGGCGGCGATGATCTTTTCCCACACACACTTTTTCATTCTTATCTTTTTATGCTTTTTCTCTCTGGTTTGGAGACGATCCACCATTGTTAGACTTTGAGCTTTGTTCTTGAATATTTCGAATCGTTTAAGCTTTAAGTAATCGTCTTTTATGTTTATCGTTTCATCTTTCATGCTTATTTCGGTTATTTCCATGTGTAGCGAGTAGTTTCATTTGGGTCTCGGGGTTGAGAGGATTCACGGGATCTAAAGGGTTTTTAAGTTTGTAGTTTTCTCGTTCTTAATAGCTTTCTCTTCTAAGATGTTGAGTTCCTAAGGCTTAAAGAGTCTCACGCCAAGATCTTTATGATCAGAGAGAGCTCTTACCTTGACAGGATCCAGAGATCTCTGAAAATCACATCTTAGAGACTAGTTACTCTTTCCCAAACGCCATGGTAGTTTAGAGGACTAGTCAAGCCGCGTGGTTGAAATCTGTTTCCCTTGCCTCTCAATCTCTTTTTCCGCCAAACGCCATGGGTCTGGAGGAGAGAATGAGAGAGTGATCCATACCACACGCCATGGATGGGTCTTGTTTTGTTTTCAAGACTTAGAGAATCTCACAAAGTGAGTAGATCTAGAGTTTTCAAACCAAGCTTGGACCTTTGAAACCTCTAACATGAATCTCAACCCTAGACCCTTCTTTCTTTGCATTCTTACATCTTCGTTAATCATTCGCTTGATATTCGTTGCATCATGTTCATTAGTTTCTTCGTACTTGCATTTTTAGACGAGATCGATCCAAACTGCTCGATCTAGTGGTCGATCCTGTGGTCGATCCACTAGTTGATTTTTATAAATTCATAGCTTTGGATTTTAATCATTCTGTCTTTTTGTCATGGTAGTTCACTCTTTCCTAGTAATTTTAAAATAGTTTTGCATTCCATTTGGTCGCTGCATATAGTTTTTAGGATTTTAACAAAATCACTTATCATTCGCTTAGCTTTACACTGCTCTTGCATTCTCTCTGACCTTTCTAGCTCCTAGGAATGGATTGACACTCACTTGCATACTGTACTACTACCTGGTTTTGCATTTGAGTTTTGATAGCCTCATTGCATCCTCGCCTTGCAAAAACATAGTTATCAAAAGCCATAGTATCTAGCTCTTCTGGAACATCCTCAAGTTCCAGCCGAGACTAGACCCGAGGTAACAACCATCTTCCATTGTATATACCATTCATGTTCTCTCTATTTTTGCTTGGTGTTTTGAGGTCTCTCGAACATGTTTGCCACCGGGACGGTGTCATTCAAGTTTAGGGGAGTATGTGTGTGGTTTGACTTATTTATTTTAATCTTATTTTATCTTTGCATCTTTTGAGTCTTGCATGCATCTAAGACATAGAAAAGAAAAGGAGAAAATTTATAGAATTTTTAAAAATTTTCAAAAAAATATACATGTAGTTGCATTCATCTTGTTAAGCATTTTAGGATTGAGTCTAGAATTTTTAAGCACCTAAGTTGTTTGCATTTGCATAAGGGGTTAAAGTTTTCTTAAAAAGGTGTTTTAAGCTTATGAATGGTTTCAATATCCTAGTTATTAGTTCTCTAAAGCTTTGCTCACACTTTGAAAGCAAGCTCTTACCATGCTTGGATCACTTGTTTTGATTTTCGTGACTTGAATTGAACTCTTATGATTTGAAACTTGTCCTAATAAGTGAAAACCTTAATCTGAATTTTTAAATATCATCCTTATGCACTTGAAAATAAACACATGGATCTTAAAAATATTTAGGCTCTCTTCTTCCTTTTACCACTCTTTGTGAGCCTAAGTAGAACTCCCGCCTTGACCCTTACCTTTTTTGAAGCCAAGTTTTCGTGTGTGACATCATTGTGAGGCCTCTTTTGGTTTGAACTTAGCATAACGTGTTGCGTTTAGGCGACATGATTAGGTTCTCATATGATTGATAGCTTTGCATTTTCAAGCTAGATGTAGGCTTAGGATAAGTTTGGGGGATCATTGGGGTTGCTTTCTTGTTTATATGTTTTCGGTTTCAAAAGAGTTTGGCATTTTAAGTGGATAAAAGGTTTTAAGTGAAAGGTTTTGTGTTTAAAATGTATAATGCTCCAATAATTTCAGAAGATAGCTCTCTCAAAATAAAAAGAAAAAGAAAAATAAAAGAGCCCAAGTGCCAAAATAAAAAGAAAAGAAAAAGAAAGAAAATAATAAGAGAGCTATCAATAAGAAAGAAATAAGGAGCCTAATATTTTCAAACCTTTTCACTAGCCTAAAAGAGTTAAGATGTTTTCTATTTTGATTTGGGGATTGCTAAGCTTTTGCTTTGAAGATAACAGTAGATTTTAGGAGGGTGAGTGAGATAAAAAGAAAAAAATGAGACGGGTTTTAGGATCATTGTTAGCTTGCATGGATAGATGAGAATCTGATCATGTATGCATCAATTTACTTTACCTTTAGCATTATGCATAAAGTTCTTACCATCTTTGAGAGAAACCCGTACTTAAAATAAAACATTCTTTAAAATGAGATCATTCTATGCTCATAGCCTTTACCCTTAGCCAAATGTGTTTTGCTTTAAAGTGTATAAGTTTGATTCATGGTTCGGTCATTAATGAATGTTAAAGGATGATTTTCTTTGATTGTTTGGAATAGGAGAGTCATGATTTGAAATTCTTTGTGTGATGAGTTATGGCTAAGTTCTTTGGAGTATGAGCGTGTGTATTGCATTTTAGAACTAGTAACTTGGACGTTGAGATTGATTCATTTGAAAAATACCTTTGCAAGAAGCTTAAACCCCCATTTGTTTTAAAACCTCTCTCCCTTCTTTAATTTTGTTTGCTTGAGGGCAAACAAAAGGTAAGTTTGGGGGAGTTGATATTGCTGCATATTTCATACATTTTGCATACATAAAAGTTAGTTTCTCTCACGTATACATTGCATTTTAGGTTAGTTTGCATCATGATGTCACTACATATTGCATGCATTTTGCATATATTTAAGTTAGCTTTTCATGCATTTACATCACACTTTAGGCTAGATTGCATCACTTTAGATCCTAGAGCATTCTTGCACCAGCATACGCATGTTCCTTGCATTTTGCATCATATTCAGGTTGTTTCTGGCTACTTTGGAGTCGTGGAGGTTCGTGGACGTGCTGAAGCTGTTGTGGAGGTTTGTGGAACGTCGGATGTTTGCTAAGAACCAGAGATCAGGGAGCAGATCGAGCATGGCAGGTCGATCTAGATGAGATTGACCAGAAGATCGAGAAGCCCAGGCGATACAAGGGAAATGATCGAGACAAAGATCGAGTGGAGCAATCGATCAAGTGGTACGGACGTAAATGACGCCATGCAGAGCGAGAGCCGGATCGAGTCCACCACTCGATCCGATCGAAGATCGATACCAAGATCGGATGCAACACTTGATCCACCGAAGAAGATCGAGACCCAGATCGAGTAGAAGACACGATGTCCGAAAGTGATCGAGAGAGCCGCTCGATCCCGAAGTCGATCTCTGTCCTTTCAACCATTTTTGGCCGCTAGCGAGGGGGGGACCATCGAGCTGTTTTTCCTATTTTGGGAAGGCGGCGATGATCTTTTCCCACATACTTTTTCATTCTTATTTTTTTATACTTTTTCTCTCTGGTTTGGAGACGATCCGCCTTTGTTAGACCTTGAGCTTGTTCTTGAATATTTTAAATCGTTTAAGTTTAATCCATCGTCTTATGTTTATCGTTTCATTCTTCATCCTTTGCTTAGTTTATTTAATGTATAGTGAGTAGTTTCATTTGGGTTTCGGGGTTGAGAGGATTCACGGGGTCGAAAAGGTTTTCAAAGCGTGGTGTTTTCTTGTTCTTAATGGCTTTCTTTTCTAAGATGTTGAGTTCTTAAAGCTTAAAGAGTCTCATGCCAAGATCTTTATGATTAGAGAGAGCCCTTACCTTGACAGGATCCAGAGATCTCTGAAAATCACATCTTAGAGGCTAGTTACTCTTTCCCAAACGCCATGGTAGTTTAGAGGACTAGTTAAGCCGCGTGGTTGAAATCTGTTTCTCTTGCCTCTCAATCTTTTTTTCCGCCAAACGCCATGGGTCTGGAGGAGAGAATGAGAGAGTGATCCATACCACACGCCATGGATGGGTCTTGTTTTGTTTTCAAGGCTTAGAGAATCTCACAAAGTGAGTAGATATAGAGTTTTCAAACCAAGCTTGGACCTTTGAAACCCCTAACATGAATCTCGACCCTAGACCCTTCTTTCTTAGCATTCTTACATCTTCGTTAATCATTTGCTTGATATTCGTCGCATCCTGGTCATTAGTTTCTTCATACTTTTCATTTTTAGACGAAATCGATCCAAACTGCTCGATCTAGTGGTCGATCCTGTGGTCGATCCACTAGTCGAGTTTTGTTAATTCATAGCCTTGCATTTTAATTATTCTGTTTGTTCTTCGTGGTAGTTTAATCACTCTTGGTAAATTTAAAATAATTTTGCATTCCATTTGGTCGTTGCATATAGTTTTTAAGATTTTCACAATATCACCTGTCATTCGCTTAGCAGTACACTGCTCTTGCATTCTCTTTGACCTTCCTAGCTCCTAGAAATGGATTGACTGTCACTTTCATACTGTACTACAACCTAAGTGTTGAATTTTAGTTTTGATAGCCTCATTGCATCCTTACCCTTGCTAGAAAGTTGTTATTAAATGGCGCCGTTGCCATTCTAGGAGTGTTAGAAAGCATAGAGATTTGGAGCTTAGTGAAGACTAAGCTTTACTTTGTTTAAGTTACTAATCTCTCTACTCTCAAACGTGTTTCTTCCAGGTACATGCATCTTCGTTCCAGGGGAGACAACCATCTACTTCAACCCTTGGACAACATCCATCAACTTGGTCATTCACGGCAAAGAAGAGTACGAGAACAAGCTAAAGCTTTTGAGGAGATTGTTCAGCACGGTTTGGTTGACTTTGAAGCTATGGCTGAACACGAGCATCCAGAGGGACCTCCTCCAGCTCACGGGGCAGTGGGAAGGGGGAATGGAAACCCCCAACACGCGGCTAGACCCCCAGGGATCATAGGAGCCGGAGATGCTCCCAATACTCATCACAATAGGTTTGGGATCACTCCTCCTCCTGTACAAAACAACAACTTCGAGATTAAGCCAGGTTTCATCTCCATGGTGCAAAACAACAAGTTCCACGGCTTAGCAATGGAAGATCCCTTGGAGCACCTCGACAATTTCGAGCAAGTATGTGGGATGATCAAGATAAACGGCATATCTGAAGATGCTTTCAAGCTGCGTCTCTTTCCATTCTCTATTGGAGACAAGGCTAGACATTGAGAGAAAACACTTCCCTAAGGCCCCATCACTTCATGGGCCGAGTGTAAGAAGGCTTTCCTCTCAAAGTTCTTCTCTAGTGATATATCATGGTTTTTATGGTTTTTAACCATGATATAAGTCCTTTTTATTGAGTCTTTTTAGTATTTTTAGAGTCCTAGAAGAGTCTTTGCAGGTTATAGCATGTCTGGAGCATAATTGGAGATTTTGGAACCTTTTGGAGCATTCTGAGTTGAAGCCACGAAGTACCTAGCTCGAAGAAGAAAGTATGCCATATGGTGATGCTCGTCACCAAACTGGTGACGCTCGTCACCCAGAAAGGAAGGGGTCGTGGCCTGTTTTTAAAAGATTGGGAAGAAATTGCAGTTTTGGCCCAAATGTTCTAGTATTTGCAAAAAGACCCCAGATCGTGTTTTAGCTTGAATATTAGGTTTTTCAGCCATTCTTTTGGCAGATATCTTGTATCTTATTATTTTTGAGAGCTTTAGAGAGAGATTTGTAGCAGAGCTTTTGGAGAGACAAATCAGACTCCTTCAGAGCAGATTTTGAACTCCTTTATTTCTACATCTTATTTCTTTTATGCAATCTATTCTTTTTATGATGTTTTCTCAAATCACCATGTCTGAGTAGTTTGTTAGTTAAGTTAGGGCTTTTCAAAGGTTGAAGAAGAGTTTGTAGAATTGCTAAAAACTTATAGGAAATTCATTGGTTCTTCATCTGTGCTTGCATTCATATCGATTTCTTAGACACATCATCTGGATTTCGAAACCCTAGGTTGTTTGATAGATGTGAGAGCATTATTAATCACCTGAACTAGTATTAGATGAGCAAAACGCCCTAGTACAAAGAGATTTGGCTTAGGAGTTTTGTGAACAATTGAACCTGATCATTACTGCATGTTTAGGTTGGTAGGGTTTTGCAAAGAGATTTGAAACTCTGTGATTTAGACATAGATAACTTCTGCAATGAGAATTGATTAGTTATATCTTTGCGATTCATGTTCAAGACGGTTTTAATTCATTCCTGATTGCATGCATTCTACACTCTCAGATTCAACCTGCAAACTGTCCTGACTTAGCGCCTTTAGCCTTCTGAACTTTAAGAACAAACATAAAAACGCCCTCCTGCATTTATTTTACTGTTTTGCATTACATTCATTATTTATCGCTTAGTTTAATCTGAATCTATAATCGCTAGTGTGGTTTACATACTCCCTTGGGATTCGATAACCCCTTGTACTACAACTGCTTTTGCTGTGCACTTGCAGTAGTTTTATTTGGGTAAAACCTGACCCTATCAAGTTTTTGGCGCCGTTGCCGGGGAGTAATAGCTGCCTATCGATTTTTAGTATTAGGATTTTGTCTAAGTTTTTATTTGTTTACTGATTTTCAGCTACTTTTCCTTGTTCCTGTTTCAGGTGTATGCCTAATCGCAGAACCAGAAGCAACAAAGAGAAGGAGCTTGTGACTTTGAGCATCGACGAGCTTGCTAGGTTGGAGAGAACTAATAGGAAAGCTAAGAAGCAATCTACAATGGTCGCTCCACTTATCTTGGTTGAAGATGCAGAAGGTCACTTGGTTGACATGGAAGGAAACAGGAGGAACGAAGAGGGGCAGAGAATTGGTCAAGAGGGGAATGTCATTTTTGAACAGCAGGTTCAGCAAGTGGCTGAGAACGTGGGGGTCCCTGCTGCTGTCAATAACGCTGCTGGGCGTTTTGTTCAGAGGACTCTAGGTGACTACAACAGACCTGATCAGTTCTATGCCAACAGAGCTGCAATCCGACCTCCTGCCTTCCAGAGGAACGATTTTGAGGTTAAACCAGACTACTATCAGCTGGTTGGCCAGCATCCATTCCATGGCTTACCTCATGAGCATCCTATGGATCACATTGAGAGGTTTGAGGATCTGGCTTCAAGTGTCAAAGCTACTGGAGTCAGCAATGATTTCCTGTTCTGCAAGCTTTTTCCTTACTCTCTTAGAGGAGAAGCTGCATATTGGCTGAAGCAACTGGAACCTGCTTCATTGACCACTTGGGAAGACACTAAGAACGCCTTTCTGAATAACTTCTATGATGATGCAAGATCAGAGGACATGAGGACGAAAATTGCTTCCTTTACACAAGGCCCTACTGAAGCTTTTAAGGCTTCTTGGATCAGGTTTAAGTCCTATCAAAGGGACTGTCCTCATCATGGCTTCAGTCAGGTGCAATTACTTGGGATCTTCTTCAGAGGCATTGACTGGAAGTATCAGATGGCGCTGGATGCAGCAAGTGCAGGAAACTTCAACACCAACAGACCAGAAGAAGCTGTAAGATTGATTGAAAACTTGGCCTGCAGTAACAGCACTAAAAATGCAGATTTTCAGAGAAAGCAGCAGGCTGGTTTGAATGATGGAAACCAAATAGCTGAAGTTAAGGCTAAGTTGGACAGCATGCACAGCCTTTTGGTGGGAAAGAAGTCAGTCCAATTTGCTGCAGAAGTGGAGAGTTTCGAAAATCCTGAAGAATTTGAGCAGAAAGATGTTAATTTCATCAATGGAGAGGGTTTTCAGAGCCAAAAGTTTGGAAATCAGCAATGGAACAGAGGCTACAACAGCAATAATCAGCAGAGTACCTTTACAGGAGGACAGAGCACGCCTGGTTACACTCCTAAGCCCCCATTCCAGAAGACTGAAGTTGAGAAACCTTACCAAAATAGCAGGAATTTTGGTTCTTCTTCCTACCAAACTGCACCTCCACAAGACAATAAAATGGAAGCTATGCTGGAGCAGGTACTTGAAGGACAGCAGAAGATGACAGTGAACTTCAATGGCAAGCTAGATTCGCTGTATCAAGACCTGAATGGAAAAATTGAGAGTCTGAACTCTCACATGAAGAAGCTTGATGTGCAGGTTGCTCAAACTGCAGGAGCTGTTCAAAGGCAAGAGGGATTCCTTCCTGGAAGGACTGATATCAATCCCAAGCATCAGGTTAATGCCATCACAGTCAGGAATGAAAAGGAGGTTAAAACAGTGCAGAAAAAGAGGTTGAGTGCAGAACAGATCGTGCAACTCATGGAGTCTGAAGATGAAATTTTTTCTGTCTCAGAGGTGAGTGACGAGCATCACCAAGGAGGAGTGACGCTCGTCACCAACCTACAAGGGTATCGGGGGTTGTCACAAGTGAGTGACGAGCGTCACCCCCCTGGTGACGGTCGTCACCCACCCCAGAACGAAGCTGCTTCGCCTGTAACTGCAAATTATGACCAGGAACGTGTCTATAAACCCAAAACACCATTCCCCAAGCATCCTAGGAAGTCTAAACATGAGATAGAAGAAGCCAGATGCAAAGCTATGATAGACAAGCTGATGCTTCAGATCCCTCTTGTTGATGCAGTCAAGCTTTCACCAGCTCTAAGAAGGTATGTAAAGAGAATGGTTGTGAATGGTGTAAGTCCTGAGGAAGGAGCATTGCTTACCAGAGACATCGGTGCAATTCTCTTAGGCACAGTTCCAAAGAAGAAGAAGAAGAAGGTGACTGTTTCTGAACAAGTCAATACCATCACTCAAAGCAGAGTTCCAGAGAAGCTATCTGATCCCGGGACCTTTGTGCTTGATTGCTCAATATCTGCAGGACGTTTTCCACATTCTCTATGTGATCTAGGGTCAAGTATTAACTTGATGCCTTTCTCTGTTGCTGCTAGACTTGGAATGACTGATTTCAAGCCAGCTGGGATCTCTCTCATCCTAGCAGATCGATCCATAAGGACCCTAGAAGGCATGTTAGAGAATGTTCATGTTAACATTGAAGGCTGCATAATTCCTACAGATTTTGTGGTTCTGAAATATGCTGAAGAACCTAAAGATCCTCTTATTCTGGGAAGACCATTCTTGGCTACTGCTGGAGCCATCATTGATGTTAGAAGGGGGAACATTGAGCTTGATCTTGGTGATGTTGTCATGAACTTTGACATGGATAAGTTAAGAGGGAGTTCTACCATTGATGGTCAGACCTTTTCTGTAAGAACTTCTAGAGATGAAGAGACAGTCATGGAGCATTCAGAAGACACTATTGCTGAGTGTGTCAATGAATCAGATATAAGTGGGCAAGTGAGCAAGATGGCTGTTGAAGAGCCAATATCTGAAACTTCTGCAGAAGCTGTTGGGTTTGAGGATTGCAGTGAGGATCATATCTTCATGACTGGGCTTGAAAAAGAGGTTCTAATGAATGCCAAGTTACTGGAGGAAGACGTGTATGTGATGGAAGCAACACTTGCAGAGCTGAATTGCAGGAAAACTGCAGAAACTCAAACTGCACAGTCAGTGACGAGTGTCACTGACCTAGTGATGCTCGTCACCAATCTGGACACAAAGGAGAGACGTGATATTTGCTCTACAAGTCCATCATATGCTGCCAATCCGAAAATTCAACAGTCCACAACCCAGAAACCTGCAACTAAGCAAAGGTATACACTTCCTGGAACCAAATCCAAACCTCCTAATCTCATCAATAAGAATTTAAAAGGTGCAAAAGCTGCTTCACACTTATGCAAGCAACGAGATTCTCGTAGAAAGCTTGGTGTTTCTTTTGATGATTCTGCAGGAAAACGAAATGTCTCACCCACACTCACGACCCACCCTGCTGATGTTCCTCACTTCCTTGGAAGTGTTCATACATCTACTGCTTACAAACCACCATGGATGAGGAGACATTCTTCTCCAAGGCATTCAATGCCACCTTCTGCTCCACCAGCTGTCTGAGCAGCATTCAAAGTCGAGCTAATGACTTTAAACAAGCGCTTAGTGGGAGGCAACCCACTGGTAAGTTTTATATTTCATATATTAGTTTAGTTTTCTATTACATAGCTAAAAAAAAACCCAAAAAAAAAAAAAAAAGAGTCACTTTGTTCAGTTTGCTTGGATGATATCTTGTGAACTTGTTGGATCATGGATTATGCTTTGTTTGGATGTTTTGATGTGTGTTTTTAGTGCTCTTACAGTTTGAATTCGGACTACACATGATGGCATAGCATTTAAACATCCAACATGTCGATTTCTGAAGTATCAGAGATGGTGACGCTCGTCACCAATCTGGTGACGCTCGTCACTAGCTCCTTCGCGAGGTACCACTTTTCCACCTTGGTTTTACACGTTCTCATGCTTCATTTTGACCAACTCTTGGCTTAATAACACTGGGGACAGTGTTGTTCAAGTCTGGGGGAGGTGGTTACTGACGTTGTGTGCTTTGTGTCATGTTTATAGAGTCTTAAAGTTGAGTAAAAAACCTGTTTTTCTAGAGTCAAAATTTTTGAAACTGTTAGTTTTTCTTGGAACTAGCCATAGGACGTTTTTGCTGATAAGAACCATTGCCACAGTAGTTGATTACAAGTCTTACTAAGTTGAAAGTCATAGGTAGATCAGTCTAGCAATGAAGGTTTAGGTTCTTAGAGAATCTGAAAAATTTACTGTTAGCTCCACCTTAATGAACTTTAAACTTCTTGTCTTGGTGATTGATTCTTATTGATCTTGATTCTCTCTTTCAGCACTGACAATAAGGTTAAAATACAGTCTCTCTTTGATCTTCCCTGATGTAATTTTTAAAAGATTAAGTCCAAAGAATGGTGCATTCATGACCCTGTCTCCTCACAAGGAACAACAGTAGTGAACACATTCAAGAACCTGTCTCCTCACAAGGAACACAAGTATTGAGTAGCACCATTTCTTAGACTGAAAAAAGTTGACAAAAAGAAGTGAAAAATCGAAAATATCCTAAGGAAAAAGATTAAGGGAAGAGAAAATAGGAGAGCTGTGTTGAGATTGATTTGTTCAGTTGTTAGGAAGGGAAAAGAATCTGTAAAGTGATTAAGATGATAGAGCTTTGATGAGACTTCACACTGAGATAAAAAATAAGGAGTTGACAGTAGAAATTTCGGATTTCTTGAAGGAATTTAGACTGGACTTGAGAGATTTGCTAAGCTTGTGATGATTAGGCTGAAATTTGATCTTGTGTTGACTATGTGGTATGTGGATTCGAAAGCTCTAACTAGTGTGGTGCTTCTGATGACTGACTGACTGTTTCTTGTTTTCAAACCTCGACCTTATTCTTTGTCTGATGTTTGCTTGAGGGCAAGCAAAAGCTAAGTCTGGGGGAGTTGATATATCATGGTTTTTATAGTTTTTAACCATGATATAAGTCCTTTTTATTGAGTCTTTTTGGTATTTTTAGAGTCCTAGAAGAGTCTTTGCAGGTTATAGCATGTCTGGAGCATAATTGGAGACTTTGGAACCTTTTGGAGCATTCTGAGTTGAAGCCACGAAGTACCTAGCTCGAAGAAGAAAGTATGCCATATGGTGATGCTCGTCACCAAACTGGTGACGCTCGTCACCCAGAAAGGAAGGGGTCGTGGCCTGTTTTTAAAAGATTGGGAAGAAATTGCAGTTTTGGCCCAAAAGTGCTAGTATTTGCAAAAAGACCCCAGATCGTGTTTTAGCTTGTATATTAGGTTTTTCAGCCATTCTTTTGGCAGATATCTTGTATCTTATTATTTTTGAGAGCTTTAGAGAGAGATTTGTAGCATAGCTTTTGGAGAGACAAATCAGACTCCTTCAGAGCAGATTTTGAACTCCTTTATTTCTACATCTTATTTCTTTTATGCAATCTATTCTTTTTATGATGTTTTCTCAAATCACCATGTCTGAGTAGTTTGTTAGTTAAGTTAGGGCTTTTCAAAGGTTGAAGAAGAGTTTGTAGAATTGCTAAAAACTTAGAAGAAATTCATTGGTTCTTCATCTGTGCTTGCATTCATATCGATTTCTTAGACACATCATCTGGATTTCGAAACCCTAGGTTGTTTGATAGATGTGAGAGCATTATTAATCACCTGAACTAGTATTAGATGAGCAAATGAGAATTGATTAGTTATATCTTTGTGATTCATGTTCAAGACTGTTTTAATTCATTCCTGATTGCATGCATTCTACACTCTCAGATTCAACCTGCGAACTGTCCTGACTTAGCGCCTTTAGCCTTCTGAACTTTAAGAACAAGCATAAAAACGCCCTCCTGCATTTATTTTACTGTTTTGCATTACATTCATTATTTATCGCTTAGCTTAATCTGAATCTATAATCGCTAGTGTGGTTTACATACTCCCTTGGGATTCGATAACCCCTTGTACTACAACTGCTTTTGCTGTGCACTTGCAGTAGTTTTATTTGGGTAAAACCTGACCCTATCATCTAGCACCAGAACAGCAAGGCTAAGAAGCGAGATCAGCGGCTTCACGCAAAGGAATAATGAGACTTTCAATGAAGCCATGGAACGATTCAAGGACTATACTATCCAATGTCCTCACCACGGCTTCAGCGAAGAGACTCTTCTAAGCACTATCTACCGCGGAGCTTCACCAAAGATCAGGTTGTTGCTTGACATGGCCAGTAAGGGGAACTTCCTTGGTCAAGAGGTAGAAGAAGGCATGGAGCTGATTGAGAACTTAGAACTAAGTGACGGCAACTATGCTGAAGATTATGACCGTGCACCACGAGGTTCTGAGCTAGAGTCTCACAAAAAAGAGTTGAAATCATTACACGAGAAGATTGACAAGTTGGTTTTGGCAAATCAGAAGCATGTTCACTTTGTTGGTGAAGCGGATGAGAGCCAAGAGGAGCTTGAGTTGAGCCTAGAAGAAGCCAATTGGGTGGCGGGTCAAAACAACTACAAAACTCATGGTTATTCACAAGGTTACAACCAGAACAACAATCTCTCATACCGCAGCACCAATGTAGCAAACCCTAAGGATCAAGTGTACCCTGCTCAGCAAGCAAAGCCTTTCGTACCATACAACAAAGATTTTCAGCCGAGTGGTGGCTTCCAAGGGCAAGGGCAGAACAACTTCCACGGGCAACAGCAAGGAAACAAGGGTTATACGCCAATGTACCCTCCCAGCTTTGTACCTCAGCAACAACCGATGCAACAACAAGTTGATCCTGTCCAAGCTATGTTCCAACAACTGATTTAAGGGCAAGCCTCTACAAACCAGAAGTTTGCCGAAATGAACACTCATCTAGACTCGTCTTTCACTGACTTCTCTACTCAGATCACCAACTTAAACAACAAGATCAAGCAGCTAGAGAAGGGGAAGGCGAGTACAAGTGGTCAAAATAGCCTACCAGGCAAGTGTGAGCAGAATCCTAAGGAATATGCCAACGCCATCACGTTAAGAAGCGGAAAGAAGCTTGCACCTACGGTTACTCCTAAGAACAACGAGGACGTTGTAATTCAAGAGGGGGAGGGTAAGCTTTCAGCTGATGATGAGATCAACTTTGACAATGTCTGGATTCAAGGGAAAAGAAGAGGAGACAAAGCGTTTGTTGAGAAGAAAGGGGAGCAAACTACTAAGGAGAAGGATGCTTATGCACCTCCACCGTATGTACCTAAGCTGTCTTTTCCTGGACGTTTCAAGAAGCAACTCATAGAGAAGCATAGAGTCTTGTTTGAGAAGCATCTTAAGGACGTAGAGATCAAGCTACCTCTCGTGGACTGCCTTGCAATGATGCCTAAATGCGCCAAATTCTTCAAAGCCACTCTCGTGAAGAAGAGTAAGGAAAGTAAGGAAGTGCTTGTTCTAAGTGAGGAGTGTAGTGCTGTGATACACAAGGAAATAGTCCCTAAGAAGTTGGGAGACCCTGGAAGCTTCATTATACTCTGCGCTTTAGGTCCTTTGGAGTTCAAGAGTTGCCTTTGTGATCTCGGAGCTAGCACAAATCTGATGCCTCATTCCGTGGCAAAGAAACTCGGCTTTACCCGTTTCAAGGACTGTAGAATCTCGTTGGTACTAGCTAACAGGAGTGTGAGGTTACCTGTGGGATTGCTTGAGGACTTGCCAGTGAAGATCAGTGGAGTGAACGTGCCTACAGTCTTCGTTGTGTTGGAAATGGATGAAGAGCCAAAGGATCCACTCATTCTCGGTAGACCTTTCTTAGCTACCGCCGGAGCCATAATAGACGTCAAGAACGGGAAGATTGCCTTGCACTTGGGTAAAGATATAAGGCTAGACTTCGATATCAATGAGGTTTTGAAGAAGCCTACGATAGAAGGGCAAGCTTTCTACATTGATACATTGGATGCTTTAGCGGATGAGTTGCTGGAAGTGCTGGCTCAGGAAGATCATTTGAAGCTGGCACTGACTAAGGAGCTAGGAGAGTTTGGTTATGTGGATCAGAGGACTCAGGAGTACGTCAACTTGCTTGATTCGAGGAAAGTTGTGCTTGAAGATGTAGGCGTTTGCCTAGAGATCAACTCCAAGATCGATGACATTACTCGATCCAGGAGTCAAATCGACAAGACAATCGAGAGCATAACTCGATCTGGTGCAGCAATCGACAGTCAGATCGAGCAAGGTGATCGATCCAGGAAAACAATCGAGTCCGAGATCGAGAAAGGTCTTCCCATCAATTTGGGGTCTAATCTGGAGATCGACTCAGCGTCTCGATCACTCACTCGATCCACATTAAATCGAGTGAGTGAATCGAGCGAAACTGCTCGATCTAGACGACCTGACGACTCGTTTTCAGAAGGGATAGCGGTTGGAGAAAGCAGCCTCAAGGGCCATGTCTCGGGTTCAAAGGAAGGTTCTAAGAAGGAGAACAACAGCAACAGCCACGAGGATGATTGGAGCAAACTGTTAGCCCCAAAGGTGGACCTTAAGGAGCTCCCAAAATGGCAAAGGTATGCCTTCTTAGGGCTTAACGAAGCATATCCTGTGATTTTGAATGAAAACTTGAGTGATGATGAGTTGCAATCACTCTTAACTGAGTCGAGAAAGTATAGGAAGGCCATTGGGTACTCTCTAAGTGACATCAAGGGCCTTTCACCAATGTTTTGCACTCATATGATTCACTTGGATAATGAGAACGCCTCTTCTATAGAACATCAGAGGCGTTTGAATCCAAATTTGAAAGTGGTTGTTAAGAAGGAGATTCTTAAGCTTTTAGAGGCTGACGTGATCTATCCCATTAGTGACAGCACGTGGGTTTCTCCCGTACACGTGGTGCCTAAGAAGGGAGGGATCACAGTCATTAAGAATGACAAAGATGAGCTTGTACCTACTAGGACTATTACTGGACACCGTATGTGTATTGACTATAGGAAGCTTAATCTTGCTACGAGAAAGGATCATTTTCCCTTGCCTTTTATTGATCAAATGCTTGAAAGACTTGCTAATCACCCCTACTATTGCTTTCTTGATGGATATAGTGGATTTTTCCAAATACGAATCCATCCCAACGATCAGGAGAAGACGACCTTTACATGCCCTTATGGTACCTTCGCGTATCGAGGGATGCCATTCGGGTTGTGTAACGCACCGGCTACGTTTCAGCGGTGTATGATGTCGATCTTCTCCGATCTAATAGAAAAGATGGTAGAGGTGTTTATGGATGACTTCTTGGTCTATGGTGCGTCCTTTTCTGCGTGTTTGTTGAATCTTTGCAGGGTTTTAAAGCGTTGTGAGGAGACCAACTTGGTGCTCAACTGGGAAAAATGCCACTTCATGGTTGAGGAGGGGATCGTGCTTGGACATAAGATATCAGAGAAGGGTATTGAAGTCGACAAAGCAAAGATTGATGTGATGAAAAGCCTTGCGCCGCCAGCTAACATCAAAGGGGTGAGAAGCTTCTTGGGACACGCCGGCTTCTACAAGCGCTTCATTAAAGACTTCTCTAAGATTGCACGCCCTCTCACTCGGCTGTTGTGCAAGGAGGCTGAATTCGTCTTTGATGAGGAGTGTTTGCAAGCTTTCGTGACCATCAAGGAGGCCCTAGTATCCGTGCCCATAGTGCAAGCACCATACTGGACTCTACCTTTCTAGATTATGTGTGATGCTAGTGACTATGCCGTGGGGGTTGTTCTAGGCCAAAGGAAGGATAAGAAGCTGCACGTGATATACTATGCTTCAAGAACCTTGGATGACACGCAAACGAGGTACACCACTACTGAGAAGGAGCTATTGGCGGTTGTATTCGCCTTTGAGAAGTTCAGAGCTTACCTCGTGGGTTCCAAGACCATAGTCTACACGGATCACGCGGCTTTACGCTATATCTATTCCAAGAAGGACACTAAGCCGAGGCTTTTGAGATGGATCCTCTTACTTCAGGAGTTTGACATGGAGATCAAAGACAAGAAAGGAATAGAGAACGGCGTTGCTGACCATCTCTCTCGGTTAAGGATCAACGAATCTCTTCCTTTGGACGATTCTCTCCCCGAGGAACAACTCAGGGCAATCACTACAGCTGTTTGTGGAAGCTTAGAGGGGCAGTTTTAGGAAGTTCTGAGCTTCAAGGAGGAAGATATTCCCTGGTACGCGGATATTGTGAACTACTTGGCATGTGGTGAGGAGCCGTCGCATCTTGACAACTACCATAGGAAGAAGCTCATGAGAGACGTGAGCCACTATTATTGGGATGATCCCTACTTGTACAAGAGAGGCGTAGACAGTTTATACCGAAGGTGTGTTACAAAGGAAGAAGCCAAGGACAATCTCTTTCACTGCCATGGCTCTTCCTACGGAGGACACTTTGCTTCGTTCAAGACTGCTATGAAAGATTTGCAAGCTGGTTTCTGGTGGCCGTCTATCTTCAAGAACGCACACGAGTTTGTGAAGAGCTGTGAGGCGTGTCAACGAGTACGGAATATCACTAAGAGGAACGAGACGCCACAAGTTCCTATCTTCGAGGTAGATGTCTTTGACGCGTGGGGCATAGACTTCATGGGGCCGTTCCCTTCATCATACGACAACAAGTACATACTAGTGGCTGTTGACTACGTCTCTAAGTGGGTTGAGGCCATTACTTCCCCAACAAACGACTATAAGGTGGTGATCAAGCTCTTTAAGAGCATTATTTTCCCGAGGTTTGGAGTTCCCAAGGTGGTGATAAGCGATGGAGGGAGCCATTTCATCAACAAGCTGTTTGAAAATCTGCTAAAGAAGTATGGTGTGAAGCATAAGGTAGCTACGCCTTACCATCCTCAAACGAGTGGCCAAATGGAGGTCTCTAGCCGTCAGATCAAGGCGATACTCGAGAGAACAGTTGGGACTACTCGGAAGGACTGGGCTATGAAGTTAGATGACGCTTTGTGGGCGTACCGGACTGCCTTCAAGATGCCTATTGGTACAACTCCCTTCACTCTTCTCTACAATAAAGGCTGTCACCTTCCTGTTGAGCTGGAGCATAGGGCGTTGTTGGCTGTGAAGCGTTGAATTTTGATCTGAAGACGGCTCAGGAGAAGCGTTTTATCCAACTGTACGAGCTTGATGAGCTAAGGCTGGATGCCTACGAAAGCGCTCGGATCTACAAGGAGCGTACCAAGGCTGCTCATGACAAGAATCTGGTACCTAAGGAGCTTAAGGAAGGGAGTTTGGTGCTGCTTTACAACTCGAGGCTCAAGCTCTTTCCAGGAAAGCTGAAGTCACGGTGGAACGGTCCGTATGAGATCAAGGAAGTACTACCTTACGGGGCTGTCACGTTGGTCGGCAAGAGTGGAGATGCATTCACAGTGAATGGACACAGAGTTAAGCCGTACATGGCGAGTGCATTTGACAAGGAGAGCACCTCAATGCTTCACCAAGACCCACCATCTGCCTAAACCAAGTAAAGTCTAGCTAAAGACGTTAAAGAAAGCGCACTTTGGAGGCATTCCCATGTCTATCTTGTACATATTTTTACTTTATTTCTTTTTCCAGTTTTATGTTTTTGTCTTGTGAGTGTGTAGGAAAAAGTATGGGAGACGCAAGCCTTGATCCTAGTTCCAAAATGAGTAAGAAAGGGGCGTATATGAGCTAGAGATCGAGTGCTAGATCGACTTATACTGGCTCGATCTTTGCTAGATCGAGCTAGTGAATCGAGAGGAGGCAGTCGATCTAGACGAGATCGAGTAGACTGATCGAGTGACGAACTCGATCTAAAATGTCTCGGGAAATTCTTGGAGTTTAGATCGATCGATCCAAAAATAGATCGACCGATCTATTTTCTCTCGGGAAAAAGTCCCTCATAGACAGATCGATTAGTCAACTCGATCCACCACTCGATCCAAGCTGAATCGACCCCTGAATCGATAGCATGACTCGATCACGAGGACTTAGTCGCTATTTCAAAAACTCAAGGAACGAGAGAGCCAATCGATCCACGACTCGATTCCAATCGAATCGTGTCCCAAATCGAGTGACCCTCTCGATCCAAGCCATTATGGGCATGAGATCGAGTCCTAGATCGACCAAAGGGACTCGATCTCGTGCCGAGGTAACATTTCCTCTTCCCTCTCTCATTCTTTCCCTGCACTTTTTAAATTCAAATCTCGGTCAAGGCAGGAATCTTTCACCCTGAAAACTGTGCCTTGACCGAGACTTTTGTCAGAAACCACTTCTTGCACCCATAGTTTTGTTTTTGTTAGACTTTAAATATTTTCAACAACTTTTCACTCTCTCATCTCTTCTATTATTGAACTTTTAGGCAAAGAGAGTGAGAGTTATTTGTTTCTAAAGGCTAGCAAGCTTCTTTAACAATCTTTGCAAAAGGTATTTTCGGATTTTTAAAAAAATCTTTTAGAAAATCTCCTTTTATTTCGCAATTGATTGTTTTAAATGTTAGGGCGGTTTCAAATTTTTAAATTTAGCTCAATAATAGGAAAAATTCTGGATTTTCTAGTATCTCTAGATTTGATTCTCTATTATTCTGCTATATTTTTTATAAATTCCCCAAAATTCTAGGATATTAGCTATCGACTTTCTTCCTTGCTTCTCTCTTTCTCTCAAAATATAGCATATTTGCTCATAGCTTTGCTTGAGAACTTTGCTTCAGGAACAATGGCCCCCAAGAGAACGAGAGAAGAGACAGCACAAGAGGGAGAAGGTCAGGAAGTGGCTGTTCAAGAGAGGGTTCGATGGAGTAAGGACGAGAAGAGGGATAAGAAGCGGCTGGAAAGGCTTCGATTCGAGCCTACTAAGTTTGCGGACCGGGAGCTGCTGTTCAAGCTAGGGATCCTTGGAGATTTCGACCAACTCCTCAATAACATTGGCCTAAGATGTCTATCACGAATGGATTGTCCAACCATTCCAGAAGTGACAATACACTTCCTTGCCACGTTGGAGTTTCGTTACGAGAACCCTAGCGCCCCCGTTCCTTCACAAGGCCGTCTCTCTTTCAAGGTTGGACGTCAAGCCTTCAGCCTCTCAATCCCCGAGCTGTGTCAAGCATATGGTCTCAACGCAGCCGCCACCAAGATTGAGTTTCCCTCCTTCACGCGAGCAAACGATTTTTGGGACCTGATCAGCAACGAAGACTACAAGGCCAACACCGCCAAAATCAAGAGAGTGAGAAGCCCGGTGCTGAGATACACCTTGAAGCTGATCGCCAACACATTCAGCGGAAGGTCATTTGCTCCCACGGTCACGAAGACCAAGCTTTGCTTCTTGTTCCAAGGCGTGAAGCATTTGTTGTGTGATCCGGCGGAGAATGAAGAGCCTATGGAGGATGAACTCGGCGACGAGGTGAACTATGGATGCGTACTTGCCGCCTCTTTGGTGAAGTACAAGGCTTATGCCTTGCGGTGCAAGGCAAGCTCTTCTTTCATTGGCGGCTTCCTCACTCCTCTATTCATACAAGCCGACGTACTTTTACACGATTTTACACCCGTCCCGGCTAGAGCTTTCATGGATGAGGTCTACATGAGGAATACCGACAGCTTGGGACGCACGCCAGCAGAAGGGTTCTACGCTTATCTTTTCATCGACGACGAAAACAAGAAGAGAGTATGCATCCTACCAAACAAGGACGAGACCGAGCTGCTTGGTGTTGGGAACATCGGGTTCTTGCCAACCGTAGAGGAGTGCTTTGCTCCTCTAGGAGGAACGCCTGCCCCAGCGATTGCTCCTCGTCAAAGGTCTGAGTCCCCAGCCACGGAAGATGAGATGCCCGAGGCTTATACCCTTCCCAAGATAGACTTTGAGCCGAGAACCAAAACGGAGAAGTTCCTAGCATCTGTTGTGGAGATGCAAAGGAAAATCAACAAATGGCAAGGCAAAATGCCCAAGAAACTTTCCAAGAAGGTCAAATCGCTTCAAGGAGACTCGCCTAAGCAAGCTGCAAGTCAGGAGGTTGAACAACCCGAGAAGAGGAGGCTTTCAACCGGTGGAGTTGTCATCTCAGAGACTCAAGGCAGCAACATTCAACCGGCGCGTCTCTCTCTTCAAGAGCCAGGCTCCAAAGGCAAAGCCGTAGCATCTAGCTCCTCTGGAACATCCTCAAGTTCCAGCCGAGACTAGACCCGAGGTAACAACCTTCTTCCATTGTACATACCGCTCATGTTTGCTTCTTTTTGCTTTATGTTTTGGTGCTCCTTCGAATTTGTTTGCCACCGGGACGGTGTCAAGCAAGTTTGGGGGAGTATGTGTGTGGTTTGACGTGTTTGTTCTGATCTTATTTTCCCTTTAGCATCCTTGAGTCTTCATTGCATGAAAAATTGGTAAAAGTTTTAAAAAAATTTCAAAGATTCATGTAGTTGCATTCATCTTGTTAAGCATTTTAGGATTGAGTCTATAATTTTTAAAGCATCTAGGTTGTTCACATTTGCATAAGGGGTTAGAGTTTTTCTTAAAAAGGTGTTTTAAACTCATGAATTGTTTCAATGCCCTAGTTAGTAGTTCTCTAATGCTTTGCTCATACTTTGAAAGTAAGTTCTTACCATGCTTGGATCACTTGCTATGATTTTCGTGACTTGAATTGAACTCTCATGATTTGAAACTTGCCCTAATAAGTGAAAACCTTAATCTGAAATTTCAAATATCATCCTTATGCATTTGAAAATGAACACATGGATTTTAAAATATTTAGGCTCTCGTCTTCCTTCTACCACTCTTTGTGAGCCTAAGTAGAACTCCCACCTTGACCCTTACCTTTCTTTGAAGCCAAGTTTTTGTGTGTGACATCATTCTGAGGCCTTTTTCCGGTTTGAACTTAGCATAAAGTGTTAGGTTTAGGCGACATGATTAGATTCTCATATGTTTGCTAGCTTTGCATTTTGAAGCTAGACTTAGGCTTAGAATAAGTTTGGGGGTTTAAGGGGTTGTTTTCATGTTTATATGCTCTCGGTTTCAAAAGAGTATGGTGTTTGAAAGAAGGAAAAAGGTTTTAAATGAAAGGTTTGTGTTTAAAAAAATTTTATGCTATAATAATTTCAGAAGGTAGCTCTCCCAAAATAAAAATAAAAAAAAAAGAAAAGAAAAGAGCCTAAGTGCCAAAATAAAAGAAAAGAAAAAGAAAAAAAAAATATATAAATATAAATAAATAGAGAGGTACCAATAAGAAATATGTAAAGAACAAATTATTCTCAACCTTTTCACTAGCCTAAAGAGTTAAAAATGCTTTCTGTTTTGAATTGGGGAATGCTAAGCTTTTGCTTTGAGAAAAGGGTAGATTCTAAGTGGTGAGTGAGCTTAAAAGATGGTAAATGAGAGGGGTTTAGGATCATTGTTAGTTTACATGGGTAGATGAGAATCTGATCTTGTATGCATCAATTGCCTTCACCTTTAGCATTATGCATAAAGTTCTTGCCATTTTTTGAGAGAAAACCTTGTTTTAAATAAAAACCCTTTTCGAATGAGATCATTCTATTCTCATAGCCTGCACCCTTAGCCAAACGTGTTCTGCTTTAAAGTGCATAAGTTTGATTCATGGTTCGGTCTTTAATGAATGTTAAAGGATGAGTTTCTTTGATTGTTAGGAATAGGAGAGTCATGATCTGAATTTCTTTGTGTGATGAGTATGGCTAAGTTCTTTGGAGTATGAGTGTGCGTATTGCATTTTAGAACTAGTAACTAGGACATTGAGATTGATTCATTTGAAAGACACCTTTGCAAGAAGCTTAAAACCCCCGTTTGTTTTAAAACCTCTCTTCCTTTCTTATTTTCTGTTGCTTGAGGGCAAGCAAGAAGTAAGTTTGGGGGAGTTGATGTCACTACATATTGCATGCATTTTGCATACATATAAGTTAGGTTTTCATGCATTTACATCACACTTTAGGCTAGATTGCATCACTTTAGATCCTAGAGCATTCTTGCACCAGCATACGCATGTTCCTTGCATTTTGCATCATATTCAGGTTGTTTCTGGCTACTTTGGAGTCGTGGAGGTTCGTGGACGTGCTGAGGCTGTTGTGGAGGTTCGTGGAACGTCGGATGTTTGCTAAGGACCAGAGATCGGGGAGCAGATCGAGCATGGCAGGTCGATCTAGATGAGATCGACCAGAAGATCGAGAAGCCCAGGCGATCCAAGGGAAATGATCGAGACGAAGATCGAGTGGAGCAATCGATCAAGTGGTATGGACGTAAATGACGCCATGCAGAGCGAGAGCCGGATCGAGTCCACCACTCGATCCGACCGAAGATCGATACCAAGATCGGATGCAACACTCGATCCACTGAAGAAGATCGAGACCCAGATCGAGTAGAAGACACGATGTCCGAAAGTGATCGAGAGAGCCGCTCGATCCCGTAGTCGATCTCTCACCTTTCAACCGTTTTTGGCCGCTAGCGAGGGGGGGACCATCGAGTTGTTTTTCCCATTTTGGGAAGGCAGCGATGATCTTTTCCCACATACTTTTTCATTCTTATCTTTTTATGCTTTTTCTCTCTGGTTTGGAGACGATTCACCATTGTTAGACCTTGAGCTTGTTCTTGAATATTTTGAATCATTTAAGTTTAATCCATCGTTCTTATGTTTATCGTTTCATTCTTCATGCTTTGCTTAGTTTATTTAATGTGTAGTGAGTAGTTTCATTTGGGTTTCGGGGTTGAGAGGATTCACGGGGTCGAAAATATTTTCAAAGCTTGGTGTTTTCTTGTTCTTAATGGCTTTCTTTTCTAAGATGTGGAGTTCTTAAGGCTTAAAGAGTCTCATGCCAAGATCTTTATGATCAGAGAGAGCTCTTACCTTGACAGGATCCAGAGATCTCTGAAAATCACATCTTAGAGGCTAGTTACTCTTTCCCAAACGCCATGGTAGTTTAGAGGACTAGTTAAGCCGTGTGGTTGAAATCTGTTTCCTTTGCCTCTTAATCTCTTTTTCCGCCAAACGCCATGAGTCTGGAGGAGAGAATGAGAGAGTGATCCATACCACACGCCATGGATGGGTCTTTTTTTGTTTTCAAGGCTTAGAGAATCTCACAAAGTGAGTAGATCTAGAGTTTTCAAACCAAGCTTGGACCTTTGAAACCCCTAACATGAATCTCGACCCTAGACCCTTCTTTCTTAGCATTCTTACATCTTCGTTAATCATTCGCTTGATATTCGTCGCATCCTGGTCATTACTTTCTTCATACTTGCATTTTTAGACGAGATCGATCCAAACTGCTCAATCTAGTGGTCGATCCTGTGGTCGATCCACTAGTCGATTTTTGTTAATTTATAGCCTTGCATTTTAATTATTCTGTTTGTTCTTCATGGTAGTTTAATCACTCTTGGTAATTTTAAAATAGTTTTGCATTCCTTTTGGTCGTTGCATATAGTTTTTAGGATTTTCACAATATCACCTGTCATTCGCTTAGCTTTACACTGCCCTTGCATTCTCTTTGACCTTCCTAGCTCCTAGAAATGGATTGACTCTCACTTGCATACTGTACTACAACCTAAGTGTTGCATTTCAGTTTTGATAGCCTCATTGCATCCTCACCCTTGCAAGAAAGTTGTTATCACATCACTTTAGGTCCTAGAGTGTTCTCGCACCAGCATATGCATATTTCTTGCATTTCGCATCGCATACAGGTTATTTTCGGCTACTTTGGAGTCTTGGAGGGTTCGTGGACATGCTGAGGCTCGTGAGGAGGTTCGTGGAACTTGGAGAATTCAGGAATGCTTGCCAGAGATCGAGAAGTGGATTGAGCATGGCCAGTCGATCGAGATGAGATCGACCAGAAGATCGAGTACTCCAGCCGATCCAAGGGAATTGATCGAGACGGAGATCGAGTGAAACGATCGATCAAGGAGTACAGACGTAAATGACGCCATGCAGAGTGATAGTCGGATCGAGTCCACCACTCGATCCTCCAAGGATCGACTCCAAGATCAAACAAAGCACTCGATCCGCTGAAGAAGATCGAGTCACAGATCGAGCTGAAGGCACGATGTCCGAAGACGATCGAGCGAGATGCTCGATCTCGAGGTCGATCTCAGTGCACTTTAACCGTTTTTGGCAGCTAGGGGGGGGGGGGACCATCGAGCTGTTTGGCCTATTTTGGGAAGGCGGCGATCATGCTTTCTCACAGACGTTTTCACTTTATCATTTTCATCTTTTTCTCTCTGTTCGAAGGCGATTTCGCCATTGTTAGACTTTGTAGCTTTTCTTGCCTTGTATTGAATTTTTGAATCGTTTAAGTTTAAATCCATCGTTCTTTATGTTTACGAGTTCGTCGTTTGTGCTTTGCTTGGTTTACCTAATGTGTAGTGAGTATTTTTAATCGAGTTTTGGGGTTGAGAGGATTCAAAGGGGTCGAAAAGGTTTTCAAGTTTGGTGTTTTCTTGTTCTTCATGGCTTTCTCTTCTAGGTTGTCGAGTTCTTAAGGCTTAAAGAGTCTCACGCCAAGATCTTTATGATCAGAGAGGTCTCTTACCTTGACAGGATCCAGAGATCTCTGAAAATCGCATCCTAGAGACTAGTTACCCTTTCCCAAACGCCATGGTAGTTTAGGGGACTAGTTAAGCCGCGTGTTAGAGATCTGATTTCCTTGCCCTTCAATCTCTTTTTCTGCCAAACGCCATGGGTTTGGAGGAGAGAATGAAGGAGTGATCCATACCACACGCCATGGATGGATCTTGTTTTGTTTTCAAGGCTTAGAGAATCTCACAAGGTGAGTAGATCTAGAGTTTTCAAACCAAGCTTGAACCTTTGAAACCCTTGAAAATGAATCTCAACCCTAGACCCTGTTTCTTAGTATTCTTTCATCTCTGTTAATCATTCGCTTGTTATCTGTTGCATCCTGGTCATTAGTTTCGTTGCATTTGAACTTTTAGATGAGATCGATCGTTGTTGTTCGATCTAGTGGTCGATCCTGTGGTCAATCCACTAGTTGATTTTTATAAATTCATAGCTTTGTATTTTAATCATTCTGTTTGTCTCTCGTGGTAGTTCATTCGTTCCTGGTAATTTTAAAATAGTTTTGCCTTGCATTTAGTCGTTGCATCTAGTTTTTAGGATTTTTACAAAACCGTTCATCATTTGCTTAGCTTTACATGATCCTTGCATTCTCATTGCACTTTCTAGCTCCTAGGTTGGATTGATTCCTCTTACATGCTATACTACGACTGTGTGCTGCTTGAGTTTTGATAACCTCCTGTTGCATTGCATCACTCCCTTTAGAGATTAAAAATCCTGTTATCAACATACTCATTGTGAAGCTCATAGCATGCTCCACACGCTCTGGAAGTTGCTGTTGCACAAAAAGCTATGGAAGGAGAGACAATCTTGTAGACTTTGAACTAATCAACATTCTTCAAAATCACAGAGCCTCTCTTGAAGTCTATTTGAGCTCCTTCTGTTGCCAAGAATGGTGTTCCTAGAAGAAGTGACACCTCTCTTGAATATGTCTTCTCCGTAACCACAAAATATGTTGGCACCAAGCAATTCCCAATCTTCAAAGGGAAATCCTTTACCATGCCCAAGTGTCTTGTTGAGGTGTTATCCACAAAGGTGATAGAGGCTTTGCAGGGCTTCAATTTCTTTATTCCTAAGGTTTGGCTTAAGTGGAGAGACATGGCATTCACTGTTGAACCTGAATCACCTAAAGCTCCAACATTTTCTAGCATTTCAAGCTCACAAGTGATGAGAAACTTTCCTGGATTGGGAAGCTTTGTCAATGTCTTCAGCTCCTTGCTTCTCTTCAGATTAGCCCCCACATTCTCTAGAATTGGCTCCACTACTTCCAGCTTGTCAAAGACTTCTTTGAGGAACCTGATTTGATCTTTCACTTCAAGCAAAGTGGTGCCATGAGGAAGCTTACTTCCAGCGTCTTGTATGTCTTTCCTGAAATTTGAATAGAATGCCATCTAAGCCTTTAAGAAGTGCATCATGTGGTAAGGGATTAGTGGTTTATAAGTTTGAACTTCAGGAGCTTTACCCTTCTCATTGCTGCTTGAGGAGCTGCCCACTTGGCGATCATACAACTCCTTGAAGTCTTTAGGAATTTCTCTAGCCAAGACCATCAAATCATGGTATGTCTCTACAAGCTCTTTATCAGCTTCACTGAGCTCTGGTTTGGTTTTTCTTCTGGAGTAATTAAGGCTTCTCAGCCTCTTCTTTCTCAGCAGCTTCTTGTGCGGCTCTTTCTTGCTCTTCTTCTCTGTTCAAGCTTTCATCTTGTCCTTGGAGGAACTTCTCTACAATATCAGCAGCTTCTTGATCATCAATGGTGACGTTGATGACATTCCCCCCACACTTAGCCTTTAACATGTCCACATGTAACAGCATCTCTTGAAACAAAATGCCAAGCTCTTCCAATGAAGCATCTTCATCATCAAACTCTTCATCCTCTTCAGCAAGCAAGTGGCAGAATTCCTTAGTATTTGCTTCACTCTTTTCTGGTAACTGATTCTGAGGTTTTGAAGATGAAGCTCCTTTGCTTTCTAGAGAATTGACTCTTTGGTTCAGAGCATCTAACTTGCCATTTAGGTCACAAGTAGTGGCGTTTATTTTGTTATGCACTTCAGCAAATTTCTTGTGCAGCTCTATAGTGGTGTTGGCTTGACCAGTCAATAACTGTTGCATCATCTGCTTCAAATCAACATCTTGAGTGCTGGAAGAGGTTTGTGTATTGCCAAAACCTTGTGGGTTGAAAGCTGGTCTTGGCTGGAAGTTAGCTTGTTGAAAACCCCCCTGAAATGGTGGTCTTGGAGCAAAGTTGTTCTGCTGGTTGAAAGGAACAAAAGGTTTGGTTCCTAGGTTTTGTTGAGCAGCTTGTGATGGATAGACTTGATCCTGAGGGTTAGCCACATTGGTGCTTCTATAAGAGAAGTTGGGATGGTTTCTGTAGTTGCTAAAACCGCCTCCTTGTTGATTCATGTAGAAGGCTTCTTCTTCTACAACTATCCCATCTTCCTCTTGTGTAGCAACAATATCACCAATCCATAATCTTGATTGGTGTATAGCTGCTCAGGTCCTTATTGGTTCACAAGATTGATAAGTTGATCTGAATTCTTGCTTGGGTGAGAGAGTAGTTGTTTGATTGGTGCATCTCTTAGGCTAGAATGGTTTTAATCTTTATGCTCTTGGTTGAAGGATACGCCATGACAAGTGGGTCTGACACTTCGATCTTGTTGAATATGAATTGCTTATTGACGCCAAGTGGTTCCCTTTAGATACCTTGTCTAGGAGCTTAATATTGAGAATTGCTTGCTTGTTAATGCTTGTTGAATGCCTTAGTAGAAATCCCCTTGTCACTCTTGAAAACCATTGTCCCACAATTACTTAGAACCTTGAGTCTTGCTTTTAATTAATTATCTTCAAAGTCATCTTGCTTAGTTCTTGCATTAATAGTCATTTCTTGCTTAGTTCTGGTTTAGTCATTGCTTTAAGTTCATTGTTTAGTTTTGTTCACTTGCATTTAGTTTATGCTTTTCTTTCATTGCACCATTAGATTGTTAGACTTGTTCTTACATAATCCAATCCCCAATCCTGCTTAGCTTACAGCATTGTTTGCATCTCATCTCCCACAATTGGATTGATACATGATCTCTATTATAAAACTGATTAGAGGCTAAAGATATTTGAGTTTAGACCCAAAAAATCTCTCTTCAAATTGGCGCTGTTGCCATTGTGGATTGTTTAATTTTAACATTGCTGTTAGACTAAGTTCTTTACTTTAAAAGTTACTAAATTGCTCTGTTTTCTGTGCTCTGTTTTTGCAGGTACTTGTATGAATTTGAGGTCTAAAGGCTCATCAAATCTGACTCCTTTCATTGACAACATTCATAGGAGAAGAGCTGTAAGACAGAGAGGTTAAAAGTTAGAAGAACAGAGAATGGCAGAGCAAGAAGCTCAGTTACCACATGTTGGTATTGTTGGACAAATACCATTACAATAAGCTGCAGCACACATAGATGAAGCACAAGAAGCTTTGAACCAAGCGGCTGGAGTTCAGGGATTGCGAGTACCGGTTCACGCACCTAGAGCTGCAAGAGACCAATAGGAGCTGGTGATGCGCCTGATACTCACCACAACAGGAATTGCATTCACGCTCCAGCTGTACATCAAAACCACTTCGAGATCAAGCTTGGATTGATCAACATGGTGCAAGGCAACAGATTCCATGGCCTGCCCAATGAAGACCCTTTGGATTATCTTGACCAGTTTGATAAAGTGTGTGGTATGACAAAGATTCAAAGAGTCTCTGAAGATGCTTTGAAGCTACACTTGTTCCCTTTCAGTTTAGGTGACAAAGCACATCAGTGGGAGAAGGCACTTCCACAAGGTTCAATCTCTACATGGAATGAGTGCAAGACAACATTCCTCAACAAATTCTTCAGCTCAACAACAACAGCAAAGCTCAGGAACACCATAAGCAGCTTTACTCATCATGGGAATGAGACATTTGCAGAAGCATGGGAGCGGTTCAATTCTTATGATATACTCATATATTTCGCATATTTAGCATGCATTTAGAGTAGTTTTCATGCATTCATCTTACATAATAGGCTAGGTTTGCACCATTTGTCTCATTTTAGGTCTTAAGTGCACTTTGCATTAGCATTTGCATATTTCTTGCATTCCTGCGTCATATTCAGGTTGTTTTGGATACACTGGAGCTATAGAGGTTGCGTGGACGTGCTAAGGATCGAGAGGAAGCTTGTGGACACTCGGGAGAACTCAGCCATTCAGCAAAGGAACCGAGATCGAGAGAAAGATCGAGCTAGGCAGGTCGATCTAGATGAGATCGACCAGAAGATCGACTAAGGCCGGGTCGTTTCAAGGAAGGGATCGAGGTCAAGATCGACCAAGGTGATCGATCGCGAGTACGGACGTGGACTAAGCCATGCAGAACGAGAGCCAGATCGAGTTCACGGCTCGATCATCCGAGGATCGACAAGCAGATTGATTGAAGTACTTGATCCATCCGACCGAATCGACCCAAGGATCGAGCAAAAGCAGACGTTCTAACCGGGAGATCGAGTGATCAGATCGACTACTCAGCTCGATCCCTACACCTTATCCGGACAGCTCACTTTAGGATTTTAGTGAGGGGACCATTTCTCTTGTTGGCCTATTTAAGGCGAAAAACCTTATCACTTTCATTTACCATGCTTTGTCTACTACTTTTTCGAGCTTTCTTATAGGCTTATTGCCATTGTTCTCGTTTTCAAGTTTTCTTAGTTTTGTAAACTCTTAATCTTGCTTAATCTTACGTATTTTCCATTAATCTTCTTGCTTGCTAGTTTAATCATGTTTAGTTTTTCTTTCTTTGCATTTTCTTTGCTTACTAGATCATCCTTTCCCAAACAACATGGATGCTTAGGGAGCTAGTTAAGCCACTTTTTGAGATCTATGATTTATGGTCTTCGACCTATCTTTACACCACACGCCATGGGTTAGGAGGAAAGGTTGAGGAAGGGGTTTATGCCATACACCATGGATAAATCTATTTTAGCTTCTCAAGGCTTAGAGATAGCACAAAATGTGTAGATCTAATGTTTTCAAAACCCAAGCTTGAATCTTGAACCTTCTTAACATGACCCTCAACCTTGGATCCTCTTTTTTAGCTTTTCAAAACCTTTAAATCATCATCCTTTAGTTAAAGTTTGCATCTTTAGTCTTGAAAATCATTGTTCTAGGTTGTTAGAACTTTCTCTGTTTGTCTGCCTTTAGTTTTCTATTTTTATAAATTAGTAGTCTTGCATTTTAAATTCCTAGAAGTCTTCTGCTAGTTGTTTAACCCGTAAGAGGGGATTTTAAAATAGTTTTCGTGGTCATTTAGTTGTTGCATTTAATTTTCATAGAATTTCTCATCCATTTACCCGATTTCACTTTGATTTGCTTTGCTCTTGCATTCTTAGTAGCTTTAATCAACCTTAGCTGGATTGATACCCCTCACCACTATACTACATCATTATCTTGGTTTGGGTTTGATTCTAAAACAGCTTGCAATAATCCTGTTTATCAAATGGCGCCGTTGCCTGGCTTGGGTTTGAGTTGAACGTATAAGGATTTGGAGCTTTGTAGAGACTAAGTTCTTATTTTTACTTTGTTTACTAATTTCTCTACCTTCCTACTTGCTTTCTCAGGTACATGAATTTGAGGTCTAGTGGTGACAATAACCTACTACAACCTCTAGACAACATTCATCAACTTGGAAGTGCAAGAGAAAGAAGAGCAAGAGAGCAAGCACAAGACTTTGAGGAGATAGTGCAAGATTGTGTGGGTATGGCTGATCAAGACCAACAAGAGGCTCAACATCACCATTCTGCTGTTGGTAGGGGTAATGGAAACCCAACCACGCCCCAAGAGCACCAAGGATCATTGGTGCGGGTGATGCTCCAAACACTCATCATAATCGCTTTGGAATCACTCCTCCACCGATGCAAAACAACAACTTCGAGATCAAGCCAGGCTTTATCTCAATGGTGCAGAACAACAAGTTCCATGGGCTTGCAATGGAGGACCCTTTGGAGCATCTTGACAACTTTGAGCAAGTTTGCGGAATGATAAAAGATCAATGGGATCTCGGAGGATAGCTTCAAGCTTAGGCTTTTCCCTTTTTCACTTAGGGATAAAGCAAGACATTGGGAGAAGACCTTACCTCAGGGGACTATAACCTCATGGGCTGATTGCAAGAAGGCGTTTCTATCAAAGTTCTTCTCATGTACAAGAACAGCTCGCCTAAGGAGTCAAATCAGCGGTTTTACACAAAGGCAGAATGAGACCTTTAGTGAAGCAATGGAGCGGTTCAAAGACTACACTATAGCTTGTCCTCATCACGGCTTCAGTGAGGAGACACTCTTGGGCACCATCTATAGAGGAGCCCTTCCCAAGATTCGAATGCTCCTAGATACGGCGAGTAAAGGCAACTTTCTCAGTCAAAATATAGAAGAGGGAATGAAGCTCATTGAGAATCTTGCTTTGAGTGATGGGAACTATGCTGAAGACTATGATAGAGCACCAAGAGGGTCTGACCTTGAGGCAAACAAGACGGAGCTGAAGTCTCTCCATGAAAAGATTGACAAGATAGTACTTGCAAATCAAAAGCATGTACACTTTGTGGGAGAAGCTGAAGATGTTATAGAAGAGTTAGAGCTGAGCCAAGAAGAAGCGAATTGGGTTGGAGGTCAGAACTACAACAAGCCACAGGGCTATGTTCAAGGATATCAAGGCAACAACAACCTCTCTTACTGAAGTACCAATGTGGAGAACCCTAAAGATCAAGTGTACCCTCCACAACAAGGCAAACCTTTTGTTCCTTATAACAGAGGAAGGTTTACACAAAATAGTGGGTACCAAGGGCAAAGACAAGGGAACTTCCACGATCAGCAACAGCAAGGAAACAACAGCTATCCACCTGGTTTCATGCCTCAGCAGCAACAAGCTCAAGCTCCACCTCAAGATCCGGTTCAAGCAATGTTTCAACAACTACTTTAAGGACAAGCTTCTACAAATCAAAAGTTTGTTGAGATGAACAAGAGAATGGACTCTTCTCTTAATGAGGTATCTACACAACTCACCAACTTGAACAACAGGATTCGCCAGTTAGAGAAATGAAAGGCTAGTTCAAGCGGTGAAGGTACCTTACCCGGCAAGTGTGAGCCAAACCCTAAGGAGTATGTCAATTCGATTACCTTGAGGCGTGGGAAAGAGCTAGCACCACGGCCTATACCTAAAGACAATGAGGACATTGTGGTTCAAGGGGGAGGGGGGTAAGCTTTTAAATGATAAAGAGATCACGTTTGACAATGTCTGGATTACAAGACCTAAGAAAGGCAAGGAAGCGGTCTTAGAGAAGAAAGTGGAGGAAGTTAGTAAAGAGAAAGATGCTTATGTGCCTCCACTCTACGTACCAAAGCTTCCCTTCCCTGGACGGTTCAAGAAGCAGCTGCTTGAGAAGCATAGAGTCTTGTTTGAGAAACACTTGAAGGCTGTTGAGATAAAACTGCCTTTAGTTGATTGCTTAGCTATGATGCCAAAATGAGCCAAGTACTTCAAGGATTCCCTTACCAAGAAAACCAAAGAGAGTGAAGAGGTCCTGGTGTTGAGTGAAGAATACAGTGCAATCATCCACAAGGAGATAGTTCCTAAGAAGCTAGGAGATCCAAGATCATTCACTATCCCTTGTGCACTTGGACCTTTGAAGTTTGGAAGTTGCTTGTTTGATCTAGGAGCAACCATTAACCTCATGCCTCACTCCATTCCCAAGAAGCTAGACTTTACCAAGTTTAAGGAGTGCAGAATCTCACTTGTGCTGGCTGATAGAAGTGTAAGGCTCCCTGTAGGCATGCTTGAAGACTTACCCGTGAGGATCAGCGGTGTGAATGTACCAACAGATTTTGTAGTTCTAGAAATGGATGAAGAACCAAGAGATCCTCTTATCCTTGGTAGACCCTTTCTAGCAACTGCTGGAGCCATCATAGACGTGAAGAATGGGAAGATTTCTCTACACCTTGGCAAGAAAATCAAGCTAAACTTTGACATCAATGAAGTCTTGAAGAAGCCAACTATTGATGGGCAAGCGTTCTACATAAGAGCTTTGGATGCATTGGCTGATGAGTCGCTTGAAGAACTGAGAAAAGAGGATAAAGAGATCACGTTTGACAATGTCTGGATTACAAGACCTAAGAAAGGCAAGGAAGCGGTCTTAGAGAAGAAAGTGAAGGAAGTTAGTAAAGAGAAAGATGCTTATGTGCCTCCACTCTACGTACCAAAGCTTCCCTTCCCTGGACGGTTCAAGAAGCAGCTGCTTGAGAAGCATAGAGTCTTGTTTGAGAAACACTTGAAGGCTGTTGAGATAAAACTGCCTTTAGTTGATTGCTTAGCTATGATGCCAAAATGAGCCAAGTACTTCAAGGATTCCCTTACTAAGAAAACCAAAGAGAGTGAAGAGGTCTTGGTGTTGAGTGAAGAATACAGTGCAATCATCCACAAGGAGATAGTTCCTAAGAAGCTAGGAGATCCAAGATCATTCACTATCCCTTGTGCACTTGGACCTTTGAAGTTTGAAAGTTGCTTGTGTGATCTAGGAGCAACCATTAACCTCATGCCTCACTCCATTGCCAAGAAGCTAGACTTCACCAAGTTTAAGGAGTGCATAATCTCACTTGTGCTGGCTGATAGAAGTGTAAGGCTCCCTGTAGGCATGCTTGAAGACTTACCCGTGAGGATCAGCGGTGTGAATGTACCAACAGATTTTGTAGTTCTAGAAATGGATGAAGAACCAAGAGATCCTCTTATCCTTGGTAGACCCTTTCTAGCAACTGTTGGAGCCATCATAGACGTGAAGAATGGGAAGATTTCTCTACACCTTGGCAAGAAAATCAAGCTAAACTTTGACATCAATGAAGTCTTGAAGAAGCCAACTATTGATGGGCAAGCGTTCTACATAAGAGCTTTGGATGCATTGGCTGATGAGTCGCTTGAAGAACTGAGAAAAGAGGATAATCTACAGCTGGCTTTGACAAAGGAGTGTGGGGAGCATGGTTTCCTGAGTGAACAAACCCAGGAGTATGTGCGCGTCCTTGATTCTCGAAAAGTCGTGAAAGAAGATGAAGGCCATTGCCTAGAGATCGACCTGGAAATCGACGAGGTCACTCGATCCAGGGAAGCGATCGACAAGAAGATCGACGAGGTTACTCGATCCAGAAAAGAAATCGATGAGAAGATCGAGAGAGACAACTCGATCAGTTCGGAGAACGACTTGGTGAATCGATCTTTTGCTCGATCCATATCAAATCGAGCAAGTGAATCGAGGGAGTGCAATCGATCCAGCCTAAATCGAGGGAAAGATCAACTGATTGGCTCGATCTCAGCGGGAGGAACGGTTCAAGAAGGCAGCTTGAAAGCTCATGACACGGGTTCAAAAGAGGCGAATGAGGACATCAACCTTAACACAAGCCAAGAGGAGGACTGGAGTGAGCCGCTAGCCCCAAAGGTGGTGAAGTTCCTTGCTTCAGTTGTGGAAATCCAGCGCAAGATCAACAAATGGCAAGGCAAGCTGATCAAGATGCTGGCTAAGAAGATCAAAGACCTTCAAGGAAACTCATCTGAAACGTTTTCAAGTGAGGAGGTGGAGCAACCGGAGAAGAGAAGAAGATCAACCGGAGGAGTTGAGACCCGCGAGCCCCAAGGAAGCAATCAAGCTGGACGACTCTCTCTCCATGAAGGCTCAAGTAGGAGCAAGGATAGAGGCACTCACCGAGCCACTCCTAGCAAGAGCAGGAGGGCTGGAGCAACCTCGAGCTGCAGCCATACCTAGCTCCGAGGTACCAACACACAACCCTTGTAAATATCATGCATCTTTTTTAATTTTTTTGCTTTGTGTTTTGTTCTCCTCTTGACTTTGTTTGACACCGAGACGGTGTCATTCAAGTTTGGGGGAGAGTGTGTGGTTTGACATGTTTTATTTGGATCTTATTTTGAGTTATCATACTTGAGTCTTCATGCATCATCTAAGGCATAGCAAAATACAAAAAAAAATCATAAAATTTTTAAAATTTTTCAAAAACAATCATGTAGCTTGCATTTGCATTGTTAAACATTTTAGGATTGAGTCTAGAATTTTAATCATTTAGGTTGTTTGCATTTGCATTAGGAGCAAAATGTTTTCTTGAAAAGTGTTTTAAGCGCATGAATTGTTTCAAGGCCCTAGTTAGTAGTTCTTTGATGCTTTGTTCAAACTTTGAAAGTAAGCTCTAACCCTATTTGGATCATTTGTTTTGATTTTCGTGGCTTAAGTTGAACATTCATGATTGAATCTTTTCCTATCAAGTGAGAACCTTAATTTGAATCTTTTGAGTTATCATACTTGTGCATTTGAAAAAGAATACATGCATCACATATACATATTTAGGCTTTCTTTTCCCTTTCACCACTCTCTTGTAAGCCTGAATATTTCAAGCCAAATATTTTGTGTGTGATTATGTGAGGCCTTATTTTCGGTTTGAACTTGGCATTAAGTGTTAGGTTTAGGCAACATGATTAGGCTCTCATATGATTGCTAGCTTTGCATTTTGAAGCTAGTTTTAGGCTTGTTTGGGGTGGGGATTCATGGGTGTCGTTGCTTTTGTTTATTTGGTTTCGGTTTTGAAAAGTGTTGGTGTTGGGAATTTGTAATAAAAGGGTTTCATAGTTTCAAGTGGGTGGTCTTGAAATGTTTTGTATAAAAGCTCTAGTTTAAAAGAAAAAAAAAGATAGTTCTCAAAAAGAAAAAAAAAGAAAAAAAATAAAAAGAGCCAAAAGGCCAAATGTTTAAAGAAAATAAAAGAAAAATATTTCAGAAGAGAGCTATCAAAATAGTAAGAAAAGAGCTAAGTATGTATAAGACCATCCCACTAGCTATAAGAAGGGTAAAGATGTTTTCTTTTTTTGTGGGTTAAGCTTGGCGCCTTGCCTTGTTGTTGTGGGTAGTCTCTGGAGAGTGAGTGAGCTTTAAAAAGAAAGAAAAAAAATGAGAGAGGGTTTTAGGATCATTGTTAGTGTATATGGGTAGATGAGAGTCTAGTCATATATGCATCAATTGCCTTTACCTTTAGCATTATGCATAAGTTCATTCCTTTTTGAGATAACCCATTGCTCGATATACCCACTTAAATGAGATCATTTTTATCTCATAACCTTTGTCCCTAAGCCAAATGTATTCAGTTTTAAAATGCATAAATGTGATTCACGGTTTGAGCTTAATGAATGTTAAAGGTTAGGATTCTTGGATTGTTTAGAATATGAGAGTCATGATTTGAGCTTCAATATGTGATGAATATGGCTAAGTTCTTTGGAGTATGAGTTTGTGCATTGCATCTTAGGATTAAAAACTAGGACAATTGAATTGATTCATTTGAAAACACTTGTCAAGGAATTTGAGCTCCCATTTTTAAAACCTCTCTTCCTTTCTTGGATTTTGTTTGCTTGAGGGTAAGCAAAAGGCAAGTTTGGGGGAGTTGATATACTCATATATAACATATTTAGCATGCATTTAGAGTAGTTTTCATGCATTCATCTTACATAATAGGCTAGGTTTGCACCATTTGTCTCATTTTAGGTCCAAAGTGCACTTTGCATTAGCATTTGCATATTTCCTGCATTCCTGGATCATATTCAGGTTGTTTTGGATACACTGGAGCTATGGAGGTTGCGTGGACGTGCTAAGGATCGAGAGGAAGCTTGTGGACACTCGGGAGAACTCTGCCATTCAGCAAAGGGACCGAGATCGAGCTAGGCAGGTCGATCTAGATGAGATCGACCAGAAGATCGACTAAGACCGGGTCGTTTCAAGGAAGGGATCGAGGTCAAGATCGACCAAGGTGATCGATCGCGAGTACGGACGTGGACTAAGCCATGCAGAACGAGAACCAGATCGAGTTCATGGCTCGATCATCCGAGGATCAACAAGCAGATCGATTGAAGTACTTGATCCATCCGACCGAATCGACCCAAGGATCGAGCAAAAGCAGACGTTCTAACCGGGAGATCGAGTGATCAGATCGACTACTCAGCTCGATCCCTACACCTTTTCCGGACAGCTCACTTTTGGATTTTAGTGAGGGGACCATTTCTCTTGTTGGCCTATTTAAGGCGAAAAACCTTATCACTTTCATTTACCACGCTTTCTACTACTTTTTCGAGCTTTTTTTAGGCTTATCGCCATTGTTCTAGTTTTCAAGTTTTCTTAGTTTTGTAAACTCTTAATCTTGCTTAATCTTAAGTATTTTTTCATTAATATTCTTGCTTGCTAGTTTAATCATGTTTAGTTTTTCTTTCTTTGAATTTCCATCGGTTTTAATCATGTGTAGTGAGTAGTTTCCCTTGGGTTTAAGGTTGGGGCGATTAAGAGGGTTTAAGAGGTTTAAGCTTGGGACTTTTTCTTGTTCTTAATCTATTCTCTTCTTGAATTTGGGCTTTTAATGCTTAGAGAGTCTTGGAAAAGATCTCTTTGATCTCAGGGATCTCCTTACCTTATCAGGATTTTAGGAGTCCCTTAAAACCAAATCCAAGAGACTAGCTCATCCTTTCCCAAACACCATGGATGCTTAGGGACCTAATTAAACCACTTTTTGAGATCTATGATTTATGCTCTTCGACCTATCTTTCCACCACACGCCATGGGTTAGGAGGAAAGGTTGAGGAAGGGGTTTATGCCATACACCATGGATAAATCTATTTTAGCTTCTCAAGGCTTAGAGATAGCACAAAATGTGTAGATCTAATGTTTTCAAAACCCAAGCTTGAATCTTGAACCTTCTTAACATGACCCTCAACCTTGGATCCCCTTTTCTAGCTTTTCAAAACCTTGAAATCATCATCCTTTAGTTAAAGTTTGCATATTTAGTCTTGAAAATCATTGTTCTAGGTTGTTAGAAATTTCTCTGTTTGTCTGCCTTTAGTTTTCGATTTTTATATTTAGTAGTCTTGCTTTTTAAATTCCTAGAAGTCATCTGCTAGTTGTTTAACCCTTAAGAGGTGCAGAACAACAGATATTTGCGATTCTAAAACAGCTTGCAATAATCCTGTTTATCAGCAATCAGCCCATGAGGTTATAGTCCCCTGAGGTAAGGTCTTCTCCCAATGTCTTGCTTTATCCCCAAGTGAAAAAGGGAAAAGCCTAAGCTTAAAGCTATCCTCCGAGATCCCATTGATCTTTATCATTCCGCAAACTTGCTCAAAGTTGTCAAGATGCTCCAAAGGGTCCTCCATTGCAAGCCCATGGAACTTGTTGTTCTGCACCATTGAGATGAAGCCTGGCTTGATCTCGAAGTTGTTGTTTTGCATCGGTGGAGGAGTGATTCCAAAGCGATTATGATGAGTGTTTGGAGCATCACCCGCACCAATGATCCTTGGTGCTCTTGGGGCGTGGTTGGGTTTCCATTACCCCTACCAACAGCAGCATGGTGATGTTGAGCCTCTTGTTGGTCTTGATCAGCCATACCCACACAATCTTGCACTATCTCCTCAAAGTCTTGTGCTTGCTCTCTTGCTCTTCTTTCTCTTGCACTTCCAAGTTGATGAATGTTGTCTAGAGGTTGTAGTAGGTTATTGTCACCACTAGACCTCAAATTCATGTACCTGAGAAAGCAAGTAGGAAGGTAGAGAAATTAGTAAACAAAGTAAAAATAAGAACTTAGTCTCTACAAAGCTCCAAATCCTTATACGTTCAACTCAAACCCAAGCCAGGCAACGGCGCCATTTGATAAACAGGATTGTTGCAAGCTGTTTTAGAATCAAACCCAAACCAAGATAATGATGTAGTATAGTGGTGAGGGATATCAATCCAGCCTAGGTTGATGAAAGCTACTAAGAATGCAAGAGCAAAGCAAATCTAAGTGAAATCGGGTAAATGGATGAGAAATTCTATGGAAACTAAATGCAACAACTAAATGACCACAAAAACTATTTTATAATCCCCTCTTAAGGGTTAAACAACTAGCAGATGACTTCTAGGAATTTAAAAAGCAAGACTACTGATTTATAAAAATCGAAAACTAAAGACAGACAAACAGAGAAATTTCTAACAACCTAGAACAATGATTTTCAAGACTAAAGATGCAAACTTTAACTAAAGGATGATGATTTAAAGGTTTTGAAAATCTAGAAAATAGGATCCAAGGTTGAGGGTCATGTTAAGAAGGTTCAAGATTCAAGCTTGGGTTTTGAAAACATTAGATCTACACATTTTGTGCTATCTCTAAGCCTTGAGAAGCTAAAATAGATTTATCCATGGTGTATGGCATAAACCCCTTCCTCAACCTTTTCTCCTAACCCATGGCGTGTGGTGGAAAGATAGGTCGAAGAGCATAAATCATAGATCTCAAATGTGGCTTAACTAGCTCCCTAAGCATCCATGGTGTTTGGGAAAGGATAATCTAGTCTCTTGGATTTGGTTTTAAGGGACTCCTGAATCCTGCTAAGGTAAGGAGATCCCTGAGATGAAAGAGATCTTTCCCAAGACTCTCTAAGCATTAAGAGCCCAAATCCAAGAAGAGAATAGATTAAGAACAAGAAAAAGTCCCAAGCTTAAACCTCTTAAACCCTCTTAATCGCTCCAACCTTAAACCCAAGGGAAACTACTCGCTACACATGATTAAAACCGATGGAAATGCCAAGAAATAAAAACTAAACATGATTAAACTAGCAAGCAAGAAGATTAATGGAAAAATACTTAAGATTAATCAAGATTAAGAGTTTACAAAACTAAGAAAACTTGAAAACTAGAACAATGGCGATAAGCCTATAAGAAAGCTCGAAAAAGTAGTAGACAAAGCGTGGTAAATGAAAGTTATAAGGTTTTTCGCCTAAAATAGACCAACAAGAGAAATGGTCCCCTCACTAAAATCCAAAAGTGAGCTGTCCGGATAAGGTGTAGGGATCGAGCTGAGTAGTCGATCTGATCACTCGATCTCCCGGTTAGAACGCTGCTTTTGCTCGATCCTTGGGTCGATTCGGTCGGATGGATCGAGTACTTCAATCGATCTGCTTGCTCGGATGATCGAGCCGTGAACTCGATCTGGCTCTCGTTCTGCATGGCTTAGTCCACGTCCGTACTCGCGATCGATCACCTTGGTCGATCTTGACCTCGATCCCTTCCTTGAAACGACCCGGCCTTAGTCGATCTTCTGGTCGATCTCATCTAGATCGACCTGCCTAGCTCGATCTTTCTCTCGATCTCGGTCCCTTTGCTGAATGGCTGAGTTCTCCCGAGTGTCCACAAGCTTCCTCTCGATCCCTAGCACGTCCACGCAACCTCCATAGCTCCAGTGTATCCAAAACAACCTGAATATGTTGCAGGAATGCAAGAAATATGCAAATGCTAATGCAAAGTGCATTTAGGACCTAAAATGAGACAAATGGTGCAAACCTAGCCTATTATGTAAGATGAATGCATGAAAACTACTCTAAATGCATGCTAAATATGCGAAATATATGAGTATATCATAAGACTTGAACCGCTCCCATGCTTCTGCAAATGTCTCATTCCCATGCTGAGTAAAGCTGCTTATGGTGTTCCTGAGCTTTGCTGTTGTTCCTGAGCTGAAGAATTTGTTGAGGAATGTTGTCTTGCACTCATTCCATATAGAGATTGAACCTTGTGGAAGTGTCTTCTCCCACCGATGTGCTTTGTCACCTAACTGAAAGGGAACAAGCGTAGCTTCAAAGCATCTTCAGAGACTCCTTGAATCTTTGTCATACCATACACTTTATCAAACTGGTCAAGATCATCCAAAGGGTCTTCATTGGGCAGGCCATGGAATATGTTGTCTTGCACCATGTTGATCAATCCAAGCTTGATCTCGAAGTGGTTTTGATGTACAGTTGGAGCGTGAATGCAATTCCTGTTGTGGTGAGTATCAGGCGCATCACCAGCTCCTATTGGTCTCTTGCAGCTGTAGGTGCGTGAACCGGTACTCGTAATCCCTGAACTCCAGACGCTTGGTTCAAAGCTTCTTGTGCTTCATCTATGTGTGCTGCAGCTTATTGTAATGGTGCTTGTCCAACAACACCAACATGTGGTAACTGAGCTTCTTGCTCTGCCATTCTATGTTCTTCTAACTCTTGAACTCTCTGTCTTACATTTCTTCTCCTATGAATGTTGTCAATGAAAGGAGTCAGATTTGATGAGCTTTTAGACCTCAAATTCATACAAGTACCTGAAAAAACAGAGCACAGAAAACAGAGCAATTTAGTAACTATTAAAGTAAAGAACTTAGTCTAACAGCAATGTTAAACTCAAACAATCCACAATGGCAACGACGCCAATTTGAAGAGAGATTTTTTGGGTCTAAACTCAAATATCTTTAGCCTCTAATCAGTTGTATAATAGAGATCAGGTATCAATCCAATTGTGGGAGATGAGATGCAAACAATGCTGTAAGCTAAGCAGGATTGGGGATTTGATTATGTAAGAACAAGTCTAACAACCTAATGGTGCAATGAAAGAAAAGCATAAACTAAATGCAAGTGAACAAAACTAAACAATGAACTTAAATCAATGACTAAACAAGAACTAAACAAGAAATGACTACTAAAGCAAGAACTAAGCAAGATGACTTTGAAGATAATTAATTAAAAGCAAGACTCAAGGTTCTAAGAAATTGTGGGACAATGGTTTTCAAGAGTGACAAGGGGATTTCTACTAAGGCATTCAACAAGCATTAACAAGAAAGCGATTCTCAATGTTAAGCTCCTAGACATGGTATCTAAAGGGAACCACTTGGCGTCAATAAGCAATTCATATTCAACAAGATCGAAGTGTCAGACCTACTTGTCATGGCGTATCCTTCAACCATGAGCATAAAGATTAAAACCATTCTAGCCTAAGAGATGCACCAATCAAGCAACTACTCTCTCACCCAAGCAAGAATTCAGATCAACTTATCAATCTTGTGAACTAATAAGGACCTAAGCAGCTATACACCAATCAAGATTATGGATTTAAGGACAAACTTGCAACATCCTAACAAAGCTAAGCAATGAACAAGAATGAAGCAAATGCAAGATCTTTCAATGCATACTATCTAACCATCAAGTCAAGAATCTCAAAAGCAGCATTATCTAGCCCTAAGCGAATCATCTAGCAAGGTGAACTATCACTTTGGTGTCACTGAACAAAGGAATCATAGACCAAGCTAGACTATCAAGCCAAATAAGCAAACCATGCTTAAAAAAGAGATCTTAAGACATCAAGCAAACCATATACATCTATCAAACCATATTCAATCAAAAGGAGCAAGCTTTATCAACATTAATCACTTTGCAAGAGAAGGAGATAACAGAGAACCATTAAACAAACCTAATCACCCCTTAATCACATCTTAATTACCATTTTCCCAACTTAGAACCCTAAATCTAAAAAAGTCTACTCACTAATCATGTTTAATCCCATTGATTTGGAGTTAAACATAACTAGATGAGTTTAAAATGCAAAAATGGTAAAACTAATCTACCAAGAAGCAAAAACAAAGATTAAAAGACCATATTAAACCATAAAAATGCAAACTTTATTAAAGATCAAGATCCTTAAGGCAAATCACCCTTTAAGGTTTAAGAAACGTTTTTCATAGAAAGCTAAATTTGGATAAAATAGAACTTGATAAAGATAATGTTTTGTGGCTTCCCTTTTATAGTAAGAAGTCAAAAGAAGCATAAAAAACCTAAAAATATAGGATAAGGTTAACAAAATTCAATCGGTCAACGCGGATGAGTTGCATCGAAGTCGTACGGTCGATGTTCTGCTCAATATCTGACCTCGATATGATCCGTGCAGTGTGTATCGACGTCCTTCCTCGATGCTGGTCCTCGATGCAGACCAACGGCTTGGAATCCTTGTGCTGATCCTTTTCCTCTCGTCCTGCTGCTTGCATCGAGCACACTCCACGGGTGTTCTGCTCGATATGGACCACACTTTGCAAGAACTCCATTTCTGACATCTCCTGCGATCATGAGCTGCTTCCATCCCTTCCCCAGCTCCAAAAGACTCCAAAAACACCTGAAAACCACCACAAACATGCACATGTATGCAATCCTAAGCTTAATGCATGCTATGTTGATTCTAAGTGCAAATGATGCCTAAATGCTAAACTATAATGCAAAATAGAGGAAAAGATGCTTAAAATGCAGCCTAAAATGATCAAAAATAGCAAGCTATCACTCCTTGTCAGCATATCTGGTTCCATTGAATCCCCATGGATTTTCTGCAGAGCTGATCAGCTGTGAGGTTGGGTGTTTCCCTTGAAGCCTTCTTATGCTTCCCCTTATCAGCCACCTTGTCTTGGTTATGCTCAGCTCTTGACTCATGCTGGTCCTCTGCTTCAGAACTGCTATCATGAAGCGCTGGCTTCTTTCCCTTCTTAGCAGCACTTGCTTTTGCTGCTGTGCTCTTTGCTCTTGTGGTTCTCTCCTTTGTCCTCTTGATCTACAAGAGAAAACACGCTTACAAGATAGTGAATATAGTGCATAACTCTTTAGAGAGAATTATCTTGTCTATGAAGTCTTTATTTGCTTCTAAACAAGCCAAGAAAGCAGCAAACATAGAACAAGGACTAAGCTTAACCAATGATCACAATTCTCAACACATAGCCAAAATTTTAAAAATTTGGCCAAAATCAAAAATCCACAAAGTGATTAAGGCTCTTATTGATTGTAGACTTTTACTGTTAATACTATAAAATAGTATACTGTAAAAAATGTGATTTAAAAATAATGACAGTGACTTTAAAAATGAATTAAAACCATATTTTTTGGCTTTTAGAAAACCTATCGGTTATGAAGTAAAAAAGGAAGAAAATGGCTATGAGAATATTTAGGAGAAGTTTTATCATTTCTAAGACTTTAAAACCATTAAAGTGTGATTGGATAAAATATGATTGTAATACTTTTTAAAGTCTCTACAGTTTTTAAAATCTAATTGCCAATCAGTGCCTAAAGCTGTGATTCATCATGCAAATATGATTTAGCTAGGTGATAGAAACCTAATGGAATTGGAAGCATCAAAATCTAACATTGTTTGGACGTACAGGATTCCTTGCAGATGATGTATGGTCGAGATGAGATGCTGGAGTTAATTGGTGGTCTTGCTTTCCTTTGTTCATTAGATAATCAAATCAGAATAAGGAAACTTCTTGTTGGGTGCAATCTTCTTTGACTTCTGATGAAAGGGATCGAATGCTAACTTTATATGGTGTATGATGGCTCTTATAAACTCCTGTGGGCATGAGGGAAGGCGAATATAATGTCTTGGCAAGACATATATTCAAAGTTTCCTTGCTTGGCTCCAATAATGCTCCATTTGCATGATTTGTTGGTTTGAGAGGATTTGGTGGTTCTTCTTTGGTTTGGCTCCATTTATTGGCTTGTATATCTTCCTTAAGCATCTTAGGACGGTTGAATACAATGCTGACTTCATATAGATCCGAGATTTCCATAAATGGCTTCATAAATTCATGAGTAGGTCCATATATGCGGTTTGGGGGCTTTGGTGGTTTAAGCTGGTCTTCTGGCATCTTACTTTGAACCAGGGGTGTCTTTGCACGATCAGGAGGCTCTCTTTGATGTCTAGAACGACAGTGTTTTGGTTTTAAACACTTGCTCTCTTTGTAAACATTTTCCAGCTTCCGTTGCTCCTCTCCTTCAAGCATGTTTAGCTCCAAGTCAGCTTCTATATGGCTCCTCTTCTCTGGTACAAGCTAGCATGGTACTGATGCTTACATTATACTCTCCTCTTGAAGAGGTTTTGTCCTCAAAACTTTAGTACCTGCATCAAACAAGGCTACGTTAGTTTCTGAGAAAAAATTGGAGTTTAGAAACTTACCTTGGTGATTGTTTTCTAAATGCTGCAAAAGTTGATTGAGGGGAATATTTTTGGCTTCAGCAAGCTCTAGTGTGGGTGTCAGCTCGTGTAATGGTGGATTCTCCTTAATAAACATCTTGTTTTCACCATTGTTGACCACGTTTTTATCCTTAATCTCCATAGCTTTGAACTTTTGTTCTTTAAAACCTGCAAAACATTCTTTTTGGCAAAGACAAATGCATCATATCTGGTGGATCAAAGTTTAAAAATTCTTGTATTGCAAAATAACTAACTGTAGTGTTAGTGTCTTGCTTAGCTCTCACTTGCATAACTTTAATGTCTTTTTGAGCTAAAAGGACCAGAATGTGCTTACAATGGTTAATGGCGAAGGAGTACTCATTGGTTCTGCCATTGTGGGTTACTTCTCTATCATATTGCCATGGCCTTCCAAGTAAAACATGGCCAGCTTGCATTGGTGCAACATCACACAGTATTTGATCTTTGTACTTGACAATGCTGAATGATATTTCAACTTCCCTAGAAACTTTCAGCTCTTCTTTGTCATTCAGCCACTTGAGTTTGTAAGGCTTTGGATGCTGTTTTGTGGTAAGACCAAGTTTTTCTACTAGATAAAAACTAGCAATGGTAGCACAAGAACCACTATCAATAATCAAATGACATACCTTGTCTTTGATTTTACATCTTGAATGGAAGAGATTGTTTCTTTGCCCCTGATCTTCTAGTACTTGTTGTGCATTCAAAGCTCTTTGAATTACTAGAAGCTCTCCTTCTTCAGCATCTTCGGTTGGATCTGGTGCTTGAGGTGGTGGTGGTATATCAGGTGGTCTTGGCACTTTGTATTGCTGATATAGTGTGTTTAGCAAACTGATTGCTTCAGCCCTTCTTAACATGGCCATCTTGGTTTGCATAGGATCTGCTGGTGCATTCTCCATTTAGTACCTTGCAAAAGATGGAAAGAGAATGAATCAAAGTGATGTTCAAAAGCAAGCAAAAACAGAGAAACAAAATTTCACTGAAACAAAAGTAGTTGTTCTGAAAATCAAGTTAAAATTAACAAATGGCTTGCTAATTTTTCAGAAAAAATTTGTTTGTGTTTTTAAGACCTTAGATGAACGAAATCAAAACGAAACTATTTTTTGAGTTTTTATGAAGTTTATAAAATTTGAACAAGATAATTCAGCGGAAGAACAATTTTTATGGGTTTTTGGTTTTTATAAGAAGCAAAACTTAAAACTGAATGTAATAAATAACAAAAATTCGAGATAAGGTATGAATACACCTAGGATAGAAGCTTTTAGCTCTGATACCAATGATGCAATACTTGAAATGTGGTTCAAGTAAAGCTTCTTTGAATCTTTGCTTCTAGCTTAAGGGGATGTAATGAAGACTTGAATGATTGAAAGTCAGGTTGACGCTTGATGACCACAAACTCCAAAGGTTAGACTCTACTAACTCAAGGGCTAATCCTCACAAGAGTTAATAAATTCTACACTTCTCACAAGCTTTTTGAATCACTCAAAAAGAATTTAATAAAAAGCAGGAACAATATTGTAAACAAAGAGACACTTCTTTGAAACAAAACAGAATTTTCTTGATTAATAATGGATCTTGTTGTCTTTACCATCGTTTGGATGTCCAGGATTCCATGCAGATGATGTATGGTCGAGATGAGATGTTGGAGTTAATTGGTGGTCTTGCTTTCCTTTGTTCATTAGATAATTAAATCCGAATAAGGAAACTTCTTGTTGGTGCAATCTTCTTTGACTTCTGATGAAAGGGATCAAATGCTAACTTGATCTGGTGTATGATGGCTCTTATAAACTCCTGTCGACATGAGGGAAGGCGAATATAATGTCTTGGCAACACATATATTCAAAGTTTCATTGCTTTCCAATAATGCTCCATTTGCATGATTTGATGGTTTGAGAGGATTTGGTGGATCTTCTTTGGTTTGGCTCCAGTTATTGGCTTGTATATCTTCCTTAAGCATCTTAGGACGGTTGAATACAATGCTGACTTCATATAGATCCGAGATTTCCATAAATGGCTTCATAAATTCATGAGTAGGTCCATATATGCGGTTTGGGGGCTTTGGTGATTTAAGCTGGTCTTCTGGCATCTTAATTTGAACCAGGGGTGTCTTGGCACAATCAGGAGGCTCTCTTTGATGTCTAGAACGACAGTGTTTTGGTTTTAAACACTTGGTCTCTTTGTAAACATTTTCCAGCTTCCTTTGCTCCTCTCCTTCAAGCATGTTTAGCTCCAAGTCAGCTTATATATGGCTCCTTTTCTCTGGTACAGCTAGCATGGTACCGATGCTTACATTACGAGAGGCGAGAAATAAATACAAAATCAGCTAGTTGTCTTTACCATCGTTTGGACGTCCAGGATTCCATTCAGATGATGTATGGTCGAGATGAGATGCTGGAGTTAATTGGTGGTCTTGCTTTCCTTTGTTCATTAGATAATTAAATCCGAATAAGGAAACTTCTTGTTGGTGCAATCTTCTTTGACTTCTGATGAAAGGGATCAAATGCTAACTTGATCTGGTGTATGATGGCTCTTATAAACACTTGTGGACATGAGGGAAGGCGAATATAATGTCTTGGCAACACATATATTCAAAGTTTCATTGCTTGGCTCCAATAATGCTCCATTTGTATGATTTGATGGTTTGAGAGGATTTGGTGGTTCTTCTTTGGTTTGGCTCCAGTTATTGGCTTGTATATCTTCCTTAAGCATCTTAGGACGGTTGAATACAATGCTGACTTCATATAGATCCAAGCTTTCCATAAATGGCTTAAATTCATGAGTAGGTCCATATATGCGGTTTGGGGGCTTTGGTGATTTAAGCTGGTCTTCTGGCATCTTAATTTGAACCAGGGGTGTCTTGGCACAATCAGGAGGCTCTCTTTGATGTCTAGAACGACAGTGTTTTAGTTTTAAACACTTGCTCTCTTTGTAAACATTTTCCAGCTTGCTTTGCTCCTCTCCTTCAAGCATGTTTAGCTCCAAGTCAGCTTCTATATGGCTCCTTTTCTCTGGTACAGCTAGCATGGTACCGATGCTTACATTACGAGAGGCGAGAAATAAATACAAAATCAGCTAGAGCACTCTTATCCGAGTTGAAAGGGCTTCGAATCACAAGATTTGGTTGAGAATTAAGAGAGTTATGGAGAAAGGGGTGATAGAAGGATGTAAGAAATAAAAAAATTTTGGGTTTTAAAGGTTGGGGGAAGGAGAAAACCCGGATCAACGCGTCTTAGGGAAACGTTGACTTACCTGGGAGGGGTGACACCGGGCACTTTAAGCCGGTGTGAGTACCCGGTGTGAAGCATCCAACTTTCAAGCTGACTCCCACCAAGGTCATCATCCCGGTGCGAACCACGAAATCCCCTGCCTTGTTTACACCGGGGTGATGATGGATGTGCACACCCCAATGTGGCTCAGAGAAATTCTTCTTCCTTCTTCCTTTGGTTCCCTATGGCTTTTCAGTAAGCAACCCTGATTCACTCAAAACTAAACAGAAAAATTAATAATAAAAGCAAATAATTACAAGGGATAACATAAGATTACCTCCCAAGTGTGCTTGTCATACATCACTTAGCTTGATTTTTCGCCCCTTCTTCTAGTTGGGGATAGGTGGAGTTGTGGAACTCCTTGACACTCCTTGTTTGGTTGATATATCATGGTTTTTATGGTTTTTAACCATGGTATAAGTCCTTTTTATTGAGTCTTTTTTGTCTTTTTAGAGTCCTATTAGAGTCTTTGCAGGTTATAGCATGTCTGGAGCATAATTGGAGATATTGAAGCCTTTTGGAGCATTGCAAGATGAAGTCACGAAGTGTGCAACTCGAGAAGAAAAGTATGGATTTGGGTGACGCTCGTCACCATCTATGGTGACGCTCGTCACCCGTAGAGGAAGGCTCGTGGATGATTTATTAAAAGATTGAAGATTATTTGCAGAATTGGCTCAAAAGTTCCAGTAATTGCAAGAACACCCCAAATCGTGTTTTAGCTTGTATATATTAGGTTTTCAGCCATTGTTGGCTTTTATCTTAGATTTTGAGAATTCAGAGAGCTTAGAGAGGATTTTATTGAGAGCTTTTGGGGAGACAAATCATGTACTCTTTTGGAGAAGATTTCGAACCCCCTTTGTTTTTATTTCATTCTTTCAATGCAATTTTATTCAGTTTTATTTTGTGATTCCATGATCATGTCTGAGTAATTTGCTAGTTAAGTTAGGGCTTTTCAAAGGTTGATGAAGAGTTTGTAGAATTGCTATCTGTTAGGATTATCTTTTGGTTCTTCATCTCTGCTTGCTTGAAAATTGATTTCTTAGACACATCATCTTGAAATCCGAAAATCATAGGTTGTTTAATAGACGTGAGAGCATTATTGATAACCTGATCTAGCATTAGATGAGCAAAACAACTTAGTGCAAAGAGATTTGGCTTAGGTGTTTTGTGAACAATTGAACTTGATCGTTACTACATGTTTAGATTGTTAGGGTTTGCAAAGAGATTTGAAACTCTATGATTTAGACATAGTTAACTTCTGCAATGAGAATTGATTAGTTATATATTTGTGATTCATGTTCAAGACGGTTCTTTATCATTTCGGATTTCATGCATTCTACATTCTCGAATTCAGCCAGTGAATTGTCCTGACTTAGCGCTTTTAATCTTCTGAAAACTTAGATCAACAACCAGATTTCGTTTGCTTTCTTTTATTTTGTCATTCGCATTACATACACCATTTACTGCTTAGCTTATTATGAACCTACAATCGATAGTGTAGTTTACATACTCTTTTGGGATTCGATACCCCTTATACTACAACTGCTTTGCCGTGCACTTGCAGTAGTAAATTGTTTAGGTAAAACCTGGGCCATACTAAATTTTTATTTGTTTACTAACTTTCTGCTACTTTTCTCTGTGTTGGTTTCAGGTGTATGCATAATCGCAGTACCAAAAGCAATAAAGAGAAGGAGCTTTTGACCTTAGGCATTGACGAGCTAGCTAAGTTGGAGAGGACCCTCAGGAAAGCTAAGAAGCAATCTACAATGGTTAATCATCTGATCTTGGTTGAAGATGCAGAAGGTCACTTGGTTGACAGAGATGGAAACAGGAGGATTGAAGAAGGGCAGAGAATTGATCAAGAGGGGAATATCATAGTTGAACAAGCGGTTCAACCAATGGCACAAGACGCTGGAGCTCCTGTTGCTGCTAACAATGCTGCTGGGCATTTTATTCAGAGGACTCTAAGAGATTATAACAGACCTGATCAGTTCTATGTCAACAGAGCTACAATCCGCCCTCCTGCTTTCCAGAGGAATGATTTTGAGCTCAAGCCTGCTTATTATCAGCGGGTGGGACAACATCCTTTCCATGGCTTACCTCAAGAGAATCCTATGGATCTTATTGAGAGGTTTGAGGATTTGGCTTCAAGTGTCAAAGCTAATGGAGTTAGCAATGACTTCTTGTTCTGCAAGCTGTTCCCTTACTCAATTGGAGGAGATACTGCTGATTGGCTGAAGCAACTGGAGCCTGGTTCATTAACTACTTGGGAGGACACCAAGAATGCCTTTCTGAATAATTTCTATGATGATGCTAGATCAGAGGACCTGAGGACGAAAATTGCATCATTCTATCAAGGTCCTACTGAAGCTTTTAAGGCTTCTTGGCTGAGATTCAAGTCTTATCAAAGGGACTGTCCTCATCATGGTTTCAGTCAAGTGCAGCTGCTTGGGATTTTATTCAGAGGCATTGACTGGAAGTATCAGATGGCGCTGGATGCAGCTAGTGCTGGAAACTTCAACACCAACATACCAGAAGAAGCAATCAGATTGATTGAAAACATAGCCTGCAGCAACAACACCAAGAATGCAGATTTTCAGAGAATGAAACAGGGTGGTTTGAATGAAGGAAACCAAATAGCTGAGGTTAAGGCTAAGTTAGACAGTATGCACAGTCTTTTGGTGGGAAAGAAATCAGTCCAATTCGCTGCAGAGGTGGAGACCTTTCAAAATCCTGAAGAGTTTGAGCAAAAGGATGTTAACTTCATCAATGGAGGTTTTCAGAACCAAAGGTTTTGGAATCAACAGTGGAACAGAGGTAACAATGGCAACAATCAGAAGAGCACCTTCCCAGGAAACCAAAATGTAACTGGTTATATTCCAATGCCACAGTTCCAGAAGACTGAAGTTGAGAAACCTTACCAAAACAGCAGAAATTATGGTTCTTCTTCCTACCAAACTGCACCTCCACAAGACACTAAGATGGAAGCTATGCTGGAGCAGATACTTGAAGGACAGGAGAAGATGACAGTGAACTTCAATGGCAAGCTAGATTCGCTGTATCAAGCCCTGAATGGAAAAATTGAGAGTCTGAACTCTCATATGAATAAGCTGGATGTGCAGGTTGCTCAAACTGCAGGAGCTGTTCAAAGGCAAGAGGGATTCATTCCTGGAAGGACTGATATCAATCCTAAGCACCAAGTTAATGCCATCACAGTCAGAAGTGAAAAAGAGCTTGAAACAGTGCAGAAAAAGAGGCTAAGTGCAGAGCAAATCATGTAACTGATGGAGTTTGAAGATAAAAATTTAGCAGTCTCTGAGTCCAATGACGAGCGTCACCCCCCTGGTGACGGTCGTCACCCACCCCAGAACGAAGCTGCTTCGCCTGTAACTGCAAATAATGGCCATGAGCAAGCGTATAAACCCAAGATACCATTCCATAAGCATCCTAGGAAGTCTAAACAGGAGATAGAAGAAGCCAAATGCAAAGCTATGATAGACAAGCTGATGCTTGAGATCCCTCTTGTTGATGCAGTCAAGCTTTCACCAGCTCTAAGAAGGTATATAAAGAGAATGGTTGTGAATGGTGTAAGTCCTGAGGAAGGAGCATTGCTTACCAGAGACATCAGTGCAATCCTCTTGGGTACAGTTCCAAATAAGAAGAAGGTGCCTGTTTCTGAACAAGTCAGCGCCATGATTCAAAGCAGAATTCCAGAGAAGCTTTCTGATCCTGGAAACTTTGTGCTTGATTGCTCAATCTCAGCAGGACTTTTTCCTCACTCTCTATGTGATCTAGGGTCAAGCATTAACCTGATGCCTTCCTCTGTTGCTGCTAGACTTGGAATGACTGATTTCAAGCCAGCTGGGATTTCTCTTATCCTAGCAAATCGATCAATTAGAACTCCAGAAGGCATCTTTGAAGATGTTCCTGTTAACATTAAAGGTTGCATGATTCCCACAGACATTGTGGTTTTGAAATATGCTGAAGAACCTAAAGATCCTCTTATTCATGGAAGATCATTTTTGGCTACTGCTGGCGCCATCATTGATGTGAAAAAGGGGAACATAGAGCTTGATTTGGGTGATGTTGTCATGAACTTTGACATGAATAAGTTAAGAGGGAGTTCTACCATTGATGGTCAGACTTTTTCTGTAAGGACTTCCAGAGATGAAGAGCCAGTCATGGAACATTCAGAAGACATTACTGCTGGCTATGTCACTGAATCTGATACAAGTGGGCAAGTGAACAAGATGGCTGTTCAAGAGGCAATATCTGAAACTTCTGCCAAAACTGTTGGGTTTGAGGATTGCAGTGAGGATCATATCTTCATGACTAGGCTTGAAGAAGAGGTTCCCATCAATGCCAATTTGCTGGAGGAGGACGAGTTTGTGATGTAGGCAAGACTTGCAGAGCTGAACTGCAGGAAAACTGCAGAAACTCTAACTGCAGGGTCAGTGACGGTCGTCACTGACCTGGTGACGCTCGTTACCAACCTGGACACAAAGGATCGACATGATCTTACAACTACAAGTCCATCTGATGTTGCCAAACCGAAAATTCAACATTCCACAACCCAGAAACCAGCAACCAAACAAAAGTATGCACTTCCTGGAACCAATTCCAAACCTTCTAATCTCATCAATAAGAATTTAAAAGGTGCAAAAGCTGCTTCACACTTATGCAAGCAACGAGATTCTCGTAGAATGCTTGGTGTTTCTTTTGATGATTCTGCAGGGAAACGAAGTGTATCACCCACAATCACGACCCACCCTGCTGATGTTCCTCACTTCCTTGGAAGAATTCATGCATCTACTGGTTATAAACCACCATGGATGTGGAGACATTCTTCTCCAAGGCATTTAATGCCACCTTCTGTTCCACCAGCTGTCTGAGCAGCATTCAAAGTCGAGCTAATGACTTTAAACAAGGGCTTAGTGGGAGGCAACCTACTGGTAAGTTTTCCTTTTCATATACTTAGTTTAGTTTTCTATTACATAGCTAAAAAAACCCAAAAACATGAGAAAAATCGGAAAAAGGAGAGTCAGTTTGTCAGTTTGCTTTGATGATGTCTTGTGAACTTGTTGGACCATGGATTATGCTTTGTTTGGGAGTTTTGATGTGTGTTTTGAGTGCTCCAACAGTCTAACTTCGGAGTACACATGACGACACAACGTTTAAGCATCTAACTTGATGATTCTGAAGTATCAGACGTGATGACGCTCGTCACCCGTCCCTTCGCGAGGTACCATTTTTCTGACACGGTTTTACAAGTTCTCAGGCTTGTTTTTGACCAACTCTTGGCTTAATAACACTGGGGACAGTGTTTTTTTTAAGTCTGGGGGAGGTGGTTATTTGTGTGCTTTGTGTTTAATTTTTAGACTTAAAGTTGAGTCAAAAATCTGTTTTTATAGTCAAAATTTTGAAATTGTCAGTTTTTCTTGGAACTAACCACAGAACGTTTATGCTTATAAGAACCATTGCCACAGTAGTTGATTACAAGTCTTATTAAGTTGGAAATCATGGGTAGATCAGTCTAGCAATGAAGGTTTAGGTTCTTAGAGAATCTGGAAAATTTGCTGTTAGCTCCACCTTAATGAACTTTAAACTTCTTGTCTTGGGGCTTGATTCTCATTGATCTTGATTCTATCTTTCAACACTGACAAATATGTTTAGATGCAGTCTCTCTTTGATCTTTCATGATGCAGTTTTATGAGTTTGAGTCAAAAGAATGGTGCATTCATGACCCTGTCTCCTCATAAGGAACAACAGTAATGAACACACTCAAGAACTTGTCTCCTCACAGGGAACACAAGTATTGAGTAGCACCATATCTTAGACTATTAAAAATGAGAAAAAGAAGTGAAAATCGAAAAAATATTAGAAAGAAAAAGATTCAGGGAAGAGAAAATAGGAAAGCTGTGTTGAGATTGCTTTGTTCAGTTGTTGGGAAGGGAAAAGAATCTGTAAGTGATTGAGGTGATAAAACTTTGATGAGATATCACACTTAGATAAAAAAAAAAGGAGTTAACAGCAGAGATTTCGGATTTCTTGAAGGCATTTGGATTGGATTTGAGAAATTTGCTAAGCTTGTCATGATTAGACTGAAATTTGATCTTGTGTTAACTCTGTGGTATGTGGATTCAAAAGTGTTAACTAATATGGTGTTCCTGATGTTTAGCTGACTGTTTCTTGTTTGCAAACCTCGACCATGTTCTCTGTCTGATGTTTGCTTGAGGGCAAGAAAAAGCTAAGTCTGGGGGAGTTGATATATCATGGTTTTTAATCATGGTATAAGTCCTTTTTATTGAGTCTTTTTGCTCTTTTTAGAGTCCTAGTAGAGTATTTGCAGGTTATAGCATGTGTAAAGCATAATTGGAGATATTGAAGCCTTTTGGAGCATTACAAGATGAAGTCACGAAGTGTGCAACTCGAGAAGAAAAGTATAGATTTGGGTGACGCTCGTCACCCATAGAGGAAGGCTCGTGGATGATTTATTAAAAGATTATAGATTATTTGCAGAATTGGCCCAAAAGTTCTAGTAATTGCAAGAACACCCCAGATCGTTGTATATATTAGGTTTTTAGCCATTGTTGGCTTTTATCTTAGATTTTGAGAATTCAGAGAGCTTAGAGAGGATTTTATTGAGAGCTTTTGGAGAGACAAATCATGTACTCTTTTTGGAGAAGATTTCGAACCCCCTTTGTATTTAATTCATTCTTTCAATGCAATTTTATTCAGTTTTGTTTTGTGATTCCATGATCATGTCTGAGTAATTTGCTAGTTAAGTTAGGGCTTTTCAAAGGTTGATGAAGAGTTTGTAGAATTGCTATATGTTAGGGTTATCTTTTGGTTCTTCATCTCTGCTTGCTTGAAAATCGATTTCTTAGACACATCATCTAGAAATCCGAAAATCATAGGTTGATTAATAGATGTGAGAGCATTATTGATAACCTGATCTAGCATTAGATGAGCAAAACAACTCTTCAATTGAACTTGATCATTACTGTATGTTTAGATTATTAGGGTTTGCAAAGAGATTTGAAACTCTGTGATTTAGACATAGTTAACTTCTGCAATGAGAATTGATTAGTTATATATTTGCGATTCATGTTCAAGACGGTTCTTAATCATTCCTGATTTCATGCATTCTACATTCTCGGATTCAGCCAGCGAATTTTCCTAACTTAGCGCTTTCAATCTTCTGAAACTTAGATCAACAACCAGATTTCGTTTGCTTTCTTTTATTTTGTCATTCGCATCACATACACTATTTACTGCTTAGCTTAATCTGAACCTACAATCGATAGTGTAGTTTACATACTCCTTTGGGATTCGATACCCTTTATACTACAACTGCTTTGCTGTGCACTTGCAGTAGTAAATTATTTGGGTAGAACCTGAGCCATATCATTGGTGTTGAGGGCCTTGACAAAAGCAAAAGGTTGAGGTGTCCCCTTGCTCTTGGCCTTGTACACCAATCCATCATCTATTGAGGTCACAAGTTGATATCTTGCTATATTAGAACATTTTAAACTACATTTCATGTACCTTTTCCCTTGTTATTGTATATTAGTTTAGAATTTTAGTCTCATTTGCACTTAGAATCAACATTGCATGCATTTAGTTTAGGATTGCATACATGTACATACATTTGCATGTTTATGGTGTTTCTCAGGTGCTTTTGAAGGTTCTTGGAGTTTGGGAAGGAGATGGAAGCAGCTCATGTTCGAAGAGATACCAATGGAGGAGCTTTGCAATGTTTGGTCCCATATCGAGGAGAAGCATCGAGCAAAACCTCTGTGGAGTATGCCTGATGCAAGCTGTGGTACGTGAAGAAGAGGACTAGCTCGTGAATCCGAAGGCCTTGGTCTGCATCGAGTAGGGAAAGCATGCGCAGGCCGATACAAGCTATACGGACCATATCGAGTGGTGAATCGAGCAGAAAACAGTCCGTACCACCCCGATACAACTTATCCGCGTGTTTGACCAGATTTTTCGTTGACCTTATCTTATTTTTAGGGTTTTCCTTTTTTTTTGGGTTTTCTACTATAAAAAGGAAGCCACCAAACTTTGTCATTATATCTTATCTGTTCTAAAACTCATCTTATCTCTTGCTTACTCAAAAAGGGTGATTTGCCCAAGCTTGTAAACACTTTTATTTTCTTGAATCAAGTTTGCATTTTTATGGTTTAATCTTGTCTTCTGATCTTAGATTTCACACCTTGGTAGTTTAGTTTTCATTATCTTGCATTTAAATTTACCTAATCATGTTTAACTCGAATCAAATGGGATTAAATATGATTATTGAGTAGTTTACCTTAGATTTGAGGTTCTAACTAGAGAAAGTGGTGATTAAGATGTGATTAAGGAGTGATTGGGCTTGATAAGTTTATTCTCTGTTGTTTCCTTCTCTTGCAAAGTGATTATTGTTCATAAAGCTTCTGCCTTTTGATTGAATATGATATTGTTGATGCATATAGTTCACTTGATGGTTTCAAGTCTTGTTCTTTGCATGATTCTCCTATTTTACTTGATAGTTTAGCTTGGTCTATGTTTCCTTTGTTCAGTTACAACAAAGTGATAGTTCACATTGCTAGATGATTTGCTTAGGGCTAGATAATGCATGTTATGAGACTCTTTCTTGATGGTTCGATAGTATGCATTAGAAGAACATGCTTTTGCTTAAATCCTGTTCATTGCCTAGCCTTGTTAGGTTTGCAATTGTGAGCTTGAATCTATATTCTTGATTGGCTGAGTTACCATCATAGGTCCCTATATGGTTCAAAAGATTGGTAGGTGGATCTGAATTCTTGCTTGGGTGAGAGATGTTTACTTTATTAGTTCATCTTTTAGGCTCTATGGTTTTGCTCTTTATGCTCATGATTAGAGAGTACACCATCAAAAGTGGATTTGACACTCTAGTCTTGTTGAATTGGGTTTGCCTATTAACCACTAGGATGATCTTTCCTTAGATACCTTGTCTAGGATTACAATATTGAGAATTGCTTGCTTATGAATGCTTGATGGTTACCTTTGTTTAGAAATCCCCTTAGTCACTCTTGAAAACCACTTGACCATTATTGCTTAGGACCTTAGATCTTACTTTCCTTTAATTGTTTTTAAATCACTTTGCTTAGTTACTCTTGCCTGCTTATTTTCAGTATTCATCTTGCTTAGTTCTTGCTTTAGTTTCATCTTGTTTAGTTTTTGCTTAGTTGCATTTCCTTTCCTGTTTTATCTTTCTTGCATTTCTAGGTTGTTAGTTTGTTCTTTCATAATTGATGAAGATATACAAGAAGAACCAGACTTAATCAAACCCCAAGTCATTAAAGTTCCAACCGGAGCCATGACTAGAGAAAGAGCAGGGGTGTTACAACATAAGAACCAGGCCATCATGTTAGCTGCCCAATAAGCTGATGATAAAGATTTTCAAGAGAATTTTCAAGCTTGCAAAGGCCCATTCGGAGCTACAAAAGAAGTACAAGAAGAATGGCCCTTACTCCCTTAGACAAGCATCTATAATCTCTTTGAAGTTACAAGCGAAGCCCAAGACCAATAAGGATTACCATCACGGTCAAAGAGACAGTTAAGAGGACGTATCATTTATACTTAAACAAACAAGGTAAGTGTTTGCGTTAAGCTCATTATATTTTGACTTATCAATTCTATCTGTTTTTGCAACATAAAATTAGTCCTTGATTTTCATTAGTATTCAATGTAATTTTCTTATGCACTTATGTATTTTATCTATTTTTTTTTATTGTTTTTGGCTTAAAAACCAGTTTATAAGGTTTCATATGCAGCTTGTAATCGGTCACCTTTTTGATTATTAATAAATACTAAATTTTCTTCAAGATTATAAACCAATCTTGTGCTTGCTCTTAGCTTTTGTGAGACCAGTACCTCCAAAACCATAAGAGATTACTGTGTTGTATCAAAGGATTTCCCATAGCCTTTGTGGTACACTTCAATTTCCCATTTCTGATCTCTTGTCCCGCTCGACCACCGGTCTACCGTCTGAGTATCTCAACCGTACGACCACATCTCTCATCCCGCTCGATCGCCTGGTTCATTCAGTCGAATCCAACGGCTGTACGACCAATTCACCCGGTCATTCCACCATTACGTCGCACTTGTAACCTGAGTATCTCGGCCACAAGAGCAATCCAACTTTCACCATTCATCAACAATTTTAGACCACTACATAAATATGCGTACTATTAGCACACAGAAAATGCTATTAAATATTATAGATAGCGTTTTCTAAATTGCTATATCATCCGGAGCTATAATAGAGTGTCGACATACAATAGCTTATTCTTAATTGTGCTATTATATATTATCATATAATAGCTCATGGTTTGTGCTACATTAATATATGTGGTAGCTCTAGTTTTGTATTATTAGCTACTCTATCGTAGCTGTTCTTCATTGCGGTAATATAATATGTAGTAGCACTTTATTTCTATTATAATTTACTTTTCCGTAGCTTTACTTTTGAGCAATAATGTTTTATGTAATAGCTTTACTTTGTTACTATAAACTTATTTATTGTAGCACTATATATTTGCTAAATTCGACGTGTATGGTACGATATACAGAATCATGTATACGCTTTTTATACAATTTATGCATTTCATACATTTCTATTATATTATGGAAAAAAGAAATTTTACTAAAAAATCTGCATTTAAAACAAACTCAATAAAAGGTTGCCTAATAATTCAAGTAACACAATTCAAGTAATTAAACATAATTTTTTGTCCAAATAGTAATAAAACGAAAGTTGAAAATGCTTCTTCTTACATCAGCTTAAACGACGATCACTTTGTCTTCTGCCCATGCTATAGATGTACCAATTGCATCTTCCATAAATTCAATCTCATTAGAAGGCCTCCATACCGATGCATCGTTCACCTTTACAACATCAACCCAAACTCGAACTGCATTGGGACCCAATGGAACAATGTGCATTGTTTCAGATGGATTGTTGGAAGACCACTGTCCTTCGGCAACGACCCTTTTCTTTCTAGTAATATCCATCAAGATGCACTTCTTATTTTCATTGACAACTGCTTCTGGACTACTTCGCTGTAATTACCAACTAAGTTGTAAATTATAGTTACAGTGAGAAGAACATATAATTAACCAGCAAAAAGCAGAACATATCTTTAATTACCTGAGACATTTGTGAAGGTGTTTGAGCTTTCTTCATAGAAGCTTCTGGAGTTACTCCATCTGGCTCGAAAGGACTTGGTGAACGTGATGTATCTGTGTCTACTCCAACTACTACAACTCTCTTGTCAGGCCACGCTACGAAAGACTTTAAAGAGTCTTGGAGGATTATAACATCTTATGTGGGCCTCCATAGAAACATATCAGGTTCTAGTACCACATCCACGTAAACTTTAACTGCATTTGGTCCAAAAGGAAGTCCATTAACCAATGCTTTGGGGTTTAGAGTATGAAGACAACCTTCACCAACAACTTTGTCGTCAGTTGTAGCCTAATCCAGTAGTTTGCAGGTGTTCACAAGATTTGGGGTTGGGCTCTGTTAAACTCATGCAAAACAAGTACATTATGTGAACACTAAGTACTTACTAATATATATAAATATATGTATTAAATCAACACTAACCTTAGTCAAAATGTCTTTGGAGTGTAAGTCCTGATCAACAACAGCAGAAAAATTATGAGGCCATGCGATCATTTCTCCGACGGCTGCCTCAACAATATACATGTTAGGTGCTGGTCTCCAGAGATAGCATCTGGTTTGGTCGCAGTTTCAACCAACACCTTTACCGAGTTAGGCCCTAACGGAATATTGTTGACGGATTCTGCGGGATCAGAAGATAAAATACGACTCTCAGCAACTTTTTCATCAGAACCATTCCAATCATACAGTACACATTTAGGTTGTGATTTTTTTTTCACACTCTACAAAATGACAGTAAGAGAAACATTAAGTTTTCATGTAAAGAAGTGTTAACTAATATGGTGTTAAATACTTACCCTAGGAGCAGAGTTTTCACCCACTTCAGGTTCGGGTCTCTGTGTCATAAAATTCAAAACAGAAGAATATAAGGAACTTGTTAATTATAATTGGTTCTTTATTAAAGCAGAAGAAATATAACCTTGTTCTTCACTTTTGCGAGTGCTTCTTGTAAGTCATGCACCTGTTGCTGTAGATAAAGTTAGTTTTGTTGCATTGCATCCATATACTTGCTCTTCACTTGAAAACAAGTTAACTTGGTCATACTCATCCTCTTACCCATTGCCCTCAGGCGACCAGGATTATCAGGTCCTAAAAGCTGGGTAAGGATATCTTCTTTTGGATTTGATGATGTTGCGGAATGAGGGTCAGATTCAACAAGCTCTGCTGCCTTTCGCTGTGAAATCTGGACATATGCACAACAAATTGAAGACTGAAATCAACAGACATAGACAATTGATAACAAAATTCAAAAACCTACAATCTTCTCAGCGGCAAGTGTATTCACTGCCGTGCCATCCTTTTTGGTACGTGACTTTACCCAGACTTTTAGTCTCGATACATTAGATGGGTCATCTGATTGTTGTTTCTATACATAGGTTTAATAGATCCGTTAGAGTAATCAACCTCTAGTTCTCTATGACATACATATATACCATGATACTTACCATATCTTCCGCCAATCTAACCATTCCTTTACGGCTACATGTGTGAGGAATCTGACTGCGTCTTATTTCCTTGTAAGTGTCACTTATAACCTGAAGATAGAAGTTTATACATTGAAGATTATACCCAAAAAAATTGAATATGAATACCTGAAATTGCTGGCTAGTTTTTTCTATGAAAAATTTACGCCAATCAACAACTGTTATATTCTACGGTCGCAGCTTCATCCTATCTGCGTTGTTTTTAGCACTTCTGATCTGGCCAACAAGGCGGGATTTGGAGGCCCTCCACAAACATCCCATCTGCTTCATCACAGTCGCCTTCTCGTACTCTCCATCAAGCTCAAATCTTGCCTGCTTCCACATAGATAAAAAAAATATTATTACAATAAAAATACAATATAATATCTATCAGATGTAAAAATTCACAACAAGGTTACATGGACAGATTTCCAGAGAACTATTATGCGTTCCTCGCCAATATTTCTCCAATCGTCGATTAAGACAGGAACATGTTCTCGGACCAGAGAACCTAAGTATGATGACAACTTAACAGACCCTGGTCCACACGGTTCTCCTAAAGCATTGATGTCAACTCGCACTCGGCTATTTGGATCCTTGGCGATGTCTTTCATCTTTGTTGGTCCTCGGTGTCTCTTAGTATTAGGTTGTAAGGTAACTGCATCTCCCACAGAGGCTGCCGTATTATTTTAAAGCTCATCTGCAGTAACCTCCAGCTGCTCTCTTCGTGTTCGTCTTCAATGCCGACATCTACCTCTTGTTGTTGTTTGTGTTGTTGTGCTTCAATGTCAGTATCTACCTCCTGATGATGTTCGTCTTGGTCTTTCTCATTGGGGCTCTGTTGGGGCTCTGTTGTGTCAACAACGTGTTGTTCCTTCCTTTTTGTTGAATCTTGCTTATGACGACCCATCTTAGTTCACCTATAAAACTCAACAACACATCAGTAAAGAATAAACTCAAGAACACATCAATAAAGACTAAACAGAGACGAGTGATAAAAGTGGACAGTATTATTATGCCACAAACAGTAAAAATGAGTATACTTAAACATAAACATTCAACAAAAACACAAGTTCTTTCTGCAATTCCATATATTAAAGTAAAATTTTGTTGCTGCACATCAGACGTATATGCCTTCACAATCTGATCGGGCATTTTGAGTCTCATCATGCAAGTCATCCGTACTCATGTCAACTGTTGATGGCAATGGCCCAACTTCTGCATGTCCATCCTCGACATCATGGTCGTTGTATCTCCTTGAAGGACCTCTCATAACAACATACCAACTGGATGAATCATTGTCCCTTGAATAAAAAACTTGTTTTGCTTGACATGCTAATATGTATGGATCCCTTGAGAAGGACAATTGACTCTGATGGAGGTTAACTAGTGTGAATCAGTCTTCTACCTTGACTCCATTATCTCTAACTGCCCATTCACACCGGAAGATAGGAACATAAAAGACGTTGTAATCTAACAAGATAATGTCAACGACTCTCCCATAGTATGAGACATAATCAACCACTTGGGAAGTGTCCCTTTAACTAGCTCTACACATTGTTGTTGCCTCATAAAACACTCCACTATTCTGACTTAGCCTATGAACTAAAGTTGTGTGAAACCGCAAACCATTCACTATATAGCCAGTGTATGACCTAGCACTGCTTCGTGGACCATATGCCAACCACTTAAGTATATCTTCATGTCCGTTTGAATCGAGAGGTATCTATGCAAAATAGAAATAAAAGTTACTCAATACTTACGGAACCAACATACTCAAAATTATAGTTTATGAGAACTTACATGTTGTTTTAACCAAGATGCAAAATTCTGTATATGCATACTCCATAACGTAGTTGCATCACGTCTACATCTTAGATTAAAGTCTTGCAGATACTGTAAGTGCATGCTTGTATACAAAATAAATGAAGAATTAGATATTTTACTGTGATAAGACAAGATAATTAAATGAGATAATACAAGCAACTTACTCCACATAGGGATCCACCACAGCCGTATTTTGAATCACAGCCAGATGGGCCATATTCTTCTCCATTTCAGTAAGAGTTATTGACGTGGATGCTGAAATTGGACGGCCCTCTAGGATTGATGTGCTCTCATAGTCAGTGTTTCTATCCAGTTTTTTATCTACGTGTGTTGTCTTCTTCAGAAAAGCACTGCAAAACTGCATACATTCTTCTGCGAGATACGACTCAGCTATACAGCCTTCTGGTATTGCAGGGTTTCTCACAAAGTCCTTAAGAACTTTCATGTACCTACATACAAAGAGCAACGTATAACAGAAGTTAACTTCAGTATTGTTAAAAAATGTAAACCCAAAAACAAATTTGAAAACATTATCAGTCCTCTCAAATGGATGCATCCATCGGAAATGCACTGGTCCACCTAATCTGGCTTCTCTTCCTAGATGGACACACAAGTGGACCATGATATCAAAGAAGCTGGGTGGAAACAATCTTTCAAACATGCAGAGAGTTTCCACAATTTCAGCTTTCATTACTGAAATCTGATTTCTATCGATAACTCGCTGACACAACATGTTGAATAATGCACACAAGCGTAAAATAGCTATCCTAGGACCTTTAGGTAGTAAACCTCGAACTGCAACCGGGAGTAACTGTTGTATGAAGACGTGATAATCATGTGATTTTAGGCCAATTACCTTACATTCCTCTAAGGATACGCAACTCGAGATATTAGAGCAGTAGCCATCCGGACCTTTGAAGTGAAAAAGATGCTTACAAAAGATTTCCTTCTCTGACTTAGACAAAGACCAAGGTACTGCCGGAAAGTATGTTCTTTTTCTGCGTTCTTTAGGGTGCAGATCCTTCCTAATGCCAAGAACTTTGAGATCTTTTAGACCATCTTTTGATTTTCCACAATGCAACAATGTAGAGACGATGCTTGCAGCAACATTTTTCTCCATGTGCATGACGTCTAAATTATGTCTTACTGGCAATTCCTATCGAACATAAAAACAGTAGCATAACTTAAACATAAAAATCAATAAGTAATACAATGTTAAAAAATAATTGTTTGTGTCAGTTTAAACATACCGCCCAGTAAGGCAGTTTGAAAAATATTGACCTTTTCTTCCATCTACTTAACTCCTCCTTGTCTGCTTTTTCTTCTTCCTCTACATCTGATGCACTCTCTTCGTTGTCATTATCCGATGGTAATTCAACATCAGCAGTCCTAGATCTCTTTTTCCCACTTTCTCTTCTATTACCAAAGTCATTTTTGTAACTCTTCAGGAGTATAGATATATTTCGACCACTCAAAATTCTACCATTTCGCCCATGTTCAGCTTTTCCATCAAACCAAGTCTTCTTTCCCCGATACTTATGTGTTGGTGACAAGCCCTTTCTATGGCACATGTAGACATACTTCCTGTTATTACTCAACCACATACTATCTGTGTTCTTCCCACATAGGGGACAACCCATTTTACCATATACATTGCAGCCAGCAAGATTTCCATAAGCTGGAAAATCACTTATAGTCCACAGGAGCATTGCCTTAAGCCTAAAAGTACTTTTACTGAAGGCATCATAGGTTAACTCTCCAATAGTCCACATATGGTTTAGATCCTCGATGAGGGGTTCTAAGTATAAATCAATACTATTCCCAGGTTGCTGCGGACCAGGAATCAGCAAGGTAAGCATGATGTTCTCCTTCTTCATACATTGATCAGGCCCCATATTATAGTTGACTAACAACACTGGCCAACAACTATACCTGTTATTCTGCATTTTGAAAGGATTGAATCCATCAGTTGAAAGACCAAGCCAAATGTTCCTTTGTTCACCAGCAAATGATGGGTATTTTTCATTCATTTGCTCCCATGTCACATAATCAAAAGGGTGCCGCATTTTCCTATCAGTGCTCTTATTACCACAATGCCACCATAAATCTGTGGCTAGTTTTCAGATCTGAACATTCTCTGCAGACGCGGGATAATCGGAAAAAACCTTAACACTTTATGTGGGACTCCTTTCTTAACTTCACCAGTGTGTATGTTAGTCTTCCATCTTGAAGCCTTGTATTTCGGACATGTGTCGAGCTTCTCCAACTTCTTTCTGAATATGCAGCAGTCATTTATACAAGCGTGAATCTTCTGATAACCCATATCAAATGACTTGAGAAACTTATTCACATCATACGTTGATGTTTGTAGCACATTCTCCTCTGGTAACATCTTTGGCAATGTTTCAAGCAGATCATTGAAGCTCTTGTCAGACCAACCATTATGTGTCTTAATTCAGAACAATGACACAATAGCCGAAAGCTTGCTGTGGTTTACACAGCTTGGATATAATGGAGTTTCAGCATCTGCTAGCTTTTCAAATAACTCATCTTCTTTCTTGTCGTCAATCTCAGCAACATATCCTGAATCACCCATAGTAGCCAAATCTTCATCTAAGTTGCCAGCCGCTTTATATAGCTCATATATCTCATTGTTCCACTGTTTTGCAGTGCTTCCTGCAGTGCAAGATTAGAGTTCTCCATGATGGTACCAGTCACTTTGTAGCTTGTATGCCTCATCCATTCCCCTTGTAACTAGATGATCAACTACTTCACTGCTTGAATGGCGATCAACATTACGACAGTCGATGCAGGGGCATATTACCATGTCAGTGTCTCCTAAAGCAGCACAAACCGCAGTAACAAAATTCCTAGCACCAATCTCATAAGCAGGATCAGCTCTTCAGTACATGTCAATCAAAAGAAAAAAAAATACCACTTAAATTATGAAATCCACACCTAATGGAAGGGAAATACAATAAGAAAAAAAAAGATAAATTATTCACCTGCATAGATGAACCCATGCCTTGTCCAACATTTTTTTCCTACCTTTGTCAATAACCGTTGGCAGATCAAATGAAACGAGTATGCATGATTCAACAACCAAGAGAACAAGTTCAAATTACTTATGAATATGCACCAACAAAACAATGCTTGAAATTTATCCACATAAAAACTACGTCACATTAAACAATATAAGAGGATAAGAAATTCGAGAAAATAGACGAACCATTCAAAACAAATTGTTGAATTTGAGGTATATCAGGTAATCGTCGATCCACCCAGAAGAGCAAACAAAGATCTGAAATTATAAACACTAAATTGCATAAATTTCCTAAAAATATGAACCCTAATTTACAGATCCCTATTCCTAAATTGGAAGAAACCAAATGTGGAAATAGAAATCAAGAGAAGATACTTTTGTTTATAGAAACATAATTGGGAAGTAAAGCAAATGAATCGATGTCAACGATAGTAGAAATAGACGGATACTGAGAGTGAGATCTGCGCGATTGAGTCTCGTTGGCGTAAGGGTTTCGAAACTCGTCGGGATAGGAGATTGGAATTGTTGTTGGCCAAAAGGGTTTGGGGTGGCCGTGAGATCTGCTCGATTGAGTTTAGTTTGAAGAGAATAATATCTTTATTTTTTTTTTGAAATGTTACAATTGTTTTTTTTTTTTAGGCTTTAAGTGACTTTTTTTTCCTTTTCCTGCGGATATGATATTGGCGGAATAAGTGTAAAAAATTGTTAAGTCTTGCAGGAATATGTGATTTTCCTTCCCGTTTATATGTTTTTTTGCTTGGCGAATTTAAAATGCTATCATATATATCCAAATCCTGAATAACTGCTTCCATAGCAGTTATGAAAACCGTGCTATTATAATCTGCTATCAATACGCATATTTCTTGTAGTGGACTGACCGTCCCACGCTCGTACCGGAGGATTTACTAGCCGCTTTCAACCCCGTGCTTGTATCATTTTGGTATCAGACAAAACCAAAGGAACATCAAACTAACCGCACCAAACTTTGCTGGTAAAGTTGATCCCGAGGCATATCTCGAGTGGGAGAAGAGCATGGATAATATTTTCGACTACTACAACCATCCTTGTAATGACCCTTATAAGTGATGTGGATGGCTGGTCACAAGTAGGATAGTCAGCGACCTGTCGGAGTAAGAGTTGTCCCGTGGCTATTTCGTCCTTATAGATCCAAAGTGTTTTTTCGTCTTTATAGATTATTGCATGAGAACGAATCTTGTCAAGCTATTTCGTCTTTATTGATTAGCGGATAAGTATGAACCTGGCCAGCAGCTATTTCGCCTTTATGGATGAAGAGATAAACATGGACTGCTGTTTCGTCTCCATTGATTCGTGGATAAGCATGGACTGCTGTTTCGTCTTTATAGATGAATGAATAAGCACGTAGCTGGCCAGTGAGCTATTCTGTCTTTATAGATGAGTGGATAGGATAAGATAGGATCAAGAGTGGATAGGATAGGATATGATCAAAGGTGGATAGGACCGGTGACTGACCTATGTACTAGGTAGCTTACTTAACCCCTATAAATACCCCATCACGTTGCCATTTAGAACTCACACCAAAAACGACCTAGAGAGAGAAATGATAGAAAGAAAGAGAGAAGAGAAAGGGCGTTCAGGTATAAGGAGAACCGGAGGTGAGGAGGCAAAGCTAGGACCCATCAGTGGTAGTGAAGTCTAGTCGATAAACCGTTCAGCCGAAAGCACTGTGAGTTGTGGTGATGTGTGATTGTTTGCTAGGATTCATTTGTTAGATTTCGTGATGTTAATACTTTATGCTTATTCGATTATAGTTGCATGAGTTGTTGTAGTCTTTGGTTAAGTTATTCATTTATATTTGAGGTTCTAGGACAATTTAGCTATATGTTATGGTGATTGGTGATGAGTTGTGATGACGGTTTGATCCTACCTCATTACCTCATTTTTAGCCGATGGACTGGCTAAATGAGAAGACTCGGAGAGACGGGATTGTAGCCTAGGGCCGAGTTCTATCCGACGGGATAGTCAGGTGTTTGCCGTAGATAGTCGAAGCCTGCCGAGTCTGTGCGGTCGAAAGACGGGACTCGGGTTTGTGAAGTTCTATCTCATGTGCCTTTGTGGTTATGAGATAGGTGTTCACCAGAGGGACAGGATCAAATACGCTAGGCCTTTGGTGATGGTGTGGTGACATTGTGATTGTTTAGTAACGCATAATTTGTGTGATTTGCGTGTTATGTGATATTTTGGGTTTTGGGTTGGGAATTATTATATCTGTTAGGGGAGCCATAACTCACTGAGCGATTAGCGCTCACCCCTTACTCTCTTTTGCAGGAAACCAGTAGACAGTAAACTTGGTAGTGGGAAGCAAGGGACGTTAGGCCGCTAGTGTAGGTTTTGTTGCCTTTGTAAAATAAACGTTTGATGCATGTTGTATAATCGTTTGGGCATTAGGCCAAAGTATGAAAGTTTGTTAAATATTTTGTGAAACCTTTATATATGAATAAATAAAGTTTATTTTTATATTGACCGGTTTCATCTGATACTAGCCTTGTCCGAGCTAACACAACTCTCGGCTTAGGTACGGGTTGGCAAGCCTTAGGCTTTGGCCGAGAGGGATCGAATTTTTCAGATGGACTGGCTGCGACTTTGGACTCGTTCTAAGGTCTTGGCTGGACCGTCTGTGATGTTCGATCTTGTAGCATCTTCGGTCTGGTTTATGTCGGGTGGTTGGACGTGCATGTTCTTGTTTGATTGTTGCGTGGCCGATCGATTCAAATCCGGCTTAGATCGCATCGGAGGTGTTACAAATGGTGGTATCAGAGCATGGTTCATGATCATGCTATATTGGAACTTGGTTTTCAAACGTTTTATCAAGTCAAAACGTGTCGCAAAGGCAACTAGGAAAACTAGTACGTTTCTTGCATATTAGGTAGATGTGTTAGGACTTACCCTTGGCCGGTTATGTTGGCGCCGCCATAGAAGCTTTAAGCAACAATCAGATGAGAGTATTCCTTAGGTATAGATAAACCCAAACCTTCACGACCTTTTTAAGGTCCCAGAACAGGTAAGTATGGGTGCTAACTCTCTTAAATGATTGATTGCATGATTCCTTGCATGGTATTGTATTGAGTGAGGATTTGGTTAGGATATCCCTCGATCCTTTCATAGAAACCATAGGAATCTACCTTTTAGTATTTAAGAAACCATTAAGCCTAACTTTGAGAATTCGGGACGAATTCTTTTAAGGGGGAAAGAATGTAATGACCCTTATAAGTGATGCGGATAGCTGGTCACAAGTATGATAGTCAGCGATCTGTCGGAGTAAGAGTTGTCCCGTGGCTATTTCGTCCTTATAGATCCAAAGTGTTTTTTTCGTCTTTATAGATTATTGGATGAGAACGAATCTGGTCAAGCTATTTCGTCTTTATTGATTAGCGGATAAGTATGAACCTGGCCAGCAGCTATTTCGTCTTTATGGATGAAGAGATAAGCATGGACTGCTGTTTCATCTCCATTGATTCGTGGATAAGCATGGACTGCTTTTCGTCTTTATAGATGAATGGATAAGCACGAAGCTGGCCAGTGAGCTATTCTGTCTTTATAGATGAGTGGATAAGATAGGATAGGATCAAGAGTGGATAGGATAGGATAGGATCAAAGGTGGATCGGACCGGTGACTGACCTATGTGCTAGGTAGCTTACTTAACCCCTATAAATACCCCATTACGTTGCCATTTAGAACTCACACCAAAAACGACCTAGAGAGAGAAATGAGAGAAAGAAAGAGAGAAGAGAAAGGGCGTTCAGGTATAAGGAGAACCGGAGGTGAGGAGGCAAAGCTAGGATCCATCCGTGGTAGTGAAGTCTAGTCGATAAACCGTTCAGCCAAAAGCACTGTGAGTTGTAGTGATGTGTGATTGTTTGCTAGGATTCATTTGTTAGATTTCGTGATGTTAATACTATATGCTTATTCGATTATAGTTGCATGAGTTGTTGTAGTCTTTGGTTAAGTTATTCATTTATATTTGAGGTTCTAGGACAATTTAGCTAAATGTTATGGTGATTGGTGATGAGTTGTGATGACGGTTTGATCCTACCTCATTACCTCATTTTTGGCCGATGGACTGGCTAAATGAGAAGACTCGGAGAGACGGGATTGCAGCCTAGGGCCGAGTTCTATCCGACGGGATAGTCAGGTGTTTGCCGTAGATAGTCGGAGCCTGCCGAGTCTGTGCGGTCGAAAGACGGGACTCGGGTTTGTGAAGTTCTATCTCATGTGCCTTTGTGGTTATGAGATAGGTGTTCACGAGAGGGACAGGATCAAATACGCTAGGCCTTTGGTGATGGTGTGGTGACATTTTGATTGTTTAGTAACGCATAATTTGTGTGATTTGCGTGTTGTGTGATATTTTGGGTTTTGGGTTGGGAATTATTATATCTGTTAGGGGAGCCATAACTCACTGAGCGATTAGCGCTCACCCCTTACTCTCTTTTTCAGGAAACCAGTAGGCAGTAAATCTGGTAGTGGGAAGCAAGGGATGTTAGGCCGCTAGTGTAGGTTTTGTTGCCTTTGTAAAATAAACGTTTGATGCATGTTGTATAATCGTTTGGGCATTAGGCCGAAGTAAGAAAGTTTGTTAAATGTTTTGTGAAACCTTTATATATGAATAAATAAAGTTTATTTTTATATTGACCGGTTTCATCTGATACTAGCCTTGTCCGGGCTAACATAACTCTCGGCTTAGGTACGGGTTGGCAAGCCTTAGGCTTTGGCCGAGAGGGATCAATTTTTTCAGATGGACTGGCTGCAACTTTGGATTCGTTCTAAGGTCTTGGCTGGACCGTCTGTGATGTTCGATCTTGCAGCATCTTCGGTCTGATTTATGTCGGGTGGTTGGACGTGCATGTTCTTGTTTGATTGTTGCGCGGCCGATCGGTTCAAATCCGGCTTAGATTGCCTCGGGGGTGTTACAATCCTGGTCCTAAGAGAATAGCACTAACTGTAGCTCAGCTTACGGACAATTCTCTCATTTGGTGGGAAAGGGTGATAGCCGACAGAAGCAGAAACCGTCAAAGGACTATTGATTCATGGGTGGACATGAAAGATCTTATGCGACAAAAGGTACATCCCTCCTCATTTCAATAGAGACTTACAGCGCAAGTTTTATTCTCTTAAACAGGGAACTAGGTCAGTGGAGGAATACTATGAGGTATTCGAGTGCTTGAGGAATCGCTTGGAGCTGCACGACGATGAAGAAGCATTGATTTCTCAGTTCTTAGATGTCTTGCAAGAGAGAATCAGCCATAAGGTGGAGAGACAAGTCTACCAGGACTTCAAAGACATCTTTCATTTATCCATACAAGTCGAACAACATATCAAACGCAAGACAAGCAACATAAGAATCAAACCTCAAACTCCATGGAATTCAAATTCAAGCAAACCAGCCGATAGTGGTAAGAGCATTGAACCTGATTCTGGATACAAGGGGAAGCTTTCTGACAACACCAAAGACACTCGTACCAAACCAAGTAAGCCTAATAACCCTCAACGTTCTAGAGACATAACATGTATAAGTGTAGGGGAAGAGGTATATGGCGAGGGAATGCCCCAACCAGCGAGTTATGCTCCTTACCGAATGATACAAGAGATTTGACTCTCTTGGTCAATTACCCAATGTACTAGTCAGTTGTAGCATAGCATAGGTTTTTATCAATCCAAATGGGTTTGTTGAAAACAATGGAGTTATGAGTGAAAATCCTTAAGTCAAGCAAGCATAGAAGGCTTTTGTTGCCTAAGCAACCAATCTAACACCCAAAGATGATCAAGCGACAAAGAGCATAAAGAAAAAGGCAGTTTAAACAAGATTAAGCAAGCAAAACAGAGCAAAACAGAGCAAATTCGAAATATAACAAAAGAGAAAAGCAAGTTCCTAGATGTGGTTATTGACTTTAGGGAATTCAAGAATTAATTAAGGTTGTTTCAAATAGCATTGATCAAGCAAACAAGCTAGCAATGGTGATTCCTAGATATAGAGTTCGCAAACAAGCAAGCTAGATCCAATGTCTTGTAAAATAGCCCTTTGCTAAACACCTTAACAAGAATTAACTCTCATTAGTGCTAATACATTCAACAAGCATTAATAAACAACTCTATTTATGTCAAAATGCTCCTTAAACAGTCAATATCTTAAGCCAAGGCCAGCAAATCCTCTATCAAACCAGATCAGCATTTCATCAAACACTTGGTGGGCTTAAGAGAAAGCCTAAATTCTTGATAAGTGTGATGAAGAAAAATCTAGTTTAAGAACGGATCAATAGAGAGGAACCCATATAATAAAGCATTAAACAAACCTTAATCAAGTCCTAAATTCTTCTAATCTAACAGATCTAGAAACCCTAAGAAAATTACTCACTAATAGCCATGTTTAACACCAAATCACAAGAGGAAAAGATGCTAATCATGATTAAAAGAGAGATTGGAGAAAGATTAAATGCAAATACAAACTTATATTAAATAAAGCAAAAGATTTGTCTTACAAACTCAAAGAAATTGCTTACGAACAGTAAATTGACAAGACTTCTCGAAAATCCCAGAAAATGGGCTATTTATAGGCAAAAGAAGGAAGTCCTAGAGTAATGGCAAAAGTGTAAATAAAACAAGATCTGAATGGGTTCCTATCGGTCAGTTGTATCGGTCTAGGCTTGATCGATATGAATCCTATTGGTCTGGAAGGTGGCCGATATGGTGACCGAAATATACTCGGTGCATTTCTATCGGTCACTTCGTGACCGATAGCTTTGATCGATATGGCTTGTATCGGTCACTCCTTGACCGATAGCTTTGATCGATATGGCTTGTATCGGTCACTCCTTGACCGATAGCCTCCGTGCACAGACCGATAGGCTCGGCAGAGATCGTCTGCCTTGGTCCCTTTTGCTCCTTTTGGCCCAGCTAGCTTCCTGGATCATCCTCAAAGCTCCTCTAAGCTCCTTTTAGCTCCATAAGCACCTAAAAACATCCATAATGTTAGAAAAATGCAAACTATATCCTAAATGCAACCTAAGTCTAAAAGGAAAAGAAAATAGGACAAAAACTAAGGAAAACATGCAAAAGAAAACCAAAACATGTACTAAATGCAAGCCTAAATGGTGTAAATACAAGAGATATCAACACCCCCACACTTGCCTTTTGCTTGTCCTCAAGCAAATAAGGACAAATGGGAGAGTGAAGTTTGAAGGTCAGCATTCAGATCCAAAAATTCAAAGGTAAAGAGATGGTATCAATGCTTAAGTGTCTAGTTGTAGGATGCAAACATAATCAGATTTACTTTAAAGAACCTAACCATGCTCATCATGTTTCAAAATGATCTCAAATCTCAACTTAGGCAAATGCTCAAATCAACCAACTCTTTAATATTCAATTAAGATCAGAACCATGGATCATGCTTATGCAAATCAAGTGAAGACATTTGGTTTAAAGGGTAAGGTTATGAGATACAAATGATCTCATTTAGACAAAGGGTTCAAAAACATAAGGGATTACTCGATGAAATGATTCCATCTTAGAAAAAATGCTAAAGGTAAAAGCACACTTATGCCTGCAATTCAAAGCTCTTTTCTACCCAAATATGAATCCTAAATACTTCTAAACCCAAAAGTGAAACCCTAAGTCTACCATTTTCCTAAACTCTACCTTTTACCCTTCTTCATGGCTGGGGAAACTCCTCTTTTTGCTTGTGTTGTTGCTTCCTTTTGGTTGGGACTTGCTCTTCTTTGTTGTATTGACACCTTCATCACCTTTGGTGGATTGCTCTTGGTCTGATTTTTCTTCTTCTGACCTTTCTAAGCTTTGTTGCTGGCGCCTTTCTCCTTTACACTTTAAGCTTTTACTTCCCTTTGCTTAACCACAACTCTAGACTGTTTCTCCTTTTCTACCATTTCTACCATTTTCCTTTTCTTTCAAAACATATATACATGAAGTTCAAACCACTTACACTACCCTTTTAACCCAAAACTCCTATCCTAGAATCAAGCTCAAGATGCAAGCTGATATCTACAAGAGAGCTTATTGTTGCCAGCCTTATTCCTAACACTTTTTGCCAAGACAAAATCGAAAATGCAATGCAAAGGCCTCATAGCTCTCAAGATAGTGTTTAGGCTCAAAAGGATGTTTTGGTTAAGGGTGTGGATGTAACTGTCCCATAAGTATGAGGATCAGCTATTTGGATCAACAAGAGTGGTAGAAAGGAAAAAGATGATCCAAATATGTATATGGTAGCCATGAATTCACTTTTCAATGCACAAGACATGATAATTAAAAGTTCAAATTAAAGTTCAAGTTGATAGAGTTGATTTTCAGAGAACAAAAGCATTCAGTATGAGATGAGATGATCAAAATTAGCAATCCAAGCATGGTTCAGTCTTAACTTCTAGCTTTCTTATGATGCATCAAACAACTAATCACTTAAGCACTGAAATCATCTTTAAACTCTAAGCACTTTACAAGGATATTTCATCATAATGTCCTATGCAAATGCAATGCAACCTATATGTCAACACTAGACTCAATCCTAAAAGAATGAAATGGAACTACATGCTTTCTTTTTGGTTTACAAAAATGCAAAAATTTTCAAATTTTTCGATTTTTTTGTGCTTTTCTATGCCTTATATGAATGCATGATATGTATGAGACTCAAGATGAAACAAAAAGAAAAACTAAGAAAACAAAACACAAAGTCAAACCCAAAATCTCTCCCCCACACTTAAATTACATAGTCCCTTGTGTAATGAAAGCAATAAGAGAGAGAAGCAACAGAATATAATACAAAATTGAAAAAGATGCAATGGTATAGACAATGAATAGGATGTGGTACCTGGTTTAATAAGTGGAGTGGTGGGAGGATCCAGATGTCTAAGGAGATTTGCTAGCTCTCCTCTTGTTCCTCCTCTCATAAACTTTTGTAGATGGTGCTGCTTCTTGTGGTGGAGCAACCCAGCTTGATCATAACTGCTCAGCTTGTGAAGAATCACCTTGTGTACCCCATTGCCATGTTTCTTGAACTTCAGAGGGAGTGGGAGTTGGCGCTTCCCAAGCTGATGGAATGTGGGTCCTTGGCTCATATGATGATGCTCTTGGTTGTGCCCATGTCCCCCATTGATCACTAGGCTGTGCATGAAAGGAATGTCTTCCATGGGGGTTCCAAACAGCCTCCTCTTCTTCAGTTGGGTCAGCTTGTGGCATAGGCTCTTCTTGATGAGGATTGTGCTCATGAGTATGGCTCTGATGGGAAGCTCCTGCTGATGTAGCCTTGTTCTTCTTGAACTTCCCTTTAACCATTTTCACCAACCTCTTAATGGCTTTGTCTTGCCATTTACACTATTTCTGGAACGGCTTTGAACTGTAGCTCAGCACTTCTTCTTCTTCAAGCTCATCTTCTTCTTCTTGTGTTTCCCCTTGGCTTTCAGCACCAGCTGGAGCATCTTCTTGGACCTCTTCTTCACCTTCTTCTATTCTTTCTTCTTCAACCTCTTCTTCTTCTGCTTCCTCACTATCCTCTTCTCTTTCTCCACGAACAGGGCTGCCTTAGTAAAGCTGATCATCACTTGGATCGAAACTGATGTTGCTCCTTGTGGTGAAGGAGGTAAGCTTTGGATTAGGGAGAAGGACTCTTGCTGGTGTTCTGAAGTCCTTGATGAAGTTCTAGACATGCTTGCCACTAACGCTCCTTTTAAGGAAGTGGCTTCTCCTAAGATAGGCTAGATCAATCCATTGTGGCTAAAGAGCATCATCTGCATGTTCCTCAAGGTTTACTCCACTAGCCATAAGAACAGCTGTCACAACTCCCCCAATGTGGATCTGTGGGCTTTTCTCCTTTTTCACCTTACTCAGAACCCAGCTCTTGTAGGAATAGAGCTGCTCCATCAGCATATACACATAACATGGATATCCTTTCGTCGCCTGGAGAGGTTTCCCATCTTCGCTGGTACCCACAAGATCATACACCCCTTGGTAAATTAGGTCTATCTCCTTTCCTGTGAGATATGTTGTCTCCTTCCTTGCAAAGAGTATGTTTGCAAGTGCCTTGTGAAATATGTCACAGCAGGATGCCTCAGGTGCTGATTCCTTGTTGTTCCAGCAATGTATTTCCCAGTCCCAATAGTGCCCCACAGCATGGTGATGTCGAACCTGTTCCACTTGTGGGTGTAGGACCTTAGACCAAGAACTTTAGCGATAGTCCGGAAGGTTGGGGAGAACTTCTGCTTTAATCCTGAAAGAGATCCCCCCATCTCCATTAGAGAGCTCACTTTCTTCATACCAGACCTCTTTGAGAGTGGAGAAAAACTGGTAAGTGAGTTGTTGGTAGGATGGGAGCGGTTTTGTCAAGAGGTCTTCAAGTTCCATGTTCTCAAACACTGCCTTGCAGTCCATGTAGTTCCCAAGTGCCTTCATTGTACTAGCACAAGGGTACCTTGTTGGCTTGAAAGTGCACTTGTTGAAAGCCTCCATGAGGTCCCTAGCACTTGGCTCATGGTATGGGACTTCTTCCTCCACAGTTTTGTCCTTCTTTTTCTGCTTGGCGCCTTTATCTCCAACTGGTATCTTTCCAGCAGCTTTGGATGAGTGCTCAGCAGCAGGGCCCTTTCCTTTATCCCTTCTTGCTCTTGGTGAAGTGGGTGCTTCCTCCTGTGGTGCCTTTCCCTTGCTCCCAGCAGCTGTTTTTGTCTTCCCCATGGTACCTTTAAAAACAAAGCTTAAAGATATGGTGAGTAAAAAAAATAAAAGCTGAAAAACCAAATAACTGAAAGCTTTAAAAAGAAAACTCTCTAGGCTAAGATAAGCTTAACAAGTCTTAACAACAAGATTAAACTTCCAAAAAGAAAGAGGAATTCAAAAGCTAACAGTTCAGACAAGCTAGAGATCATAAAAATAAAACAGCTATGCATGTGAATCTAGCAAGGTGGTTCTTAAGCAAAAGAGATGATGATCATGCAAAGGGATAGTAAACAAGCAAGTAATGAGATTTATGAACAGTAAACAAAGCTTAAATATCTAACTTGCTCACTTTAAACAAATCCACAATGCAAGACCAAAGCACAACAGTTAAAACTAATCAAAACTTGCTCTTAAAACCATAGATTAAGCAATTATAAACACATGCATTGATTAAGAGCAAAGAATGGATAGTTAAGGAAGCAAACCTTAATGAAGCTTCTGAGCACTTAGAGAAGGCAAATAAAAAAAGAGAAAGAGCTAAGATTTTTTGTGCTATAAGTGAGAGAAATAGTGAAGTGAAGTGTGAAGAGAAGAGGAGAAGATTGTTGGTTTAAATAGAGTGGAAAAGGGGGAACCAAAGGAATCAAAAGTTGGTGAGGGAACCAAAGGAATCTAAAGAGTGGGGGACAAAAACAAAAGTGCTCAGAAGCTCTGCAAGTGGACAGGAAGGATCCAAAGTTTAAATTTAAACCTCCTTGGCTCCAAACCAAAGGAGGAAATTTTTTTGAAAAATGAAGCACTTACCTCGCGGGGCTATCGGTCACAAGTGACCGATAGGAATGACCGAAAGGGGCGTATCGATCACAAGTGATCGATAGCAATGACCGATACCTTCTTGAGAATCCTATCGGTCTCAATCTGATCGATACACTTGACCGAAATATATCCGCTGGATTTCTATCGGTCAGTGTTTGATCGATACGAATGACCGATAGGACACTCACTTGCAAACTCCCTTCCCTATCGATCACAAGTGATCTATATGTTGACTGGTGTAATCTCTCTGCTGCTATCGATCAGAAATGACCGATAGTCATCACCGATATGGTCTGTATCGGTCTCATCTTGACCGATAGCTTTGATCGATAGCAGCCAGAATGCACTTGTTCTTTGTCCCTTAGAGACTTTCTCAACCCCCAATTCGAACTCCTGATCTATACACATTCACTAAGCATAAAAATAAACTAGAAAGCATAATATATATAAAAGGATACCATGGGACTACCTCCCAAGTGTGCTTGTTTAAAGTCACTAAGCTTGACTTTGCTTACTTGAGGGCTAGTGATTAGAGGTTGATGGAGCTGGTGCTCCTACCCTTTTCTTCCTGTAAACCCATGTTCCCACTGATAGTAGTTTCTTTCTGTCACGAGCTGACATCATATGCCTCTTCTTTTTGACACTTGGTGTGATTGAAGGTTTCACTTCCTTGGTGGTCAAGCTCTCATTTTCCTTCAAACCCTCTTCAAGCTTCAACACAGCATCCAGTTTCTGTCCTGGCTTAGCAGGGAAAGCATCATTCATCAACATGCTCATAGTGAGATTCATAACATTCTCCACATGATCTGGAAGCTTCCATTGTTCATTCTCTTGCTCAGTTGCCCCACAGAAAACTATGGAATGAGAGTCAATCTTGTAGACTTTGAACTCATCAACATTCTTTTGAATCATTGAACCTCTCTTGAAGTCTAACTGAGCTCCTACTGTTGCCAAGAATGGTGTGCCTAGAAGAAGCGGCACCTCTCTGGAATATGTTTTCTCCATGACTACAAAATCTGTTGGCACCAAGCATTCTCCAATCTTCATAGGGAAATCTTTCACCATGCCCAAAGGTCTTGTGGAGGTGTTGTCCACAAAAGTGATAGAGGTCCTGCATGGCTGTAATTTCTTGATTCCCAGAGTTTGACTTAGGTGGAGAGACATGACATTCACTGTTGATCCTGAATCACATAAGGCCTTAACATTGGCAAGCATCTCTAGTTCACAAGTGATGAGGAACTTTCCTGGGTTGGGGAGCTTTGGCAATGACTTCATCACTTTGCTTATGTTCATATGAGCCCCCACATTCTCTAGGATTGGTTTCACTACTTCTAGCTTGTCAAAGACGTTTTCAGGAACCTAATTTGATCTTTTACTTCTAGCAAAGTGGTGCAATGTGGGAGCTTTATTCCAGCATCTTGTATATCTTGCCTGAACTTTGTGTAGACTTCCATCCTAGCTTTTGTGAAATGCATTGTGGGGTAGAAACTGGTGGTTTGTAGTCTTGAACTTCAGGTCCTTTACCTTTCTCATTACTGCTTGAAGAGTTTCCCACTTGGTGATGATAGAGCTCATTGGAGTCTTGAGGATTATTCTTAGACAAGACCATCAAAGCATGGTGTGTTTCTAGTAGTTCTTCATCAGCATCTATGTGCTTTGGTGTGGTGTCTTCTTCAGGACCAGCAAGGGCTTTCTCAGCCTCCTCTTTCTGAGCAGCTTCCTGTGCTGCTCTTTCTTGTTCTTCTTCTCTGTTCAAGCGTTCATCAAGTCCATGGAGGAACTTCTCTACAACTTCCTGAGCTTCTTGATCATCAATGTTGCTACTTCTGACTTCCCCTCCAAATTCAACCCTTAGCCTGTCCATATGTAACAGCATTTCTTGGATCATGATGCCAAGCTCTTCCAATGAGGCATCTTCATCAGTGAATTCCTCGTCCTCTTCAATGAGTAAGTGGCAGAATTCCTGAGGATTGTGTGCAGATTGTCCAGAAAGAGTGTTTTGAAGTCTTGGTGTAGGTTCAGCTTCTTGGCTGTTCTCCAAGAGTTGAATCCTTGAGTCTAGGTCATCAAACTTGGCATGAAGGTCATCATGAACATAATCGACCCTGTTGTGCAGCTCAGCAAATCTCTTGTTCATCTCCAGAGTTCCAATGGTTTGGAGATTGATGCTTTCCATGATCATTCTCTTGATGTCAGCTGTGCTAGATTCAGAAAAATAGAATTGGTCTTGAGGGAGGGAAAGAGTGTTTGCATACTGTGGGTGGGAAGTGTAGCTGTCTTCAAAGTAGTGCATATGTAGAGGCTCTTGGAAGAAGTTGTTGTAAGTAGTGTCTTCAAAGTACAACATCTTTGCTGTTTGTGGATCCTCTCCTGAAATGAAAACACTTGGAAAGGAGTGAGTAACCAAAGAAAACTAAAAGCTTGATCTTAAAGATTCGACAAACTCTAATGTTTCAAACTGTAAACCCAAATGGCAACGGCGCCAAATTGATACAAGAGTTTTGACTCTCTTGGTCAATTACCCAATGTACTAGTCAGTTGTAGCATATCATAGGGTTTTATCAATCCAAATGGGTTTGTTGAAAACAATGGAGTTCTATCCTTAAGTCAAGCAAGAATAGAAGGCTTTTGTTGCCTAAGCAACCGATCTAACACCCTAAGATGATCAAGCGACAAAGAGAATAAAGAAAAAGGCAGTTTAAACAAGATTAAGCAAGCAAAACAGAGCAAAACATAGCAAATTCGAAATATAACAAAAGAGAAAAGCAAGTTTGATAGAGCTCAGGTTTTACCCAAATAAAACTACTGCAAGTGCACAGCAAAAGTAGTTGTAGTACAAGGGGGTATCGAATCCCAAGAGAGTAATGTAAACAACACTATCGGATGTAGGTTCGGATTAAGCTAAGCAGAATGTAATGTATGTATTGTGAATGATTAAATAAAAGTAAGCAAGCGATTTTGTAAGATGATCTAAGTTTCAGAAGACTAAAAGCGCTAAGTCAGGACAGTTCGCAGGTTGAATCCAAGAATGTAGAATGCATGAAATCAGGAATGATTAAGAACCGTTTTAATCATGAATCACTGATGTATAACTAATTAATTCTCATTGCAGAAGTTATCTATGCCTAAATCATAGAGTTTCAAATCTCTTTGCAAACCCTAACAACCTAAGCATGCAGGAATGATCAGATTCAATTGTTCACAAAACTCCTAAGCCAAATCTCTTTGCACTATGTTGTTTTGCTCATCAAATACTAGTTCATGTTATCAATAATGCTCTCACATATATTTAACAACCTATGATTTTTGGATTCCTAGATGATGTGTCTCAGAAATTCGATTTTTAAAGCAAGCAGAGATAAAAAACCAAAAGATATTCCTAACATGTAGCAATTCTACAAACTCTTCATCAACCTTTGAAAAAAGCCCTAACTTAACTAGCAGATTACTCAGACATGATTATGGAATCACAAAACATAACTGAATAAAATTGCATTAAGAGAAAGAGTAAAAGAATAATGGGGTTCGAAATCTTCTCAATAGAGTACAGGATTTGTCTCCCCAAAAAGCTCTGAATAAATCTCTCTCAAACTCTCTGAATTCTCAAAAACTAAGATAAAAGCCAACAATGGCTGAAAAACCTAATAAATAGAGCCTAAACATGATCTGGGGTCTTCTTGTAAATAATGGAACTTCTGGGCCAATTCTGCAAATAATGCTCCATCTTTTAATAAACAGCCACGACCTCCTTCCTTGGTGGGTGACGAGCGTCACCAAAGGTGGTGACGAGCGTTGCCTATATAAGTACTTTTCTTCCCGAGTTGGATACTTCGTGGCTTTAACTTGCAATGCTCCAAAAAGCTTCAATATCTCCAATTATGCTCCAGACATGCTATAACCTGCAAAGACTCTTCTAGGACTCTAAAAAGACTAAAAAGAATCAATAAAAAGGACTTATATCATGGTTAAAAACCATAAAAACTATGATATATCAACTCCTCCAGACTTAGCTTTTGCTTGCCCTCAAGCAAACATCAGACAAAGAACAGGGTCGAGGTTTGAAAACAAGAAACAGTCAGTCAGACATCAGGAAAACCACATTAGTTAGAACTTTCAAATCCACATACCACAGAGTCAACACAAGATCAAATTTCAATCTAATCATCACAAGCTTAGCAAATCTCTCAAGTCCAGTCCAAATCCCTTCAAGAAATCTGAAATTTCTACTGCTAACTCCTTATTTTTCATCTAAGTGTGAAATCTCATCAAGGTTCTATCATCCCAATCACTTTACAGATTCTTTTCCCTTCCTAAACAACTGAACAATTCAATCTCAACACAGCTCTCCTATTTTCTCTTCCCTTGATCTTTTCCTTTGGATATTTTTGATTTTTCACTTCTTTTTCTCAACTTTTACAGTCTAAGATATGGTGCTACTCAATACTTGTGTTCCTTGTGAGGAGACATGTTCTTGAGTGTGTCCATTACTGTTGTTCCTTGTAAGGAGACAGGGTCATGAATGCACCATTCTTTGGACTTAAACTTTTAAAACTACATCAGGGAAGATCAAAGAGAGACTGTATCTTAACCTTATTGTCAGTGCTGAAAGAGAGAATCAAGTTCAATAAGAATCAATCACCAAGATAAGAAGTTTAAAGTTTATTAAGGTGGAGCTAGCTAACAGCAAATTTTCCAGATTCTCTAAGGACTTAGACCTTCATTGCTAGACTGATCTACCAATGACTTTCAACTTAGTAAGACTTGTAATCAACTACTGTGGCAATAGTTCTTATAAGCAAAAACGTCCTATGGTTAGTTCCAAGAAAAACTGAAAATTTCAAAATTTTGACTCTATAAAAACAGGTTTTTGATTCAACTTTAAAACTCTATAAACATGACACAAAGCACACAACGTCACTAACCACCTCCATCAAATTATTGACAACTGACTCAAATAAAACATAAAAATGACTCAAGAGAAATAAAAATAAAAGAGAAAAAGAAACGAGTAACCAGATAGTAGAGCCTCAGTCCTCATCCCTGCAAGGCTCAGTGGTGAAATGGGGGCGAACACAACCATAGTTGCCAAGTGTAGCAACAGCATCCCAGAGTCCCTCAAAGCTGTCAATGACATACTCCTGAAAAGCAGCCATATCCATGGGTGTCTGTGGTCGTGGTGGGCGCCTGAAAGCAGTGGAGGAGGTAGTTTGGCGTGTAGATGGTCCAGCATCAGCAGCAGCTGGAGTAGAAGCAGAGGCGCCAGATGTAGCAGCTCTAGCAGGGTGCAGAGCTAAAGGGCGCAGCAGAGTCCGATCTGGCATGAAGAACAGCTGGTGTGGGACTCCCTGAATCGTAGTGAGGGCTCTCTGTGGCAACCGAATACCAACATACGCTCCAGAAGTAGTAGTAAAAGTCCAGATGATAAACACTTTCTTAGCAAGGGTGAAAATGCAATGAGGTTATCAAACTCAAATGCAAGACATGTTGTAGTACAGCAAGCAATAGAGAGTCAATCCATGCCTAGGATGATAGAGAATGCAAAGAGAATACAAGGACTAATGCAAATCCAAGCGAAATGAGATGATTTATGAGAAAATCTTTAAAAACTAGATGCAGCAACTTAAATAGAATGCAACCTATTTTAAAAATACTAGGAATGAAGGAACTACCACGAGGAACAAACAGAATAATTAAAGGACAAAGCTTCGAATTACTAAAATTCGACTAGTGGATCGACCATGAGATCGACCACTAGATCGAGCAATAACAATCGATCTCGTCTAAAAATGCAAGAACACTAAAACTAATGACCAGGATGCTATCCAAGATCAAGCGAATGACGTGATAAGATGTAAAGATGCTAAAAGAAAGGGCCTAGGGTTGAGATTCATGGTCAGGGGTTTCAAAGGTTCGACCTTGGGTTGAAAACTTTAAATCGACTCACTTTGTGAGGATCTCTAAGCCTTGAAAACTAAGCAAGATATATCTGTGGCTTTCGGTATAGATCACTCCTTCATCCTCTCCTCCAAACCCATGGCTTTTGGTGGAAAGAGAGGTCGAAGGGCATGGAAAGCAGATTTCAAATGAATGGCTTAACTAATCCCCCAAACTTCCATGGCTTTTGGGAAGGGGTAACTAGTCTCTAAGGTGTGATCTTCCGAGGCTCCTGAATCCTGTCAAGGTAAGGCACCTCTCGGATCATGAAGCTCTTGGCGTGAGAGTCTTCAAGCATTGAGATCTCAACACCTTAGAAGAGATAGCCGTTGAAAACGCTTAGAAAAACCCCAAGATCGAAACCCTTTAGACCCCTTAATCCTCTCAACCCCGAACCCAAATAAACTACTCACTACACATAAAGTAAATCAAGCAAAGCATGTAAAAGGAAACGATGAACATGAAAAGAAAACTAGATTAAGACGGAAAATGATTCGATTACAAAGCTTCAGAAAAACTCAAGTTCGACAATGGTGTTCTTCACGAAAAACAGAGAGAAAACATAAAGAAAAAGATAAGGATTGAAAGTTGTGTGGGAAAAGGACGTCGCCGCCTTCCCAAAATGGCCAAAACAAGCTGATGGTCCCCCCTCGCTAGCGGCCAAAAGTAGTTGAAAGGACAGAGATCGACTCCAGGATCGAGCGGTTCTCTCGATCATATCCGAACATCGTGTCTTCGGCTCGATCTGGGTCTCGATCATCATCGGCGAATCGAGTGTTGCATCCGATCTCGGTATCGATCTTCTGGTGGATCGAGTGGTGTACTCGATCTGACTCTCGCTCTGCATGGCGTCATTTACGTCCGTACCGTTTGATCGACTGCTTCACTTGATCCTTGTCTCGATCATTCTCCTTGGATCGCCTGGTTGGCTCGATCTTCTGGTCGATCACCTCCTAGATCGACCGGCCATGCTCGATCTGCTCCTCCATCTCTGATCCTTAGCATATATCCGAGCTCCCACGAACTGCTACATCAGCCTCAACATGTCCACGAACCTCCACGACTCCAAAGCAGCCTGAAACAACCTGAATGTGATACAAAATGCAAGGAACATGCGTATGCTGGTGCAAGAATACTTTAGAACTCTAAGTGATGCAATCTACCTTAAAATGTGATACAAATGCATGAAAAGCTAACTAATGAGTATGCAAAATGTATGCAATATGCAGTAACATCACCAGACAACGCCAATCTTGAGCCAAGTGACATGGCGCAGATACTGGTCATCTATAAGTGATCTAGCACTGAGCAGACTGCAGGGAGTGACATCGATCTGGAAATGATGGAAGATAGGTGTCAGAAGGCTGCCAACACTCTCGGTCTTCTCCCCTGGACTGGTGAACGGTTTGGTCTTCAAGGAGACCAAATGCTCAGCGAAAACAGCACCTAAGTTGGCGCAAATCATGCTATCGATAGGGATCACATCATCAAACTTCTCCTAGAGTTCGTAGTAGTGGAGAATCAGCTCACTAACCCGTGTCTTGCTAGGCGCAGACTTGCACAGTATGGTGTGGCCAAAAAGGCGCAGAATGTACCTCTGTATGTGTGCTAGTCTTGCTGTCATAGACTCCATTCCCGAACTTGGACCAGAATGTCCGCATGTGAGTCCACTGAGAGGGAAGGAGAACGCATGTGGGATGGTCAGAGAAGCCATAGATCCCACAAAGCTCCATCAGACTGATCTTGTACCAAACCCCGCAGACCAGGAATGTCAATGTGCCTTCCTGCGCACACTTCGCCAGCTCATTCGCGTAGTAGACGCGAACAGTAGAAAGAAACTGGTGCACCAAGTCTGGGTAGAGATCATACTGATGGAATGGCATAGTGCCCATCCCGATCCTCTCCAGAATCTCAACAACCTCGTCGAAGATGCCCATCTTCTACAGAACAGTAGGATCTGCGAATCTGGTGGGGACAATCTTCACTCCCAGCCACGCATTGTAGAACAGCGTGTCATACTCATCCCACTCCTCTTGTATATCACGGAATATACAGGTGTCCCGTGATATTTCCTGCTTCGGAGTCCCTGCCCAAGCCACTCCTGAGGCTATTTTCCGATCTTCTCACTTGGGCCATGGAGGCCTGCAAACCGGGTAATGACTGAATGAATCTGTAGAGCCTGATGCAGTGCTTGAAGACGAGCCTTGTCTTGATCGTTTATCCTGTCTAGGCATCTGAAAATTCAAGTTCAAAATCGACCAAAAACATGACCAAAATTAGAAAATTTGAAAAATCAATCAATCGAGGTGAAATAACTGATGGCGATCGACTACAACACTACCAGGAATACAATTCAAGCATCAGTTCAACCCAAATCACCCAAAATTTCCAGATTTTTGCAAAGTTCATAATGAACTCGAAAATTCAAAACTTGCAAAACAACCGATAAAATCTCACAAAGATGGTTCCATTCCTCTAATACAACCTAACTAACCATGATTCAACAGTTAAATCAAGCTAATCAAGTCAAAAATCGGATTTTACCAAACCTATGGCGGACTGAAAATTGGGGATTCCGAACACATACCTTGCAGATCTTAAAAACCGAGTTGAGATTGTGAAAGAGGGCAAAAATCCACACGGATTAGGCTTTTGAATCACTCAAATTGGTTTAGAAAATCAAAAATTAAGAATCTCTAAATTTTCTCTAAGTGTTCGTTATGTTGCAGGTGTGAGGCGAGGAAGAAGAAGAAAAGAGTTTAAGTTGACGCTCGTCACCCGTTTTTTGTTGATCGCGTTTTTTTTGTTTAACTGAGTAAATTCTAAATATTAATCCTAAGCACGAAAATAAAAACTAAGTACAATATTTACAACTGACCAGTGGGGTGCCTCCCACTAAGCGCTTGTTTAAAGTCATTAGCTTGACTTTGGTTAGCTGATTAGACAGCTGGTGCATCATCCAGAGACACAATGTGTCCTACTGGAATCTCGGCTTGTGCCCAATAATGCTTCACCCTTTGTCCATTGACAGTGAACTCCTCTCCTTTGGAGTTAATCAGGACAATTGCACCATGTGGGCGAGCTTCTTTGACAGTGAAAGGACCTGACCATCGAGAACGCAGTTTACTAGAAAAAAGCTGTAAACGAGAGTTGTAAAGTAATACCTGGTCATTGGGCTAGAAATGTCTGGAGATGATCTTCTTATCATGATATGCCTTTGTCCTCTCCTTGTATAACTTAGAGTTTTCATAGGCCAGATATCTTATCTCATCCAGTTCATTGAGCTGAATCAGGCGCCTCTCTACAGCAGGCTTCAGATCAAAGTTCAGCTTCTTGATAGCCCATTCTGCCTTGAACTCTAGCTCTACTGGTAAATGGCACGTCTTGCCATAGAAAAGATGGAATGGTGTAGTCCCAAGTGGCGTTTTATATGCTGTCCTGTAAACCCATAATGCATCATCCAGCTTTGCAGACCAATCTTTCCTTGTCTTCCCAACTGTCTTTTCTAGAATTTGCTTGATCTGCCTGTTGGAAACCTCAACTTGTCCACTGGTTTGGAGGTGATAGGGCGTGGCTACTCTGTGTTGTACACCATACTTCTTCAGTAGCTTGTCAAAAAATTTGTTGACAAAGTGAGAACCACCATCACTTATGACAATCCACGGGACACCAAATCTGGGAAAGATAATAGTCTTAAACAGCTTCAAAACCACTGCAGCCTCATTAGTAGGAGTAGCCAACACCTCTACCCACTTAGATACATAATCAACAGCAACCAGAATGTATCAATTCCCATAGGATGAGGGAAAAGGTCCCATGAAGTCAATACCCCAACAATCAAAGACTTCTACTTCCAGAATGAAGTTATGTGGCATCTCATGTCTCCTGCTCATTTTTCCTTTTCTCTGACAAGTATCACAGCTTGTAATGAAGGCTTGGGAGTCCCTGAACATAGTAGGCCACCAAAAACCAGCTTGAAGAACCTTGGAGACTGTTTTGAATGTGGCAAAGTATCCAGCATACTCTGATCCATGACAGTGAAAGAGAACGTCCTACACTTCTTCTTCTGCTATCCATCTTCTGTAGATCTCATCAGCACAATGCCTATAGAGTTATGGCTCATCCCAATAGAATCTCTTAAGTTCTCTTAAGAACTTCTTCTTAGCATAGCCATTGAAGTCAGGTGGTTCATCCTCTGCAGCAAGGTAGTTGGCAATATCAGCATACCAGGGCCTCTTTGGATCATTCAAAGCATAAACAGGCTCTTAAAAAGTCATCCCCAAGCTTGCACAAATCACAGCAAATTGCAGAGATTGGTGACGAGCGTCACCTCTTTCGTATAACTTTGTCGCGATTGCTATGGGTTGGTGATGAGCACACCCTCCTGGTGTCGCTCGTCACTCCCCTGCAGTTTCGTGAAAACTGCAGGTTTTCAACACTTTCCTCCTGTTCTCTTGTTTCCACCAAGTAAACATTCTCTTCAGGCAAGAAATCATTGATTGGGACACTGTCTTCAACCTGAATCCTGGATAGATGATCAGCAACACCATTCTCAACACCTTTCTTGTCCTTCACTTCAATGTCAAACTCCTGAAGAAGCAGGATCCATCTCAAAAACCTTGGCTTGGCATCCTTCTTATGCATCAAATACTTCAGTGCTGAATGGTCAGTATGGACCACGACCTTGGAACCAACAAGGTATTGCCTGAACTTTTCAAATGCAAAGACAACAGCCAACAATTCTTTCTCAGTTAAAGTCCTACTTGCATAGTAAATGGCGTGGAGATTCTTGTCTTTCCTCTGTCCCAGCACTGCTCCAACTGCAAAATCGCTGGCATCACACATCACCTCAGAAGGTAAGTCCCAATCTGGAGGCTGCAATACAGGAGCTGTAACCAAAGCTTGCTTGATCTGTTCAAAGGTGGATTTGCACTCTTCTGTGAACTCAAACTTCACATCTTTGCAGAGGAGAGCAGTAAGGGGGCGTGCTATCTTGCTAAAGTCCTTGATGAATCTTCTGTAGAAACCTGCATGACCCAGAAAAATCCTCACTGCTTTGACTAAATCAGGTGCTTGCAGACTTTTCATCACCTCAATCTTTGCCCTATCCACCTCTATACCATCTCTTGAGACTCTGTGACCAAGCACAATACCATCATGTACCATAAAATGGCACTTCTCCCAGTTCAAAACCAAGTGCTTCTCTTCACATCTCTGCAGAACTGCACACAAATTATCCAAGCAGCTCTTGAAAGAGGATCCATAAACAGAGAAGTCATCCATGAAAACCTCCATAAACTTCTCAATCATGTATGTGAAGATCAACATCATGCATCTCTGGAAGGTTGCAGGAGCATTACACAGCGCAAAAGGCATTCTGCGATATGCAAAAATGCCATAAGGACAGGTAAAAGTTGTCTTCTCCTGATCATCTGGATGGATGGGGATCTGAAAGAAGCCTGAATACCCATCATGGAAGCAGTAATACTTGTGATTCGCCAGCCTCTCCAACATCTGATCGATGAAAGGCAGAGGAAAATGATCTTTCCTTGTTGCTGCATTCAGTTTCCTGTAATCAATGCACATCATGTGTTGTCACAGTCCTGGTTGGAATCAGCTCATCCTTGTCATTCTTCACCACTGTGACATCTCCTTTCTTAGGCACCACGTGCACTGGACTCACCCAAGCATTGTCTGGTACAGGATAGATGATACCAGCCTGCAACAACTTCATGATCTCTTTCTTGACCACATCCTGCAAATTCGGATTCAGCCTCCTCTGGTGCTCAACTGATGATTTCGACTCATCCTCCAAGTGTATCCTATGCATGCACAAGTATGGAGAGATACCTGAAATATCATCAAGAGATTAGCCAAGAGCTTTGCGAAATTTTTGCAGCTTACTTAACAAAAGGGTGAACTTTGCATTGTTCATTAATGCATTAACAATAACAGGATAGGTGAAATTTTCTCCAAGAAATGCGTAGCTTAGCCCTGCAGGAAGCTGTTTAAGCTCAACTTTTGGTGATTTTGCTGCAGACCAATCACCCATTGTAGCAGCTTTCGCAGATGTGGAGACAAGCTCATCTTGTGCAACCAATTGCATCACTTGTACAGTAGCATTCATCATCTTTGTGTAGCCTGTTGCAGCAGCATCCAAATGCTCATACTTTGCTGTAGATGTGGTCAACGCCCTCTCCAAGGGGTCCTCTGAACTCATCTCATGGAAGATCTGATCAGCAATGTTTGTGAGAACATCCACATAAAAAGTCTGTCCATCTATGGTTGGCCTCTTCATCAGCTTGTCCATTTTGAATTTCATCACTAAATCACCAACAATCAGCTCTATTCTACCCTTCCTGACATCACTGATAGCTCCTGCAGTAGCCAAGAAGGGTCTGCCAAGAATCAAGGGATCTTTGGGTTCTTCTCCATATTCCAGAACCACAAAATCAGTAGGAATCATACAATCTCCTACTTTGATAGGAATATCCTCTATCACCCCTTCAGGAACTCTGACTGATCTATCAGCTAGGACAAGAGATATCCTTGTAGCCTTAAAATCTGTCATCCCCAAGCTCTTGGCAACAAAATGAGGCATGAGGTTCACACTAGAACCAAGATCACACAATGACCTCTTAAACTTGTCATTGAAGATTGTGCAGCCTAAAACAAAGCTTCTTGGATCTGAAAGCTTCTCTGGAACTCTGTTCTGAATCACTGCACTGACCTGCTCGTTGATCATCATAGCCCCAGCCTCTAAACTCAAGTTATTGGTCACCATCCTCTTCACATACCTCCTTATAACAGGAGTAATCCTAACAGCATCAATCAATGGGATATCAATAACCAATCTGTCCATGATAGCCTTGCATTTTGCATCTTCAAGCTCCTGCTTAGACTTCTTAGGATGCTTAGGATAGGGTATCTTGGGCTTATACACTGTCTCCTTAGCATTATCTGAAGTCATAGACGAAACTGCAGTATGTAGCAACGGGTGATAAGCGTCACTGGGATGGTGACGAGCGTCACTCGCTTTGGACAAGTCGGTATTGATTGCTCGATTTTGGTGACGAGCGCCACCCTCCTGGTGACGGTCGTCACCAATTTGTGAAGAAGGGTCGTCAGGGTTGTGCTCAAGGGGTGACGAGCGACACCCATCATTGGTGACGAGCGTCACCCGTGGTTCTTCAGCAGAAATTTCTTCATCTTCATACTCTTCAATACCCACGAAATTTCTGGAGGTTAAATCCTTCTGCAATACTGGTTGCAGGTTCATTCCACTCCTCAATGTGATGGCATTCACATGGTGTTTGGGATTAGCATCAGTTCTTCCTGGAAGAAATCCTTTTTGCCTCTAAACAGCTCCTGCACTTTGGGCAACTTGAACATCAAGTTTCTTCATATGAGAGTTCAGACTCTCAATTTTCCCATTCAAATCCTGATAGAGTGAATCTATCTTGCCATTGAAGTCCACTGTAAGCTTCTGTTGTCCTTCCAAGATCTTTTCCAGCATTGCTTCCATCTTGTTTCCTTGTGGAGGTGCAGGTTGGTAGGAAGAAGAACCATAGTTCCTGCTGTAATTTCCACTGTTCTGGAATGGCTTCTGGTACTCTGTCTTCTGGAATGGGGGCTTAGGTGTGTAACCAGGCGTGCTCTGACCTCCTGTAAAGGTACTCTTCTGATTGTTGTTATTGTAGCCTCTGTTCCACTGCTGATTCCCATACCTTTGACCCTGAAAACCCCAGAATTGATGAAATTTACTTCCTCCTGTTCAACCTCCTCTGGAACTTCGAAAGTTTCCACTTCTGCAGCAAAGTGAACTGAATTTTTTCCCACCAAAAGGCTGTTCATACTATCCAGCTTAGCCTTAACTTCAGCAATCTGATTTCCATCATCCACACCAGCTTGTTTCATCCTCTGAAAGTCTGCATTTTTAGTGCTGTTGCTGCAGACCAAATTCTCAATCAGTCTGATCGCCTCCTCTGGTCTGTTGGTGTTGCACTTGCTGCATCCAGCGCCATCTGATACTTCCAGTCAATGCCTCTGAAGAAGATCCCAAGTAATTGCACCTGACTGAAGCCATGATGAGAACAATCCCTTTGATAAGACTTGAACCTGATCCAAGACGCCTTAAAAGCTTCAGCAGGACCTTGTGTAAACGATGCAATTTTTGTCCTCATGTCTTCTGACCTTGCATCATCGTAGAAGTTATTCAGAAAGGCATTCTTAGTGTCTTCCCAAGTGGTCAATGAAGCAGGTTCCAGTTGCTTCAGCCAATATGCAGCTTCTCCTTCAAGAGAGTAAGGGAAAAGCTTGCAGAACAGAAAGTCATTACTAACATCATTAGCTTTGACACTGGAAGCTAAGTCCTCAAACCTCTTAATGTGGTCCATAGGATGCTCATGAGGTAAGCCATGGAATGGAGGCTGGCCAACCAGCTGATAGTAGACAGGTTTAACCTCAAAATCGTTCCTCTGGAAGGCAGGAGGGCGGATTGCAGCTCTGTTGGCATAGAAATGATCAGGTCTGTTGTAGTCACCTAGAGTCCTTTGAAAAAAATGCCCAGCAGCGTTATTTGCAGCAACAGGGACTCCAACGTTCTCATCTACTTGTTGAACCTGCTATTCAACAATGACATTCCCCTCTTGATCAATCATCTGCCCCTCTCCATTCCTCCTGTTTCCTTCTCTGTCAACCAAGTGACCTTCTGCATCTTCAACCAAGATAAGTGGAGCGACCATTGTAGATTGCTTCTTAGCTTTTCTGTTAGTTCTCTCCAACCTAGCTAGTTCGTCGATGCTCAAAGTCACAAGCTCCTTCTCCTTGTTGCTTCTGGTACTGCGATTAGGCATACACCTGAAATCAGCACAAAGAAAGAAACTGAAAGTCAGTAAACAAATTAAAACTTAGACAAAATCATAATACTAAAAATCGATAGGCAGCTACTACTCCCTGGCAACGACACCAAAACTTGATAGGGCTCAGGTTTTATCCAAATAAAACTACTGCAAGTGCACAGCAAAAGCAGTTGTAGTACAAGGGGTATCGAATCCCAAGACAGTAATGTAAACTACACTATCGAATGTTGGTTTGGATTAAGCTAAACAGAATGAAATGTATGTATTGCGAATGATTAAGTAAAAGTAAGCAAGCGATTTTGTAAGATGATCTAAGTTTCAGAAGACTAAAAGCGCTAAGTCATGACAGTTCGCAGGTTGAATCCAAGAATGTAGAATGCATGAAATCAGGAATGATTAAGAACCATTTTAAACATGAATCAATGATGTATAACTAATCAATTCTCATTGCAGAAGTTATCTATGCCTAAATCACAGAGTTTCAAATCTCTTTGCAAACCCTAACAACCTAAGCATGCAGGAATGATCAGATTCAATTGTTCACAAAACTCCTAAGCCAAATCTCTTTGCACTAAGTTTTTTTGCTCATCAAATACTAGTTCAGGTTATCAATAATGCTCTCACATATATTTAACAACCTATGATTTTCGGATTCCTAGATGATGTGTCTCAGAAATTCGATTTTAAAGCAAGCAGAGATGAAAAACCAAAAGATATTCCTAACAGGTAGCAATTCTACAAACTCTTCATCAACCTTTGAAAAAGCCCTAACTTAACTAGCAGATTACTCAGACATGATTATGGAATCACAAAACATAACTGAATAAAGTTGCATTAAGAGAAAGAGTAAAAGAATAAGGGGGTTCGAAATCTTCTCAATAGAGTACATGATTTGTCTCTCCAAAAAGCTTTGAATAAATCTCTCTCAAAATCTCTGAATTCTCAAAAACTACGATAAAAGCCAACAATGGCTGAAAAACCTAATAAATAGAGGCTAAACACAATCTGGGGTCTTCTTGCAAATAATGGAACTTCTGGGCCAATTCTGCAAATAATGCTCCATCTTTTAATAAACAGCCACGACCTCCTTCCTTGGTGGGTGACGAGCGTCACCAAAGGTGGTGACAAGCGTCACCAATATGGATACTTTTCTTCTCGAGTTGGATACTTCGTGGCTTCAACTTGCAATGCTCCAAAAAGTTTCAATATCTCCAATTATGCTCCAGACATGCTATAACCTGCAAAGACTCTTCTAGGACTCTAAAAAGACCAAAAAGTCTCAATAAAAAGGACTTATATCATGGTTAAAACCCATGATATATCAAAGTTCCTAGATGTGGTTATTGACTTTGGGGAATTCAAGAACTAATTAAGGTTGTTTCAAACAGTATTGATCAAGCAAACAAGCTATCAATGGTGATTCATAGACATAGAGTTCGCAAACAAGCAAGCTAGATCCAATGTCTTGTAAAATAGCCTTTTGCTAAACACCTTAACAAGAACTAACTCTCATTAGTGCTAAAACATTCAGCAAGCATTAATAAACAACTCTATTCATGTCAAAATGCTCCTCAAACAGTCAATATCTTGAGCCAAGGCCAGCAAATCCTCTGTCAAACAAGATCAGCATTTCATCAAACACTTGGTGGGCATAAGAGAAAGCCTAAATTCTAGATAAGTGTGATGAAGAAAAATCTAGTTTAAGAACAGTTCAATAGAGAGGAAACCATATAATGAAGCACTAAACAAACCTTAATCAAGCCCTAAATTCCTCTAATCTACCACATCTAGAAACCCTAAGCAAACTACTCACTAATAACCATGTTTAACACCAGATCACAAGAGGAAAAGATGATAATCATGATTAAAAGAGAGTTTGGAGAAAGATTAAAGGCAAATACAAACGTATATTAAATAAAGCAAAAGATTTGTCTTACAAACTCAAAGAAATTGCTTAAGAACAGTAAATTGACAAGACTTCTCGAAAATACCAGAAAATAGGCTATTTATAGGCAAAAGAAGGAAGCCCTAGAGTAATGGCAAAAGTGTAAATAAAACAGGCTCTGACTGGATTCCTATCGGTCTGTTGTATCTCTCTAGGCTTGATCGATATGAATCCTATCGGTCTGGAAGGTGACCGATATGGTTACCAAAATATACTCGGAGCATTTCTATCGGTCACTTCCTGACCGATAGCTTTGATCGATATGGCTTGTATCGGTCACTCCTTGACCAATAGTTTTGATCGATATGGCTTGTATCGGTCACTCCTTGACCGATAGCCTCCGCACATAGACCGATAGGCTCTGCAGAGATCGTTTGCCTTGGTCCCTTTAGCTCCTTTTGGCCCAGCTAGCTTCCTGGATCATCCTCAAAGCTCCTCTAAGCTCCTTTTAGCTCCATAAGCACCATAAAACATCCATAATGCAAGAAAAATGCAAACTATATCCTAAATGCAAACTAATTCTAAAAGGAAAAGAAAATAGGACAAAAACTAAGGAAAACATGCAAAAGAAAACCAAAACATGTACAAATGCAAGCCTAAATGGTGTAAATACAAGAGATATCAACACCCCCACACTTGCCTTTTGCTTGTCCTCAAGCAAATAAGGACAAATGAGAGAGTGAGGTTTGAAGGTGGCATTCAGATCCAAAATGCAAAGGTAAAGAGATGGTCTCAATGCTTAAGTGCCTAGTTGTAGGATGAAAACATAATCAGCTTTACTTTAAAGAACCTAGCCATGCTCATCATGTTTCAAAATGATCTCAAATCTCAACTTAGGCAAATGCTCAAATCAACCAACTCTTTAATATTCAATTAAGATCAGAACCATGGATCATGCTTATGCAAATCAAGTGAAGACATTTGGTTTAAAGGGTAAGGTTATGAGATAAAAATGATCTCATTTAGACAAAGGGTTCAAAAACATAAGGGATCACTCAATGAATTGATTCCATCTTAGGCAAAATGCTAAAGGTAAAAGCACACTTATGCATGCAATTCAAAGCTCTTTTCTACCCAAAGATGAATCCTAAATACTTCTAAACCCAAAAGTGAACCCCTAAGTCTATCATTTTCCTAAACTCTACCTTTACCCTTCTTCATGGCTGAGGAAACTCCTCTTTTTGCTTGTGTGGTAGCTTCCTTTTGGTTGGGACTTGCTCTTCTTTGTTGTATTGACACCTTCATCACCTTTGGTGGATTGCTCTTGGTCTGATTTTTCGTCTTCTGACCTTTCTAAGCTTTGTTGCTGGCGCCTTTCTTCTTTACACTTAGAGCTTTTACTTCCCTTTACTTAACCACAGCTCGAGACTGTTTCCCCTTTTCTACCATTTCAAACATTTTCCTTTTCTTTCAAAACATATATACATGAAGTTAAAACCACTTACACTAGCCTTTTAACCCAAAACTCCTATCCTAGAATCAAGCTCAAGATGCAAGATGATATCTACAAGAGAGCTTATTGTTGCCAGCCCTATTCCTAACACTTTTTACCAAGATAAAATCAAAAATGTAATACAAAGGCCTCACAGCTCTCAAGATAGTGTTTAGGCTCAAAAGGAGGTTTTGGTTAAGGGTGTGGATGTAACTGTCCCATAAGTATGAGGATCAGCTATTTCGATCAACAAGAGTGGTAGAAAGGAAAAAGATGTTCTAAATATGTATATGGTAGCCATGAATTCACTTTTCAATGCACAAGACATGATAATTAAAAGTCCAAATTAAAGTTCAAGTTGATAGAGTTGATTTTCAGAGAACAAAAGCTTTCAGTATGAGATGAGATGATCAAAATTAGCAATCCAAGCATGGTTCAGTCTTAACTTCTAGCTTTCTTATGATGCATCAAACAACTAATCACTTAAGCACTGAAATCATCTCTAAACTCTAAGCACTTTACAAGGAAATTTCATCATAATGCCCTATGCAAATGCAATGCGACCTATATGTCAACAATAGACTCAATCCTAAAAGAATGAAATGCAACTACATGCTTTCTTTTTGGTTTGCAAAAATGCAAAAATTTTCAAATTTTTCGATTTTTTTTTTGTGCTTTTTTATACCTTATATGAATGCATGATATGCATGAGACTCAAGATGAAAGAAAAAGAAAAACTAAGAAAACAAAACACAAATTCAAACTCCAAATCTCTCCCCCACACTTAAATTACATAGTCCCTTGTGTAATGAAAGCAATGAGAGAGAGAAGCAACAGAATATAATACAAAATTGAAAAAGATGCAATGGTATAGACAATGGATAGGATGTGGTACCTGGTTTAATAAGTGGAGTGGTGGGAGGATCCAGATGTCTGAGGAGATTTTCTAGCTCTCCTCTTGTTGCTCCTCTCAGAAACTTTTGTAGATAACTGCTCAGCTTGTGAAGAATCACCTTGTGTACCCCATTGCCATGTTTCTTGAACTTCAGAGGGAGTGGGAGTTGGTGCTTCCCAAGCTGATGGAATGTGGATCCTTGGCTCATATGATTGAGCCCTTGGTTGTGCCCATGTCCCCCATTGATCACTAGGCTGTGCATGAAAGGAATGTCTTCCATGTGGGTTTCAAACAGCCTCCTCTTCTTCAGTTGAGTCAGCTTGTGGCATAGGCTCTTTTTGATGAGGAGTGTTCTCATGAGTATAGCTCTGATGGGAAGCTCCTGCTGATGTAGCCTTGTTCTTCTTGAAATTCCCTTTAACCATTTTCACCAACCTCTTAATGGTTTTGTCTTGTCATTTACACCATTTCTGGAGAGTGTTGATGTGTTCATGACCAGACTTCATAGAGCTTTCTTGGCTTGGGCCTCCATAAGGTTTGAAGTTGAACGGCTTTGAACTGTAGCTCAGCACTTCTTCTTCTTCAAGCTCATCTTCTTCTTCTTGTGTTTCCCCTTGGCTTTCAGCGCCAGCTGGAACATCTTCTTGGACCTCTTCTTCACCTTCACTCTTCTTCCTTCTTCAACCTCTTCTTCTTCTGCTTCCTCACTGTCTCAGGGCCGCCTTGGTAGAGCTGATCATCACTTGGATCGAAACTGATGTTGCTCCTTGTGGTGAAGGAGGTAAGCTGTGGATTAGGGAGAAGGACTCTTGCTGGTGTTCTGAAGTCCGTGATGAAGTTGTAGACATGCTTACCACTAACGCTCTTTTCAAGGAAGTGGCTTCTCCTAAGATAGGCTAGATCAATCCATTGTGGCTCAAGAGCATCATCTGCATGTTCCTCAAGGTTTACTCTACTAGCCATAAGAACAGCTGTCACAACTCCCCCAATGTGGATCTGTGGGCTTTTCTCCTTTTTTCACCTTACTCAGAACCCATCTCTTGTAGGAATAGAGCTGCTCCATCAGCATATACACATAACAGGGATATCCTTTCGGCGCCTGGAGAGGATTCCCATCTTTGCTGGTACCATCTCAAGTTCACGATTTACAAATGAAAATGGTTAAAGAGAAAGAAAGTGTTGCTAAACCAAATTTTCTTGTGCAGTCTAGTCATGTTAGAAAAGCTTATGCTTCAAAACACACTATACTACTTATGATCTTTAAGAAAGTTTTGAGCGCAGGTTATAGCACATCAGAACTACCAGCTGAGGTGAATGTCGTGCTAAACAAGTTTAATGGTGTTTTTTCCGAAGATATGCCAGAACGGCTACTACCTTTGAGAGGCATTGAGCATCAAATTGACTTCATACCCGGAGCTGGTTTACCTAACAAGCCAGCATATAGAATGAGCCCTGTAGAGTCTAAAGAGTTGGAAAAACAAGTGAAGGAGTTACTAGATAAAGGCTATGTGAGAGAAAGCCTTAGCCCATGTGCTATGTGAGAGTACACTTCAATCCCCCAGTTCTGATCTCTCGTCCCGCTCGACCACCGGTCTACCGTCTGAGTATCTCGACTGTATGACCACATCTCTCGTCCCGCTCGATCACCCAGTTCATTCAGTCGAATCCAACGGCTGCACGACCAATTCACCCGGTCATTACACCATTACATTGCACTTGTAACCTGAGTATCTGGGCCACAATAGCAATCCAACTTTCACCATTCATCAACAATCTTAGACTGATCGTCCGACGCTCGTACCTGAGGACTTACTAGCCGGTTTCAAGCCCGTGCTTGTATCAATAATCAAAACCCCAATCCTGCTTAGCTTATGGCATTATTTGCATCGCATCATCCACAAGTGTATTGACACCTCATACCTATACTACATTCAATTAGGACTGAGGAACATTTAGTTCACAAGGGCGTAAAAACCCTTGTTTCACAAGCTTCAATCTCAACCCCTTGGAATAAAGGTTTGGCTTAAGATCACTAGCTTTGACCTTTCCTAGGATCTCCTTGGCTTGTTACTCCATTGGTGTGGGCTGATGCTCCATAAACAGATCAGACAGGCACTTACCATCAAAAATTTCTCCATCATATTCATTAGGGAGAAGCAAGTCATCAATTTTTAGGCTTTCTCTTTTGAACTCAAGTGAGAAAGCATGCTCTTCTTTACTAGACTCATGCTCCATTCCCTTAGAATCAAACCTGGGGACCTTGTACTTTCCCAACCTTAGCTCAATGAGACACTTCTGAACATCTATTAGTGCTCCAGCTAAAGCCAAGAAAGTCATTCCCAAAATGATGGAGTCCTTTGCAGCACAGTCAATATCAAGCACCATAAAGTCAGTTGGTACTTGTACACCTTCAATCATATTTGAGAGATCAACTAGCAGACATTCAGGGTTTCTCCTTGTACCATCAGCTAGGATAAGAGAGATACCATTTTCCTTGAAGCTTGTGTAGCCAAGACTCTTAGCTGTAAAGAAGGGCATCAAGTTAATGCAGGCTCCTAGATCACACAAACAGCTTATGAATGTATACTTTTCCGATGTGCAGGGAAGGGTGAAGCATCCTGGATCCCTTAGCTTCTTGGTGGTGGTAATCTCCTTAGCTCTTGTTGGTTCCACTGTTAGTGACTGCATCTTTCCTTTAGTAGCTTCTTCCTGCCCAGCTAGAAGCTTTTTCTTGAGAGCTAACATGTTTGCTGGTACATGCTTACAAGTTTTCTCAGCTTCTTTTATGGTGGCAAGGATTAGAGCTGTTTACTTGACCAGGATTTGTTGGTTGAACCTTCCTGAAAATGGAAGAGCAGGTTTGTAGGGTGTGTAGAGCTCTTGTTTGATCTTAGCCAACAGGTTTGGCTTCTCCCCCACATTTAAAGTCTCAATGTCCTCATCATCAGCCAAAAGGTTTTCCCACTCAACAAGTTCAGCAGCAGATTCAATAGGGTAAAGCAAAGTCGCACAAATAATGACATTGCAAAACTCCCTTAGATTAGCTTCAGGTTTCCTGGGAAGCTGACCTTGTTGTTTGGAGCTAAATGCAATGTCCTTGTTGTTCTCTAAAGTCTTTACTCTAGATTGCAAACCTTCAATCTTGGAAGAGAGGTCTGTGTAGTTGTTGTCCATCTTGTTGTAGATTTCTGTAAACTTCTTAGCAAGCTTCATAGAGGTAGTGAAGCTTGCTAAGAAGTTTGCACTGGAGCTAGATGCTCAGCCTTGTGTTGTAAAACCAGGAGGAGCAAAAGGTGGTCTTGGTTGAAATTTATTCCATTAGAAGTTTTTTTCTTGGGATCTTGGGACAAAACATTGCTGTTGAGAGAAGTTACTAAAGGGTTTCTGTTGGAAGTTGTTCCCTTGAGGTGGATAGACATGATCCTGGGGGTTGGCGACATTATTACTTCTGTAAGATAGGTTTGGGTTTTTGAAATTGTTATATCCATTGTAACCACCTTGACCATCCAAGTAGTTAACCTCTTCAATCTGAACCTCCTCCTCTTCTTGGTTCTGCACAAATTCTCTTACAAAATGGACCTCCTCTTGTTAAACCTGAAGCAGCTTATCCAGCTTCTCATTGTGAGCTCTAGTCTCCTTCTTGTTGTAGTCCAACTCTTCTTTAGAGTTCCTTGGATTTCTATAATAATCCTCTCTATATTGGCAATCACTATGTGCTATGTTTTCAACCAATTCCATGTATTCTTCAACCTCCTTCCCAAGGAAATTTCCATTGCTAGCAATATCAAGGAGCATCCTGATCTTAGAGAGGACACTCCTGTAGAGAGTGGACAGCAGGAATTCAGTTTAGAAGCCATGGTGAGGGCACTGAAGTGTGTACCCTTTGAATCTCTCCTAAGCTTCTGAAAAGCTCTTCTGTGATCCTTGAACAAACTCAAAAATGAGGTTCCTCAGACTTGCAGTTCTTGAAGTAGAGAAGAACTTAGCTAGGAAGGCCTGCTTGCATTGTTCCCAAGAGGTGATAGAATCCTGAGGCAGAGTCTACTCCCAAAGGTGAGCCTTGTCTCCCAAAGAAAATGGGAAAAGCCTTAGCTTGAAACAATCTTCTAATACACCACTGATCTTGGTCATGGAGCATATCCTGTCAAACTGATCAAGATGGTCCAAAGGGTCTTCTAATGGCAAGCCATGGAATTTGTTACCTTGTACTATAAAGATCAAGCTTTCCTTTATCTCAAATAATTGTTTGATACAGGAGGAGGGATAATACCAAGTCTTGTTGCATGAAAATTAGAAGCATCTCCTGCACCAATCACTCTTGCATGCGTAAGAGGGTGGACATGAACTCTTTCCATTGGTCCTTGAGCTCCAACCAAACCCTGAGGTCCTTGTACTCCATGTACACCTAGGCCGCCAGCAACACCTGGTGGTCCTTGTGCACCCTGGGCACCAGCATCAACATTAGGGATATCCGTGGTGATGATCCTTGTCCTGTGCTTTCTCCCAACTTTATCAATGTTGTCCAACAGAGGAACTAGATGATCAGAACCTTGAGACCTCAAGTGCATACACCTAAAATTACAAAGAAAGTAACACACAAGTAAATAAACAAAGTAGAATAGAACATAATCTTGCAAACAATCAAAATCTCAATGATCACAATCCCCAAAGGGTAACAGCGCCAAATTGATACAAGAGTTTTTATCTCTTATGACTCTATTCTTCAAGTCTAAAATCATGTCATCATAGCATTTGAGGTGTCAATCCAATCAGGGATGTGAATCAGTGAGAAGACATGAATGAATGCAAGCTAAGCCAAGTAAAAGAGGTTGTTTAGAAGTCTAACACCCTAGGTGATCAATCAAACAAGTGAAAGAAAAAAATAGACTAGAGTGCAAGGCAAGTAACTAAGCAATTTAAACTCAAGAAACAGAGCAAAATAGAACTCTATAATGAAGCAGGTATCTTAGGATAGAGTTATTGATCCTATAATGAAGCACCGGTCAATCTTTGATGTGCAAACTCAACCAATAAAGCTAATCCTTCAACATAGAACTCTAAACAAGCAGATCAGTTCAATCTCTTGACAAAGATCCATTTACTAAGAACTTAAACAAAGCTAATTCTCACTAGTGATCAAGCAATTACCAAGCATGAAACATCAGTTCTATTAAGCCAAAATACTCTGTACTAATCCATTATCATGTGTAAGGTAAGTAAATCTCCAAAATAATTGGTTCATGCATTTCATCAAACACTTTTGGTGCAGTGAAAGCCTAGGTTTGAAATCTAAGTGATTTGCAAAGATCAAGCATTAATACATCAAGAAGGAAATGATCAAGTAATATTAAACACTAAACATCAAGGATCAACCACTAAATCATCATGGATCTAACCCATCCTAAGAACCCTAGGAGAACTACTCATAACACATAGATAACTTAGCAATAATCATAAATTCAAACAGAGAAAACATAATCAAAGGCAATAGAAGGATGATCAAAAGTAGAAAATGCAAACTCTTATTTGAAACTCAAAATATTTCTTACTAACACTAAGAAATCTAGAAAAATCTTAAGAACAAGAGATAGAAAATGTTTAGATCTCAAAAAACATAAAAGATAAGATGACAAAAGAGAATATTAATTGTTGATATGTTTTCTTAAATAGTCAAAAGATTAAGGCTGGTCAATGGTCAAATCTTGGATGTTGACCAAGACCAAACCAGAGAAAATCCCGAAGGAAGGAGGTCGCTAGTACCACACCGAGGAGTAGAAGCCGGAGCAAGTGCTCGGTGCAGATTCTTGAAACTTCGAGACAATTGGCTCCAAGGTGTAGACGCTGGTGTATGTGCCCGGCATGAGTGCCATGAATTCTTAGGGCATTTGGCTCTGAGGTCTTCATGCCGGTGCAGGTGCCCGGTGCAACTACTTTGATTGTCAGGGCATTTGACTATGAGGTCTTCACGCCGATGTGCTGCCTGGTGCAAGTGATTCTTCCTGCTCCTCTTCCTTTTGCTCTCTTCCATCCATCAACATGAACTCCACTTGATCAGAAGGTCTCCAAAGCTCCATAGTACCTGAAATACACTCCAAATGCAACAAAACATGCATTCCTAATCCTAATGCATACTAACTGTACTATGAATGCAAATGTGACACTTTGGACTATAGTATAAATGGATGATATGCAATGGAAAACTATACTGAATGATTCCTAAAATGATGCAATAATGCAAGCTATCAAAAGCCGATATCAAGATGTAGTGAATAACTGGTGTTCTGGAAGCTCCCAGTATCGGGCATCTGTGTCGGGCATTCAGCTAATATCCAGAGGAGGAAACAGTGTATCGAGGTCCCCGTATCGAGCAGATGGTCGATATCAACCTCCTTCCTAGCATGTTTGACTTTGGTCAACTCTCGGATCCATACATTGACCAAGTTGACCCAGTTTTGACCTTTGACTATTTAAGCCAAAAACCTTGTCTTACCTTGAGATTATGCTTTATCTTATCTTAAACAACAAAAACTTTATCTCTAATCTCTCTCTCTCTCTCTCTCTCTTGTTCTTGAGCAATTTTCTGGTTTTTGGTATTTTGTAAGCAACAATTTGAGTTTTTAATCTAAGTTTGCATTTCTTGTTATTGATCTTGTGTCAACTGCTTTTGATTATGTTTTTCTTTATCTCTTGTTGAGATTTTGATAGATCAATCATGATTTGTGAGTAGTCATTTCTGGGTTTAAGGATGAGTTAGATTTAGAATGATCCAAAGCTTATAATTTGATGTTTAGGTGTAGATGATGTTAGATCTTTCACTATTTGGTGTTCTTAAATACTTGAATCTTATTGATCATCTGATTTTTGAATATAGGATTTTCCTGCATCAAAAGTGTTTGTTGAAATGTCTGAACCAACCTCTTAGTGGATTTGATTATCCTTAAACATGAGAATGGATGACTAGGGAGCTTATTAGCTTAATAGAAATGTTTCTTCATGCTTGATTGTATCTTGATCACTAATAAGAATTAGATCTTGGTTAGGTTTCTTTCAAAGGAATCATTGTCATGAGAGTTGATTGATTTACATGTTTAGATTTCTATGCTAAAGGAACATACATTCATTGATTGTTTGAACATCTTGTTTGAAGCCAAAGAACATTCTGTGTCAATTATCCCATCATGTAACCCTGCTTGTCATCATTTCGAACTTACCCTTGTTATTTGCTATGTTTCACTCTGTTTTGCTCTGTTCCATGCACTTGAAGTAGTGTTTTACTTGAACTTCTTTGCTGTTTATGGTTTGATTATTGCTGTTTGGTGACTAATTGGGTTGTTAGAATCATAAACAACTCTTTATTGGCTTGGCTTAGCTTACGGATCATCATGCATTCTCTCTGATTCAACTTCCCCAAATGGATCAATAACCTTAAGTACTTCAGTGACATGATTTTACACTTGAGGAATTGAGTCACAAGTCAGAAAACCCTTGTATCAATTTGGTCTCGTTGTCTTGTGCGATTGTTTGATCATATAGATTTTCATTTTCTGAGAATAAGTTCTTATTTTACTTTGTTACTTACTAGTTTTGCTTTGACTTTGTCCTTTTATGTGTATGTACCTGAGATCACAAAGATCAGACCACTTCCTACCACTTTTGGACAACATTGACATATTTGTAAGAAGAAACAGTGCAAGGGCAGTCAACATGAATGACCCACAAGCTGCTGTTGGTGCACAAGGTGTTCAAGGTGCACAAGGACCACAAGGTGTTCAGGGAGTTCAGGGACCTTCAAGTTTAGCTGGTACTCCTAGGGCTAATGCAAGAGCTCATGTCTATCCTCCTAGACCAGCTAGAGTCATTAGCATAGGAAATGCACTAAACACTCATGCCACCAGACATGGTATCATCCCTCCTCATGTGGCTAATAACAACTTTGAGATCAAGAGCAGCTTGATTTCTATGTTCAAAAGTAATAAGTTTGATGGCCTGCTTTTGGAAGATCCACTAGATCATCTTGATCAGTTTGACAGAATCTGTTCCATGACCAAGATCAATGGTGTTTCTGAAGATGGTTTCAAACTCAGGTTGTTTCCTTTTTCTTTGGGTGACAAATCACACTTGTGGGAGATGAACTTGCCAGAAGGTTCCATCACATCTTGGGAGCAGTGTAAGCAAGCATTCTTGGCAAAAATCTTCTCTAACTCCAGGACTGCTAGGTTGAGGAATCTGATCTCAGGTTTTACTCAAGGGTCTCAAGAGAGTTTCTGTGAGGCTTGGGAAAGATTTAAGGGATACACTCTACAATGCCCCCATAATGGATTTTAAAGTGAGTTTTTGCTCTCTACTCTCTACAGAGGTGTGTTGTGTGGGCTGGATTTTACACAATAGAATTTGTCTGTTAAAATTAAAAGAGGACGTAAAGATTCTAAGTTGACAAGGATCCAAATATGGTGATTTTATTATTGCCGCTTAGATAAGCTTTTGGTACAAGTTTTCTGCCAAGTCTTTTGCTAGGTCCAAAAGATCTCCCTGGGCTAATCAATCTAACTCGCTATTTATACAATTTCTAGTCGCAATCTAGACGAGAATCTCGGGATAAACTTCATATATTTTCTTCCCTTATCTCCTTCGCGGCGCCCCCTTCCACAAGGCTTCGTCTTCTAGGGTAAACACCGCTTCAGACTTTTTCGTGGATTTGGGCTCCGCCCACTTGCATGAAGCCTCGCCTCGGGCTTGACTTGGGGCTTCGCCTTGTTGCTTCGTGGGCCTTCGCCTTTGGACTTGACTTGAAGTTTACCTCACCCGTGCAAAGTTTGGCCGAGGTGATTGGCTTCGCCCGGGTTCTGCACGGTTCACCTCGCCCGTACACGGTTTGGACGAGGTGATTGGCTTCGCCCGGGTTTTACACGGTTCACCTCGCCCGTGCACGGTTTGGGCGAGGTGATTGGCTTCGCCCGGATTTTACACGGTTCACCTCGCCCGTGCAAAGTTTGGGCGAGGTGTGATATGAGCATGGGGACACCTAACCTAGAAGATGAGCTTGTAGCCGTTGGACAACAAGATCAAGACCAGAAGGAGGTTGAAGAAGTTCTTAAGATACAAGGAGGCCCAATGACCCGAGCTAGGACTAAGGCATTTCAAAATGCCTTAGAGGTTCTACTATAATCAGTTTAAGTATGAATCAAGTACTAAGGAGGCTACACGTTCCACACTGGTCTGCATTGTAGCCGGGGACTAAGCTAGTGGGTTTGTGGGATACTTTGTGCTCTTTTTCCCTAAGTGAGTTTTGTCCCATTGGGTTTTCTCAATAAGGTTTTTAACGAGGCAAGTATTCTCACAATGTCATTGCCCATTTAGCTTGGCCTTGTTCCAAGCCCACTTCTTCCTACCATCCGTGGCTTGGATGTGTCTAGGTTCTTTTCCTTGTTTTTAGTTGTGTCTTTCTTGTAGTTTGTGATATTTTGAACAAGAGTCATACATGGTTAGTCAAGGGGGTTTGTCCCAAGACCAACTTATTGCTCTCTTGTTGACTGTTCTTCTTCCTCTCTCTCTTCTTCTCTTAAAACCGTGAGTTAGTTGTTTGTGTGGTTTCATCTATCTTTTGAATAAAATCTCTTTTGCAAAATAGATCATCTCTCTTGGTGCGTCATATCCTTGAGAAATCCTTCTTAGAACCTAGGTGCGTCATATCCTTGTGTTCTAGTAGTTTTGTATCAAGAGCTTTCCATCTCTCTTGCTACATTCCATCTTCACTCTTTCCCGACTTTTCCCCTTCACTGAAACAACCCCCTTTCCACCATTCGGATCATTCCACCATTCACCACGAATTCTTCCTCACTTAGCTTGAAAGGAACGATCATTGACCGGGATCATATCAAGTGGTATCAGAGCAACCCTTCCAAAGCTAAGTTTTCTGATCCAGTCCACCCTTGTTCATCATTTCAATATTTTTTTTTTTTTTACTCTTCATCTTCTGTCAAAAATATTTTTAAAATTATTGTTCATCACGGTTTTGATCTCTTGTTTAGCCATAATTTTTTTTAAAATAATTTGGAATTTTTACAAAATTCTAATTTACCCAAGAACTACTTACTGCGAGAAATTTTGTTTTCAGGAGCAATGGCCGGGGAAGATGACCCGGAACCTTCAGCTGTACGTGCTCAGAGGATGTTGGTCGAAGCCCTCACGGCTGAGATGAAAAAAATGTTACAAGTTGAGGTAGACAAGATCAGGCAAAGCTATGAACAGAGAGATACAGAACAGAGACGCCAAGGCAAAGAAACCGTGAGAGAAGATGAACAAGAAGGGCAGGCTAGTGGACATCAGACTGATCAATACTACAAAAGTAGTAACTCCTCTAAAAGTGGCCATAGAAGTTCTAGACAAAGCAGAGATCGTGTGCAAGACAACTTGGCTGGTCTCAAGTTGAAGATTCCCTCCTTTCACGGCAAGTGTGATCCGGATGCCTACCTTGAGTGGGAAAATAAGATAGAGCTGGTATTCAATGTTCAACATTACACTGAGGAGAACCGTGTTAAGGTGGCGGCCACAGAGTTCTACGACTATGCCCTAAGCTGGTGGGATCAACTCGTCACGACTAGAAGGAGAAACCAGGAGTATCCGGTTACAACTTGGAACAAGATGAGAAAATTGATGAGGAAACGGTTTGTTCCGAGCCATTACCATCGCGAGCTACATCAGAGGCTTCGGAGATTGACACAAGGCAACCGTTCTGTGGAGGAATATTTTCAGGAAATGGAAACACTAATGCTTCGTGCAGCTATCTTGGAGGGCAGTGAAGCTACGATGGCTAGGTTCCTCGGAGGCCTTAACCAAGAGATTCAGGACCGTCTGGAGACTCAGCATTATATCGACTTAGAGGAGATGCTTCACAAAGCAATGTTTTTTGAGCAGCAAGTCAAGAGAAAAGGGTCGTACCGTTCGAGTTCTAGTACCGGACCAAACAGTCGGACAGTTTATCCGCGGGACGATAGAAACTCGTACCGGTCAGCATATCTGCAGAATCAGCCGAGAGAAGATAAGCCGATCAGTTCCAAAACCGAAATTGTCCAACCATATGGGAAACCTAAGGAGGCTAACACCAAGGCTCGTGATGTAAAGTGTTTCAAATGCCAAGGCCGAGGACATTACACCAATGAGTGCATCAACAAACGTGTTATGGTGTTACTAGAAAATGGTGACATAGAATCAGAGGATGAGCAACAAGAAGAAACAGAGGAGGAACATGAGCTATTGCCAGTACAAAGAGACTTGCTTGTAGCAAGAAGGACATTAACCGTGCAAAGCAAACCAGAAGAACAAGATCAGCGTGAGAATCTGTTTCATACTCGTTGCTTGGTTCAGGGAAAAGTTTGCAGTTTGATCATAGACGGTGGAAGTTGCGCTAATGTGGCAAGCAGTATCATGGTTAAGAAGCTGAGTTTGCAAGCCACCCCTCACCCCAGCCCGTATAAGCTACATTGGTTGAATGACAAAGGAGAAATGAAGGTCACCGAACAAGTCTTAGTTCCACTGGCCATAGGAGAGTATAAAGATGAGATACTTTGTGATGTGCTACCTATGGAAGCAAGTCATATCCTGCTAGGGAGGCCGTGGCAATCTGACCGCCGGGTGATACATGATGGATTCTCCAACCGGCACTCTTTTGAGTTTAAGGGAAAGAAGAACACTTTGATACCCATGACTCCTCAAGAAGTCTACAACGATCAGAAACACGCCTCGAGGTCAGCCAAACATTTAAACTTCTTTGCTAAAGCTGGACAGGTTAAGAAAGCTTTATATTCCGAAACACCTATGCTATTATTTGTTTATAAAGAAACATTAACCACCATGGCTGATCATACACCGGTGTATCCGAGTGAAATGCAAGCTCTTTTGCAGAACTATGAAGATGTCTTTCCAGAAGAGACACCAACGGGACTACCTCCTATCCGGGGTATAGAACACCAAATAGACTTCATGCCCGGGGCATCATTGCCAAACCGTCCCGCCTACCGTACCAACCCCGTGGAGACCAAAGAACTACAGAAGCAGGTGGATGAACTGATGGCCAAGGGACATATCCGTGAAAGCATGAGCCCTTGTGCAGTACCAGTCCTCCTTGTTCCAAAGAAAGACGGTAGCTGGAGGATGTGTGTTGACTGCCGTGCAATCAACAATATCACGGTGAAGTATCGCCATCCCATTCCTAGGCTAGATGACATGTTAGATGAATTGCATGGTTCTTATATTTTCTCCAAAATTGATTTAAAGAGTGGTTACCACCAGATCACAATGAAAGAGGGGGATGAATGGAAAACCGCATTCAAAACCAAACATGGTTTATATGAATGGCTGGTTATGCCATTCGGATTGACTAATGTCCCTAGCACTTTTATGCGTTTAATGAATCATGTTCTTAGGGCGTATATAGGCATCTTTGTGGTGGTTTATTTTGATGACATCCTTGTTTATAGCAAAGGTTTAGAAGAGCATGTGGAACACATTAGACTTGTGCTTGATTTGCTTAGAAAAGAAAAACTATATGCTAACCTTAAGAAGTGTACTTTCTGCACTTCTAGTCTTGTTTTTCTTGGTTTTGTAGTAAGCTCAGAAGGAGTCAAAGTGGATGAGGAGAAAGTGAAGGCCATACGTGACTGGCCAAGTCCTAAGACCGTAGGAGAAGTAAGGAGTTTCCATGGCCTAGCCGGCTTTTATAGGAGATTTGTGAGGGACTTTAGCACTATAGCTGCCCCACTCACTGAAGTCATCAAAAAGGAAGTTGGGTTCAAGTGGGAAACGGCTCAAGAAGAGGCTTTCCAAAGCCTAAAAGAGAAGCTTACTAACGCCCCTGTCCTTATATTGCCTAATTTCCTAAAGACTTTTGAGATTGAGTGTGATGCATCAGGAATAGGTATTGGCGCTGTTCTAATGCAAGAGAAGCAACCCATAGCATTTATTAGTGAGAAGCTTGGAGGAGCCATGCTCAACTATCCAACATATGATAAGGAGTTGTACGCCTTGGTGAGAGCCTTACAAACGTGGCAACACTACCTCTGGCCTAAGGAATTTGTCATTCACACGGACCATGAGTCCCTCAAACACCTCAAAGGTCAGCAAAAGCTCAACAAAAGGCACGCAAGGTGGGTTGAATTCATAGAAACCTTCCCATATGTCATAAATTACAAACAAGGTAAAGACAATGTGGTTGCTGATGCATTGTCAAGAAGGTACACTCTTCTCACTACTTTAGAAGCTAAGTTGCTTGGATTTGATCAGCTTAAAGAGCTATACAAAGATGATGATGATTTTTCAGAAATTTTTGCTTCTTGTTTCAAATCTCCTTCGGGTAAATTCTTTAAGCAAGATGGGTTTCTCTTCTATGAGAACCGTCTTTGTGTATCTAATTATTCTATGAGAGATTTGTTTATCAGGGAAGCACACGGAGGCGGTTTAATGGGTCACTTTGGCGTAGCAAAAACCTTAGAAGTAGTGAAAGATCATTTCTATTGGCCCCACATGAGACGGGATGTGGAGAGAATTTGTGGGAGATGCAATACTTGTAAACAAGCCAAGTCCAAGGTCCAAAATCACGGTTTGTACTCACCCTTACCCATACCCTCTCATCCGTGGAATGACATTTCCATGGACTTTGTTTTAGGCTTGCCTAGAACAAAGACAGGTAAGGACTCTATTTTTGTTGTAGTGGATAGATTCTCTAAGATGGCTCATTTTATTGCTTGTCATAAGACAGATGATGCTTTGTATATAGCCAATCTTTTTTTTATATAAATAGTTCGCATTCATGGTATGCCTAAGTCCATTGTTTCGGATAGAGACACTAAGTTCCTTAGTTTCTTTTGGAAAACCTTATGGTCTAAGCTAGGAACTAAGCTTATGTTTTCTATTACTTGTCATCCGCAAACTGATGGTCAGACCGAGGTAGTAAATAGGACTTTGGGTACTTTGTTGAGAGCTTTGATTAAAAAGAACCTTAAGTCTTGGGAGGATTGTTTGCCGCATATAGAGTTTGCATATAACCATGCTGTGCATTCTGCTTCTAAGTATTCACCTTTTCAGATTGTTTATGGGTTCAACCCCACTTCTCCTTTGGATTTAATGCCTTTACCTTTGAGTGAAAGGATAAGTATGGACGGAAAGAGAAAAGCCGACTTGGTCAAACTAATACATTCGGATGCTAAGAAGAACTTAGAAGAGAAGACTAAGCTATATGCCAAACATGCGAATAAAGGAAGAAACAAGGTGGTTTTTGAAGCTGGTGATCAAGTGTGGGTACATCTAAGGAAAGAGCGCTTCCCAGCAGAAAGAAAATCCAAGTTGATGCCACAGATTGATGGTCCTTTTACAGTTACAAAGAAGATCAACGACAATGCCTATCAACTTGACCTCCAAGGTAAGTACCCTGTTAGCTCAAGTTTTAACATTACTGATTTACTTCCTTATGTTGCAGATGAGTTGGATTTGAGGTCAAATCCTTTTCAAGAAGGAGGGGATGATATGAGCATGGGGACACCTAACCTAGAAGATGAGCTTGTAGCCGTTGGACAACAAGATCAAGACCAGAAGGAGGTTGAAGAAGTTCTTAAGATACAAGGAGGCCCAATGACCCGAGCTAGGACTAAGGCATTTCAAAATGCCTTAGAGGTTCTACTTAATCAGTTTAAGTATGAATCAAGTACTAAGGAGGCTACACGTTCTACACTGGTCTGCATTGTAGACGGGGACTAAGCTAGTGGGTTTGTGGGATACTTTGTGCTCTTTTTCCCTTAGTGAGTTTTGTCCCATTGGGTTTTCTCACTAAGGTTTTTAACGAGGCAATTATTCCCACAATGTCATTGCCCATTTAGCTTGGCCTTGTTCCAAGCCCACTTCTTCCTACCATCTGTGGCTTGGATGTGTCTAGGTTCTTTTCTTTGTTTTTAGTTGTGTCTTTCTTGTAGTTTGTGATATTTTAAACAAGAGTTATGCATGGTTAGTCAAGGGGGTTTGTCCCAAGACCAACTTATTGCTCTCTTGTTGACTGTTTTTTTTCCTCTCTCTCTTCTCCTCTTAAAACCGTGAGTTAGTTGTTTGTGTGGTTTTATCTATCTTTTGAATAAAATCTCTTTTGCAAAATAGATCATCTCTCTTGGTGCGTCATATCCTTGAGAAATCCTTCTTAGAACCTAGGTGCGTCATATCCTTGTGTTCCAGTAGTTTTGTATCAAGAGCTTTCCATCTCTCTTGCTACATTCCATCTTCACTCTTTCTCCACTTTTCCCCTTCACTGAAACAACCCCCTTTCCACCATTCAGATCATTCCACCATTCACCACGAATTCTTCCTCAAATAGCTTGAAAGGAACGATCATTGACCGGGATCATATCAAGGTGATTGGCTTCGCCCAGGTTTTGCACGGTTCACCTCGCCCATACACGGTTTAGGCGAGGTGATTGGTTTCGTCCGGGTTTTGCACGGTTCACCTCGCCCGTGCACGGTTTGGGCGAGGTGATTGGCTTCATCCGGATTTTGCACGGTTCACCTCGCCCGTGCAGGGTTTGGCGAGGTGATTGGCTTCGTCCGGGTTTTGCACGGTTCACCTCCCCCGTGCACGGTTTGGGCGAGGTGATTGGCTTCGCCCGGGTTTTGCACGGTTCATCTTGCCCGTACACGGTTTGGGTGAGGTGATTGACTTCGCCCGGGTTTTGCACAGTTAGGGCGAGGTGACCGGCTTCGCTCGTGCAAAGTCTGGGCATCGCCAAGAATCACTTCTATACTTAGCCATTTTTCCGTTGATCTCGCTAGGGTGAAAACCGACCCCAACAGTTAGCCCTCCAGCTCGTTAGACTCAAGGATGTGGATGACGAGGTGTCAAGAGAGGCGAGATCAATGGTCAAGAGTTTTCGCTTCGCCAAGACGAGATGCTTTGCTTCGCTTTGCCTGAGCGAGGTGAAATGCTTTGCGTCACCTGGGACGAGGCGAAAATGCCTTGCTTCACTTTGCCTGGGCGAGGTGAAAATGCTTTGCTTCACTTCACGTGGACGATGTGAAATGCTTCGCATCTATTCACCGAGGCGAGGCAAAAGTGCTTTGCTTCGCTTCGTCTAGGCGAGGTGCGAATGTTTTGCTTCCCTTCGCCTGGGCGAGGTGCAAGTGCTTCGCATGAGGAGGTGAAGTGTCGGGCTTCGCCTGGGCGAGGTGAAGTGCCTTGAATCGTCGAGGCAAAGTGTCTGGTTTCGCCCAGGCGAGATGAGGCGACTCCTTACATGGGCGAGGTATTCTTCTTTGCCTGGGCAAGATGTTACGCTTCGCCAGAGCAGGGTGATTCGCTTCGCCTAGGCGAGATGTTTCTCTTTGCCTATGCAAAGTAGTCCTTTGTTAGGGTGAGGCGTTTGACCTCTGTCTGGCGAGGTGCTTCCTCCTTGATCGAGGCGAGGTGCATCTTTGTCCAGGTGAAGCCTTCTTCAATTGTGCGAACGAGGGGAAGTCCTTACTCAAACAAGGCGAGGTGAATGTTCGCCTTAGCGAGGCATTTAAATTTCATCCGGGCGATCTGTTTACTTTGCTTAGGAAAGGTGCTTGCTCCATCCAGACGATGCGCCTTCCCTTAAGTCGGGGCGAAGTGTTTGCTTCGTCAAGGCGTGGCTTTTTGTTACGCATCCCATGTGTTGGATGCGCTTTATGTTTTGAACTTGGTGCATGGACGGCTTTATCCACTTAAACTTTATGCTATGGATTTCATATGGTATTATATTTTGTTATCGAGCTGAAGCGTTATTGTTCTGCTTTGAATTGCGGTGAAGCGAAGTGCTTAAGTTATAAGCTCGACCATGTCTGGTTTTCCAGGTAAGAATTTTTCCGACTCGTCCATCTCTATAGGGCAAGCCGCAGCCGTTTAGAGGCGAAGTGATTATCGGGTTTAGGGTAGATCATTGCGATCCTTCTATGCTTAACGCGTTAGAGTTGAGTTGTGTTCGGGCGAGGCGTTTTGCTCTACCTTGGATCGCGGCGAAGCGACGGATTCACGTTCGACCGATAATTCCTACTCGCGAAGCGACTATAAAGATTAGTTTTCGAGATTGAAAGCGTTTAGACAAAGCGTAGCGTTGTTAAGGGGTGAAGCGTTTGCCCTGATTTGGATATCCTTTGTATTTCCGAGCTTCTCATTTTACGATATACATAACGTTCCTGAATTGTTTCGAGGAACAAAATGGTGATGGGCGAGCCGTAGTGTTTTCACTGCGACCGAGCTATGGATGCTTTGCAGCGTTGCTTAGAAGCAAAGGTGTTTGCTACGTTTAAGTTTGAACACATTTGGTCACTTTGTACTTGATTGTGCACATCAGATACAAGTGTTCCAAAGTGTTTTAAGAAACGAACTGCGACTGGCAAGTTGCAGTGTCTTGGTTGTGATCGACCTACGAATGCTATGTAGCGTAAATGACCAGCGTTGCTAAGAAGCGAGGCATTTTGCTGGGTTTAGGTTTGAACATATATGGGTACCTCGTATTCTACGACCAACCGTGAATGTTATGTTCGTGAGGTGTTACAAGACCAACGTTGTTTAGGATGAACTGTTGTTGGGTTTAGGATTTTTTGCCACAGCTATAGGACTTGCGAACCCAACTCGACTTAATTATCCGCTTTTCCGGCAGAACATAAAGAACATCGTGTGGGATTTACCCAATGATGTTTGACCGAGGTATACCCAGCCATGATTTATATAGCGCGCTTTGATCCGTGGAGGATGTTTGAGAACCCCATTGTCCAGTGAGACACAGGAGTTAGGATCCGTAAAGGATGTAATAGTTTGTTCGTTGTGGCCTACAACGGACAAGGTGAGCGATAAGAGTCGAGGTGTGATATGAATAAACTTGCTCTTTAATTTAAGCGAAGTGATTACAAAGCCTGGGAGTATACGAGTATACGTACCCCACTCCCCCCCTTTTTGGGAGGGGGGCAGTTGAACTTGTCATGAGACGGGCTGCCTACATACCCCTTTCGGAGATCAAACCGCCCCGTAGTTCATGGTTTTTATAGAATGACTTTAGAAGTAGTACTTTTTTAAGTGCATTGCGTTCCAGGATCTTGGTACTGGGTCATCAGTTGCGTTGTTGGCGAGCTCGTAAATGCCGGGTCGGACTACCTTGGTAATGCGATAAGGCCCTTCCCAGTTAGCTCCCAATTTGCCAGCATTTCGTTCGGCTGTATTTTGGAAAACTTTACGGAGGACGAGGTCTCCTTCGTTGAATCGATGGTTTCTTACATTCGAGTTGTAATACTTAGCTGTGGCTTGTTGATAGTTATGCATCCGAATGAGTGCGTGATCGCGTTGCTCGTTGATCAAGTCGAGGTTGTCCAAGAGCATGAGGTGATTTAGGCCTTCTTGTACAGGTAGGAGTCGTCGGCGAACTCCAGGAAAATCCACCTCGGCGGGAATTACGCATTCCGTTCCGTAGACAAGTGCGAATGACGTTTCGCCTGTTGCTCATCTCGGGGTTGTTCGGCGCGACCATAGGACTCCTTCGAGCTCGTCTGTCCAGCGTCCTTTCTTTTCGTCGAGGCGTTTCTTCAGGCCATCGAGTGTTGCTTTGTTCGCCGCCTCGGCTTGTCTGTTGCCTTATGGGTAGTGAGGCGTGGATTTACTGAGCCTTATCTTCCACTTTTCACAAAACGTTTCGAAGCGAGTGGAGATGAATTGGGAGCCATTGTCGGTCACAATCTCGTAAGGGATTCCGTGTTGACATATGAAACTCTCGACTTTGGCGTCTTTAATGCTAGCGTACAATTCCGCCTCGACCCACTTGGAGAAGTAATCGGTCAGGACGAGGAGAAATCTCTTCTGCTTCAGTGGATGTAGCAGGCCGATGATGTCCATTGACCATCGCATGAAAGGGTACGGCGAGGAGATGGAAGACAGCAATTCAGTGGTTTGGTGGATCGTTGGAGCATGGTGCTGGCACTTCTCGCATTTCCGCGAATATATTTTGCAGTCTTTGGCCATGGTTGGCCAATAATATCCGTGACGCTTGATCTTCATTGCCAACGATCTTCCGCCAGAGTGATTTCCACACGAGCCCTTGTGAACTTCTCCCATGACCTTCCTCGCTTTAGGGCCTTCAACGCATGTCATTAATGGTCCCGAGAATCTTCATTTGAATACTTCGCCGTCGAGTAAGACATACCGAGCTGCTTGGGCTTTGAGTTTTTGAGCCGCCCATTTGTCTGTTGGAACTTCTCCATCCATTATGTAGGATCGGATTGGTCACATCCATTCGATGTCGCATCCGTATTCGTTTTCCTGTTGCGGTTCCGTCTCCATCTCCGTTTGTCCATCGTTGGCTGGCTAGACTTTCTGCGCCTGTTCGTCAACTAATGCCTCATCTTCTTCTACTGGATTGATCAGGTTGACTGTTTCGGGATTTTTGATGCTAGGTCGCTCGATAAACTCCACTGGGATGACTCTCCTCAAGCCGGGATCTGAGGACGAGGCGAGTGCTGCCAGTGCCTCGGCTTGAGTGTTTTTGCCTTGGGGTATTCTCGTTAGTTCGAACTCTGAAAACTCTTTAGCGATCGTTTTGACGATGTTCAAGTATGCTTCCATTTTCTCGTCCCTCGCCGTGTATTCTCCATTAAACTGGTTCGCGACGAGTAAGGAATCGCAAAAAGCACAAATTTTTTGGAATTTAAGCCCGCGAGCTAATCTGAGTCCAGCGATCAGGGCCTCGTATTCAGCTTCGTTGTTTGACGCATGGAAGGCCAATCTGAAAGACTGCTCCAAGATTTCGCCAGTTGGCGAAGTCAACCGGATCTCGACTCCTGACCCTTGCTTAGATGACGAGCCGTCGACGTGGAGGATCCAAGTAGAATCTTGTGTTAGTTCGTCGGTCCCTTCGGTTGGGAGTTCGATCAAGAAATCCGCCAGGACTTGAGATTTCGCGCAGGTTTTGCTCATGTACTCGATGTCATATTCGCTAAGCTCCACTGCCCTTTTTGGCTAGTCTTCCGGATTGGCTTGGACTGTGCAGTATAACCCGTAGTGGGAAGGAGGTTAGCAATATGATAGAGTGCGACTGGAAGTACGGCATGAGCTTTCGTGCGGACATTGATGTTACTGCATATTGCATACATTTTGCATACTCATTAGTTAGCTTTTCATGCATTTGTATCACATTTTAGGGTAGATTGCATCACTTAGAGTTCTAGAGCATTCTTGCACCAGCATACGCATGTTCCTTGCATTTTGCATCACATTCAGGTTGTTTCTGACGGCTTTGGAGTCGTGGAGGTTCGTGGACATGTTGAGGCTGATGTAGCAGTTCGTGGGAGCTCGGATATATGCTAAGGATCAGAGATCGAGGAGCAGATCGAGCATGGCCGGTCGATCCAGGAGGTGATCAACCAGAAGATCGAGCCAACCAGGCGATCCAAGGAGAATGATCGAGACAAAGATCGAGTGAAGCAGTCGATCAAATGGTACGGATGTGAATGACGCCATGCAGAGCGAGAGCCAGATCGAGTTCACCACTCGATTCAACTGAAGATCGATACCGAGATCGGATGCAACACTCGATTCGCCGATGATGATCGAGACCCAGATCGAGCCGAAGACACGATGTCCGGATATGATCGAGAGAACCGTTCGATCCTGGAGTCGATCTCTGTCCTTTCAACCACTTTTGGCCGCTAGCGAGAGGGGGGAAGGGGGCATCAGCTTGTTTTGGCCATTTTGGGAAGGCGGCGACGTCCTTTTCCCACACAACTTTCAATCCTTATCTTTTTCTTTATGTTTTCTCTCTGTTTTTTGGAAGAACACCATTGTCGAACTTGAGTTTTTCTTAAGCTTTGTAATCGAATCATTTCCATCTTAATCTAGTTTTCTTTTCATGTTCATCGTTTCCTTTTACATGCTTTGCTTGATTTACTTTATGTGTAGTGAGTAGTTTATTTGGGTTCGGGGTTGAGAGGATTAAGGGGTCTGAAGGGGACTAGTTACCCCTTCCCAAAAGCCATGGAAGTTTGGGGAATTAGTTAAGCCATTCATTTGAAATCTGCTTTCCATGCCCTTCGACCTCTCTTTCCACCAAAAGCCACGGATAGATCTTGCTTAGTTTTCAAGGCTTATAGATCCTCACAAAGTGAGTCTATTTAAAGTTTTCAACCCAAGGTCGAACCTTTGAAACCCCTGACCATGAATCTCAACCCTAGGCCCTTTCTTTTAGCATCTTTACATCTTATCTCGTCATTCGCTTGATCTTTGATAGCATCCTGGTCGTTAGTTTCACTGTTCTTGCATTTTTAGACGAGATCGATTGTTATTGCTCAATCTACTGGTCGATCTCATGGTCGATCCACTAGTCGAATTTTAGTAATTCGAAGCTTTGTCCTTTAATTATTCTGTTTATTCTTCGTGGTAGTTCCTTCACTCCTAGTATTTTTAAAATAGGTTGCATTCTATTTAAGTTGCTGCATCTAGTTTTTAGAGATTTTCTCATAAATCATCTCTTTTCGCTTGGATTTGCATTAGTCCTTGTATTCTCTTTGCATTCTCTATCATCCTAGGCATGGATTGACTCTCTCTTGCTTGCTGTACTACAACATGTCTTGCATTTGAGTTTGATAACCTCATTGCATTTTCACCCTTGCTAAGAAAGTGTTTATCAAATGGCGCCGTTGCCATCCTAGGACTGTTTAGAGAACATAGAGATTTGGGACTTAGCAATGACTAAGTCTTTACCTTTTTCAAGTTACTAATCATCCTACTCTCAAACGTGTGTTATCAGGTACATGAAACTTCGTTCAAGGGGAGACAACAATCTACTACAACCCTTGGACAACATTCATCAGCTTGGTCACTCACGGCAAAGGAGAGTCAGAGAACAAACCAGAGCCTTTGAGGAGATTGTTCAGGACGGTTCGGTTGACTTTGAAGCTATGGCTGAACACGAGCATCCAGAAGGACCTCCTCCAGCTCATGGGGTAGCAGGAAGGGGCAATGGAAACCCCCAACACGCGGCTAGACCCCCAAGGATCATAGGAGCCGGAGATGCTCCTAATACTCATCACAATAGGTTTGGGATCACTCCTCCTCCTGTACAAAACAACAACTTCGAGATCAACCCAGGTTTCATCTCAATGGTGCAAAACAACAAGTTCCACGGCTTAGCAATGGAAGATCCATTGGAGCACCTCGACAACTTCGAGCAAGTATGTGGGATGATAAAGATCAATGGCATATCCAAAGATGCTTTCAAGCTGCGTCTCTTCCCCTTTTCACTCGGAGACAAAGCTAGGCATTGGGAGAAGACCCTCCCACAAGGCACCATCACCTCATGGGCCGAGTGTAAGAAGGCCTTTCTCTCAAAGTTCTTCTCAAGCACCAGGACAGCACGGTTGAGAAGCGAAATCAGCGGTTTCACTCAAAGGAACAATGAGACATTCAACGAGGCAATGGAGCGTTTCAAAGACTACACGATCCAATGTCCTCATCACGGGTTCAGCGAGGAGACACTACTCAGTACCATTTACCGTGGAGTTTCACCAAAGATCAGGTTGTTGCTTGACACAGCTAGCAAAGGGAACTTCCTCGGCCAGGAGGTAGAAGAGGGTATGGAGCTGATAGAAAACTTGGCATTGAGTGATGGCAACTACGCTGAGGATTATGACCGTGCACCGAGAGGATCAGAGCTAGAGTCTCACAAGAAGGAGCTGAAATATTTGCATGAGAAGATAGATAAGCTGGTGTTAGCCAATCAGAAGCATGTTCACTTTGTTGGTGAAGCTGATGAGAACCAAGAGGAGTTAGAGTTGAGCCAAGAAGAAGCCAATTGGGTGGCGGGACAGAACAACTACAAACCTCAAGGCTACAACCAAGGCTACCAGAACAACAACCTCTCTTACCGAAGCACCAACGTAGCCAACCCTAAAGATCAAGTGTACCCTGCTCAACAAGCTAAACCTTTCAACCCTTACAACAAAGGTTTTCAACCGAGTGGTGGTTTCCAAGGTCAAGGGCAGAACAACTTCCAAGGGCAACATCAAAATAACAAGGGTTATACACCTAACTACCCTCCGGGCTTTGCACCTCAGCAGCAACAACCGATGCAACAACAAGTTGATCCGGTTCAAGCAATGTTTCAACAGCTGATACAAGGGCAAGCCTCTACAAACCAGAAGTTCGCCGAGATGAACACTCGTCTAGACTCGTCTCTCACTGACTTCTCCACTCAGATCACCAACTTAAACAACAAGATCAAGCAGCTAGAGAAAGGGAAAGCGAGTACGAGTGGTCAGAATAGTCTTCCGGGAAAGTGTGAGCAGAATCCCAAGGAGTATGCTAATGCCATAACGTTGAGAAGCGGTAAAGAGCTCGAACCTCCGGTCTCTACCAAGAACAACGAGGACGTTGTAATTCAAGAGGGGGAGGGTAAACCTTCGGCTGATGATGATGAGATTAACTTTGACAACGTTTGGATCCAAGGGCCAAGAAGAGGAGACAAAGCAGTTGCTGAGAAGAAAGCTGAGCAAACCACTAAGGAGAAGAATGCTTATGTGCCTCCACCGTATGTACCTAAGCTGCTTTTTCCTAGCCGCTTCAAGAAGCAACTCATAGAGAAGCATAGAATCCTCTTTGAGAAGCATCTTAAGGACGTGGAGATCAAGCTACCTCTCGTTGACTGCCTTGCAATGATGCCTAAATGCGCCAAATTCTTCAAAGACACTCTCGTGAAGAAGAATAAGGAAAGCAAGGAGGTACTTGTTCTAAGTGAAGAGTGTAGTGCTGTGATACATAAGGAGATAGTCCCTAAGAAGTTGGGAGACCCTGGAAGCTTCACTATACCCTGCGCTTTAGGTCCTCTAGAGTTCAAGAGTTGCTTATGTGATCTCGGAGCTAGCATAAACCTGATGCCTCACTTCGTGGCTAAGAAGCTTGGCTTTACTCGTTTCAAAGACTGTCGGATCTCATTGGTACTGGCTGATAGGAGTGTGAGGCTACCAGTGGGGCTGCTTGAAGATTTACCGGTGCGAATCAGTGGTGTGAACGTGCCTACAGACTTCGTAGTGTTGGAGATGGATGAAGAGCCTAAGGATCCACTCATCTTAGGGAGACCATTCCTAGCAACCGCCGGGGCTATCATAGATGTGAAGAATGGGAAGATTGCCTTGCATTTGGGAAAGGAGATAAGGCTTGACTTCGACATCAATGAGGTTCTGAAGAAGCCGACCATTGAAGGGCAAGCTTTCTATATTGAAACGATGGACGCTTTAGCGGATGAGTTGCTGGAAGAGCTGGCTCTAGAAGACCATCTGAAGCTAGCACTGACTAAGGAGCCAGGGGAGTTTGGCTATGTGGACCAGAGGATCCAGGAGTACGTCCACCTGCTGGATTCTAGGAGGATTGTTAAGAATGATGAAGGTTGCTGCATAGAGATCGACCCCGAGATCGACGCTTTCACTCGATCCAGGAGTCATATCGACAAGGCAATCAAAAACACAACTCGATCCGGTGCAACAATCGATGGACAGATCGAGAGGAATGCTCGATCAGGAAAAACAATCGAGTCAACGATCGAGAGAGACCTCTCGATCATTATGGGGTCCAATCAAGAGATCGACTCAGCGCCTCGATCCCTTACTCGATCCACATCAAATCGAGTAAGTGAATCGAGCGAAATGGCTCGATCTAGACGACATCGAGAGGAGAATCGACTGGAGGACTCGATTTCAGAAGGGATAGCGATGGAGGAAAGCAGTCTGAAGGGCCATGCCTCGGGTTCAAAGGAGGGTTCCAAGGAGGAAAGCAACAACAACAGCCACGAGGATGACTGGAGTGAGCTGTTAGCCCGAAAGGTGGACCTTAAGGAGCTCCCAAAAGGGCTAAGGTATGCTTTCTTAGGGCCTAATAACACCTATCCCGTGATTGTGAATGAAAACCTAAGTGATGATGAGTTGCACTCGCTCCTGACTGAGCTGAGAAAGTATAGGAAGGCCATTGGGTACTCTTTAAGTGACATCAAGGGCCTTTCACCAATGCTTTGCACTCATAGGATTCACTTGGATAATGAGAACGACTCTTCTATAGAACATCAAAGGCGTTTGAATCCTAATTTGAAAGAGGTTGTCAAGAAAGAAATCCTTAAGCTTTTAGAGGCTGACGTGATCTATCCCATAAGTGACAGCACGTGGGTTTCTCCTGTACACGTGGTGCCTAAGAAGGGAGGGATCACGGTCATAAGGAATGAAAAGGATGAGCTTATCCCTACTAGAACCATCACTGGTCATATGATGTGTATTGGTTATAGGAAACTTAACCTTGCGACTAGGAAAGACCATTTCCCTTTGCCTTTTATTGATCAAATGCTTGAGAGACTTGCTAATCACCCTTACTACTGTTTTCTCGATGGGTATAGCAGTTTCTTTCAGATACCAATTCACCCAAATGATCAGGAGAAGACGACTTTCACATGTCCCTACAGTACCTTTGCATATCGAAGGATGCCGTTTGGATTGTGTAATGCACCGGCTACGTTTCAGCGGTGTATGATGTCGATCTTCTCTGATCTAATAGAGGAGATGGTAGAGGTGTTCATGGATGACTTCTCTGTCTATGGTGCGTCCTTTTCTGCGTGTTTGTTGAATCTTTGCAGGGTACTAAAACATTGTGAAGAGACAAACTTGGTGCTGAACTGGGAAAAATGCCACTTTATGGTTAAGGAAGGGATCGTGCTTGGTCATAAGATATTAGAGAAGGGCATTGAGGTTGATCAGGCTAAAGTGGAAGTCATGATGGGTCTTGAGCCGCCGGTTAACGTTAAGGGAGTCAGAAGCTTCTTGGGACACGCAGGGTTCTATAGGCGCTTCATCAAGGATTTCTCCAAGATTGCACGCCCTCTTACACGGTTGTTGTGCAAGGAAGCTGAGTTTGTGTTTGATGAGGAGTGTTTGAGAGCTTTCGTGACCATCAAGGAAGCCCTTACATCAGCTCCTAAAGTCCAAGCACCAGACTGGTCTCTTCCCTTTGAGATCATGTGTGATGCTAGTGACTACGCCGTAGGGGCCGTTCTTGGTCAGAAGAAAGACAAGAAGCTGCACGTGATCTACTATGCTTCAAGAACCTTGGATGACACGCAAACAAGGTACATCACTACGGAGAAGGAGTTGCTTGCAGTAGTGTTTGCCTTTGAGAAGTTCAGATCATATCTCGTTGGTTCCAAGGCTATTGTATACACGGATCACGCTGCCTTGCGATACATCTACTCGAAGAAAGACACTAAGCCTCGGCTCTTAAGATGGATTCTCTTACTCCAGGAGTTTGACATGGAGATTAAAGACAAGAAAGGAATAGAAAACGGAGTCGCTGACCATCTCTCACGGCTAAGGATCAACGAGTCTCTCTCCTTAAATGACTCTCTTCCAGAAGAGCAGCTCATGGCGATTACCACGGCTGTTTGTGGAAAGCTAGAAGGGAGGTTTGAGGAGGTGTTGAGTTTCAAAGAAGAGGATCTACCGTGGTATGTTGATGTAGTGAACTATCTAGCGTGTGGTGAGGAGCCAACACATCTCAACAGCTATCACAAGAAGCAGTTTATGAGAGAGGCTAGTGATTACTTTTGGGACGAGCCCTACTTATACAAGAGAGGAGTAGACAGTTTGTACCGGAGATGTGTTACAAAGGAAGAATCTAGGGACATCCTCTATCATTGCCATGGCTCTTCCTACGGAGGACACTTCGCCTCATTCAAGACTGCCACGAAAGTGTTGCAAGCCGGTTTCTGGTGGCCGTCCATTTTTAAAGATGCACACGAGTTTGTGAAGAGCTGTGAGGCATGTCAACGAGCAGATAATATCACTAAGAGGAACGAAATGCCTCAAGTTCCCATCTTCGAGGTTGACGTGTTCGACGCATGGGGCAAAGACTTCATGGGGCCATTTCCTTCTTCATATGGCAACAAATACATCTTAGTAGCAGTGGATTATGTCTCTAAATGGGTTGAGGCAGTTGCTTCCCCTACAAATGACTCTAAGGTGGTAATCAAGCTGTTCAAGAGTATCATCTTCCCGAGGTTTGGGGTACCCAAGGTTGTTATAAGCGATGGGGGAAGCCACTTCATAAACAAGGTCTTTGAGAATCTCTTGAGAAAGTATGGAGTTAAGCATAAGGTGGCTACACCGTATCATCCTCAAACAAGTGGTCAAGTGGAAGTCTCCAACCGGAAAATCAAGGCTATACTAGAGAAGACTGTCGGAGCAACAAGGAAAGACTGGGTAGTGAAGCTGGACGACGCTCTTTGGGCCTACCGTACCGCCTTCAAAACACCGATTGGTACAACTCCTTTCACTCTACTCTATGGCAAGGGCTGTCATCTCCCGGTTGAGCTGGAACACCGTGCGTTGTGGGCTGTGAAGAGGCTGAACTTTGACCTCAAGACTGCTCAGGAGAGGCGCCTTATTCAGCTACACGAACTGGATGAGTTAAGACTGAATGCTTACGAGAGCTCTCGGATATACAAGGAGCGGACTAAGGAGACTCATGACAAGAAGTTGGTTGCCAAGGAGCTTAAGGAAGGAGGTTTAGTGTTGCTGTACAACTCGAGGCTCAAACTCTTCCCGGGCAAGCTGAAGTCAAGGTGGAGCGGACCGTTCGTGATTCAAGAAGTGTTGCCTTATGGAGCTGTTACTCTGATGGGAAAAAGTGGCAGTGCATTCACCGTCAACGGACACAGAGTCAAGCCTTACTTGGCAGACGGCTATGACAAGGAGAGTACCTCTGTGCTTCTCCAAGACCCACCATCCGCTTAAACCAAGTAAGGTCTAGCTAAAGACGTTAAAGAAAGCGCACTTGGGAGGTATTTCCATGTTTATCTTGTACATATTTCTGCTTCATTTCCCTTTCAGTTTTATGTTTTTATTCTGCAAGTGTGTAGGAACAGGTATGAGGAGTCTAAACCTTGATCTTGAAGTCTAAGAGAGGCGATAGGGGTTAAGATAAGGCTAGAGATCGAGTGCTAGATCGACTGATCCTGGCTCGATCTTTGCTAGATCGAGTCAGTGAATCGAGAGGAGCCAGTCGATCTAGACGAGAACGAGTGACAAGATCGACCTTGACGAAAAAGGATCGATCGATCCAAAACGGATCGACCGATCTAATTTCTCTCGGGAAAATCTGTTGAAAACAGATCGATCACTCGACTCGATCCATCACTCGATCTGTGCCAAATCGACCCCTAAATCGAGGACATAGCTCAATCATGAGGACTTAGCCGTGGAGCCAACATCTCAATGATCGAGAGAGCCAATCGATCCAAGACTCGATTCACCATGAATCGAGTCTCAAATCGAGTAACCCTCTCGATCTAAGCCATTATGGGCATGAGATCGAGTCCTAGATCGACCAAATGGACTCGATCTCATGCCGAGGTAACATTTTCTTTCCCTCCTTTACTCTTTTCCCTCCAAATTTTAAATTCAAAACTTGGTCAAGGCAAGCATCTTTGACCATGAAAGATGTGCCTTGACCAAGACTTTGTCAGAAAAACCACCTTTACTACCCATTGTTTTGCTCTTTGCTAGCCTTTAAATATTTCAACAACCTCTCACCCTCTCATTCCTGTTTTCCTCGAAATTTTTAAACAAAGAGAGTGAGAGTTTCGGTTTTCAGAAGCTAGCAAAGATCTTTTACATTTCTTGCAAAGGTATTTTCAAAAATTAATGATTTATTTTTAGAAAAATTTCCTTTAAATTCGCAAGATATTGTTCTAGAATATAGGGTCGGTTTTGATTTTTAAAAACTAGCTAAGTAAAAGGAATAATTCTAGATTTTTCAGTATCTAAAGATATGATTCTCCTTTATTTAGCTATAATTTTTATTAATTCTCCAAAATTCTAGGGTAGTTTTTATAAGTTCTCTCCTTCTCTTCTCTCATTCTCATCAAAACCGCTGCTTTGCTTATCAAACTTGTTTAGAAACTTGTTTCAGGAACAATGGCCCCCAAGAGAACAAGAGAAGAGACAGCCCAAGAAGGAGATGGACAAGAGGTGGCAGTTCAAGAGAGGGTCAGATGGACTAAGGATGAGAAGAGGGACAAGAAACGGCTGGAAAGGCTTCGGTTTGAGCCTACCAAGTTTGCTGATCGAGAGTTGTTGTCCAAGCTAGGGATTCTTGGGGATTTCGACCAACTCCTCAAAAACATTGGCCTAAGATGTCTGTCACGGATGGATTGCCCAACCATTCCAGAAGTGACAATAGACTTCCTTGCCACGTTGGAGTTCCGTTACGAGAATCCTAGCACACCCGTCCCTTCTCAAGGTCGCCTCTACTTCAAGGTTGGCCGTCAAGCCTATACACTCTCCATCCCTGAGCTATGCCAAGCTTATGGTCTCAACGCGGATGCCTACAAGGTCGAGTTCCCCGCCTTCAAGAAAGCCGACGACTTTTGGGACCTGATCAGCAATGAAGACTACAAAGCCAACACCGCCAAGATCAAGCGAGTAAGAAGCCCGGTGCTGAGGTACACTCTGAAGCTGATCGCCAACACGTTTAGTGGAAGATCTGTCGCTCCTACGGTCACGAAGACAGAGCTGTGCTTCCTGTTCCAAGGTGTGAAGCACTTGGTGTGTGATCCGGATGCAAATGACGAGCCTATGGAGGATGAACTCGGCGATGAAGTGAACTACGGATGTGTGCTTGCGGCTTTCTTGGTGAAATACAAGGCTTATGCCTTGCGGTGCAAGGCAACTTCCTCTTACATTGGCGGTTTCCTCACTCCTCTGTTCTTGCAAGCTGGTGTGCCCATTCACGACTTCGCCCATGTACCAGCCAGAGCTTTCATGGACGAGGCATACATGAGGAATACTGACAGCTTGGGACGCACGCCAGCGGAAGGATTCTACGCCTACCTCTTCATAGACGACGAAGACAAGAAGAGAGTGTGCATCCTGCCCAACAAAGATGAAACCGAGCTGCTTGGTGTTGGGAACATCGAGTTCTTGCCCACGGAGGAGGAATGCTTTGCCCCTCTAGGAGGACCACCTGCTTCAGCGATTGCCCCTCGTCAAAGGTCCGAGTCTCCAGCCACGGAAGATGAGATGCCCGAGGCCTACACACTTCCAAAGTTAGACTTTGAGCCGAGGACAAAAACAGAGAAGTTCCTAGCATCTGTTGTGGAGATGCAAAGGAAGATCAACAAGTGGCAAGGCAAGATGCTCAAGAAGCTTGGAAAGAAAGTCAAGGCACTTCAGGGAGGCTCGCCTAAGAAAGCTAGAAGTCAAGAGGTGCAACAACCCGAGAAGAGAAGGTTCTCAACCAGTGGAGTTGTCATCCGCGAGACCCAAGGAAGCACCATTCAGCCGGCGCGCCACTCTCTGCAAGAACCAGCCGACAAAGGCAAGACCATAGTCTCTAGCTCCTCTGGAACATCCTCAAGTTCCAGCCGAGACTAGACCAGAGGTAACAACCTTCTTCCATTGTACATAACCGCTCATATTTGCTTCTTTTTGCTTTGTGTTTTGCTACTCCTTCGAATGAGTTTGCCACCGGGACGGTGTCAAGCAAGTTTGGGGGAGTACATGTGTGATTTGACTTGTGTTCTGTGATCTTATTTTCTTTTAGCATCCTTGAGTCTTTAGTTCATGAAAAATTGGTAAAATTTTTAAAAAATTTTCAAAGATTCATGTAGTTGCATTCATCTTGTCAAAACATGTTAGGATTGAGTCTAGAGTTTCTCATAGCATCTAGGTTGTTTGCATTTTGCATAAGGGGTTAAAGTTTCTTAAAAAAGTGTTTTTACTTATGAATTGTTTCAATGTCCTAGTTAGTAGTTCTCTAATGCTTTGTATATGCTTTGAAAGTAAGTTCTTACCATTCTTGGATCACTTGTTAGGATTTTCGTGGCTTGAATTGAACTCTCATGATTTGAAACTTGTCCTAATAAGTGAAAACCTTAATTTGAAATTCTAATTATCATCCTTATGCATTTGAAAATGAACACATGGTTTTAAAATATTTAGGCTCTCTTCTTCCTTTTTACCACTCTTTGTGAGCCTAAGTAGAACTCCCTCCTTGAACCTTACCCTTCTTTGAAGCCAAATGTTCTTGTGTGACATCTTTGTGAGGCCTTCCTTTCGGTTTGAACTTGGCATAAAGTGTTAGGTTTAGGCGACATGATTTGGTTTTCATATGATTGCTAGCTTTGCATTTTGAAGCTAGGTATAGGCTTAGGATAAGTTTGGGGGATCATTGGGGTTGTTTTCTTTTCTATTTGTTCTAGGTTTCAAAGAACTTGGTGTTTTAAAGAAAAAAATGGGTTTTAAGTGAAAGGTTGTGTTTAAAAACTAAGTATGCTCTAATAAATTTCAGGAGGTAGCTCTTCCATAATAAAATAAAAAAAAAAGAGAGAAAAAGAAAAGAAAAGGGAATAAAAGAGCCTAAGTGCCAAATAAAAATAAAAAGAAAAAAAAAAAGAGAAAGAAAAAATAAGAGAGCTACCAATAAGAAATATTTAAAGAGCAAAATTATTTTCAAAACCTTTTCACTAGCCTAAAAAGTTTAAAAATGTTTTTGTTTCGAATTGGGGATTGCTAAGTCTTGTGAAGAAAAAGGGTAGACTCTAAGTGGTGAGTGAGGATAAAATTTGTTAAATGAGAGGGGTATAGGACCGTTTGATAGTTTACATGGGTAGATGAGAATCTAATCATGTATGCATAAATTGTCTTTACCTTTAGCATTATGCATAAGTTCAAACCATTTTTTGAGAGAAACCTTTGTCTAATCATAAACTCTTTTCAAATGAGATCATTCTATGCTCATAACCATAACCCTTAGCCAAATGTGTTTTGCTTTAAAGTGCATAAGTTTGATTCATGGTTCGAATGTTAATGAATGTTAAAGGATGAGTTTTTTTTATTGTTAGGAATAGGAGAGTCATGATTTGAATTTCTTGGTGTGATGAGTATGGCTAAGTCCTTTGGAGTATGAGTGTAGGCATAGCATTTTAGAACTGTTAACTAGGATATTGAGATGATCTATTCGAAAGGCACCTTTGCAAAAAGTTTAAAACCCCTTTGTTTTTTCTGAAAACCTCTCTTACTTACTTGTTTTTTTGTTGCTTGAGGGCAAGCAAGAAGTAAGTTTGGGGGAGTTGATGTCATTGCATATTGCATACATTTTACATACTCATTAGGTAGTTTTTCATGCATTTGTATCATGTTTTAGGTTAGATTGCATCACTTAGGGTCCTAGAGCATTCTTGCAACAGCATACGCATGTTCCTTGCATTTTGCATCACATTCAGGTTGTTTCTGGCTACTTTGGAGTCGTGGAGGTTCGTGGACGTGCTGAAGCTGTTGTGGCGGTTCGTGGAAGGTCAGCATAGCATTTTAGAACTGTTAACTAGGACATTGAGATTGATTCATTTGGAAGGCACCTTTGCAAGAAGTTTAAACCCCCATTCGTTTTTCCTGAAAACCTCTCTTCCATACTTATTTTCTGTTGCTTGAGGGCAAGCAAGAAGTAAGTTTGGGGGAGTTGATGTTACTGCATATTGCATACATTTTGCATACTCATTAGTTAGCTTTTTATGCATTTGTATTACATTTTAGGGTAGATTGCATCACTTAGAGTTCTAAAGCATTCTTGCACCAGCATACGCATGTTCCTTGCATTTTGCATCACATTCAGGTTGTTTCTGGCGGCTTTGGAGTCGTGGAGGTTCGTGGACATGTTGAGGCTTATGTAGCAGTTCGTGGGAGCTCGGATATATGCTAAGGATCAGAGATCGAGGAGCAGATCGAGCATGGCCGGTCGATCCAGGAGGTGATCGACCAGAAGATCGAGCCAACCAGGCGATCCAAGGAGAATGATCGAGACAAAGATCGAGTGAAGCAGTCGATCAAACGGTACGGACGTGAATGACGCCATGCAGAGCGAGAGCCAGATCGAGTACACCACTCGATTCGACCGAAGATCGATATCGAGATCGGATGCAACACTCGATTCGCCGATGATGATCGAGACCCAGATCGAGCCGAAGACATGATGTTATGATCGAGAGAACCGCTCGATCTTGGAGTCGATCTCTGTCCTTTCAACCACTTTTGGCAGCTAGCGAGGGGGGGGACCATCAGCTTGTTTTGGCCATTTTGGGAAGGCGGCGATGTCCTTTTCCCACACAACTTTCAATCCTTAACTTTTTCTTTATGTTTTCTCTCTGTTTTTTCAGAAGAACACCATTGTCAAACTTGGGTTTTTCTTAAGCTTTGTAATCGAATCATTTCCGTCTTAATCTAGTTTTCTTTTCATGTTCATCGTTTCCTTTTACATGCTTTGCTTGATTTACTTTATGTGTAGTGAGTAGTTTATTTGGGTTCGGGTTGAGAGGATTAAGGGGTCTAAAGGGTTTCGATCTTGGGGTTTTTCTAAGCATTTTCAACGGCTATCTCTTCTAAGGTGTTGAGATCTCAATGCTTGAAGACTCTCACGCCAAGAGCTTCATGATCCGAGAGGTTCCTTACCTTGAGAGGATTCAGGAGCCTCGGAAGATCACACCTTAGAGACTAGTTACCCCTTCCCAAAAGCCATGGAAGTTTGGGGGATTAGTTAAGCCATTCATTTGAAATCTGCTTTCCATGACCTTCGACCTCTCTTTCCACCAAAAGCCATGGGTTTGGAGGAGAGGATGAAGGAGTGATCTATACCGAAAGCTACGGATAGATCTTGTTTAGTTTTCAAGGCTTAGAGATCCTCACAAAGTGAGTCGATTTAAAGTTTTCAACCCAAGGTCGAACCTTTGAAACCCCTGACCATGAATCTCAACCCTAGGCCCTTTCTTTTAGCATCTTTATATCTTATCTCGTCATTCGCTTGATCTTTGATAGCATCCTGGTCGTTAGTTTCACTGTTCTTGCATTTTTAGACGAGATCGATTGTTATTGCTCTATCTAGTGGTCGATCTCATGGTCGATCTACTAGTCGAATTTTAGTAATTCGAAGCTTTGTCCTTTAATTATTATGTTTATTCCTCGTGGTAGTTCCTTCACTCCTAGTATTTTTAAAATAGGTTGCATTCTATTTAAGTTGCTGCATCTAGTTTTTAGAGATTTTCTCATAAATCATCTCTTTTCGCTTGGATTTGCATTAGTCCTTGTATTCTCTTTGCATTCTCTATCATCCTAGGCATGGATTGACTCTCTCTTGCTTGCTGTACTACAACATGTCTTGCATTTGAGTTTGATAACCTCATTGCATTTTCACCCTTGCTAAGAAAGTGTTTATCAGACATCACCAATGCGTGTGCCAACTTCTCCATTTGTGGGTATCGCGTCTCCGCATCGGCCAGAGTTTGGCTTACGTAGAAGATGGGCTTATATTCGCCTTGTTCCTCTCGGACCAGGACTCCGCTCACTGCTGTAACTGAGATAGCAATGTATAGGTACAGTGGCTCACCCTCGACTGCTTTTGCAAGCACAGGCGGGGTAGCGGGGTAACTCCTGGAAGGCCTGCTCGCACTCCTCCGTCCACTCAAATTTCTTATTGCCTCGGAGCGTGTCGTAGAAAGGCAAGCATTTATCCGTTGATCTTGAGATGAATCGGTTTAGCTCGGCGACGCGTCCAGTCTGTCGCTGCACTTCTCGTTTGTTCTCGTCGATCTGCTTCGGATTTGCTTCGATTCCCTGGTTTGTCACCAAGTATCCGAGAAACTCTCTGGAGGTTACTGCGAACCGGCACTTCGTCGGATTTAACTTCATGTTATGTTGATTTAGCTGGGCAAAGCAATCTCTGAGGTGAGCGACGTGATCCTTCTCTTCGAGTGACTTCACCAACATATCATATATATACACCGCCATTGTTTTTCCGAGTTGCGCGGCGAACATCTTATTCACCAGCCTGTGGTAGGTCGCCCCGGTATTCTTGAGCCCGAAGGGCATTACTTTGTAGCTGTATATGCCCAAGTCCGTTATGAATGCTGTCTTTTCTCTGTCATTGGGATTCATCAGAATCTGATTATATCCAGAAAAAGCATCCATAAACGAAAGGAGTTTGTTGCCAGCAGTCGCTTCGACGAGGCGATCTATGTGAGCTAGCGGGAAGCTATCCTTCGGGCATGCTTTGTTAAGATCTGTGAAGTCAACGCAGATCCGCCATTTCCCATTCTTCTTTTTTACCACGAATGGGTTCGCGAGCCAGTCGGGGGTATTTCACCTCGGAAATAGATCCTACTTTCAAGAGTCTGTTCACCTCGTCGTTGACTGGTTTGGCTCGCTCTGGCCCGAGCTTCCTTCTCTTTTGCTTTACTGGTTTGAAGGTCGGGTCAACGTTCAGCTCGTGGCAGGTAATATCGATGCTGATCTCGGGCATGTCCTCTGCAGCCCATGCGAAGGTATTGATGTTCTCCTTTAGGAAAGAGATCAGCTCGGTTTTTAATGTCTCATCTAGCTCGGCTCCGATTTCTACGCATCTCTCCGGGTTCGCCTCGTCTATGCACACCAAGATTACAGGGGCCCATCTCGGCTGCTCGTCTTCTCCTTCCTCCAACTTCTGTAATTGCTATAAAAGTCTTGACCGCCTCAGTTTTGCTTCGCGGTTCGTCTTGATCTTCTTATGCTCCGTATCTCCCTTCGCTTCGGTTTGGGGTTTCTGAGTTTGTGTTCGGCCATCAAGCATATTCTGGACTCCTTTTGGCTTCCCCATATTGTTTTTATTCCGTTCGGGCCTGGGAACTTTAAGCACAATTGGTAAGTCGAGGCGACAACTTGCATAGAGTTTATCCACGGCGTTCCCATGATGATGTTATAGATCGCCGGACTATGAGTGACTGAAAAATCGACGATCCTAGTCACGTCTCTGGCTCGGACAGGCAGCTTAATGGTCCCTAGCGTCATTATCGTATCCCCAGCGAAACCGGTCAGAGGGCTCGGGGTCAACTTGACTTCAGACATATCGACTCCCATTTTGACTAGGGTATCCCGAAAGATAACATCTATGGAACTCCCTGTATCGATGAGAACTCTCGCCACGTCATGGTCTTTCACGATCAGTTCAATGACAAGCGGATCATTATGCGGCATATCGATGCTTGTGGTTTCCCATTCTTCAAAGGTGAAGATATCGTTTGGATCTTTCATTGGCGCGGACCAGTTGATGCTCGCGTCGGCTCGCCTTTGAAAGGATTTGATCGCGGAGATAGTGTCTCGGCAATATTGGGATCCGCCCATGATCATGTTTATTCTTTGTCGTGTCCCCGGTTCAGTTCCCTTGTCATTCTTTCAATTACATTTCGGGGTTGCACGCGGCCTCGCCTCGGGATCTCTCCTCGCCTCGGCTCCCTCGACTGTGTCGGATAACGTGGCTCCGATTTACGGTTCTATGCTCCTCGAGGTATCGAGCTTGTTCCCTCCACGCGAGATCTTCGTCTTCCTCGTCCGAGTCGTGCTCGAGCTCCACGTCGCCGACATCTCCTTCGGCTCGGGTCTGCATCGCCGTGATATTATTTGTATTAAGTTGGGTCGGGTCCGTCTGCGTCTCCTCGGCCGTAACCGGATTGGCTTCGCTCCCAACTGGTTCGTCACTGGTTCCGCCTGGCTGTTGGCCCTCCTGCTTCTGGGCGACTCCTCTCTGGATCAAGTGTGGTGGGACTGTGATGTTTGGCCTTGTAGCGGCAGGAGTCTGTTCTTCGGGGGTAGGCCGTGATTGGAGAACTCCTGAACCTCCGGGTCTACTGCCGCTCGTCACTGGTGTAGAGAAATTTAGTGCCACATGTTGGACCAGGATTCGTCACCAAATCCGGCCCGTTAACTGGCCCATCGAAACCAACCTCGAAGGATGTCCAGATGCATGGCCCAATAAGAGAAAGGAAGGATAAGAAGAAAACGGTTCAAAGAACGACGTGAAATCCGGAGTTCGTGCGGGATACGGATCACGGGATACGCGCTAAAACTAACGAAGTAGAGAGAATATTTAAGGGAGATTTTCACGAACTAAAGGATCATTCGCTCTACGAGCTCTTGCACCACACAATACTTGATCTCTTGTAAATGATCCCTTGATAAAATCAATAAAAGTCCATTTATCTATTCCCGATCTTAAGTTCAGTCGTTCAAATAGAGATTTTTACCCACCTTTTCCCCAATATCATCTAAACACTTCACAAAATATTGAGTGTGGATATCTGTATCCACATTTTGGCGCCGTCTGAGGGGAAGAAAAAAGATATCTCTAACACCGTAGCCAGATCTAAGGTCGGTTAGAACGATAATGGATCCCAGAAACTCGGAATCCACCAGATCCGCCGTGTGGGCGAGCAGCAAAGGGATACTCACTTCCGATGCACACACCCATTCGAACACCGGGACAATTCGGAACGAACCAGCGATCGCTAGTCCGACGACCCCAGCTGCCGTGACCGGCTCCGGAATAAGACGTCCCAGTCACGAACAGGTCGCAACCGGCGACACAAGTCACGAGGAACGGATCATCGGCAAAGAGCGAGCACTCAGACCGAGCGATCCTAGCAGGCACCATAACCTGCGCGCTCTCAACCCCAGCACGTGAGGTTCAAACCCCAGCACAAGCAACGCTCGCGCCTAGCATGCAACGACCGTCCCAACTAGTCAAACCGTAGCCGGCGGTTCAAGGAGCACACCTCCAGAACAGTCCCCTACCGGAAGAATAAACCCTTTCGTCTGGGTCAGAACAGGGGAAAGACAACCTTCGACCTCAGAACAGACCCAATCCCCCAATCTGGGGACGCCCGGTATTAACCCGGATGACGCCTCTGAGATCCGGAGGATGCTCTTCCAGATGACTCAAAACTTCGAAGCCCGTCTGAACCAGCAGGCTCATGCTATCAACAAATATCGGGCCGAAGTCGCGAGATCCACAGCTGGAGACAATTTTCAAGGAAACCACCGCAGGCATACAACCGACCCGGAGAGGAGCCCACCACCTCGAGTGCATCTGGACTTCTCCCAGGCATTCACAACCCCAGAAAACAGAAGGCAGCATATCGAACCTTCTACTTTACGACAGGGAGTCAGCAACCCCAACGATCCGAGCCCTAGCAGGGCAACAGCTCGTGGGAACCAGGAAATACTTCCTCCGCCTCCACCTCGTCTTGGATCGCAATTCCCCAATCCATCCGGAATACCTTCGGACCCCCGATCCAAAACAGTAAACCTCAAAACACGCAGAACCCACTCTCGGGAAATGCATGCAACGCGAGACGACCATCCCACTGTCCAGCTAAACGACGGTTCAAAAGAACGAGCTACCCAACAACATCCTACCGACCACCTCGACCAAATCAACCCTCGAAGGGTAACAGACCTAGAATCGGTCCAAAGACATATCGAGATGCAAAATACGGAGCTCCGTAGAATGAGAGCATTCATGCATACAGCAACGAGCTCCGCACCAGACATTGACCTCGCCATCGAAGAGACGAGGCGAACACCCTTCGCCGCTAGGATAGCAAACGCCAACCTCTGCGATACCGGAAGGATAAAATTCCCGGAATACACATGGCAAACAGACCCAAAGGCACACATCAGGCTCTTCAACCACGCGGCAGCCCGAGCTCGACTCGATGATCTCGAGAAAGACTCCGGCTACTGCAGACTGTTTGTCGAAACACTCGTTGGACCAGCGCAAGAATGGTTTGCAAGCTTGGAAAGCGGCTCTATCAACAACTTCACCCAGTTCGTAGCAGTATTCCTCAAGCAGTACTCGGTGTTCATCGAAACGAAAACCACCAAAGCCGACCTATACAGACTAAAGCAAGGCGAAAACGAACCGCTACAAAGTTTCTTGACAAGGTTCAAAGAAATAAAATACAAAATTGCCGACCTCAATGAAGGGTTAGCACTGGAAGCCCTCAAGGACGGACTCTGGTACGCATCCGGCTTCAAGCTGGAACTCTTGATCAGGTGCATCACCTCGCTAAACGACGCGTTGCACCTAGCCATGCTTTTCGCAAAAGCAGAAGAAACGAGAGCGTTCAAACAGAAACAGCACGAATCCAGCCTACTGGCCTAAAGTCTGAGCTCGCAAAAAAGAAACCCCAAAAGGGAACCCGCGGGTAGAAATCAGCAGTCGTTCGCAATCGATAGTCTAAACCCGGACAAACGATCCTAGTACGACGCCAATAAATTCTGCAAACACCACAAGCGCAAAGGGCATTCCACCGAAGAATATCACGCAGCAGCCCGCCTACTAGCTGCAGCAAAAAAACCGCAAAGCGACGAAGACAACCCCGAGCAGGAATCCTCAGAGGAAGAAAACCCCTCCGACACTCCCCCAAAACCCAAAAAGACGCCTAAGACTAAGGCCACCAAAGGCAAAAACGATATTCAGCTCTAGCATATGCGGAGGCCCGATGAAGTTAATCACAACCCCCCCTCCTGCCCCAAAAAAGACTCTATGCCAACGCCTACAAAGCCTACGGCTTTGCCGGGAGGGTGTAGGGGCTACTGCCCCGAAGCAGATAAACTTCATCTCCGGAGGCTCCCTATTCTGCAGAAACTCCATTAACTCAATTAAAGCTTTTCAGCGAAAAGCCGAATCCAAGTCACGACCACAAACCAATCTAGATGGCCTAGACCACTGCATAAGCTTCCGCGAAAGCGAGACCCTGGGCCTAGATAAGCCGCACGATGACGCACTCGTCATCCGTCTTGATGTAGCCGGATTCGAGCTCTCAAGAATAATGGTAGACACTGGGAGCTCGGTCGACATCCTTTTCTATGAAGCATTCAAAAAAATGGGCTTCTCAAACTCAGCCTTAAACAACACAGTCACACTCCTCACCGGATTTGCCGGAGACACAACCATTTCTCTCGGCACGATCCGACTACAGGTAAAGGCTGGGTCCGTGCTAAAAAACGTTGAATTCGTAGTGGTAGATCGCCAAGCGCCGTACAACGCTATCCTAGGACACCCTTGGATTTTCGCCATGAAAGCAGTACCTTCCACTTACCACTAGTGCGTAAAGTTCCTGTAGCATCCGTATCCGAGAAAATCTAGAATGATCGAGCCGGACAGGAGGTTGTCCGAAGGAATGTGAGTTAAGTCAAGGGAAAATCCGTACGGATGGGAGGTTCAGACTATAGTCGATGGATGACTGGGAAATAGTCGAAGGATGGCCGGGCTGGCCGAGCAGGACGGACTATATCTGGGAGAAAAATGGTTATGTCCGGGAGAAAGTGGATTATGTCCGGGAGAAAGTGGATTATGTCCGAGAGAAATGGATTATGTCCGAGAGGAAATGGATTATGTCCGAGAGAAATGGATCATGTCCGAAGGAAAAAGGAAAATAGCCGAGGCTTTGTGGTTTTAGCCGAGTAAAAATGGGCTGGGCCCTTGGGCTGGAAGTTTGGTCGGATAAACACTAATTTCTCGTGGGGATGGTCGAGCGGTTTAGGCGATATCCGAGAGAAATCAAAGCTGACCGGGATAAACCTGACTGGAACTGGGAGACGCCGGCTATAACCGGGTTAACTAGGTTTTACGAGCATATAAAAGGGATTTTGAAACTTTTTCTCGAGATAGCCGCATTATTTGAGAGAAATATCGCGTGAGAGAGAGATTGGTCGAGAGAAATCCCATAGTTTCTGATTATCCCGAGAGTTGGCCGAGAGATATCGGAGTTTCGCCGGCGATTCCGACTATCACCGAGAGATCGAGTGTTATGTCCGAGTTTCTATGCATCTGTTTCGACCATTCGCCTGATTTGAGGGTTTGCCGAGGGAATAACAGAGTTTGTCCGAGGATTTCTGAGCGGATCGTGTGTTATCCGAGAGTACTTCGATTCGTCCGAGTGAATCTTGTAAGTGTTCGGCTATTCTGATTTCTGTTGAGTAATTTCGGACTGATCGATCTGAATTATACTGTTTCCGACGGAATACAGCTTCTTGCCCGAGAAAATGTGACCGGGTTGAAAGATAGCCAAGAGGTGTGGAGTTTTAGCCGGAGCAGTCTGAGCGATAGCCGAGAAATCGCAAGTGTGTCCGAGTATCTCAGTTCTGATCAAGAAATCACCGAGATTCTTTCGACTGAAACGTTTGTTTCTGTGTCTAAGGTGAGTGCGTGACTGTAGTCTGTATCTAGAATCGTTGGATTGCTAGGTTATCTGATTTTCATTGATCGCTTGTGTAAGTTAGTGGTTTCTGCTTAGCAAGGTCAATGGTTCTGTGATTGTGAATGGTTAAGTGTGAACCGTGGTCAATATGTGATGTCTAACTAGCTGTGTGAATGTCCGGATCGAGTTACTAGCTCAAGGGGATGTGGGATTCTCGCTTGGAGCAGTACCGATGCCTTGTGAGGCTTCACAAGTAGTTGAGATGATCATAGGACCGTACTGTTTTATGTGCTTGCTTGCTAAGTGATAATGTGAATTGTATAACTGATAGTATGATGCGTTTTCTGGTATTGGCTAAGGTGTTACGGGATGACCGTATTCACTAAGTATTTATCAAATACTTATACCTCTCTGTTTGAGTGTGCAGGTAAGGATAAAGTCCAGGGCGAGTAGCTCTGAAGGCGGACTGGAAGGCAGTGAAGGGAAGGGGTGGATTAGGACTGGGTTTTGGGATTCATATTATGAGTTTGAGTTTCTATTTAAGTACTTGTGTTAGTGCCTTATGAGTTGAACCGAATCTGATAAGTTAGTTTGTTATTGAAACCGAATTATGTTAAGTGTTTCTGGAATAATTATGCAATGAGAATGGATGTCTTTTGATGAATCGAACTTGTTTAAGTTTAAGAAAAGTTTTTTAAATATGCATGTTTTCGTATTCTGGCCGAGAGAAGACTCGGTGAGGTTCGGGCTGGTCTAGTGATAGACGGTCGGGTCCTCACAAGTTGGTATCAGAGCATGGTCGATTCTAGGACAGTTCATTTGCATAGTTAGGGTTAGAGTCTATCCACCTTTTCACTGCCAGGTCTCGCAGTCTGTTGTTCTGTAGAGTGTGAAACTCTTGTCTGGGGTTAGCTTCGGGCTAACCAGTTTTCTGTTTGGCAGATGGCTCCGAGAAAGAGAACTGCAAGAGCTCAAGTGAATGGTGCTGAGAACACTGAGAGTTCTGAAACTGAGAATGTGGTCATGGACCAGTAAGTGAATGCGGCTGGGAATGCTGCAAATGTGGCTGCGGCCAATGCTGGAAACGTAGCAGGGATTACCAGTGGTTGCGCCTGCGCCGGTAGTGGCACCGGCAGTGGCACCACAAGTGGTGGAACCGGCAGTTGCCGATGGAGCTGGGGAGGCGGATCAGGGTGTGGTGATTCCGTCTTACCTCAAGGTTATGGATCATATGGGGAGGCTAGGAACCAAGTTCTTTGCTAGAGGTTCTGCGCCTATTGAGGCTGATGAGTGGAGGATGAGACTGGAGCGGAACTTCGAGTCTATCCGCTGTCCTGAGGGTTACAAGAAGGACATAGATGTGCATTACTTGGAGGGTACTGCACACAGCTGGTGGAAGGGAATCACCGGGCGTTTGGTGAATCCGAACTGTTCGTATGAGACGTTCTCTGCGATGTTTCAGAGTAAGTACTTCCCTTAGGAAGCTTACAATCAGTTGGAGGCTGAGTTTCTGTATCTGCGCCAAGGGACCAAGACGGTTCGGCAGTATGAGACCAAGTTCAACCAGTTATGTAAGTACGTGGGACGTGACTACGACACTGAGGATAAGCTGATCCGAAGGTTCATGAGTGGGCTAAGAGTTGAGCTAAGGAACGGTTGTCTGGTGCGTGACTATGCGACGGTCACTGAGCTTGTGGAGAAAGCAGCATTGTTGGAATCTGGAAAAGCAGAGGAAGCTTTGTCAAAGGCGAGTACTGTGGTTGCCGTGGCCAAGAGTGGTCAATCGTCTGGAGGACAGAACCGCAGGTTTGGGAGGAATGTTCCAGCCAAGTCTAGTGGGAACCGCAGTGTGTGTGGGTCATGCGGGAAGGTGCATGTGGGCGTTTGTAGGCTTTCAGCTGGGGCTTATCACCGTTGTGGAAGCCGGGAGCATCAAGTACGGGATTGTCCTGAGCCAGACATAAGGATGGTGAGAGTGTCGGATGGAGACAGCGTTTCTGTTGTGTGTTACGGTTGTGGAGAACCGGGACACTACAAGCGTGATTGTCCGAGGTCAGGAGCAGCTGGGAAAGCCGCTTCTCAGGCTAAGCGTGCAGGAGATGCGCTGGCACCGGCGGCCAAGAGGCAGGCCATCATGCCGAGAGTGTATGCAGCGACCACGGATGGAAGTGGAGATCCGAGCGCTTCTCGACCGATCACTGGTGAGTTCTATTACTTACAGTTTTCTGAGTTCTGTATGTTGCTTGTTGTCTGTGTCTGCGTGTTCTGTTAAGTGTCTTAGCATTCTAGGGGTTGAATGTGTAGGGACCTTATTAATGGGTGAGGTAGAGACCCATGTTCTGTTTGACTCTGGGGCGAGTCATTGTTTTGTGAATCCAGAAATGATTGGAAAGGGAGAATTCCAGAAGGAACCCGGAGAGGATTTTGGGTTAGTGAGGGCGGCTGGAGGCCAAGTGATGTACTCACTAGGAATGGTTAAAAACATTTCTGTCTGGATTGGCAAAGTTAGTATGCCAGCAGATTTGGTAATCTGCAATGTTAAGTCTTATGATGTCATCCTCGGAATGGATTGGCTTAGTAAGTACAAGGCGCATCTGGATTGCCACCGTGGAAGGGTAAGGTTCGAAAGAGATGGCGAGGTTCTGGTGTATCAAGGAATAAGACCGACTTCTGGTAGCTTGGTTGTGTCAGCAATACAAGCGGAGCGTTTGATCGAGAAAGGGTGTGAGGCATACCTAGCGACAATATCAATAGAGGAGGTTGGACCAGATGTGGAGTTAGGAGATATTCAAGTGGTACAAAAGTTTGAGGATGTTTTCCAAGCTTTGACTGGAATGCCACCGGCTCGTTCAGATCCGTTCACGATTGAACTTGAACCGGGGACAGCTCCGATATCGAAAGCACCGTACAGAATGGCACCGGCCGAGATGGCTGAGCTGAAGAAGCAACTGGCTGAACTTTTGGACAAAGGTTTTGTAAGGCCAAGCAGTTCACCATGGGGCGCACCTGTTCTGTTTGTAAAGAAGAAGGATGGAAGTTTCAGGCTTTGCATCGACTACCGAGGGTTGAACCGTGTAACTGTGAAGAACAAGTATCCACTCCCAAGGATAGACGAGTTTTTGGACCAGCTCAGGGGTGCTACTTGGTTCTCGAAGATTGATTTGGCTTCAGGGTACCATCAAATACCAATAAACGAACCGGATGTTCGAAAGACTGCCTTTAGGACAAGGTACGGTCATTACGAGTTTGTGGTCATGCCGTTTGGCTTGACAAATGCGCCAGCTGCATTTATGAAGCTGATGAATGGCGTGTTCAGGGAGTACTTGGATGAGTTTGTGATTATTTTCATATATGACATCTTGGTGTATTCATAGAGTCTGGAAGAGCATGAGAAGCATTTGCGGATTGTTATGGAAAAGTTGCGAGAACAGAAGTTGTTTGCTAAGTTGAGTAAGTGTAGCTTCTGGCAACGGCATATTGGGTTCTTGGGTCACATTGTATCGGACAAGGGAGTGTCTGTGGATCCGGAAAAGATCAAGGCTATTGCAAATTGGCCGAGACCCGAGAATGCATCAGAGATAAGAAGTTTTATGGGATTGGCTGGCTATTATAGGCGTTTTGTGAAGGGCTTTGCGAGTATGGCTCAGTCAATGACACGTCTGACTGGTAAGGATGTTGAATTTGTTTGGACGGCTGAGTGTGAGGAGTGTCTCTTGAAGCTGAATGGAATGCTTACAAGTGCACCAGTGTTGGCTTTACCTGAGCCGGATGAACCGTATGTGGTGTACACGGACGCTTCTGGGAAAGGACTAGGTTGTGTCCTAATGCAGCATGGGAATGTGATTGCATATGCGTCAAGGCAGCTAAGGAAGCATGAGGCGAACTACCCTACGCATGACTTGGAGATGGCAGCTGTAGTCTTTGCGGTAAAGATATGGCGATCCTACTTGTATGGTGGGAAAGTTCAGGTGTTTACCGATCATAAGAGTTTGAAGTACATCTTCACTCAACCTGAGTTGAATTTGAGGCAATGGAGATGGATGGAGTTAGTCACTGACTACGACTTAGAGATAGCTTATCATCCGGGAAAGGCTAATCTCGTTGCTGATGCATTAAGCCGGAGGAGGGCTAGTGTATCTTCTGCCAAGGATGTGGAAGGAGTTGTTAATCTCCTAAGGACGTTTAGGTTGAACGTCTTATCTGAAGAACTGGAACCGTTGGGTTTGGGAGCTGCGGATCAAGCTGACTTGTTAACAAGGATTCGTTTGGCTCAAGAGGAGGATGAGAATCTGAATAAGTTGTCACAGAGTAACAAGACCGAGTATCAGACTTCCAACAATGGGACGATTGTTGTGAATGGCAAAGTGTGTATTCCTGACGTGAAAGAGTTAAGGGAGGAAATTCTAAGGGAAGCACATCAGTCAAGGTTTTCTGTGCATCCGGGAATAACCAAGATGTACCAGGATCTGAAGAGGTACTATCATTGGGTCGGGATGAAGCGGGACGTAGCCAAGTGGGTGGCTAGCTGTCCTACATGCCAGCTGGTTAAGGCTGAGAATCAGGTTCCAAGTGGGTTGTTGCAAACATTACCAATACCGGAATGGAAATGGGATATGATCACAATGGATTTTGTGTTGGGTTTACCGAGGTCTCTGAAGAAGCATGACGCGATTTGGGTCATTGTTGATAGGCTGACAAAGTCTGCTCACTTCTTGCCTATGAGGAAAACGGATGGAGTGGCTAGGCTGGTGGAGATGTATGTCGATGAGATCGTCAAGCTTCATGGAGTGCCTGCGAGCATTGTGTCAGATCGTGACCCAAAGTTTACTTCACGATTCTGGAAAGAGATTCAGAAAGAGTTTGGGACGAAGGTGCATATGAGTACTGCATATCATCCGCAAACGGATGGTCAGTCTGAGAGGACCATCAGGACATTAGAGGACATGCTGAGAGCGTGTGTACTGGACTGGGGTGGTAACTGGGAAAGTTATCTACCGTTGGCTGAGTTTGCGTATAACAACAGTTACCATAGGAGCATTGAGATGTCTCCGTATGAGGCGTTGTACGGAAGGCCATGTAGAACACCGCTATGTTGGACCCAAGTGGGGGAGCGGAGTGAGTTAGGACCTGCTATAGTCGAAGAGACTACTGAAATGATCAGGTTTCTGAAGGTTAAGCTGAAAGAGGCTCAAGACCGACAAAAGAGTTATGCTCATAAGCGCCGTAAGGACTTAGAGTTCAGTGTGGGCGATCTGGTTTATCTTAAGGCTATGATTTACAAGGGGAAAAGCCGAGCAATGTTTGATGCTAAGTTGAGTCCGAGGTACATGGGACCGTACCGGATTCTGGAAAGGATTGGACCAGTTGCATATAAGTTGGACTTACTGCCGGAAATGAGTGCTTACCACAATGTGTTTCACGTGTCGCAGCTGAGAAAGCACATAACCGAACGTGAGACTGTGATATCTGAACCACCTTCGGAATTGCAAGAGAATCTGACCGTGGAAGGTAGACCGATCCGAGTGGTTGACAGGAAAGAAAAGCTTAGACGTGGTAAGAGGGTAAAGATGATCCAAGTTGTCTGGGACTGTAATGGGGATGAGCAAACTACTTGGGAAGTAGAGTCCAAGATGAGTACAAGGTTCCCGAAATGGTTTAAGAAACTTCAGGAAGAAGAACCGGATTCGAGGGCGAATCCAAACCAAGTGGGGGAGAGTTGTAGCATCCGTATCCGAGAAAATCTGGAATGATCGAGCCGGACAGGAGGTTGTCTGAAGGAATGTGAGTTCAGTCAAGGGAAAATCCGTATGGATGGGAGGTTCAGACTATAGTCGATGGATGACTGGAAAATAGTCGAAGGCTGGCCGGGCTGGCCGAGCAGGACAAACCATATCCGGGAGAAAAATGGTTCTGTCCGAGAGAAAGTGGATTATGTCCGGGAGAAAGTGGATTATGTCTGAGAGAAATGGATTATGTCCGAGAAGAAATGGATTATGTCCGAGAGAAATGGATCATGTCCGAGGAAAAAAGGAAAATAGTTGAGGCTTTGTGGTTTTAGCCGAGTAAAAATGGGTTGGGCCCGTGGGCTGGGAGTTTGGTCGGATAAAAACTAATTTCTCATGGGGATGGTCGAGCGGTTTAGGCGATATCCGAGAAAAATCAAAACTGACCGGGATAAATCTGACTGGAATTGGGAGACGCCGGCTATAACCGGGTTAACTAGGTTTTGCGAGCATATAAAAGGGATTTTGAGACTTTTTCTCGAGAGAGCCGCATTATTTGAGAGAAATATCGCGTGAGAGAGAGATTGGTCGAGAGAAATCCCATAGTTTCTGATTATCCCGAGAGTTGGCCGAGAGAGATCGGAGTTTCGCCGGTGATTCCGACTATCAACGAGAGATCGAGTGTTCTGTCCGAGTTTCTGTGGATCTGTTTCGGCCATTCGCCTGATTTGAGGGTTTGCCGAGGGAATAACAGAGTTTGTCCGAGGATTTCTGAGCGGATCGTGTGTTATCCGAGAGTACTTCGATTCGTCCGAGTGAATCTTGTAAGTGTTCGGCTATTCTGATTTCTGTTGAGTAATTTCGGACTGATCGATCTGAATTATACTGTTTCCGACGGAATACAGCTTCTTGCCCGAGAAAATGTGACCGGGTTGAAAGATAGCCAAGAGGTGTGGAGTTTTAGCTGGACCAGTCTGAGCGATAGCCGAGAAATCGCAAGTGTGTCCGAGTATCTCAGTTCTGATCAAGAAATCACCGAGATTCTTTCGACTGAAACGTTTGTTTCTGTATCTAAGGTGAGTGCGTGACTGTAGTCTGTATCTAGAATCGTTGGATTGCTAGGTTATCTGATTTTCATTGATCGCTTGTGTAAGTTAGTGGTTTCTGCTTAGCAAGGTCAATGGTTCTGTGATTGTGAATGGTTAAGTGTGAACCGTGGTCAATATGTGATGTCTAACTAGCTGTGTGAATGTCCGGATCGAGTTACTAGCTCAAGGGGATGTGGGATTCTCGCTTGGAGCAGTACCGATGCCTTGTGAGGCTTCACAAGTAGTTGAGATGATCATAGGACCGTACTGTTTTATGTGCTTGCTTGCTAAGTGATAATGTGAATTGTATAACTGATAGTATGATGCGTTTTCTGGTATTGGCTAAGGTGTTACGGGATGACCGTATTCACTAAGTATTTATCAAATACTTATACCTCTCTGTTTGAGTGTGCAGGTAAGGATAAAGTCCAGGGCGAGTAGCTCTGAAGGCGGACTGGAAGGCAGTGAAGGAAAGGGGTGGATTAGGACTGGGTTTTGGGATTCATATTCTGAGTTTGAGTTTCTATTTAAGTACTTGTGTTAGTGCCTTATGAGTTGAACCGAATCTGATAAGTTAGTTTGTTATTGAATCTGAATTCTGTTAAGTGTTTCTGGAATAATTATGCAATGAGAATGGATGTCTTTTGATGAATCGAACTTGTTTAAGTTTAAGAAAAGTTTTTAAAATATGCATGTTTTTGTATTCTGGCCGAGAGAAGACTCGGTGAGGTTCGGGCTGGTCTAGTGATAGACGGTCGGGACCTTACAGTTTCCATCTCTGAACGGAACCCAAACAGTCTTCAGTAGTTAGAAGAACGCCAGGATGTGTTACCTTAATTGTTACAAACAAACCGCGAACTCCCCGGTATAGCATTTACAGAAAGAGCACGAGCTCGGCAAACCACAGGCAAAGAAAAGCCAGGACCCCACCACGCGTGGACCTCCCAGAAACCTCATAACACCAATATGCATCGATGACTCTCACCCAGAAAGACGAGTCAACGTAGGAATGGAGCTCGCGAGCTCGATCAAAAACGAGCTCGTTACCTTAATAAAAGAGAACGTCCATACGTTCGCATGGTCGACAGAAGACATGCCCCGGATCAGTATAAAGGTAACCTCTCACGAGCTGAACGTCGATCCCACATTCAAACCTATAAAAAAAAAACGACGCAAGCTGGGGCCCGAAAGGGCAAAGGCAGTAAACGACGAAGTCGACCGACTCTTGTAAGTCGGATCGATCAGGGAAGTCAAATACCCCGATTGGCTCGCCAACCCGGTTGTAGTTAAAAAGAAGAATGGGAAATGGAGAGCCTGTATAGACTTCACCGATCTCAACAACGCATGCCCAAAAGATAGTTTCCTGCTCCCGTACATCGACCGGCTCGTCGAGGCCACCACCGGTCACGAGCTGTTGTCCATCATGGACGCTTTCTCGGGCTACAACCAGATCCTTATGAACACAAAAGATCAAGAGAAAACCTCATTCATAGCAGACTGCGGCACCTACTGTTACAAAGTCATGCCATTCGGACTGAAGAACGCCGGAGCCACCTATCAAAGACTAGTAAACAGAATGTTCGCAGATCAGCTGGGCAAATCCATGGAAGTGTATATCGATGACATGCTTGTCAAGTCTTCCAGAGAAGAAAACCATGTAGCCCAGGTCAGGGAATGCTTCAAAATCCTTAACCAATACGGGATGAAACTCAACCCCGCCAAATGCTCGTTCGGAGTGGCTTCAGGAGAATTCCTAGGATACCTCGTAACCGAACGGGGAATCAAAGAAAACACCAAACAAATCACAACCTTTCTCGAAATGCCGTCACCTAAGACCACTCGAGAAGTCCAAAGGCTAACAGGCCGAATAGCAGCTCTTAACCGCTTCATCTCCAGGTCGACAGATAAATGCCCCCCATTTTATCACCTATTACGAGCTAATAAAAAGTTCCAGTGGAACGATAAATGCGAGGAAGCATTACAACAGCTCAAGTCGTATCTAAACGAACCTCCGATACTAGCTAAGCCGGTAGAAGGAGAACCGCTATACCTCTACCTCGCGGTATCATCCGCTGCGGTAAGCGGGGTGCTAGAGAGAGAAGAACAGAACGAGCAAAAGCCCATCTATTACGTCAGAAAAAACCTTAATAGATGCAGAAACAAAATACCCAGCCATAGAAAAACTGGCACTAGCTCTGGTTACGGCAGCTCGCAAACTTAGACCGTACTTACAGTCTCATTCTATCGTCGTCATGACCTCACAACCGTTGCGCACAATTCTACACAGCCTGAACCAGTCAGGACGGCTAACAAAGTGGGCTATTGAACTAAGTGAGTACGATATAGAATATCGCACTAGAACCGGCGCTAAAGCACAAGTCCTAGCGGATTTCATCATCGAGCTATCGCCACAAATCGCGGATGACACCGCAACAAACAGCAAATGGACACTCCACGTCGATGCGGCGTCCTCCAAACAGGATTCTGGGGTAGGAATCGGGCTGGCCTCCCCCACGGGTGAAATACTAGAACAATCATTCCGTCTCGGCTTCGAAGCGTCAAATAACAAAGCAGAGTATGAGGCCTTAATCGCCGGGCTACGGCTCGCCCTCGGGATCAGAGCCCGAGAGGTGGACGCCTGCAACGATTCCCAACTCGTTACGAACCAGTTCGATGGAACGTACGAAACAAAGGACGAACGAATGGAAGCATACCTGCACGTCGTCCGCGAACTGGCGAAACAGTTCGACAGCTTCGAGTTGACGAAGATTCCCCGCGGGGAGAACACCTCAGCAGACGCCCTGGCATCCATGGCATCGACCTCGGACCCAGCGGTCAAAAGGATCATACCCGTGGAAGGAAACAAAACATAGCCATTAAAGCAGCAGCCGGCGAGACATTAGCCATATCAGACAAAGCATCAGCCAGCACGAACGAACCTCACAACGAGCCCGTGTCAACAAACGAAACGGATGCACCGGACGCTGAGAACCCGAATCCCGGACCAAGCCCTGATGCGAACGAGCAAACCGCATCGAACGCGACCAGCACCGACAGACGGTTTGTCACGGACAAAGACTTCCACGCTCGCTCGGACTGGCGAATCCCGATATTAGAATATATCCAAAACGGCATCTTGCCCGACGACAAGTGGGAAGCCCAAAAACTGAGAACCAAAAGCTCCCGCTACTGTATAATCGAAGAAAAACTATACAAACGCAGCTTATCAGAGCCGTACTACAGATGTATCCACGACATGTAAATCCTGGCCGTCCTATCCACCACTCACCATGGTGTGTGTGGCAGCCACTCCAGTGGACGAACCGTGGCCATAAGGATAAAAAAACATGGCTACTTCTAACCAACGCTGATTGCGGACTGCGAAAGCTACGCTGCAAAATGCGACGATTGCCAGAAGCACGCGCCGGTAATCCATCGACCAACCGAAAACCTCTCGTCCATCAGCGCCCCATACCCATTCATAAGATGGTCTATGGATATCGTAGGGCCAATGGTCCCCTCCTGACCAAAACAGCTAAGGTTCGTGTTGGTCCTAACAGACTATTTCACCAAATGGGTAGAAGCAAGAGCCTACCAGCAAACAACTGAAGTCGACGTACAAGACTTCATATGGCAAGATATAATATGCAGACATGGCCTCCCGTACGAGATTGTAACGGACAACGGCCCGCAATTTATATTAAAAGCCTTCAGGGACTTCTGAAAAAGATGGCATATACAGATATCCCACTCCACACCCAGGTACCCACAGGGAAATGGCCAGGCAGAAGCGACGAATAAAACAATAATGAATAACATCAAGAAAAGGTTAGACGCTAGGAAGGAAATGTGGTCTTACGAGCTAAATGCGGTCATGTGGCCCTGTAGGACCACGCCAAATAAAGCAACTAAAGAAACATCTTTCTCGCTGGCCTACGGGATGGAAGCCGTGATCCCAACCGAACTCAGGGTCCCAACCCTCCGACGACAGCTCTGCCCAATCAACGCGGAACTCAGCGAAGAGATGCTCAGAGACAAACTAGACCTAATCGAAGAAAAACGATCAAGCTTTAGTCCACATCCAGAGCTATCAGCAAGCCGCAGCCCGCTACTACAATTCAAACGTGAAAGAACGGACGTTTAAAATCGGCGATCTAGTACTCCGAAAAGTCTTTGACAAAACGAGCAGGATAGGTGGAAAACTAGGGGCCAATTGGGAAGGTCCCTACAAGGTCACCGAAGTAGTTCGCCCCTGCGTCTACAGACTCTTCGATCTAAAGAGGAAAAAAGCCAAACTGCGTCCATAGAATTCCATGAACCTCAAACGATACTATTCCTGAAATAGTCCCAAAATTGAACTACGACAAGGCTTGATCCCCTGGCGGGGTACGTAGGCAGCTCGTCCCTAGAGTCCAGCCCCAATCTTCAAAACCTTTGTTTGTATTTTTGTACTTCACTGTATACGTAAATCTTTTTATATATAAGACAGGCTACAAGCCTCCAAAACTTAACCGAGTTTATAGGCTCTAAATACGATGCACGAACGATTAGGCATAAACGAGTACTCGGGATCAACGAAGATTCGCTAAAAAACGTCTGGCCAGACAACACCCCCACGAGCTCATCTCTTACATGCCCCGAACAAACGTTCGTAAAATAACCTGCTTTAGCACAAGTACTACAGCCCAAACAAACTCGAGTCGGGCAGCGTACCGAGCTTCAGCTCGCACTAAAAGCGCTTTGGACTCTAACTACCATTCTGAAACCCGTACAAACACTTAGCCTCCACAGCTCGAGAAAAATGTGAAAATCACGCCAGCTGATGCCCGCCCTCGGGACAGCTCGCGAGAATTCAACCAGCATGAAACAAGATACAATTCGAGCAAACAGTCGAAAACAGAGTCAAATTACGCAAGGCACGAAAGTTTCTAAAACACGGAATTCGATTAAAAGAGAAAAGCTTTCCCAGGCAAACAAAAAACAGAGTACGTCGCGAACCAAAAGTGCTCGCGACCAAGAGAAAACAAACATAACAAAAGGCAAACTGAGTTCAAGGATGAAAACCCTCCCGGGAAAAAGTCTAGAACAAAAAGAAAAAGAGGGAAGGCGAGAAATCATCGGGATTACTCCGTAGGCGGGAGAGTGTCACCACGGCCTTTTTCCACACCAGACCCGAGTTCGGCCTCGTCCTGAACGCCGGTTCCGGACCCTTCTGCGCCATTGCCCTTCTCACCACAATCATCGCTCGGAGCACCCTTGCTGCCGTTACTCACGTACTCATCCAAGCCTGCCGGCACGTCAGTGACAGGATCCACCTCCATCCGAACGGAGTCATCAGAAACTTGGGGAATATCCAGCTTGGCTAGAGTCATATCGGAAACAACCAGCCCCTTGAGCTTCCCTTCATAACTGTCAGCCTTGCGCGACCACTTGAGCAACTCTTCTTCAACCTTCGCTGTCCCAGCCATTATGTCCGTGATCAGGTCGATATTAGCAACGGCCTCCTGAAGAGAAATGCGGCAGTCCACCTCACCCTTGCGTTCGTCCCATTTCTCCCTCAGCGACTTCAGCAACTTATCGTACTCGGCCTTGATCTCGCGTTTCCCAGCTCTGGCAGCACGACGGATGGCTTACTCCTTGGAGTCCCTCAGCTCGTTTTTTTGGGCCTCGAGCATAGCTCGAGTCTCGCGACTTTGATCTGTGCCTCTAGCACCTCGACGCAATGATTTAGCTCGCTGGATGGAGTGTGATCCTTCTCGCAGACCGCTATCTGAGCCTTGGCCGCCTCCAACGAGTCCTTCAGTTCGCCAACCACCGCCGTTATCCTCGCGAGCTCTTCGACGGAAGGTGCACTCTGCAGCAGGTCCTCATAATAAGCAACCAGCTTATTCTTCGCTTCCATGGACTGAAAACCCAAAAACAAACGCATTTAGTTCACGCAAGCAACCACGAGGTGGGATATTGCGAACAGAACCAAGACAAAATGAAAACTTACTCGAGCATCCGCTAGCGCTGTATCAATTTAAAGACCGCGAGCTCTCAGCTTCTCTACCGGCGGGATAGTGCATCCGGCTGGCTTACAGTGTCTCAGCAGATGGGCAAGCCCGACTGGATCTTCCATAATATGAGCATCCATAGTGTGTTCATACACCCAGTGAAAGGGCTTGCCCCGCGACCTGCCATCACGGGCAGACGACTTCTCCACCCTTTGACGTTTCGGATGCTGGTGAGACCCGCCATTGCTCCCCGAGCTCTGGGACTTCGAACCATGCGCGGCAGAAACCCGCTTTAAATTACCACGATCTGGCGAGTCCGCACGAGGCGACACGATGTTTGGGGGACGAGCCCCCGTTGAGACATTAGCCTCCATTTCCTGCATCACCTTGTGTAGCGCAGACGCCACATCGCCGGCATTCGCAGGCTCACCATCATCAGCCTTCATCTTTCCTGCAGCCTTCTCGAGCTGACGTTGCGAGGGACGGCGAGACATATTCCTGATCAGGGGAGATGATGCTACTGCATATTGCATGTATTTTGCATACATATTAGTTAGCTTTTCATGCATTTACATCACACTTTAGACTAGATTGCATCACTTAGGGTCCTAGAGCATTCTCGCACCAGCATACGCATGTTCCTTGCATTTTGCATCACATTCAGGTTGTTTCTGGCTACTTTGGAGTCGTGGAGGTTCGTGGACGTGCTGAAGCTGTTGTGGTGGTTCGTTGAACGTCGGATGTTTGCTAAGGACCAGAGATCGGGGAGCAGATCGAGCATGGCAGGCCAATCTAGATGAGATTGACCAGAAGATCGAGAAGCCCAGGCGATCCAAGAGAAATGATCGAGACGAAGATCGAGTGGAGCAATCGATCAAATGGTACGGACGTAAATGACGCCATGCAGAGCGAGAGCCGGATCGAGTCCACCACTCGATCCGACCGAAGATCGACACCAAGATCGGATGCAACACTCGATCCGCCGAAGAAGATCGAGACCCATATCGAGTAGAAGACACGATGCCCGAAACTGATCGAGAGAGCTGCTCGATCCCGAAGTCGATCTCTGTCCTTTCAACCGTTTTTGGCCGCTAGCGAGGGGGGGACCATCGAGCTGTTTTCACCATTTTGGGAAGGCAGCGATGTCTTTTTCCACACACTTTTTCATTCTTATCTTTTTATGCTTTTTCTCTCTGGTTTGGAGACTCTCCGCCATTGTTAGACTTTGAGCTTTGTTCATGAATTTTTCGAATCGTTTAAGTTTTAAGTAATCGTTTTCATGTTCATCGCTTCATCTTTCATGTTTATTTCGGTTATTCTTATGTGTAGCGAGTAGTTTCATTTGGGTCTCAGGGTTGAGAGGATTCACGGGGTCTAAGGGGTTTTCAAGTTGGTAGTTTTCTTGTTCTTAATGGCTTTCTCTTCTAGGATGTTGAGTTCCTAAGGCTTAAAGACTCTCACGCCAAGATCTTTATGATCAGAGAGGTCTCTTACCTTGACAGGATCCAGAGATCTCTGAAAATCACATCCTAGAGACTAGTTACCCTTTCCCAAAAGCCATGGAAGTTTAGGGGACTAGTTAGGCCGTGTGTTTGAAATCTGAGTTCATTGCCTTTCAACCTCTCTTTCCACCAGAAGCCATGGGTTTGGAGGAGAGGATGAAGGAGTGATCCATACCGAAAGCCACGGATGGATCTTGTTTTCGTTTTCAAGGCTTGGGGAATCTCACAAAGTGAGTCGATTTAAAGTTTGCAATCCCAACTTGGACCCTTGAAACCCCGGACATGAATCTCAACCCTAGCCCCTTCTTTCTTAGCATTCTTACATCTTCGTTAGTCATTCGCTTGATATTCGCCGCATCCTGGTCATTAGTTTCTTCATACTTGCATTTTTAGACGAGATCGATCCAAACTGCTCGATCTAGTGGTCGATCCTGTGGTTGATCCACTAGTTGATTTTTGTTAAATCATAGCCTTGCATTTTAATTTTTCTGTTTGTTCCTCGTAGTATTTCAGTCTCTCTTGGTAATTTTAAAATAGTTTTGCATTCCATTCGGTCGTTGCATATAGTTTTTAGGATTTTCACAATATCGCCTGTTATTCGCTTAGCTTTACACTGCTCTTGCATTCTCTTTGATCTTCCTAGCTCCTAGAAATGGATTGACTCTCACTTGCATACTGTACTACAACCTAAGTGTTTCATTTGAGTTTGATAGCCTCATTGCATCCTCACCCTTGCAAAGAAAATAGTTATCAAATGGCGCCGTTGCCATTCTAGGAGTGTTAGAAAGCATAGAGATTTGGGGCTTAGTAAAGACTAAGCCTTTACCTTGTTTTAGTTACTAATTTCTCTAATCTCAAACGTGTGTCTCTCAGGTACATGAATCTTCGTTCAAGGGGAGACAACAATCTACTTCAACCCTTGGACAACATTCATCAGCTTGGTCATTCACGGCAAAGAAGAGTACGAGAACAAGCCAGAGCCTTTGAAGAGATTGTTCAGCACGGTTTGGTTGACTTTGAAGCTATGGCTGAACACGAGCATCCAGAGGGACCTCCTCCAGCACACGGGGCAGTGGGAAGGGGCAATGGAAACCCCCAACACGCGGCTAGACCCCCAAGGATCATAGGAGCCGGAGATGCTCCCAATACTCATCACAATAGGTTTGGGATCACTCCTCCTCCTGTACAAAACAACAACTTCGAGATTAAGCCAGGTTTCATCTCCATGGTGCAAAACAACAAGTTCCACGGCTTAGCAATGGAAGATCCCTTGGAGCACCTTGACAATTTCAAGCAAGTATGTGGGATGATCAAGATAAACGGGATATCAGAAGATGCTTTCAAGCTGCGTCTCTTTCCCTTTTCACTTGGAGACAAAGCTAGGCATTGGGAGAAGACCCTTCTACAAGGCACCATCACCTCATGGGCCGAGTGTAAGAAAGCTTTCCTCTCAAAATTCTTCTCTAGCACCAGAACGGCAAGGCTAAGAAGCGAGATCAGCGGCTTCACGCAAAGGAATAATGAGACTTTCAATGAAGCCATGGAACGATTCAAGGACTATACTATCCAATGTCCTCACCACGACTTCAGCGAAGAGACCCTTCTAAGCACTATCTACCGCGGAGCTTCACCAAAGATCAGGTTGTTGCTTGACACGGCTAGTAAAGGGAACTTCCTTGGTCAGGAGGTAGAAGAGGGCATGGAGCTGATTGAGAACTTGGCATTGAGTGACGGCAACTATGCTGAAGATTATGACCGTGCACCAAGAGGATCTGAGCTAGAGTCTCACAAAAGGGAGCTGAAATCCTTGCATGAGAAGATTGATAAGCTGGTGTTAGCCAACCAGAAGCATGTTCACTTTGTTGGTGAAGCGGATGAGAATCAAGAAGAGCTTGAGTTGAGCCAGGAAGAAGCCAATTGGGTGGCGGGACAGAACAATTAAAAACCTCACGGCTACACCCAAGGCTACAACCAGAACAACAATCTCTCCTACCGTAGTACAAACGTCGCCAACCCTAAGGACCAAGTGTACCCTGCTCAGCAAGCAAAACCTTTCATACCTTATAACAAAGGTTTTCAGCCGAGTGGTGGCTTCCAAGGTCAAGGGCAGAACAACTTCCAAGGGCAACATCAAGGCAAAAAGGTTTATACGCCAAACTACCCTCCGGGCTTTGCACCTCAGCAGCAACAGCCGATGCAACAACAAGTTGATCCGGTTCAGGCCATGTTTCAGCAGCTGACCAAGGGCATGCCTCTACAAACCAAAAGTTCGCCGAGATGAACACTCGTTTAGACTCGTCTCTCACTGACTTCTCTACTAGGATCACCAACTTAAACAACAAGATCAAGCAGCTAGAGAAGGGGAAAGCGAGTACAAGTGGTCAGAATAGCCTATCGAGCAAGTGTGAGCAGAATCCTAAGGAATATGCCAACGCCATCACGTTAAGAAGCGGCAAAGAGCTAGCACCTACGGTTACTCCTAAGAACAACGAGGACGTTGTAATTCAAGAGGGGGAGGGTAAGCTTTCCGCTGATGATGAGATCAACTTTGACAATGTCTGGATTCAAGGGCCAAGAAGAGGAGACAAAGCGGTTGTTGAGAAGAAAGCGGAGCAAACTACTAAGGAGAAGGATGCTTATGTACCTCCACCGTATGTACCTAAGCTGCCTTTTCCTAGCCGTTTCAAGAAGCAACTCATAGAGAAGCATAGAGTCTTGTTTGAGAAGCATCTCAAGGACGTAGAGATCAAGCTACCTCTCATGGACTGCCTTGCAATGATGCCTAAATGCGCCAAATTCTTCAAAGACACTCTCGTGAAGAAGAATAAGGAAAGTAAGGAGGTGCTTGTTCTAAGTGAGGAGTGTAGTGCTGTGATACATAAGGAAATAGTCCCTAAGAAGTTGGGAGACCCTGGAAGCTTCACTATACCCTGCGCTTTAGGTCCTTTGGAGTTCAAGAGTTGCCTTTGCAATCTCGGAGCTAGCATAAATCTTATGCCTCATTCCGTGGCAAAGAAACTTGGCTTTACCCGTTTCAAGGACTGTAGAATCTCGTTGGTACTAGCTGAGAGGAGTGTGAGGATACCCGTAGGATTGCTTGAGGACTTGCCAGTGAAGATCAGTGGAGTGAACGTGCCTACAGACTTCGTTGTTTTGGAAATAGATGAAGAGCCAAAGGATCCACTCATTCTCGGTAGACCTTTCTTAGCTACCGCCGGCGCTATAATAGACGTCAAGAACGGGAAGATTGCCTTGCACTTGGGTAAAGATATAAGGCTAGACTTTGATATCAATGAGATTTTGAAGAAGCCTACGATAGAAGGGCAAGCTTTCTACATTGATACATTGGATGCCTTAGTGGATGAGTTGCTGGAAGAGCTGGCTCAGGAAGATCATTTGAAGCTGGCACTGACTAAGGAGCCAGGAGAGTTTGGTTATGTGGATCAGAGGACTCAGGAGTACGTCAACTTGCTTGATTCGAGGAAAGTTGTGCTAGAAGATGTAGGCGTTTGCCTAGAGATCGACTCCAAGATCGATGACATTACTCGATCCAGGGGTCAAATCGACAAGACAATCGAGAGCACAACTCGATCCGGTGCAGAAATCGACAGTCAGATCGAGGAGGGTGATCAATCCAGGAAAACAATCGAGTCCGAGATCGAGAAAGGCCTTCCAATCAAATTGAGGTCCAATCCGGAGATCGACTCAGCGTCTCGATCTCTTACTCGATCCACATCAAATCGAGTGAGTGAATCGAGCAAAATTGCTCGATCTAAACGACATCAAAAGCAAGATCGACCGGACGACTCGATTTCAGAGGGGATAGCGGTTGGAGAAAGCAGCCTCAAGGGCCATATCTCGGGTTCTAAGGAAGGTTCTAAGAAGGGGAACAACAGCAACAGCCACGAAGATGATTGGAGCGAGCTGTTAGCCCCAAAGGTGGACCTTAAGGAGCTCCCAAAAAGGCTAAGGTATGCTTTCTTAGGGCTTAACGAAACCTATCCTGTGATTGTGAATGAAAACTTGAGTGATGATGAGTTGCAATCACTCTTAACTGAGTTGAGAAAGTATAGGAAGGCCATTGGGTACTCTCTAAGTGATATCAAGGGCCTTTCACCGATGCTTTGCACTCATAGGATTCACTTGGATAATGAGAACGCCTCTTCTATAGAACATCAAAGGCGTTTGAATCCAAATTTGAAAGAGGTTGTCAAGAAGGAGATTCTTAAGCTTTTAGAGGCTGACGTGATCTATCCCATAAGTGACAGCACGTGGGTTTCTCCCATACACGTGGTGCCTAAGAAGGGAGGGATCACAGTCGTTAAGAATGACAAAGATGAGCCTATACCTACTAGGACTATTACTGGACACCGTATGTGTATTGACTATAGGAAGCTTAATCTTGCTACTAGAAAGGATCATTTTCCCTTGCCTTTTATTGATCAAATGCTTGAAAGACTTGCTAATCACCCCTATTATTGCTTTCTTGATGGATATTGTGGATTTTTCCAAATACCAATCCATCCCAACGATCAGGAGAAGACGACCTTTACATGCCCTTATGGTACCTTCGCGTATCGAAGGATGCCATTCGGGTTGTGTAACGCACCAGCTACGTTTCAGCGGTGTATGATGTCGATCTTCTCTGATCTAATAGAAGAGATGGTAGAGGTGTTTATGGATGACTTCTCAGTCTATGGTGCGTCCTTTTCTGCGTGTTTGTTGAATCTTTGCAGGGTTTTAAAGCGTTGTGAGGAGACAAACTTGGTGGTCAACTGGGAAAAATGCCACTTCATGGTTAAGGAGGGGATCGTGCTTGGGTATAAGATATCAGAGAAGGGTATTGAAGTCGACAAAGCAAAGATTGATGTGATGACAAGCCTTGAGCCGCCAGTTAACATAAGAGGGGTGAGAAGCTTCTTGGGACACGCCGGCTTCTACAGGCGTTTCATTAAAGACTTCTCTAAGATTGCACACCCTCTCACTCGGCTGTTGTGCAAGGAGGCTGAATTCGTCTTTGATGAGGAGTGTTTGCAAGCTTTCGTGACAATCAAGGAAGCCCTAGTATCCGCGCATATAGTGCAAGCACCAGATTGGACTCTCCCATTCGAGATTATGTGCGATGCTAGTGACTACGCTGTGGGAGCTGTCCTAGGCCAAAGGAAGGATAAGAAGCTGCACGTGATATACTATGCTTCAGCCTCTCAATCCCCGAGCTGTGTCAAGCATATGGTCTCAACGCAGCCGCCACCAAGATCGAGTTCCCCTCCTTCACGCGAGCAAACGACTTTTGGGACCTGATCAGCAACGAAGATTACAAGGCCAACACCGCCAAAATCAAGAGAGTGAGAAGCCCGGTGCTGAGGTACACCTTGAAGCTGATCACCAACACATTCAGCGGAAGGTCAGTTGCTCCCACGGTCACGAAAACCGAGCTTTGCTTCTTGTTCCAAGGCGTGAAGCATTTGTTGTGTGATCCGGTAGAGAATGAAGAGCCTATGGAGGATGAACTCGGCGACGAGGTGAACTATGGATGCGTACTTGCTGCCTCTTTGGTGAAGTACAAGGCTTATGCCTTGCGGTGCAAGGCAAGCTCTTCTTTCATTGGTGGCTTCCTCACTCCTCTATTCATAGAAGCTGGCGTACCTATACACGATTTCACACCCGTCCCGGCTAGAGCTTTCATGGATGAGGTCTACTTGAGGAATACCGACAACTTGGGATGCACGCCAGCAGAAGGGTTCTACGCTTATCTTTTCATCGACGACGAAAACGAGAAGAGAGTGTGCATCCTACGAAACAAGGACGAGACCGAGCTGCTTGGTGTTGGGAACATCGAGTTCTTGCCAACAGTAGAGGAGTGCTTTGCTCCTCTAGGAGGAACGCCTGCCCCAGCAATTGCTCCTCGTCAAAGGTCTGAGTCCCCAGCCACGGAAGATGAGATGCCCGAGGCTTACACCCTTCCCAAGATAGACTTTGAGCCGAGAACCAAAACGGAGAAGTTCCTAGAATCTGTTGTGGAGATGCAATGGAAAATCAACAAATGGCAAGGCAAAATGCTCAAGAAACTTTCCAAGAAGGTCAAATCGCTTCAAGGAGGCTCGCCTAAGAAAGATGCAAGTGAAGAGGTTCAACAACCCGAGAAGAGGAGGCTTTCAACCGGTGGAGTTGTCATCCGTGAGACTCAGTGCAGCAACATTCAACTGGCGCGTCTCTCTCTTCAAGAACCAGGCTCCAAAGGCAAAGCCGTAGCATCTAGCTCCTCTGGAACATCCTCAAGTTCCAGCCGAGACTAGACCCGAGGTAACAACCTTCTTCCATTGTACATACCGCTCATGTTTGCTTCTTTTTGCTTTGTGTTTTGATGCTCCTTTGAATTTGTTTGCCACCGGGACGGTGTCAAGCAAGTTTGGGGGAGTATATGTGTGGTTTGACTTGTGTTTTCTGATCTTATTTTCCCTTTAGCATCCTTGAGTCTTCATTACATGAAAAATTGGTAAAATTTTAAATTTTTTTCAAAGATTCATGTAGTTGCATTCATCTCATTAAGCATTTTAGGATTGAGTCTAGAATCTTAAAGCATCTAGGTTGTTCATATTCGCATAAGGGGTTAGAGTTTTTCTTAAAAAGGTGTTTTAAACTCATGAATTGTTTCAGTGCCCTAGTTAGTAGTTCTCTAATGCTTTGCTCATACTTTGAAAGTAAGTTCTTATCATGCTTGGATCACTTGCTATGATTTTTGTGACTTAAGTTGAACAGATATGAATTGAATCCTTTCCTACTAAGTGAGAACCTTAATCTGAATTTGAATTATCACTCTTGTGCATTTGAAATGAAATACATGGATCACATATACATATTCAGGCTTTCTTACCCCTTTTTACCACTCTTTGTAAGTCTGAATAGAACTCCACACCCTGAACCTTGTCTTCCTTTCAAGCCAAATATTTCTTGTGTGATGTGAGGCCTTATTTTCGGATTGAACTTGGCATAAAGTGTTAGGTTTAGGCGACATGATTACGCTTTCATATTGATGCTAGCTTTGCATTTTGAAGCTAGTTTTAGGTTTGTTTTGGGGCAGGGATTTGCTGGTGTTAAAAGAATTTTGCTTATGTGTTTTCAGTTTAAAAAGAAATGGTGTTTGGGGTTTGAAAATAAAGGACTCATGGTTTTAAGTGGTGGTGTTGTTCTGTTTTTAAATAAAAGCTCAGTTTTAAAAGAGAAAGAGGTAGCTCTCAAAAATAAATAAAAATAAAAATCAGAAAGAAAAGAGCCAAAAGGCCAAAGTTTAAAAAGAAAAAAAAATAATAAGAGAAGAGAGCTACCAAGATTTAAAGAAAGAGCTTTAAGTTTGTGTTTGACCACCACTAGCCTAATAAGAGTGAAGTTGTCTCCTGTATTCGTGGGTTATGCTTGGCTTCTTGCCTTGTCATTTGGGTAGTTTCTAGAGGGTGAGTGAGCTCGAAAAAGAAAGAAAATGAGAGGGGTTTAGGATCATTGTTAACGTATATGGGTAGATGAGAGTCTAGTCATGTATGCATCAATAGTCTTTACCTTTAGCATTATGCATAAGTTCAATCCTTTTTGAGATAACCCATTGTTCGAATTACCCGCTTGAATGAGATCATCTTTGTCTCATAACCTTGTCCTTAGCCAAATGTATTATGTTCTAAGTGCATAAGTGTGATTCACGGTTTGATCATTAATTGAATGTTAAAGGTTAGGATTCTTGGATTGTTTGGAATATGAGAGTCATGATCTGAATTTCTTTGTGTGATGAGTATGGCTAAGTTCTTTGGAGTACGAGTGTGCACATTGCATTTTAGAACTAGTAACTAGGACATTGAGATTGATTCATTTAAAAGGCACCTTTGCAAGAAGCTTAAACCCCCGTCTTTTCTAAAACCTCTTTTCCTTTCTTATTTTCTGTTGCTTGAGAGCAAGCAAGAAGTAAGTTTGGGGGAGTTGATGTTACTGCATATTGCATGTATTTTGCATACATATTAGTTAGCTTTTCATGCATTTACATCACACTTTAGACTAGATTGCATCACTTAGGGTCCTAGAGCATTCTCGCACCAGCATACGCATGTTCCTTGCATTTTGCATCACATTCAGGTTGTTTCTGGCTACTTTGGAGTCGTGGAGGTTCGTGGACGTGCTGAAGCTGTTGTGGTGGTTCGTTGAACGTCGGATGTTTGCTAAGGACCAGAGATCGAGGAGCAGATCGAGCATGGCAGGTCGATCTAGATGAGATCGACCAGAAGATCGAGAAGCCTAGGCGATCCAAGGGAAATGATCGAGACGAAGATCGAGTGGAGCAATCGATCAAATGGTACGGACGTAAATGACGCCATGCAGAGCGAGAGCCGGATCGAGTCCACTACTCGATCCGACCGAAGATCGACACCAAGATCGGATGCAATACTCGATCCGCCAAAGAAGATCGAGACCCAGATCGAGTAGAAGACACGATGCCCGAAAGTGATTGAGAGTGCCGCTCGATCCCGAAGTCGATCTCTATCCTTTCAACCGTTTTTGGCCGCTAGCGAGGGGGGGACCATCGAGCTGTTTTCACCATTTTGGGAAGGCGGCCATGTCTTTTTTCACACAATTTTTCATTCTTATCTTTTTATGCTTTTTCTCTCTGGTTTGGAGACTTTCCGCCATTGTTAGACTTTGAGCTTTGTTCTTGAATTTTTCAAATCGTTTAAGTTTTAAGTAATCGTTTTCATGTTCATCGCTTCATCTTTCATGTTTATTTCGCATATTCTCATGTGTAGCGAGTAGTTTCATTTGGGTCTCGGGGTTGAGAGGATTCACGGGGTCTAAGGGGTTTTCAAGTTGGTAGTTTTCTTGTTCTTAATGGCTTTCTCTTCTAGGATGTTGAGTTCCTAAGGCTTAAAGACTCTCACGCCAAGATCTTTATAATCAGAGAGGTCTCTTACCTTGACAGGATCCAGAGATCTCTGAAAATCACATCCTAGAGACTAGTTACCCTTTCCCAAAAGCCATGGACGTTTAGGGGATTAGTTAGGCCGTGTGTTTGAAATCTGAGTTCATTGCCCTTCAACCTCTCTTTCCACCAGAAGCCATGGGTTTGGAGGAGAAGATGAAGGAGTGATCCATACCAAAAGCCACGGATGGATCTTGTTTTTATTTTCAAGGCCTAGGAAATCTCACAAAGTGAGTCGATTTAAAGTTTTCAATCCCAACTTGGACCCTTGAAACCCCAGACCATGAATCTCAACCCTAGACCCTTCTTTCTTAGCATTCTTACATCTTCGTTAGTCATTCGCTTGATATTCGCCGCATCCTGGTCATTAGTTTCTTCATACTTGCATTTTTAGACGAGATCGATCCAAACTGCTCGATCTAGTGGTCGATCATGTGGTCGATCCACTAGTCAATTTTTGTTAAATCATAGCCTTGCATTTTAATTTTTCTGTTTGTTCCTCGTAGTAGTTCAGTCACTCTTGGTAATTTTAAAATAGTTTTGCATTCCATTCGGTCGTTGCATATAGTTTTTAGGATTTTCACAATATCGCCTGTTATTCACTTAGCTTTACACTGCTCTTGCATTCTCTTTGATCTTCCTAGCTCCTAGAAATGGATTGACTCTCACTTGCATACTGTACTACAACCTAAGTATTGCATTTGAGTTTGATAGCCTCATTGCATCCTCACCCTTGCAAAGAAAGTAGTTATTAGGAGGAGGAACCGTTGATGTACTGCTGTCCTCGAGTCGCGGGCCTTTTGCTACAAGTCAAAAGCCCGAAAATTACAGTTCGCAACACAACGTACAACCTCAGGAAATCTACGAAAGTCAAGATCAACGCATACCTGGCGAAACCTGAACGGAAAGCGAAGCCTCTTTAGTGGGAGCTGGGAGCTGGTAAGCTCGAAGGATTCTATCCTTAGTTAAAGATGACCACCCAGTACGACCTCTCCTGAGTGCGTCAGCCCGATCCTTCAGCGCGTCGTCAAAACAAATTCGACCGGGGAAATCTGTACCAAAACCAAAGCGGAGCCCAGTCAGTATTCGATCCGCAAATCAAACGAAAATCAAACAGGCAAAAATAACAAGAAGACAGCAGGGAATCTATCAAAGGCCTAAAAATTATACAAGATTCTCCTAACCGACGGATTCGGCCCATTCGGAGGGCAGAGAACTGAAATCGAAATCGCCAACCGAAGATTGGTCGATCTTGAAGAAGAAAGGCTTATCTTGCCACCCGTCATCCCGCGGCGGCAAACCATCAATGATTTTCCGACCTGATTTCGGGGAAATGTAAAAGGAGTCGTCGCTGCGAGCATTCTTCTTCAACATGCAAAGACGGTGAAATTCCTTGACTCCAAAGTGAAGTCCGTTCTCTCGCGATAAGACCCACAACCCGATAATCGTCCGAACTAGGTTCGGATGCATCTGGGGAAACGCAATCCCCATCTCGGCTGCAAACTCCAGCAGGAACCGCGGAATCAGGAAGGTGAGCCCACACGACTTAAAGTATTGCCAGAAGGCACACCCGTATCCACTCGTCACCCTTTGGGGACCCTCCGGCTTTCGCGGCCGAAGTATCTCGACCCTGTAAGCAAGCTGGAGCTCCTCAACTTCGTCGGAACTCATCTTTGTGGTCATACGAGGACCCCGAATAGCTGATGCCTTCACTCGCCGAAGTACGCTGGCGGAATCCCCTTTTTCTTTCTTGACAGCCATTAGCTTCTCGCTTTGATTAGCAGGAGAATCGGCCATAACAAAGGGAAATCAAAGAGAAAGAGGAAAGAAATAAACGAGCAAATGAACAAATAACTCTCGATTTAAATCGGGCACACTAAAAAACTGCAAATCTCGCCTGAGCTCTTTTTCGTAAACAGAAGCAAAAGAGTAGAAGGGGAAAAAGCAAGAACAAGCAATTACGATTCTTTAAATAAAAGAACAAAAAGGAAAAGAGGAAGTTACCTTGAAAAGGAGTGGAGACATGTGCGGTTAACGAAGAGGCGAGATGGAAAAACTGCATTTATATACAGTATTCATTCCGTTTGTTGAAAATAAATCCCAAAAGATTTATTTTCCCTCTCTCTCTCCTCTTGGAAATCCCAACCGTCCTGTCGTTGATAAAGATGAATAATTTATTTTTTTATGTTTCCCGATATTCGAATCTAATCGGGTAAACAATATTTTATTCATGTCATCGAAAAGATATTTGTGCTTTTCCCTCGACAAGAATCTCGCGAGCTCGGAAAATACGACGAGCTCCCGCCGAACAGACTAATGAATCGCCAATCAGGCTTCCCACTGCGCCTGATGGGCTGGGGGCAACTGTTGGACCAGGATTCGTCACCAAATCCGGCCCGTTAACTGGCCCATCGAAACCAACCTCGAAGGATGTCCGCATGCATGGCCCAATAAGAGAAAGGAAGGATAAGAAGAGAATGGTTCAAAGAACGACATGAGATCCGGAGCTCGTGCGAGATACGGATCGCGGGATACGCGCTAAAACTAACGAAGTGGGGAGAATATTTAAGGGAGATATTCACGAACTAAAGGATCATTCGCTCTTACACCACATAATACTTGATCTCTTGTAAACGATCCCTTGATAAAATCAATAAAAGTCCATTTATCTATTCCCGATCTTAAGTTCAGTTGTTCAAATAGAGATTTTTACCCACCTTTTCCCCAATATCATCTAAACACTTCACAAAATATTGAGTGTGGATATCTGTATCCACACCACAAGGTTGAGTCTGTGTCTCCTGAACCTGCCTGGTGGATTCATCGGTGGGAGGATGCTCCCGATGCGTTGGCTTTGGGCTCGGCTCTCCGCTGCTAACGCCTCGAGGGTTTTGTCTTGCTCTCATGCCTTCTTCGCCAGTGTCGCCAACATCTCTTTCACCTCGGCTAGGGCAGTCGTGAGCACCTCGGCTTGCGTCTGTGGATGCTGAACTGTATCGTCAGCGCCTCCATCGCCTCGCCTAGCTCCGATGTTATCTCCGTCTTGTGCTCCGGTGGACATCTCTTCAGATCTCGCGTCTCTCGGTTCGTGGGTGTAAAAAATTCTTCTACTACTCCCTCCTTCTAGCGCCAAATTGTGTGGGCTGGATTTCACACAATAGAATTTGTCTGTTAAAATTAAAAGAGGACGTAAATATTCTAAGTTAAACACGAGAGAACAAGGATCCATATATGGTGATTTTATTATTGCCGCTTAGATAAGCTTTTGGTACAAGTTTTCTGCCAAGTCTTTTGCTAGGTCCAAAAGATCTCCCTGAGCTAATCAATCTAACTCGCTATTTATACAATTTCTAGTCGCAATCTAGACAAGAATCTTGGGATAAACTTCATATATTTTCTTCCCTTATCTCCTTCGCGGCGCCCCCTTCCACAAGGCTTCGTCTTCTAGGGTAAACACAGCTTCAGACTTCTTCGTGGATTTGGGCTCGGCCCACTTGCATGAAGCCTCGCCTCGGGCTTGACTTGGGGCTTCGCCTTGTTGCTTCGTGGGCCTTCGCCTTTGGGCTTGACTTCAGGTTTACCTCGCCCGTGCATGGTTTGGGCGAGGTGATTGGCTTCGCCCGGGTTTTGTACGGTTCACCTCGCATGTGCAAAGTTTGGGCGAGGTGATTGGCTTCGCCCAGGTTCTGCACGGTTCACCTCGCCCGTACACGGTTTGGGCGAGGTGATTGGCTTCGCCCGGGTTTTGCACGGTTCACCTCGCCCGTGCACGGTTTGGGCGAGGTGATTGGCTTCGCCTGGGCTTTGCACGGTTCACCTCGCCCGTGCAAAGTTTGGGCGAGGTGATTGGCTTCGCCCGGGTTTTGCACGGTTCACCTCGCTCGTACACGGTTTAGGCGAGGTGATTGGTTTCGTCCGGGTTTTGCACGGTTTACCTCGCCCGTGCACAGTTTGGGCGAGGTGATTGGCTTCGTCTGGGTTTTGCACGGTTCACCTCGCCCATGCACGGTTTGGGCGAGGTGATTGGCTTCGCCGGGTTTTGCACGGTTCACCTCGCCCAAACCGTGTACGAGCGAGGTGATTGGTTTCGCCTGGGTTTTGCACGGTTCACCTCGTCCGTGCACGGTTAGGGCGAGGTGATCGGCTTCGCTCGTGCAAAGTCTGGGCATCGCCAAGAATCACTTCTATACTTAGCCATTTTTCCGTTGATCTCGCTAGGGTGAAAACCGACCCCAACATGTGTTGCCAAGGATCAGAATGTTGTTGGACACAACAAGCATTGGCAACTTCCTAGGGAAGGAAGTATAAGAAGGTCTTGAAATTGTGGAGAATTTAGGTCAGAGTGATAGAAATTATGGTGAAGACTTTGACATAGCACCTAGGAATTCTAAAGAGGAGCTAGAATACAAAAGAAAGGAGATCAAGACACTCAATGAGAAGCTTGACAAACTGCTCCAAGTGAATCAAAAGGAGGTCCACTTTGATGGTGAATATGTTGAGAACCAAAAGGATGAAGATGTTCACATTGAGGAAGTTAATTACTTGGAAGGACAGGGAGGATACAACAACTTAAATAACTTCAGAAACCCCAACTTTTGCTACCGAAGCAACATTGTTGCTAATTCTCAAGATCAGGTTTACCCTCCTCAAGGCCAAGGCATGCAGCAGAAGCCTTTTGTTCCCTACAACCAACAACAAGGCTTTGCTTCCAAGAACAACTATCAAGGGAATCAGAACAGCTTTCAGCCCAAGCCTTCCTTTGCTCCTCAAGGTCTAGCGCCTCAAAGACAAGCCTCTAGCTCTAGTTCCCAAGATTCTGATATCAAAGATATTCTACACCAGCTTCTACAAGGCCAAGTAACGCATACCATGGACATGGATAAGAAGTTTGCTGATGTACACAACATGATAGACAGCTAACATGGAGAACTTTCTACCAAGATTGATGATAGCTTGCATATTTACAGCATTTAGACATACATAATCATATGCTTTTAAGTTTCTTTCATGCATAAAGTCACATTTTAGGTTCCTTTTGCATTCATATTAAAGTTAGCTTGTGTCTAGGTATGCATTTCATGTTTTGTTCCATTTGGAGGTGCTATCTACATACAATGGAGGCTAAGGAGGCTTGCTATCAACTGTAGTTCGAGTGGATGCATGGAGGAGAGCTTAAGGGAAGCAAAGCGAAGGAGAGGACTCAACCCGGTTGTTGCACCGGCTACACTACCTCGGAGCAAGACGGCCAGCACTTTCAAAAGAGCACCCTGGCGTACCGCACGGGCTTCTACTCCTCAGTGTGAAGGAACCTGATATATCAAGAGATTACAACGGGCACTTACCACGGCGTCTACTCCTTGGAGCGAAGCAACCAGCAGTTTTCACAAGCTCACCCCCGGCTTCCACACCCGCGACTCACACCGGCATTGTGCCTGATCTGACCTCCCTCCACCCAGCTTTGACATTGGTCAATATCCTTGACGAGGGATTTGACCAGAGCTAATCCTTTGGCTATATAGAGCAAACCTTATCTTTTTATCTTATCAATAATTAATCTTGGTTTTTATGCTTTTGTCTTATCTACAATCTCTCTTTTTCTTGTTCTTAATATTTTTCCAGAAATTTTAGTATTTGTAAGCGCAGTTTGAGTTTTCAAGAAGAGTTTGCATTTTTAGCTTTTGATCATCTTGTTAATGCTTTTGATCATGGATTCTCTCATCTTCTATCTAAGTTCTGGGATATTAACCATATGTTCTGAGTAGTTCTATTAGGGTTCTTAGGATGGGTTAGATCCATGATGATTTACTGGTTGATCCTTGATGCTTTGTGGTTAATATTGACAGATCCTTTCTTATTGATGTCCTTGATGCTTAATCTTTGGTGATCACCTAGATTTTGAAATTAGGCTTTCTCTGCACCAAAAGTGTTGTTGAAATGACTGAACCAATCTTTTAAGAGATTTACTTGCCTAGCACATGAGAATGGTTGATTAGGGAGCGTTTTGGCTTGATAGAACTGATTCTTTATGCTTGTTGATAGCTTGATCACTAATGAGAGTTAGCTTTGATTAGGTTATTAGCAAATGGATCTTTGTCAGGAGAATGAATTGATCTGCTTGTTTAGAGTTATATGGTGAAGGATTAGCCTGGGTGGTTGAGTTTGTGCATCATCGATTGACTGTTGTTTCATCATTGGATCAATAACCCCATCCTAAGACTCATTCTTGTTTAAATTCGAATTTCCCCTGCATTTGCTCTGTTCTATCTGTTGTGTTTCCTCTTAAACAACATTTCCTGATTGGCTTAGCTTACTAGAACTTCATGAATTCACATTGCTTCAAGTTCCCTGAATGGATTGATACCTTAAGTACTTCAATGACATTATCTTAGGACATAAGAAATTGAGTCACAAGTGGTAAAACACCTGTATTAATTTGGCGTTGTTGCCCTTTGGAGATTATTTGATTATTGAGATTGTGATTTAATGCAAGAGTAATCTCTTTTCTACCTTGTTTACTTATTTGCTTGTTTCTGTTTTTGGTCTTTCAGGTGTATGCACTTGAGGTCTCAAGTTTCTGATCTTCGAGTACTTCTGTTGGACAACATTGTTAGAGTGTAGAGAAGGAACGGAGCAAGGAGCATCATCATGAATGATCCACATGCAGCCATGAATGCTCAAGGTGCACAAGAAAATCAAGGTGCACAAGGTCAGCAAGGAATCCAAGGACCACAGAGAGTTCAGGATTTGGTTGGAGCTCAAGGACCAATGGGAAGAGTACCTGTCCACCCTCCAAGACCATTAAGGGTGGTTGGCGCAGGAGATGCCCCTAACACACATGTTACAAGACTTGGTATTATCCCTTTTGCTGTCGCCAACAATAATTTGGAAATAAAGGAAAGTCTGATTTCTATGGTGCATGGCAACAAATTCTATGACCTACCTTTGAAGGATCCTTTGGACCATCTTGATCAGTTTGATAGAATATGCTCTATGCTAACCCTCTTCTTGTTCTTAGCCGTCTATTACGAGTCCGGGAAGCCTGTAATCATAAATATGAGGGATCCAGAAGGGTGGGCAGGGCTTCCGCAAGGTTTTTTATCCCCTCTTTCCAGTCAAGATAGATGGGAAAGGAGTCCTATCAAGTAAATGCCATAACCAGCCTCTTTTTTTATGTACACCTTTCTTTGTTTCAGGCTCTTCAAGACCTTCCTCCTGCTAATCCGGCCATTTCCGATTGCTAATGAGATGATGAAATTGTGTTGGAAAGAGCGGCTTACCCTTAGAGAATGAATAAACACCAAAGAACCCAAGACCAACCTCTGTGCCACCAGCCTCTCGTAGTGCGGTGAGAGACGTCAATGGTGCCACCAGCTACAAGCCCAAAACCAAGCCCACTTGCACGTTCAAGACTTTTGATCAACTTATAACCGAGCCTTTCTCCACAAAGACTTATATAAACTGACGACCTAGGGTTGAGAGAATCAGCCCCGGCTCTAAGGCAGGGCGGGAGGGGCAATGGCCATGGGTCCAAAAATTTAAGGGTCCAATTTTTTTTTTTTATACTGAAATTTTTTTTATAATGTGTTCTTTAACATATTAAGGAAAAATAAAACTGATTTATAGTACATAATAAGGCTCACGATCCATTTAATAAAAAAAAGAATTATGATCTAAAAGAAATTTATTTAATTATTAATAACACGTCATAACCTACTTATACAAAAAGGATTATACCTTAACTGTTTCCTTTGTTAACAAGACAACAACCATCTCAATTATTAAAAATTACAAAGAATTTCAAGATCAGATCGATGTTTTAACAAAGGTTGAATGGTCTTGTACTTTTATGCATTGAAAATAAAGTTTTAGAAATAATAAATTTTGAAACAATTATCAATAATTTTGCATCTATAAAGTTAGGAAGATATATATGACTTTTTTTCTAAAAATAATTAATATTCTTTTGTATTTTTTATGTTTGATGAATTTTTTATGCAATTTACAGAAATGATGCACTTGAATGAAGTATTATGTCAAAAAAAAAAATATTATACAAACTAGTTATGTATTTTTTTTTAACAAACTAGCAACTTATTTTATATTTTAAAAAGTTAAAAAGTTATAGTTTGGTTTATTTTGACTAATACAATTACTTTTTATTAATATAATATAAAAGGTCCATATTTTATATTTCGTCCAAAACTCTTGAAATTGCTAAGTCGGGACTGGAGAGAATAGAGGATGGACACTCGAGAGAGCACGTCTACACAACCTTATTCACGTAAAAAGCAGTCGTCAAGTCCTGATATTTCGTTTTACATCTTTTGTTTCTAATTCTTTGTTTTTCAATATTTTAACGAAGAAGATCCCTTCATTTGTAACTCTTGTGGAGAAGTTTTCTAAATCTTCTTCTTACTTTTAATATAATTGCATCTTTTTATGAATCTAATGATGTCTTTTTTTCTCATGAGTGAGTAGTAATCCAGTTGGGTTTAAAAGGAATTTAATCATGGATCGAATATGTTTGGCTGATACATATAGGTCTTTTATTAACTGCTTCGTTTATTTCTCATTTTTATTGTGTGTTTGCTTCTCTGGTCATTTAGCAACTAACTCAGAATTGATGACACCATTAACGTGTACATTTATTAACTGGATATAAAGTAAACGAGCAGTCGTTTCATATGATATGAAAGCATACTTACATAGCGCAATGAGTGTTTGTAAACCTGTTCATTATTGCGTGTTTTATTTCGTTATGAGATGCGACCGCATATTTACCGAGTAGTATAAACATTATCGATTAGATTTACGATTGTAGGGTGATCATAATGAATCGTTTCAGTTCAAAAAACCTAAACAATATAGTCAAATATAATTCTAATCATTTGTTTGCTTGATCCAATCCATAAACCCTGGAGAACTCTTTTAAATCCAACACCTTTTATCTATTGAATTATAATTCTTTACTACAAAACCATAACACTAAAACCTTAAACTCAATTATTTAATTTACAGAAAGTTAAAATTCTTATGATTTTTGTAAAATAACAATATCCATAAATTTGATATTTTAATATTGTTAGAGGGGAAATGAGCATATTTCCTAAAAAGTTTTTTTTTAGCAATAACTTAAATTCATCAAGCTTTAGAGACGGCGCCGACATAACTCAAAAAGAAAACCCCTTGAAGATAATCTTCAAACTCCTGAAGCATCGGATCAACTCGAAGGAATATTCAAAGATAAAGGAGAATTTCCATCTTCGGAGAATAAATGATATTTTCATATCGCAGATATGGAAATATTCACCAAAGGAGAAAAGGAAAAGGAGCTCGCAGCGACCGACCTCCTACCCCTATAAATAAGAAGACCCTGAAGCATCAGAAGAACAACTCATACATTCTAGAGAGCAGCAGAGTAATATCAAAAGACTCCAAGTTTTCTAGTTCATAGCTTTAATACTTTCTTTTTCACTTCGGCATAACCTCTCGGTTAAAGCCATCTCTTGTAATCGTTTCACCTTTGAGCTACTAATAAAGATCCTATTCTCCGAAACCCACAACCGTTAATCATAAACTCTAGTGGTGATTTTCTGGTTCAACAATTGGCGCCGTCTGTGGGGACCAGGAGAATAAATTCTAAAAACTAGCAAGAAAAGATCAGAAACGATGAGCCTTCCATCCGACAACAACGATCTCACCCTCAGCATAGAAGATACTACCGCGCGCACTGAAACGCCCGCTCTCAACGGGCACGGCAATCCTGTCACCAACATCACCGCGATTCCACCAACCACGGCAAAACACACAAAATTCGACAATTCCCACATGATAATAGGGGAATATTCCATGACGACAGCTCGCTTAAGGAGATTCAGCGTCACGAAGAAAAGGCAGTAAAGGCAAAGCGCATTCCAACCATTCCACCAAACGAAGCACTAGTAGACTTCGCAGCAGAAGACCTATGAAGCTCTCACACACCGCATATCGACCCATTGGTCATAACACTACAAATCCACAAGAGTACAATCGCCAAAGCTTTGATCGACAGCAGCAGCGTCAACATTATTTTTAAAGACATGTTGGCAAGAATGAGCATGGACGAAAGGGAAATAACAACAACGGCAAAACTGCTAACAGGATTCACGGAAGATACATCCTATAGTATCGGCTTGATACTATTACTCACCTACATCGGCGGCGTAACCAAAAAAGTAAAGTTTGCAGTCATTGACTGCCCAACTATTTATAATGTCATACTCAGAACTCCGTGGATCCATAGTATGAAGGCTGTAATCTTAACTTACCACCAATGCATCATGTTCCCAACACCCACCGGCGCATTCACCCTGCAAGGCGATCAATCAACGGCAAGAATGTGCTTCCTTACGAGAGAACAATCATAACGGAAACTGCGTGCATGGTAAACGAGGACTTAGACCCACACCTTCCTTATCACAAAAGATCGAAGCCCGAGCGGGTTATACAAGTAAGCATTGACGAGCAACACCCAGAAAGAATGATAGTTTGTATTTGACTAGCTAAGAAAATCCAAACACACGCATGTCATTGCAGCATGTAAGGTATCAATCCATATGAGTTCTTAAGGCACCAAGAATACAGCAAATCATTTAAGTCAAGCTAGATTCAAGAAAGAAGTTGTGATCAACTAAAAAAGTCTAAAGGCTGAGCTAAGCAAAGCAGAAAATTCAAATAGATAAAGTAAGGATCCAAGACGGGGGTTATTGATTAAGAGGGGATTACAACCTAACTAGTGATGCTTCAAAACCATTCAAACAATGTTATCTTCTACGCATAGGATTAACAACTATAACTAGCTCAATTCCTTGACAGTAATCACTTTGCTAAGCACACATTCAAGATAAATTCCTTTATTCAAATAAATGATCAGCAAGCATTCAGAACAGAACTCCAATCCTATAAAGCCAAAATGCACTTTAGACATCTAATTCCTTAGGCTAAGCATACAAATCCTCTAAGAGACTCTAAGCAGCATTTCATTAAACTTTTACCAAGCACAAGAGAAAGCCAAGATACTAAACAAGCCTGGCCAAGACTAATATAGTTTTAAGCACATCTAATAGAGAGAAGACAATCATATTAAGCGCAAGACATCACTAACCTAGTCCTAAAACCCCTCTAATCTATCCCATCTCAAACCCTAAATAAGACTACTCACTAGCCATAGTCAAAACCACAAATTCTAAAGAGAAATAATGGTTAAGCATGATTAGGAAGCAGAATAAACAAGAATAGACTAAAGGCAAGTACAGAAATTCACTAAATCAAACTAGTTCTTACAAAGCAAAGCTGAAAAAGGAAAGGTTTTAAGTGCAAGAACAGAAGAAAGATAATAAGATCTAAGTTGCCTAACCATTTTAGGACTTTAGTATTTATAGGGGAATTAGAAAACCCCTAGTAAACCAAGATTAAACCGAAAACAAGCTGACTCGGACAGACCATATCGGCTGTGAACATCGATACACATGTCGATATCATCTCTTCTTCTGGATTGTATGGAAGTCTCTTGGTCGATATGCACGTCGATACAGAAGGCTTCCAAGTTGTATTGGTTTGGCTCTCCATGGTGTGAAGTCGATACAATCGCCCTTTAGTTAAGGCTCATTGATCCAGCAAGTCGATATGGCACCTCGGTATTGTCCTGTCATGTGTATCGGTCTGAGACGTCGATACACTGCTCGATATGGACTCCCTTCTGTTGGATCGAGGTGTCTCCTATTCGATATGCTTCCTTCTCACCATGCTTCTACTGTATCGATGCTGAAGTGGTCGATACTCCCATCGATATGCTCCGTATCGATCAGATGGCGTCGATATCATCATCGATATTGGTCTATCCGCCTTTGTCTCTTGCGTTGCTCCATTCCCAGCTCACACCCATTGCACCACATGACCTCCACACTCCTTGTAGTACCTGAATAAAACTCCCAATGCATGCAAAATGCAATGCAGCTCCTAAAAGTACACTAACTCCTAAATGTATGCAAATGGGACAAGAAGAAGCAAAATATGCATGTTAAAGGACTAATACTAGTGATGAATGCAAGCTAAAATGGTATAAATAATGGAGATATCAACACCCCCACACTTTCATTTTGCTTGTCCTCAAGCAAACAAACTAAGACAAGGAGGAAGTAAGGTTTAAAGGTGGGCACTCAAATTCAAAAATGCTAACGTAAAGAAGTGAAGTCAATGTCTAAGTGCTTAAATGTAGGATGTAAAACACAATCAGTCATACTATAAGAACTTATCCATGCATTTCCAGTTTCAAAATGATCTCTAGCTCAGCCTAGTCAAATGCTCAAATCAATCAATCCCTTTAACATTCATTTAAATTTTGTAACCAAGTGAATCATGTTCAAGCAAAACAAGTGGAATCATTTGGCTAAGGGTTAAGGTATGAGATAAAAAATGATCTCATGAAAATGTGGGTTCAAGTGTAAGTATAAGGGTTTCTCTCAAGAAGGAATGAACTTGGGCATAATGCTAAAGGTTAAGCACAACATATGCATACAAGGATAAATTACTATCTATCCAATGCCTAAGAATGTTCTAAACCCCAAAACTCTTATCCCAAATCAGACCCAATCCTAACTACCCTTTCTCCACACTCTCACACTCTCCACACTTTGCCATTTTCAGGGAAGCCTCTTCTTTGGTCTCGCCATGTTGTGGCTTTCTTTGTGCTTCTTTGTTGTGGACGCCTTTTCTTGGTATTTGGGAGTCTCCATTTCTTCATCCTTTTGATGTATTTAGGCTTTGATGCCTTCTTTGTTGTTTTTGAGACTCTATCTTCATAATAGCCACTCTTTTTGAGCTTATTTGGTTCCACACATGCTGAGCTTTTGTTTGCTTTCCCATCTTCATTCCTTTCCCCTTTTCACTTTCTTTCTTCTCTCACTCTCTCCTTTTAGATTAATGCAACACTCAAATCCGCCCAGACCTATAACTACCTTCCTAGACCTATGCTTAGCTCAAAGTGAAGAGCTAGTTCTACATAGCAACCTATCCTTGTCGTGCCTACCTAACAATTTATGCTTAGTTCATTCAAAAATAGGCTTTACACACACAAAGATTGTGTTTGGGTTTGAAAGGAAGGTAAGGTTGAGGTGTGGTAACTGTTCCTTGATGAAGAGGATCAGCTATTTGGACTAGCAAGAGAGGTAAAAAGCAAGAAAGAAAGTCGAAATATGTATATAGGTGATCCATTAAACCACTTTTCAATGCAAGAACATGATAGTTAACAATTCAAATTAATGGTTCTAATAAATAGAGATGATTTTCAAAGAGCAAGCGATTTTAGCATGAGACTAGAGGATCAGATTTAGCATTCAAGAGCATGGTTCAGCCTTAGTTTCTAACTTCCTATGATGCATCAGACATTTAACCACTTAGGCATTTAAATCAGTTCTAAACAGTTAGCATTTTACAAAGAATTATCATCATCATGCCTTATGCAAATGCAATGCAACCTATATGAAAAATACAAGACTCAATCCTAATCAAATGAATGCAACTACATACTTTTCTTTTTGGTTTGCAAAAGATGCAAATTTTTCAATTTTTTTGATTTTTTTGGTTTTTTAATGCACTTAGATGAATGCATGAGACTCAAAGATAGATGAAACTGAAAAACTAAGAAAATAACAAACGAAGTCAAACCTCAAATCCCTCCCCCACACTTAAATTACACAAATTGTGTAATAAAAGAGTAAAAGAGAGAAGCAACAAAAATATATTACACAGACTAAAAAAAAAATGCAATGGTATATACAATGGAGGAGTTTGAGGAGTTTGTGGTACCTTAGAAGGTTGTGTGGGAGGTGTATGAGGCACCTGAAAGGTCCTCCATGTTAATGTTGTGGCTATTCATTGGCCTCTCTCTCCTTGGGTGTCTCCTCCTCCTTGGCGATTCTTGACAGGATGCCCTTGGTGGCACCCAAGCTCTCACTTCCTTATAACCAGCAAAGGAGCGCCTTCTATTAGGAGCTCTAGCCACTCCTTGGCTTTCAGCTTGTTGCTCTTCTTGAGGAGCAGAAGTAGAGGCGCTACTAGACTTCCTCTTTAAGTCCTTGATTTGAGCTTTCATGCTCTTCATGCCCTTCACCAACTTCTTGATGATTTTGTCTTGCCATTTGTTCCATCTTTGCAAGAGGTTGATGTGCTCATGGATTTTCTTCAGAGATCCTCCTTGGTGGGAGACATCATGGGGCTGGAAGTGGTACTCCTCACTGTTGTAGCTTGGAGCATCTGAGTCTTCTTCTTCCTGAATTCCTTCTTCGATTTGCTCTCCTTCAAAGATCACAAGGGGATAGTCTCCTTGAGGAAGAGGGATGCTAGCGCCTTGGTAAGTGTGAGATGATGAAGCGCCAGCTTGGTGGAGAAGGTGCTGTGGAATTTGAAAGGCAAAGTTGTTGGGGTTGGAGAAGGATGTGAGATGCACATCGGGGAGTATAAGCTTTGCAGCAGATCCATCTTCTTGGATGAAGTTGTAGATGAACTTGTCACCCACTTGTTCACCAAGGAACCTTGCTTTCTTCAAGTGTGGCAGGTCCAAGTATGTGATATTGACTGTTGGTGGTCCACTTTCAACTCCAGCAGCTTCCATTAGTTGAGTGATAAGTCCAGCACAATACAGATTGGGCGCTTTGTCATCATTGGTTGTTAACCAATGTTTGATGACCAAAAGCTTCTGTATGAAGATGGTGACCATTCCAGTTGTACCATCTGCTCCTCTAAGCGCCACACCTTGGTTGGTGCTGTCCAAAACACTCATAAGACCATGATCAATCAGCTCCCATTCTCCTCCTTCAACAGCTCCACTTTCCTTCCTAGAAAAGAGTGTATGCGTCAGCGCCTTGTGCACATATCTGATTGTTGGATTTCTGATCAGAGAATCCTTGCTTCTTCCTGGCTTGAAAGCGCGCTTGGCTACATGCTCCCAAAGGCTGCTCATCTCTTCTTTGCTAACCCCCAGATTCTGTCCTCTAGCACTTCCATAAGAGAATCCAAAGGCATCTTCTATAGGTGAGAAAGACATCCTATAGTTCTTCTTGGAAACTCTGAAAGTAATGAAGCCATCACCATCTTCTTCATGAGTCTCCTCTCCTGGGTCATAGAATGTCACTTCAAATCTTGCAAAGAATTGAAGGACTTGGTCTTTGTTGGTTAAATATGGAGTTCCCACCAGCTTTGTGAGCTCCATTGTCTCCAGCAAAGAAGAGCAGTCTTCATAGAGTCCCAAGGCCTTTAGAGATGGCACATGGGGGTATCTAGTTGGCCTCACATCCACCTTTTGCAGCTTGTCATACAGCTGCCTTTGAGCTAGTGTGGTGCCTTTCTTCTTTTGAGGGATCTGCTCAATAGCGCCAACCTCAACTCTCTTCTTGCCTTGGGATTTGGCGCTTGGACTCCTAACTTCTTTGGATTTTCCCTTGCCTTTCTCTTGCTTCTCAACCTCTTTGTTAGCTCGACTTCTTGTTGTTCTTCTCATAGTACCTAAAACATATTCTCAAAAGAAAAATGAGAACCATGGAAGGAACAAAACACAATGCCTAATGATGTTAAAAATCACAAGAGGGGTGTTTTTACTAAAAAAATAAACCTATAACAGTTGTGAAGCAATTAAATAGGCAATGCATGCAAAGGATTCATTAAATAAATTTTATCAAATAATCGAAAATGATGAATCCTAGCATGGTGAATCTAAACAAATGCACTAAGATGCTAATGCAAAGATAAATATATGAATTTCAAAAGCAAGTATTCATGAAGGAAAATGCTTCAAAATTCAAAAACAGACTATTCACCATGCAAATGCAATAAAAATAAGTGAGAAGCAATGAATTATTAGAGTAGAAATCAATCACCAAACAAGAACAAGTTCTTAAGTGCATAAAACAAATTTTGAAATATTTAAAAGCTAAGAAACAATACCTGAAGTGGTTTGACTCTCTCAAGCACTTAAGAAACTAAAGGATTCGAAATTTAGTGGTTGAAAACTAGGAAAATGGAAGTGAGAAAGAGAGAAGGATGGGGTTAGTTTATATAGAGGGTTGGAGAATCTTTTTGTGGGGAGAAAGGAGACAAAGAGTGCTAGAGAGAGGTCCCACTTGTGCTTGGGAAGGGGAAAGATTCAAATTTGAATTCCTTGATCTAGTTTGAACAAGGAGGGAAAATTTTGAATTGAATAAAGCTTACGTCGTGTGCAATATCGACCACCCAAGTCTATATTGTGATCGATATTGATCATATCGACTTGGTACGGTCGATATGCATGCTGATATCGGTTGTCCTGGGTCGTGATATCGACTTGTATGGATGTCGATACTGCTTGACATCTTTTGTATCGACATCCCTTACATCGATATGTAGTCTGATCATCATACTTAGCTGTCCAATATCGAGCTAGTAGCTCGATATGTAGCTCGGTATGACCTGGAAAAAATCCACATCGGACTAGCATGCCGATATGCACATCGATACACCTTGACATATGCTGAACAGTATGTTTTCATCTGTCACTTAAGGTGTATCGATGTGGGATGTCGATATGTACCCCAATATACCTTAATAAAGGGCGATTAATAGCCTTTCGTCCTCGCAGTTAAGGCACATCGGTGTGTTATGTCAATATTGTGCTCGGTACGCATTTCCTGATGTCATATCAACCTGGTACGTCGATACATGTGATCGATACGAGTACCAGTTGAGGCATATCAAACAGTTTGTACCCCGATACATTTCTTATGAAAGTGTATCGGGTTTGCCATATATCGATACTCTGATCGATACAATAGTCCTCACAGATGTATCGATCAGAATCATTACCGATATGCACGTCGATACAAGTCCAACATACTTGTATCGAGCAAGATATGCTTGATATGAGCTGTATCGACGTGCATGGTCGATACTGACCCTTCTTCGACCTCTTCCTCCTCCCAAGCTTGGTTCCTTCTACCTCAGCTCGAACCTGGTTACTAGAAACACTCGAAAATTCCCACACAAACGTAAAAAACATAAAAATGCAAAGCTATATACAAGGATACCATGAGATTGCCTCCCAAGTGCGCTTGTTTAGAGTCACTTAGCTTGAATTTCCTCAGCTCCTTAGTTGAGGTGTGGAGCAGGAGTCTTGGAACTCCTTGGTGTTATTGTGCCTTTCTTGACCTTTCTGGTGACCCCATCAATCTTCAACACATCAAATGGCTTTGTTTTGCTTCCCTCCTTTAGCTTGTAGTGGATCTCACCATACTTAGAGCAAAAGGGCTTTAAAACAACCCCATCTTCTTTGTTACCCAGCAGAATTTCATTCACACAATTAGAAACAACCACTTCGAGGACCTCCTCTTCAGTGGTATCAACAAACATCCTGGACAGACAGCAGCCATCAAAACTTGCAGCAACATAGCCATCAAACTCTGGCCAATGCTCTCCAACTTTCTTCAACTTCTTGACCTCCATTAAGAAGGCTTGCTCATCTTCCAGCTTGTTCCCTTTGGAGTCAAACTTCAGAACTTTCTCCTTGGTCAACCTTAGCTCTATTGTGCACTCCTTTGCATCAAACACTACGCCAGCTGAAGCTAAGAATGGTCTCTCTAGAATGATGGCGTTCTTGATCTTCCCTTCAACATCTAGGACCAGGAAAATCTGTTGGGATGATCACTCCTTCAATCATTATTGGCACATCTTTAAGAGCTCCAAGTGGCGCCTTTACTGTCCCATCAGCTATGGTTAGAGACACATTACTCTCTTGAAGTTAAGTGTAGCCAAGCGTCTTAGCAGTAGAGGGTGGGAAGGTTGATACTTGCTCCAAGATAACAAAGACAGCTCTTGAAAGTTTTCTCTTTGAGTTCACAAGGCAGAGTGAAGCATCCAGGATCTCCAAGCTTCTTGATGTTCAGTACCTCAGTCTTGGTAATGGCTTCTTTCAGCTTTGTCCCAATATCAAGACCTCTAAGCTTCATCTGGTTGGCATAGAGAGTGGTGTACTTATCCATAAGATGCTTCTTAAACCTTCCAGGAAAGGGGAGAGCTGGCTTGTAAGGAGAATGATCATAAATCCCAGTTTGTTTCTCAGCTTGACTCTCCTCAAGTAGCCCCTTCTTCTCCTCTTCCTTAGTTGATGTTGCTTCAAGAGACTTAGTCTTTGCAACTCCATGGTTGGCGTCAGCTGCCAAAAACTCTTCCCCCCCACTCTGAAGTTCAGTGTCCTCACTGAACAGAGAAAGGAACTCCTCAATGACAGCTTCCTCTTCATCTGAGAAGGTCTCTTTTTCAGTGACTATAGTGTTACAGAACTCCTTAGGGTTAGCTTCTGGTTTTCCAGGAAGGTTTCCTTGAGGTTTTGGACCAGCTATGCCCTTGTTATTCTCTAGTGTCTTTACTCTTGAAGACAACCCATCAATCTTTTTTGACAGCTCCATATGAAGAGTATCCATTCTGTTATAGACCTCAACAAATTTCTTTGTGATCCCCACATTAGTAACTTGTTGGCCTTGAAGAAGTTTTTGCAGCAGTCCTTTCGCTTCAGTATCATTGGTGTTGGATGAGCTTGCTTGACCTTGAGAGAATCCAGGAGGAGCAAACTGCTTTTGCTGGAAGTTGCTCTGAAAGTTGTTCCTTGGTGCATATCCTTGGTTGAATGGCGCAAAAGGTCTTGTCTGATTCCCTTGAGGTTGCTGTTGAGGGTAAACTTGATCTTGGGGATTGACAACATTATTGCTTTTGTATGACAGGTTTGGGTTAGGTCCAAAGTTTCCATACCCATTGTATCCACCTTGATTACCCAAGTAGTTCATCTCCTCTACTTGTAGCTCTTCTTCATTAGGCATCTCCACCATTTCACCAACATAGTTGATCTCTTTGTGTTGCACTTGGAGCAGTTTGTCAAGCCTAGTGTTCAGCTCTTTCAACTCTCTTCTTGTAGACTCCAGCTCCTTTTTAGTGTTGTCATCCTCTCCTCTTGGAGTTCTATCATAGTCTTTAAGATAATTGCCATCACTTTGGGCTAAGTTCTCCACCAGCTCTAGGCGTTCATCTACATTCTTAGATAGGAAGTTTCCATTGGAGGCAGTTTCAAGTAGCATCCTGATCTTAGGGAGAGCGCCTTTGTATAAGGTTGAGAGTAGTGAAGCTTGTGAGAACCCATGGTGAGGGCATTGAAGTGTGTACCCTTTGAATCTCTCCCACGCTTCATCAAAACTCTCACTATTCTTCTAAGCAAAACCAGAGATCTCATTCCTGATCCTAACAGTTCTTGAAGTAGAGAAGAACTTTGCTAGAAAATCTCTCTTGCACTCATCCCAGCTGGTGATACTTCCTTGAGGCAAGTTTTTCTCCCATTGGTGGGCTTTGTCGCCAAAAGAGAAAGGGAACAACCTGAGCTTGAAGCCATCTTCGCTTACCCCATTGATCTTGGTTAGTGAGCAAAGTCTATCAAATGTATCCAAGTGATCCAAAGGGTCTTCAAGTGGTAACCCATGGAACTTGCTGCCTTGAACTATTGATATCAATCAGATTTGATCTCAAAGTTATTGTTCTAAACTGCGGGAGGAAGGATCCCTGTTCTGTTGTTGCGTTTGGGGCGTCACCAGCTCCAATGGGTCTGATTGGGCGTGCACCATGTGCTGGTCCTCTCTGACCTTGTTCACCTTGGACTTTTTGCTATCCCTGAACACCAGCAACTCCTTGAGCACCTTGCGCTCCTGGTGGTCCATGAAATCGCTGATCATTTATACCATGCTCCATACTGAGCTGATGAAACCTTTGAAGTCTCTCTCTTTCCCTTGTTTCTCTTAGTGCTCTTTCCACTTGCACAATGTTGTATTGATAATCCAGAAGGTTTTGATTGCCTTTAGACCTCAAGTTCATACACCTATAAGCAGAAGAGCAGCTTGCAAATCAGTAAAAAACAGAAAAAATAACATCTTGATCTTAAACAATCCACAAATCATAATGCTTAATCTAAACCCATATGGCAACGGCGCCAATTTGATAACTTGTATTTGACTAGCTAAGCAAATCCAAACACACTCATGTCATTGCAGCATGTAAGGTATCAATCCATCTGAGTTCTTAAGGCACCAAGAATACAGCAAAACATGTAAGTCAAGCTAGATTCAAGAAAGCAGTTGTGATCAACTAAACAAGTCTAAAGACTGAACTAAGCAAAGCAGAAAATTCAAATAGATAAAGTAAGGATCCAAGATGGGGGTTATTGATTAAGAGGGGATTAGAACCTAACTAGTGATGCTTCAAAATCATTCAAACAATGCTATCTTCTAGGTATAGGATTAACAACTATAACTAGCTCAATTCCTTGACAGTAATCACTTTGCTAAGCACACATTCAAGATAAATTCCTTTACTCAAATACATGATCAGCAAGCATTCAGAACAGAACTCTAATCCAATAAAGCCAAAATGCACCTAAGACATCTAATTCTTTAGGCTAAGCATATAAATCCTCTAAGAGATTCTAAGCAGCATTTCATCAAACACTTACCAGGCGCAAGAGAAAGACAAGATACTAAACAAGCCTGGCAAAGACTAATCTAGTGTTAAGCACATCTAATAGAGAGAAGACAACCATGTTAAGCACAAGACATCACTAATCTAGTCCTAAAACCTTTCTAATTTATCCCATCTCAAACCTTAAATAAGACTACTCACTAGCCATAGTCAAAACCACAAATTCCAAAGAGAAATAATGGTTAAGCAAGATTATGAAGCAGAATAAACAAGAATATGCTAAAAGCAAGTACAGAAATTCACTAAATCAAACTAGTTCTTACAAAGCAAAGCTGAAAAATGAAAGGTTTTAAGTGCAAGAACAGAAGAAAGATAATAAGATCCAAGTTGCCTAATCATTTTAGGACTTTAGTATTTATAGGGGAACTAGAAAACTCCTAGTAAACCAAGATTAAACCGAAAACAAGCTGACTCGGACAGACCATATCGGCTGTGAACATCGATACACACGTCGATATCATCTCTTCTTCTGGATTGTATCGATGTCTCTTGGTCGATATGCACGTCAATACAGAAGGCTTCCAAGTTGTATCAGTTTGGCTCTCCATGGTGTGAAGTCAATACAATCGCCCTTTAGTTAAGGCTTGTCGATCAAGCAAGTCGATATGGCACCTCGGTATTGTCCTGTCATGTGTATCGGTCCGAGACGTCGCTACAGTGCTCGATATGGACTCCCTTCTATTGCATCGAGGTGCCTCCTAGTCGATCTGCTTCCTTCTCACCATGCCTCTACTGTATCGATGCTGAAGTGGTCGATACTCCCATCGATATGCTCCGTATAGATCAGATGACGTCGATATCATCGTCGATATTGGTCTATCCGCCTTTGTCTCTTGCCTTGATCCATTCCCAGCTCACACCCATTGCACCACATGACATCCACACTCCTTCTAGTACCAGAATAAAACTCTTAATGCATGCAAAATTCAATGCAGCTCCTAAAACTACACTAACTCCTACATGTATGCAAATGGGACAAGAAGAAGTAAAATATGCATGTTTAAGGACTAAAACTAGTGATGAATGCAAGCTAAACTGGTATAAATAATGGAGATATCAAAGAACCGTCAGCATCGGTGCAATCTCGCAGAATATATTAAAACAGAGCTCGTCAAACTTTTGCGAAACAACGTGCATTTATTCGCTTGGTCTATGTAGGACATGAAGAGAATCAACACCAGAATCACGTCGCATAAGCTAAACGTAGACCCTACGTTCAAACCAATTAAGCAAAAATGAAGGAAGCTATGCCCTGAAAAATCCCAAGCAGTAACTGACGAAGTGAAAAAACTACTCGGAGCTGGATTAATTACCAAAGTTCAATACCCCGACTGGTTAGCCAACCCCGTCGTCGTCAAAAAGAAGAACGGCAAGTGGAGAGTTTGCGTTGACTTCACTGATCTCAACAAAGCATGCCCAAAGAATTGCTTTCCACTCCCCCATATCGACCGACTTGTTGAATCAACAGCTGGGAATCAGATACAATCAAATCTTCATGCACCCCGACGACAGAGAGAAGACGGCGTTCATCACCGACTGCGGAATGTATTGCTACAAAGTCATGCCTTTCGGACTAAAAAACGCAGGAGCCACCTACCAACGGTTAGTCAACAAGATGTTTGCAAGTCAGCTCGACCGCACCATGGAGGTTTATATTAACAACATGCTTGTAAAATCCGCGGTCGCTAAAGATCACGTCGTCCACCTCAGGGATTGCTTTAAAACCCTCGAGAAGTACAAAATGAAATTAAATCCAGCTAAATGCACATTCGGGGTAACTTCAGGAGAATTCATAGGTTACGTCGTCACCCAAAGAGGAATAGAAGCAAACCCAAAACAAATCTCGGCGATATTAGATCTCCCATCACCCAAAAATACACGCGAAGTGCAACGATTAAGTGGGAGAATTGCCGCGCTAAACAGATTCATCTCGCGCTCCACGAACAAATGTCTCCCCTTTTATCAATTACTTCGGAGTAATAAGCGCTTTGACTGGGACGACAAATGCGAGGAGGCTTTCACATAACTAAAGGAGTACTTGACCACCCCTCCAATATTAGAAAAACCGGAGGATGGCGAGACACTATATCTTTACATTGCAGTCTCAACAGCGGCGGTAAGTGGCGTCCTTGTCAGAGAAGATCGTGGCGAGCAAAAACTTATCTTATATATAAGCAAAACTCTGGATGTAGCTGAAACTCGTTACCCGGTACTAGAAAAACTCGCCTATGCAGTAATTATCTCTGCACGAAAACTGCGACCTTACTTCCAGTCTCACACTATTGTCCTCTTCACTAGTCAACCGCTTCGGAGCATTTTGCACAGTCCTAGTCAGTCCTGCTGAATGGCTAAATGGGCGATATAATTGTCCGAGTACGACATAGAGTACTAAGCTCGCACTAGCACTAAATCTCAAGTTTTAGCAGACTTTATGATCGAAATACCGCCGAATCTATTGAATGACGAAATGCCCATGGAAAACCAGTGGAATCTGTATGTCGACAGCGCTTCCTCGAAGCAAGGTTCAGGAGTCGGCATCTGTTTAAAATCGCCAACAGGAGAAGTTCTTGAACAATCGTTTAAGCTCGGTTTCCCTGCCTCGAACAATGAAGCCGAGTAAAAAGCGTTACTCGTAGGAATTCGCCTCGCTAAAGAAGTAGGACCGAAAAATATACACGCCTTTTGCGATTCTCAACTCGTCGCCAGCCAATTTAAAGGGAATTACGATGCCAAGAATGAACGGATGGATGCTTACCTAAAACAAGTCCAGGAAATAACGAAGCAATTCGACTCTATTGAACTAACAAAGATACCGCGAACTGAGAACACCGCCGACGATGCGCTAGCGGCACTTGCATCAACCACAGATCCAGCACTTCGCTGAATAATTCCAGTAGAAATTATCAAGCAACCCAGTATCCAGCTATCCAAAGGATCTTGCAACATGGTTTTGCACCAGGAGGACGAAGTCGACAACCCAATGGAGGTGGATACCAAACAGCAAAAGCAGTCTTGGCAGGACGAGATTAAAGCCTACATGTCCGAAGGAAGAGTCCCGCAGGATAGATGGGCAGCCAGGCGTCTCCGAAGGAAAGCGGCACAATATTTAATTCAAGACGGCGACTTATTTCGTTGGACAGCAAACAAAGTAATACTACAATGTTGCAACGAAGTACAAGCAAAGAAGGTAATGATCGAAACTCACAAAGGAGCATGCGGCAACCATTCTGGAGGAAGAGCATTAGCTTTAAAAATAAAGAAGCACGGGCTATTCTGGCCTAGTATGATCCAAGATTACGAACAGTTCGTGATACAATGCAAATTGTGTCAGAAATACGCGCCCATTATCAACGTTCCCACCGAACTCCTTCAGACCGCCGTCCCGCCATACCCCTTCTTGAGGTGGTCAATGGATGCAATCGGCCTGATGCCTAAATCAGGTTGCAATCAACACATCCTGGTTCTGACTGACTACATTACGAAATGGGTCGAAACTAAGGCATCCCAACATAAAAACGATCGACGTCCAGCTTTTCGTGTGGGAAAACATCATATGCCGGCATGGTCTCCCATACAAAATTGTTACAGATAACGGTCCACCATTCATCTCATCGACTTTTTGAGATTTTTGTGAGGGTTGAGGGAATACGCATAAGCTATTCAACAACTTGTTATCCACAAGGGAATGGACAAGCAGAAGCCTCCAATAAAACCATCCTCAACGGTCTTAAAAAAAGTTTAACGGACATAGAAGGAAGATGGACAGACGAGCTAAATGAGGTCCTCTGGTCCCATCGAACCACTCCACGAACAGCGACGGGAGAAACCCCATTCTCATTATCCCACGACTGTGAAGCTTTAGCACCTGCTGAAATACACGTTGCAAGCGCTCGACGAACCTTGATGGTTCAAAACCCGCAGCTAAACAACGAAAAGCTAATCAACTCTCTTGACAACCTAGAAGAACTTCGCGATAAAGCTTTACTGCGCATTCAAAATTATCAGCAGCAAGTCTCTAGGTATTACAACAAGAAACTCTGAAGCCGACTGTTCTCGCTTCATGACCTCTTCTTACAAAAAGCTATAAACCCAACAAATCTCAAAGAGAATTGGGAGGGACCATATCGCATCACGGAGATCATCAAACCCGGCGTTTATAAACTGGAAACAATAGACGGGGAACCAGTAGAGCGAGCTCGAAATTTGATGAATATAAGGAATTATTGTCCTTAGAAAACATAGCTTGGCATATGAATGTGCATTTGTTAAAAAGAACAACGGATGATTTGATCCATATCGAGTATGTAGGCAACCTTCGGGTCCAGTCACGATCTTAATAAAATTACCTTTATCTTTGCTAACCAGCTCGGCATTCAAAGTAAAGGGTATCCACGAGTCCAAATCGACTATAAATCTGCTCGACGTATAGAGCAATCTTCCTTATGCGAATGCATTTAATCAATGTTCTGGCCAAACATACGACTTAAAAGCAAAAATTAATTATGTGGTTGATCACCACTCCTTTGAAGCTTCGGTTCAATTTAATTACTTTCGAAATGAATAAGATGAAAGTCGAGGACAATACTCGCACGACCCCTGATCATACTTCTTCGAGCCGAAGTGAATCCCGAAAAGCTTGATATTCGATCTCGATTATCGTTTGGTATAAGACGAGCGAATGAATCTCGCCTCCAGCACCAGCCTAAAGAATGCCCCCGCACTACAAGTCCAAAATATTTGACTTCGCAAAAGCCTCAGAATTAAGGATCACCTTGTCAACGAGTGCTCGAAAGTATTGAGACGTTACTTTCACTACTTAAATTAAATAAATTGCTTAAGCAAAACGCGTCTATTTAAAATGCTTTCTCGCATACATTTTAAGCAAAAAAAAAACAACAGCAACAAAGGAAAACTATTCAACGCCGCCTCGGCATTTGTATCCCCATCGCCTTCAGCTCTGAGGCCGGAGGACGCATGTGAGCCTCCTTCAGAGCAGCAAAATCATCCTTAGAAATAGGAGCGTCCTTGATCTGATGGTGTTCCACCTTTAGACGGTCGGCACTAGCAAAATGAGATAGAAGCTCATCGACAGGAACTTCATAACCCGCAGATCGCAGCCGTTTGTAACAGTCCGCCCTCGCTTCGGCATCAACAATCTTAAGCTCGAGCTTATTAATGTCTTCTCCTTGCGCCATAAACGTCTTAACTGGTCAATGCGAGAATCATACCAGTCGCGAGAACGACGATACATCAAATCGACAATAAGCTTGATAGACTTGAGTTGCTGCTCTAAGAATTCTTTCTTTGCGGCAGCTGTCTTCTTGGTCTCTTCGACCGACTTCTTTTCCAAGTCTTCCCTATGGAGTTGCTTCTCTTTGGCGGATTCAACTTTAAGACTCTGACATTTAAGCTCCAAATCCAGCTTTTCACGCTCGAGCTCTTTGATCCTCGCCGAAGCATTACGAAACTCTCGATATTTGGCAATTAACTCCTCAGCTCTGTTCTCTTCTCGCGCGAATTCTTGGTCATACCACTCAATTAGGGATGCGCATAAACCCAAACCCTACACGAAACGCTGAGCCATTCCCGAGAAACCTTCAAACCGCTTCAACTTCTCAACCGACATCCCCTGGTTTGGTTTCGTTCTACACTGCCAGACCAAATTCGATGTAAAGTATCCATCGAGCATCGTCGGGGAGTCTCCATTCCAGCGCAGCAGTAACTGGTGGGGGTTGAAACCCGGGTCAGCACCCTGGTCCTCCGAATCCTTCGGCAAACTGCTCGTAGGACTTGATGAATTAGCCTCATGTTCTTCCGCCTCGCAAAATCGGAGTCTTATTCCTCGATTGGCAAAGCAGCCTTCGGATCCTCCATCAAAATCATTGGAGGAGAATACCGCGTATCTGCAACAGCAACGACGGGGTTATCTGATGAAGCATCCTCAGCAACAATTGGATTTTGGGGTGCAGTCGCAGTCCGAGGCTTTTTGTTCGGAAAAAAATCGGGGATGTCAATTTCAAACGAAGGAATCTTGTCTCTTTTCCTTAAACCCATCTTTCCGAAAAGATATGATCGATCAGGATCTGAAATTAGAAACTAAAAAATTTCGACGAAAGAAAGCTCAAGAGATCAAAACTCAAAACCCGTGTCGAAGACCTTTCACCTTTCCCGCTTGGAATAAAACCCTAAAGGTCTGCATATAAATAATTTTATCTAAAGGAAGCGCCACGTGTCAGATCCACTTAAGAACGGGCTGAGCTGGCCATCGCGAATAAACGCTCTTGACGAATTAATGCTTATTGCGAGATCAAACCCATTTACTTCATGAAGTCTGCCGAACTGATTTACAATCATTCTCGCCGAACTGGGGGGGGGGAGGATTTATTGTTAGAGGAGAAATGAGTACATTTTCTAGAAGGCTTTCTCTAGCAATAACTTAAGCTCATCTAGCTTTAGAGACTGCGCCGACATAACTCAAAAAGGAAACCCCTTGAAGATAATCTTCAAATTCCCGAAGCATCGGATCAACTCGAAGGAATATTCAAGGATAAATGAGTATTTCTATATTTTTCGGAGAATAAGGGATATTTCTATATCGCAGATATAGAAATATTCACCAAAGGAGAAAAAGAAAAGGAGTTCGCAGCAACTCACCTCCTATCCCTATAAATAAGAAGACTCCAGAGCATCAGAAGAACAATTCATATATTTTAGAGAGCAGCAGAACAATATCAAAAAACTCCAAGTTTTGTAGTTTATAGCTTTAATACTTTCTTTTTCACTTCGGCCTAACCTCTCGGTTAAAGCTATCTCTTGTAATCACTTCGCTTTTGAGCTATTAATAAAGATCTTATTTTCTAAAACCCATAACCGTTAATCATAAACCCTAATGGTGATTTTCTGGTTCAACAAATATATTAGTGTATTTACTGTGTACCGGGAACTGTTATTAGAGATAAATATGGGGTATAAATTATCCTGCATCACAGACAAATTTGAACTTTAAACATTTTTCAATTGTGCACATAATAAATCAAATCGTAAAAGAGTAGAGACACTCGAAAAACAAATGTTTTATAGTGGTTCTGCGTGAATTATACAAGCTTCTATGTCTCCACATTAACCACTTATAGCTTCCATAGATAGCTTATCTCGAAATGCAAGCCATGTAATATAGACATTGCACGGAATGACTTGCATGAACTAATACAATTTTGTGCTAACTATAAATTGTAGAGTGGTTAGAATTCAGAATACAGTTTTTGTCTTGTTTGAAGAGAAAAAAATACTTTATGATTTAGTGAAATTTTTTTTAATTATATTGAAATTTGCACAAAGTTTTAAATTATTTTCTATTATATTTGTTAAGTTGGGTTTTGTTTTGTTTTGTTCTTGTTTACTTGTTCGATTTAGTAATATTTTTGTTAAAAAAAGGCCATGTGATTACAGTCTCATGGCAAGTTGACAACCTTTTTAGATTATATATATATATATATATGTATATGAAACGCTAAAACCTCATGGCTAGTTTTTATATTGTTTTTCTAAAAATAAAGTATGAGACAACACCTAATTTAAAAACAATTTTTATTTTGTTTTGTTTTGGTTTTCTTTCTTTCGATTTAGTAGTTTTTTAACAAAAAATAATCCACTTGATTCCCATGGCAAGTTGGTACAAACTCATATTTTTATTTTATTTTACTTTTTATTAAATTAATTTAATCATTTTAAATTATTATTAGGTACCAATCCGCATCATGCATGGAAGAAGAAATCTGTAAACTATGTTTTTATATTAATTTTAAAACTATTTGATATGAAAGTAATTTAATTGATTTTAAATATATATTAATAATTTTTATTAATAACAATATAAATTTTGTTAGATAGAGTCTTAGTAAATATAGCTTAGTTATAAAGTTTCAGATTTGAATCAATTTAAAATATTATAATAAATTATTTTTTTATCTAATTTAAAATATTAAAATAATTTTTTAGCAACTTAAACTATCTAAAATATTATATTTGTATATCCATTCAAACATATATAACAATTTAACTTATAAAATATGTTAAGATATTATAAAATTTTAATCAACTTAAAATATTCATATAAATTTATTTTTACTCTAATTATATAATTCAATTAAAGAAATAGATTAAATCGAACAAACACTTTTAAATTTTGGATGCCTACTAAATCATACTCATGATTTATGAACATTTGGATTTTTGTTTTATAATAGGTTTAAAAATCATCTATAACTTTTAACAGTTTTAGTGAATTATTTTTGTTTTTAAGAGTTCAGATTATAGAATATATGAATTCTTTTAAAAATCGTTTATCATACGTTGGATGTGATACTTAAATGGATTTAAAAATAAAAATAAAAAGATGATAAGCAAAATATTATAATTGAAAAACAATAAGCATGGTAGTTAAAAAAACAATAAGTATCAGACCACTGGATATCAAATCTTCTTTATTTTATTTAACCCGTTTGTGGGATCTATGAATTACGGTGATTTAAGTGTGAAACAGATTCGTTCAACTGAAGGATTACTATACTTATTTATTAAGGTGTTTCCAACTATGACTTGTAAAGACTTAATTCATCGTATTGGATTTAGATTGCTGTTGGGTCGCAAAATGTGAACGCGGCCTGCGAGGACTCAACGGGTGGGTAATGAACGTGGCGGAAATTTGAGGCGTAGTAAGTGCGCCGCACTTACTAAAGAGGGTGCAATGATGGCGGTTAGGAAAAAGTGGAATAGGTTGGCAACCTTCTCTCTGACTACACATATGGAAGAATCCGGGAATGGTGATAATCATGGCAAAGGACGAGAATCAGTATTCGATCCGGAGAACTTGGGAATCCGAACCCGAGCCTAACCCAGAATCAGGTATCATCTATAAAAACACATTCCTCGCGCCAACGAAAGGAAGAGACATCTAGAGCGATAACTTCATCTTCTAACTTCATTTTCATTAGAGAACACCACTTCCAAGAAGCTCTATCAGGATCCCTTCGAGTGGATAGAGCGTCCTGCATCCGTTCTTCCGATACTTTAGATACGCTTCGTCTAGTCCCATTTCTTTTCTGACTAGAGTGTCGGAGCGTAATCGGAAGGACAACCCATTTCGAGTTCACCGAGATCCTCCTTCTTTGTTTCCTCATTATAGAGTTCAAATCTCCCACGCACGAACGACGACAAATCAGATTCATTCACGTGGCATCCCGAAATTTACTCCCAAACAATTGTATTGAAACTAGGTTTGAGGTGTGTTTTATATTTCGGTGTGTTTCTTTCAGTCGAGAAACAAAATAAAAACTCTTGTTATTAAAAAAAAATACGATGAAAACATATCTTTTGTAAACAATTATACGAATGAGTTTAAATGATCAATTTGATTTTTTTTTAAAGTAAATTAATAATTAATATGATTTATCAAAGTAAGTTAATAATTATTTTGATTCACTATATGAGATTAGTCTTGTTATTATTGAATTTGAAGATATTTTTCTAAATGAAGTAGAACTTAATATAATTCTCGATTGACGAAATAAATGAAACTGATGAAAAATAAAAACTTTTATTTTTTTTACTACAAAATCTCAAAATGGTAGGATTTTTATTTTTTGATTAAATTATTTAAAAGTTATGTATTTTTTTTTAAAAAAAATTTCTCCTTTTAATATAATTTAAATGTTAAAGGGAGATCTTCTTTATGTCTTCAGCACGAAATGAATATAGTGAATCTTCTAGGAGTGATGGAGGGTCGAGATTGAATAAATGATATGGTCATTGGCCTTGGTTTTCATTATTTATCTTTAAACCAAGATAATTGGTTCTAAATATGGTAAGTGCTTCTCGGTTTTGGCTAGTTTGAGCTCGGTTATTGAGTTGATTTTCTGGATCAGATCCTTTGGTATTTTCTGAACGGTTTGATGCCTCTCCTGGTCACCAAACTTTGGTTTTGCAAGTGATTAAACTCGTCAGATCCCATATAAGGCAAGCAGAACACCATTTGGCTTAGAAGTTGAATAACTTTTACACCATGACGAATTTTGAGATGACTCTGATTCGTGGCGTGCCTCTGATGAGTTGAGAATCTGAAACATCCAGTTTTGTTGCTTGGCTAATCTTGGTTTGACCGCAATGATTTAATTAGTAGTCGTATATCTCCATCGGGTCCATTGAAGATCTTCCAATTTGTATCTTCAATATCTTCTTCATATGAACTCCTTTTTTGTTGATTCTTAAATGAGTTGAGTATACTCTCATGTGGTTTGTTGAGTTTGAATATTTGTTATTGGCCTTCATTTGAGATAAACAAAGCTCGTATGTCTCATTAAACCTCCCCAGCTTCATATTCTCCACTTCATGCTTCCTGATTCCTTGCTCCTTGGCTGATGATGACTTGATGTCCTCATCATTGTCTCTCTCATCTTGGATCCAAATCTCTCTCTTTCACTTTAATAGTGGTTTTCACTTATCTGATTTTTCTCTTTCCACCTAAATTTCCTTTAACTATTAATTTATTTATTCATGAATTTCTATTGATATTCAAATATTTACCCAGAAAAACCCTAACACTTAGATTCGACAAATCAAAATTCAATATTCTCTCTGTTTCATAATAAGTGTCATTTGGAGAAAATGTATCTGCATTGTAACTGGATATATCTGGATGTGTTTTGAGTTTAATACATCCATATATATTGCAGATACATTTTCTCCAAATGACACTTATTATGAAACAGAGGGAGTATTTTATAAGCAAAAAGAATTTTTGTACAAGAATTTACAGGTGTTAGAGATTGTTGTTATCATGACAAAAAAATAATTGGAGGAGAGATGATTGGCGGGTTATCCACCAAATCCGCTTGATTAATGCGTGGCGAGTGCTGGTAGCAGATCTACAATCCGTGGGTCAAACGAGTACTTTTTTTACAGGCAAAAATAATCTGAATTCACAACAAAGAGGGTGAGGTGGGGCGGATCAGACCCGCAATCCAAAGCTATTGTAAACTATTATTTTTTTTATTTTTTAAATTAAAATATTTTTGGTTTTTCTTTATTTTAAAAAATTGTTGTTTTAAGTTTTAATTGATATATTTAGTTTTATAAGAAGATTTATACTTATTAAAAAAGAAAAGTAGTGTTAATATAATAATAAAAACAAAAAATAATTAAAATTAAAAAAAACAAATATAAAAATATGTTTTTAGTATGTGTAATGTGCTATACTTCAAAAATTAAAGAAATATATGATTTCTGTTATAAGTTCATAAGCTCATAATATTTTTTTTTTTGGTCAAAAGAATCATATTCAAGATCTTGTTTTCCAAGTTGTATTTGTTCTCCAAGTTTTTCTACTTAGTCTCTGAACCCAAGTTTCTTGTTGTCTTTCAAGACACACCAATTCGTTCTATCTCTACTTAATTCACAACATCATTTTATACATTATAGTAATAAAAAACCTCATGGCTGCAAAACAGATTTTAATTAGAATAAATGAAAATCTCGCGAGTGGCGAGCACAGGTGCCGACGAAAGGGCAAAAGGGAAAAAAGAATCATTTTTGGCTACTTATAAATTATCGAAGCCGCGTCTCTCTCGATTTGTGTCTCTGTCCCACCATTTCCACCGCTTCTCCACCAATCACTTCCTTCTCTCTCCTCTCTCTCAGATCTGCACTCACTAAGAGATTCTCCATCTTTTTCTCGCATCTTTATATTACAATGGTTGGAGCTCTGGAATCTGATCAATTCCTGGCGATGTCGACGACCTTGAACGAGAACATCGAGATCTTATCCGTTGATTTCGATCCAACGGCTGTGGTAACCGAGCCGTTACCTACGTCTGTAACCGAAGCAGATCACGAGGAAGAGAATCTGAAGAATACGAAGGTAATTAACGGAGGAGGAGAAAGAGAAATGGTTCTCGGCAGGAACATCCACACGACGTCTCTTGCCGTAACGGAGCCGGAGTCTAATGACGAATTCACCGGAGATAAGGAGGCTTACATGGCTAGCGTCCTAGCTCGTTACCGGAAAACTTTGGTTGAACGAACCAAATATCATCTAGGTAACAAAACAACGTTCATCATCTTATTAGATTCATGAAAGTAAATTTGCCTTAATGTAGACAAATATTTATTACTGTAGATCCCAGAGTAATCTCCAAGAAAATTGGTTTCAAAATTTGCACGAGATTATTAAGTTTTTGACACTGTAGAAATGATATTTTTAAGCTTTTGACACTGTAGAGACGAGATTACCAAGTTTTGGACATTGTAGAAATGAGATTTTCAAGCTTTTGTTGAGGAATCGGTGAATTGAACGATCCAAATATTATTTTAGATTAATGAAATTAAATCTTCCTTGATCTAGATCATATGTTTTATAATCCCAGTCTAATCTCCAAGTGGATCGATATTATTACAAATGGTTTTAACTTTTTTTGACATTGTAGAAATGAGTTTTTTAAAGTTTTTTGACATTGTGGAAGTGATGATTTGGTGTAGGTTATCCATACAACTTGGATTTCGATTACGGTGCGCTTGGACAGTTGCAGCATTTCTCCATCAACAACCTTGGAGATCCGTTTATCGAAAGCAACTATGGTGTACACTCAAGGCCATTCGAAGTCGGCGTGTTGGATTGGTTTGCTCGACTCTGGGAGATAGAGAGAGATGACTATTGGGGTTACATCACAAACTGTGGCACAGAAGGAAACCTTCACGGGATCTTAATCGGGTGCGTGCGGATCGATTTTCGATCTCTATTTCTATAGATTTTCCTGTTTTTCGGTGTTTAATTTTGTTTAAAAAATCTTTGCAGGCGGGAAATGTTTCCTGATGGGATTCTGTACGCCTCGCGGGAGACGCACTACTCTGTGTTCAAAGCAGCTCGTATGTATAGAATGGAGTGCGAGAAGGTTGATACACTCATCACCGGGGAGATTGACTGTGATGATTTCAGGAAAAAACTGTTGGCGAACAAAGATAAACCTGCGATTCTTAATGTCAACATAGGTTTGATGTCTCTTTTAATCTTTTATTACTTGGTTTTGTATTGGGAAAGTTGGAATTTTTACTGATGGTTGTTACATCTTATTACAGGAACAACTGTTAAAGGAGCTGTCGATGATCTCGACCTTGTAATCAAAACTCTTGAAGAGTGTGGCTTCTCACATGATAGGTTCTATATTCACTGCGATGGAGCTCTCTTTGGTCTCATGATGCCTTTTGTCAAACGTGTAAGTGTATATACATAGTCTTAAAAACAAATTATTGAGGTAAGCTTTCCTTATTCACTTCTCTTTCGCAGGCACCAAAAGTCACATTCAATAAACCGATAGGAAGTGTGAGTGTGTCGGGCCACAAATTCGTCGGGTGTCCAATGCCTTGTGGTGTTCAGATAACAAGAATGGAACACATCAAAGTCCTTTCGAGGAACGTTGAGTACCTCGCCTCGCGTGACGCAACGATCATGGGAAGCCGAAACGGGCACGCGCCTTTGTTCTTATGGTACACTTTGAACAGAAAAGGGTACAAAGGGTTCCAGAAAGAAGTTCAGAAATGCCTGAGGAACGCTCATTACCTCAAAGACAGGCTCCGCGAATCCGGGATCAGCGCGATGCTCAACGAGCTTAGCAGCACCGTTGTGTTTGAACGTCCTAAAGATGAAGAGTTTGTGAGAAGGTGGCAGCTCGCTTGCCAAGGGGATATAGCTCATGTTGTGGTTATGCCAAGTGTTACAATCGAGAAGCTTGATCATTTTCTGAAAGATTTGGTCGAACATAGAACTGTTTGGTATGAGGATGGGTCTCAACCACCATGTCTTGCTAAGGATGTAGGACCCAACAACTGCATCTGTCCAGCTCACAAGTAGACGCTGCAGTTTTTTCGTATGTTCTTATTGCTACGTTGTCTTTAGCGCCATCTGCTTTAATTCCCTCCGTTGTAATCCCGATTTCGGTTTCAATCAGCGTGAAATTTTGTTAGTTTCTTTTATTTATATCATGGGTTTTAAACACATTGGTGGTGATGAATAATGGAATATTACTTTGTTTACGTCTTTAGAGGTAAAATGACTTGTAGAAATGTGTACTATAAAGGTTTTCTGGAGTATTAAATAACTTATACTACTCATAAAATGTAAAGACCGATATCCCAACGAACATATCTAGACATGACAATCAAAGTCAACACAACAGCCACACTACATACATACATACATACATACATACATCAAATATTGCAGCCCGAAATGAATTTTCTGTATTTTATAAAGCCAACATTTTCGAACTTTTTAGCCTCTCTTGGTGAAATTCATGAAGCTCGGGCGCTGCGATGGCTGCCCGTTTGTACTCATCTGTTGGTTCTTACTGTTTCCGAACTGATTCATTGTCGATTGCTGAGACGAAAACTGAGCACGGTTGAATGAATTACCGTTCCCTTGAGGGATTTCTCCGGCAGCTATCTTGAGTCGGTTCAGTTCTTCCCGCAGCGCTTCATTCAAAGCTGCAAGTTCGAAACTTGGTTTATTATATAATGCTGTTTATATCTTTTCAGAACGATCAAAGGAAAATGGCTTACCGTCTCTAAGTTCAGCTTGTTGCTCTAAAGCTTGTAGCCGCATTTTGAGGTGTTTATTCTCCGTGTTCAGCTCTGATGTTTCTCTCTATACACAATATTACACAACGAGTACAAATTTAGAATGGATGCAGAAATAGGCAAAGCGCAAATATATGATCTCCAGACAATTGCTTCTGTCATTGAAGACTTGAAGTGCAAACAGTTGCAAGTGTTTTCATGATACTATTGACATATCTCACATGTTTAGTTTAATTAACATGACACTAATATATCTTCTACTCCTGCACGTATACTTATTCAAAATGACAAATGTCCTCTATAAACACCAAGAAGCAGTCTTTTAAAGACACTAGGCCTAAAAGAACACATATTAGAACGACACAGCAAGGGAGGATCAATAACTTATATAGTCCCTGTGCTAATCATACAAATTTGGCCCTAAAGAACCAAAAAAAAACCCAATATGAGACTACATAAAACCAGTGTGGACCCTAAAACTTTCCCAAAATTGACCCTTTAATCTAGTTTTTAACTTACATTTGCAAAGGAATTTAAATATTTTGGTCTTAAAAACTTTTCAAACTTTTTGGCCCTGATCATTTGCTCCTCTTGCTCTCGTCAAAAACCGCCACGCAGAAATACGCAATACACGAAATATGCTCATGGGTTAAGAATCATTTTTATCTTTAGTTCTCCGTTGCCTTTATCACTGTAGTGCAAGCCAATTGCATTTTTCATTATACTATTGCACATATGTCACATATTGGTTGAATTAACATGACAAATTGACAATGACATGAGATTTTATAATACTGCATGTATAACCAAACAAAATTCTTGCTTTATTGATCATGTGAAATGTTAGTTAACAATCACGAACACAAAAACAAACCCTAGAGTTTGTTCTAGAGATCAACTCTCCAAAGCCTAAAGGCTTCTTACTAACCAATCGGTCAAAGACCTAATCTGTTTCCTCCTCCTCTTATTTATAGTATATTCTAGTACCTATCATATACTTGTTCCGATTAAAAACCTCATGTCCTCTCTAAACACCAAGAAGCAATCTCAAACACAACTAGGTATCAATTACAAGTTATAAACTATCAGAATTCAGAAATCAACCAAACGAAAAACTAGCACAAAAATACTATCCACCGTCACCATATCTTATCAAATACAAGTCAAATTAAGATAGCAGAATGCATAAAGACAATGGCTTTAAAGATGTCGTCTGCTTGACCAAGTCATACCTGCAACATAGTGACTTGAGCAGACAGTGTAGTTGCTTCGTTCTGAAGTGTCTGTACTTTCCTCTCCAGCTCACCAGTATACCTAATCTTCCTCTCTTTCGACCTCGCCGCAGATTGTCTATTCGCTAGAATCCTAATCAAGAATCATCCACAAAGAAAATGAATTAAAGCAAAGTATATTTTTGGGGGGAAACAAATACGATAAACCCTAATTTCTGATGAATACTTTACCGTTTAGCTCTTTTGGGATCAAGCAAAGCAAGCTCGGCAAGTCTATCACTACCCATACCCATATTCTTCTTAGCACCACCGTCTTTGAAACTCATGGCGGCGAGAACCGATTCAATGTTAAACGATCCCGAACTCGTAGCTCCGTCCATTGAATTACTCCGATGATGACCTCTCTTCTCACCTGTAGCTAATTTCCCGGCGAATGGATGATTATCCTCCGTGGCCGTTGTTAGATCGTCCAAGAAATCGGACTCGGAATCAACGGAGAAACTGCGAACGTGACGGCCAGGAGGAAGAGGAATCGGCGGAGGAGCACCGTTGGATGAGGTTTCTTCGGAGGGAGAATCGACGGACATCGGAGATGGTTGCTGTGGTTGTTGCGGTGGTGGTGTTGGGGAGTTAAGGAAGTCGAGGGAAGAGAAGTCTACATCAGAAGGATCGAAAAGGAGTAGATCGTCGATTGATTCGCCGGAGAAGAAAGTGTCGGAGCGAGCTCGACGGTGATGAGAGATACGCTGACGTGGCGCTTCTGGCATACGTTCGATTTCGCTTAGAATCGACGATTGGTTTGCTCTCAGGGAAGGCTCCATCGATATTTTTTTCCGGCGGCGAGGTTTGGGTTACTGTTTCAACGACCTTACCGAAGGAGTGAAAATCTTGAAGACGAAATGAGAGTAGAGAGAGTTTTTGTCAAGAGTGGAAGTAGGGACGATATGACATTTGGTCTGAAAAAACCTATATTCTCGAAAGTTACCAAGAAGAAATTTCTTCATAAAAAATAAAAAACAAATTTAATATTAAGTGTCATTGATTTATTCTAGACTTTACGGTTCAGTTGATTCCGTTTGTTTGGGTTGGAAAAACATCTTGTCGAACTATAAACAAACAAAAATTTAGTTCGGTTCCATGGTATAATATGTATGCCGAGTTAAACTGATTTTTTTTATTCTTTCTATAATATTATATTAGAATTACTTTTTCTATTTAATAAAGAGTGTTACTCCGATATTTTTTACACAAATTAAAAAATTTAATAAAAAGTTTCTTCTATTTTTTATAAATATATTAAATAAATTTCTTTTTCTAATTAATACACTGATATAACAAGATTAAAACTTGATTTTATTTAAAATTTTGTATTAAAAATACAAAACAACACTTTTTGTGAAACAAAAACAAAACTCTAAAACAACACTTTTTATAAAAAAGAAAGTATGTTTTTTGAAATAATTAAAAAAATTGTTCTTTTAAAAAATGCTAAAAACTATTTAACTATTGTTCGAGAGCATTTTACATAATGCCATGTGGAATGTATAATTTATCTGGGTAGTGGAGCCCCGTCTCCAAGTTTTGTTTTCTGGGAGAAAGGCGATGAGTCGTTCCGAAGCGGAAGCATGCTCGTGTCATAGGCACCAGCGAGAACTTGTTCTAGCACTTAAATGAGAGGTCAGTCGGGCCTTCACGGGATCGAAAGGAGGTTTCCCTCCCGAAAGTTCTCTGACGCCCAAGTCAATAAACGTCCTATCGAAAACGGATACTTAGGAGGGTGATTCTACGAGTTTAAGATTAGACATCTCGTCCGAGGATCAGGACGCCTTTCAGTTTAGAGGGTGTTTCATAAGGGTTCTATAAAGACAAGAGAAGTAGCGAATATAAATGCATGGTTCCAGGTAAAAGAGGGACTTATCCTATTTGGCGTTATCTCGGGGGAACGAGATGTTCCCTTCCGACTATGCTACATCGTGGTCTGGCTTGTTTGGGACGGGGTCGGATTCTTTATGTTTAGGTCGGACTCTCAAGGAGGTCTCTCCTTTGATCTCTACCTCTTTCCCTCTCGGTTGTGCTCTCTCTCCTCTTGTCTCTTTTTCGGGTCCCCCCTCTCTCTGTCTTCTAACAGTACCTCTCCTTTTATACAAGTCTTTCCCGTCCTGTCCTATCCGTTCGGCGTGCCAGAGAAGCAGGTGTGTTGGTAATGCGTGATTCGGAAAGCCCGCCAACTGCCCAGAAACAATACGGTAGGGAGTTGTTGGCCAAGCTAACAAGTCGTGTTAGTGTTTATGATGGTTTGGTGCCCATGTATCACGCTATCCTTGAACATAGTGAAACCGAACCCAATAGCTATATATATAATTAGAATTAATAATGTATGAAAATACTGAGTCAACTCAATGACCGAGCTAACCCAATCCGAGACCCATTTTCAAAAAAATGTAAGTAGAGGTTATTTATTCTTGTATTTTGGTGGATTTATAAATCTTCTTTGGATTTGATAAATTTATTGATTTCAAAATCATCAAAATGGAAAAAAATCAAATCCACTCAAATACCAATGTTAGACCTTGTATTTGGGTCTTTGTATTTTAGTCATGAAAATCCTTCCAAATCCATTCAAATTCAATTAAAACTCAAATCTTTATAATATTTAGATTCTAAAATGATGAATCAATAACACTGTATTTCATTATGGATTTTAAAATCATAGAACCAATAACACTGTATTTCAATATAAATTTTAAAATACATGAACCAATAACACTAAATTTGGTTTGGATTCTCAAATCCATTAAAATACAAGAACCAATAACACCTCCTAAATCTATCTTTCACTTGAATCACCAAAATCAATGATTTTTAATTTGATAAGTATAATTAGTTTAAAATCCTTTTATTTACTGAAAAAATTATATAAAAGATTACTTTCTACAATTCTAAAATAAAATAAAAAGTCATTTTACTGACTACGAGTATTATTTCTTGCTTTTATTTACTTTTGATCAAATAAGTTTTCTAATATACTTTTATTGAATTTAACAAGAAATTTTCATATCTTTGTGAAATTTTAATTTTTAGATCTCATCTACGAACCTTCACTCAACCACTCTAAAAATCAAAATCAAAATCAAATAAAAACTCTAAAATTATAAAATCAACAATTTTAAAAGAGTTTTTTTTGTTCTCTCTCTCTTTTCTATTTCTTCTTTTTGTCTGATCAGTTTTAAAATTGGAGTTTTCAAATAGAATCTTCAATTTTATATTGTTCAATAAGTTATCAACTGATATTTTATATTATAAACACATGTAACTAGGTGTTTCTCCGCACTTTGTGCGGGGTTCGATTAAATTTTTTTAAAAGTATAACATTAGTTTATTTATAGATAAAAAAATCAGATTTTTAATGATCCGAAACCAAACTTAATATATTTTGAAGAAAATACAATTTTCATGAGTATATTGTTTTTTTGCTGTATGATATTCAAAGTTTGCATAGAAAAAAAACATAGCAATCCAAAATGACTAAAACCAAAAAATTCTTGTTTCATATCAAATTAATATTAATTAATATATATATAGTTTTAAAAGGTTTAAATAATTTAGAGTTTTACATGTGGTCGCATAAATCAATTAGGTTAGTCAAAAATATTAGTAGGTTAAACAATCAAATTAAAATTAGTTTAATAAAATAATTAGATTTTTTTTTAATTATGCTAGTTACTTTTTTTTAGTAAACTGAATATTTTTATGATATAAACTCGAATTTGGAAATCTAGATTTAAAAAAAAAACGAAAATCAATTAAAAATTAGATTAGATTAATTTGTTAATTTTCATTAAGGATAATTAAAGTAAATTCACATAAGCAGCAAAAAGTAATCAACCATCATAACTCTCAACCACAGTCCAACTTGCTTGCCAATTAATAATACTAGGTATATAACTCGAGCTACGCGCAAGTCTATATTAATATTTTGGTTTATTTTTTTTAGCTACTCTCTTTAAAATTATTAAAAATTATATATATATTTATAGAAATTTTCATTTATATAAGATAATTTAATATATAATGTGTAATTTATCTTATTTTTATTTATCAATTTTTAAAAACTATTAGGTCAAATAATAATAATGACACCTATAGAATTATTTAACTTTGACGTACATATACATTTGATTTAGAGAAATATAATCTTGCTAAGATTTTGGTATTATTTTTTATTTTCCATAGAATTTCTATAGTTATTTTTTTCTTCAAAGTTTATGTGTTTAAATATTTAGTTTTTTTATTGAAAGTCTTATTGATGTTGTGTACCACTGTATATATAATTCAAGATTCATGTTGATTCGAATTTACTTTTGTTAGGAAGCTGTAATGATCATGCAAAACCATTTTTCCTTCTCTTTCCTGTCTTTCAAGAGTTTTATGTTATAATTTTATTCAGTTTTCATTGTTTTAATTGTTAAATCGAGTTGTTGTAAATTTTTTTAAATTGATAATTGATAATGGTTACTTTTTTTATACATGTATTGTTAATTTTTTTATTTAACTTTTAAATTTTTAAACCATATTAAGATTTTCTGATTTAATAAATATGTTGATTTGGATCAATCAGATTGAATTTACTTTTTTTTTGTTGGACATAAATTGTTAAATTAACTTTTAATGTTTTAATTATACTTAATAATTTTTGGTTTGATTTAAAAGCTGATGTGGACCAGTTAAATCAAGTTTTTCCGTCCTAATCATACTTACTATTTTTTTTATTTAATGAATATGCTGATGTGGACCAATCATATCGAGTTTTTTAATCCCATGTGGACACCCTCAATACACTATGCCATCAACTTTTATATATTACTAGGCTTTTAACTCGTGCTACGAGCGAGTCTATATTAATAATTTTGTTTAATTTTTTTTGAATAATATCTAAATTATCAAAAATATAATATATTTATAGAAATTTTAGTTTTATATAAAAAATTAAAAAATAATATGTAATTATACCTATTTTTATTATAAAATTATAAATATTATGAAGTAAAATCATAGTAATAACATCTAAACAAATTATCCAACTTTTAAGTGCATACGTTTGATTTAGAGAATAATTTCCTTACTAATTTTTTGGTGTTTTGTTTTGTGTCCTTAGGATATCTGTATGTTGATTAAATGTCTCACTGATGTTGTGTATCTATGTATATATATTATATGATTCATGTTGATTTAGATTTAATTTTGTTAGAATGCTACAATACTCATGTAAAGCTGCTTTTTACTTTTCTATCAGATCTTCTATGAATATTATGTTATATCTATATTCAGTTAATAAGATCTGTTTTATTTGCAGTCAACTATTTGATAGTTTTTGTTTTCAGACATGTAAGATGGTGTGTAGTCTTCACATTATCACTGTTTTTATATTTTGTGTGGTTTATTCATGATTTGATTCGAATAGTTTATCAAGATACATTTCAGTTTGAATTTGATTCAAAACTTCGTCATACTTTATGATTTAAAGAAAAATTTAGAAGATGTTACTCATATGCTGGTCATGTTGGCTAAGTTATAAGTAGTAACTATGTATATATTAGTTATTATAGTTCGAATGTAAACTTACTTGTGTAGTATTTCTTTGTTAGTTTTTAAACCAGACGCAACCAAAGTATTAGTCATTGTAAGTTTAAATAATATGGTTGCTTTAGAAACTTGTATAACCTACTGTAACTTTGTATGATTATTAATATTCAATACCAATAGTTTATAAATATAGAATTTTCTAAAATTAAATTTTAAACTAATTTTCTTCATAGATTTTGTTTTTTGTTATTTTACATATCTTTCGATGGTATTTTATATTTTATTTTAATTTATTTAGTTTTTTTGCATGTTTGTTATATTAAAACATATATATATTTTAAATAATCTCTTTTACTATTGATTTTCTAAATAGTTAGCATATATCAATTTAATGTCTTTTATGTAAAGGATTTTTCTTTGTTAAATTTATTATTTACATTAATTTTTATTTTAATTATAATGATATTTTGACTTGCTATAACTGAGTATTCTAAATTTTATGTGGACTTCTCTCGAAAGCTTATACCATCATTTGCTTTTTTTTAGTTAATTTTTTTATGTTGATTTTCTGAAATATTAGCCTAAATATCAAGCTATATTTTGTTATACAATTTTTTTCATTTGACAATTTACCTCTCTTGATATTGATTTCCATTTTAGTTTAATACATAATGTTTTTAAAAATATTGATATTTTTGAAGACATAACTTCAGTTTTCATTTTTTTTGTTAGTTGAATACTTTTATATTGATTTCTTAAGTAGTTAGTGAGATATCAAGCCAACTTCTTTTTAGGTGAATTTTAAAAATTGAGCATTTTATAAAACTTAATTTTCATTTTATTTTTCTTGGTTAATTAATTTCTTAATATTGATTTCTTAAATTATTAGCTTAAATATTTAACTTCGTTTTGTTAGTAAAGTTTTTTAGTATTACTTAATTTTTTTTATCTTCTTACTTATTTTGTTTATATTGATTTTGTTAAATAAAAAAATAGCATAGATATCAAGTTAATGTCCTTTTTTATACTAATTTAAATTTTTCGATATGAATTTTCATTTTAATTGTATTGACATATTGTAAAAAAATAATTACGTTTGGTTTTTTTGTTAGTTAAATTTTTTTGGTTAGTTCAGATTTTTGTGTTGATTTTCTAAATAATTAGGTTAAATATCAAGTTTTATATGACTTTTTCTTTTGTTACTTAAATATGAATGTTTTTTGGGTAGTATTGATAGTCTTAAATAATAATTTTATATGTTTATATAAACAATTTAATCTTAATGTTTTTTTTAAATCAATTAATCATTTAAAATATATATATTCAATTTTCTTCTTTTTTTAATTAAACTTTTTTGTTATTGATTTGCCTATTTGTTTTCGTTAGTTTAGCTTTTGTGACAAACGTTATATATTTGGATTTTTGACATAATTTTATTTTATTTGTTTTGTTAGTTAAACTTTTTATCTTAATTTTCTATTCTACTATGATAATCTTATATTTTTCATATTTTAATTTATTTAAATTATTAATTATATTTAACATTTTATGTTTAATTAAAAATGCTGATGTGGACCAATCAGATTGAGTTTCTATGTCATATGTGGACACCCTCATTGGCGTAAGACATCAACATGGACCACAACTATATATTTTAGATTAGCAGTTTTTTCATGATTAAAACTTTTAAAATAGTTTAATTATGGTCATAAATATTGTTTTAATTATTTTTTTCAATATATATGATTTTATTTAATAATCTATTTATATGTTAATTTTTTTTGTTTGTTAATAAAATTTATATTGTAATTTACTTTTTATTGTTAATAGAAAAATAAGATCTATTTTACAAACTCTTTGTTATTAATAACTAACTAAATTTTTTGAAACTTTTCTAATAACAACAAAAATAAAATTAAATAAAATTTAAAAAATTTTTTTATAACAATAAAAATGAATAAATTAATTTTAATATACAATATATAATTAACTATGGACAATGATGATGTGTACCAATACAATTTAATTTTTTAAATTCTATGTGGATACCTTTAGATGCATTTAACATCAATTTTTATTAGTAATAGATAATTTATATGTTCTTTTTAATATAAAGTTGTAAAGCCAAAATCGATATAGAAATATAATATAGTATCAACTATATCCATGTCAATATAATATAGTTTACAATATAGTAAATCCAAGTTTATAGTATTCATATTATTCTTTCTATTAAATGAACCTACTTAAGTTTACTACTTACATTTGTATAAAATTTCCTTTTTACTATATTATAACTAATTAATTTTAGAGTAATAGCACAAATAGCAAAAGACTGGTTGTAAATTAACAAATCGACATATACCTTTTATGCGTCTTAGCATCAAACTAATTTGCCACCTTTTTTACCTTTTTTATCCTCACACGCACTTCTTTACTAAGATTTTTTTTTTTGTTTTCTTTCAAATCCAAAATCTAACGAAGGGGTGCGAACCAATAATCGTTTAGTTGCAACTTTAACTATAAACGTTGTACCTTTTTTTTGTGCATAGCAAATAGAGCGGCATATTAAAAGCACGCCTCAAGCTTTCACGGAGCCCTATACAATCCATTGCCGCTTCAATTTCAATCTTCTCCGATACTCCCAAAGCAAAATAAACTCCCGGAAACGATACAGAGCTTGAGAAAATTATCGGCCGTAACCGAAAGAAGTCAGCCATCCTCACGCCTTCAGTTGATTACTCAAGTAAACCCAACCGCCCTATCTACGGGAGCATAACGCTTCGCCGTTTCGGTTATCACACATAATCTCCCCCCTTTACGGCGTTCTATTGTTTATTTTGTTATACGGAGAGGGTCTAGTGGTCGAACCTCTGCATGATTTTTGTTTCTCTGTTTTACCCCTTTGATATCGACTAGCCGACCAAATACAAGTGCGGGGACACAGATCTTTTAAATTTTTTGATTTCATCAGTGGATATATAGATCAATATATACCCCCCCCCCCCCCCCCCCCCCCCCCCCCCATGACAAATAGGCATCTATTTAGATTTATGAACGCTTAGGTCAGATCTTGTAACATCCGGTCAAAATCTATGATTTAGTCAATAGACTTTTAGATTCATATATATGTCCCCTGCTAATCTTTACATGCATATATGCACATCCGCTCCGATGGTTAGCTAGATAAGCTTTGGGATCTCGACTCTTCTGGACAGGTAACTTCATTATAAACCCAGGTAGCCCTTATCTTATGTTATAGATCTCCAACAATGTAATCAGATACCGAATATATGGATGTCTAAGTTTGAGTGTGTGGCCTTATAAATCAGTATGCGGGTGTCTTTTTGTAGGTGGCCGTGACTTCAATAATCAAAGGCGAATTCGATGGAACCCCCCAAAGTGCCTTCGCATGGGCTGATGAAGTAGATGACCCCAAGGTGGATCACATGGAGATGCTATCTTCACCTTGCAGTCTTGTTTGTTCTTGAACACATGCCCCAAATACAGCTCATCTCCCTTATATGCCACATCCAATATGACATTCTCTGTTTGATCCAATCCTGAGAAAATCCGTCCATCAAATACATTAGATGTCTTTAACTTTTTTTACTCTTCAATGTAATATTCTTTTAGCAGCCATTCAGATAATCATCCATCATATTTAATAACACTTCACTAATATTAATAGACAGCTATATAGCCTCATATACTAACATATATTATAGTTACATGAGCAACATAAAATCTATGAAAGAAAATATCACACTTTAATATAATTTACGGGCACGCGATCCACTGAATAAATATAACAATCTATGGAACAACATAACTTTTGGAAACGAATATAGCACTCCATTAATGTTAATAGACATCTACAATACACTTATACCATTACAAATCCCTATCATTTTCAAATAACCCGTTACAAGTTTATATCTGGCCTGCACCAAGTTTATATCCATCCAGCAACACAAATCGCCACTCCCCCCTACATCTTTCATCCACCACCCCTGTTCTGCTCGCTCCAGATCGCTGAGGTCTTTCCAGAGCTGCACCATTGTTGATAACCACTAACAATGTCAGTTTTACGAGAATGTTGTTATTAATAACAATAACACTTCAAATTAATACATAAATATTCATAAACGACATGCTCGGATTCAGAATATACGTTTACCTGATTAATTCGGTTGTAGCGCTATATGAAATTACGTGATCTACCTCGTACACTAACCACCCATCATAACAAATAACTCTCCAAATACGATAATAACTCTCCATCAATGTTAGTAGTCAACTATAACACTTTGTAAACTTATATTTTACTCACTATACTCATGTATCATTATAAACCCCTATCATATCAAATAACACGTTATAATATATATATATATATTATCTATATATATATATATATATTTGCCACGTATACAAATACGGAATTAGAAGCATGAACTAATTACTTATGGACAGTTCATAAACCTAGGTGTGCCCATATATTTTAGTTTTCCGCTCCGCTCATCAAAATTTCTTGTTATGAACATTACATATGGCATTAACTCTCCATCACCTCCGTCCGTATCATGCTTACGTAAGGCGGCGGCGAATCTATATTGTCTCCTCATTTAATATCAAGCTCAATGTCAGCTTTAATTGAAACCATAAATGTCCACATATCTAATTCATTCATCAGCTTGCCCACGCACACTCGATGGCAATAGACGTAAATAAACGAAGTCTCGAATAACTGTTCATCATCCTTTAGTTGATTTCTTCTAGCTCATTTGGATCTTGCTATTTACCTAATAAAAACTCCATCCTTTGCCATCCACCTCTTTATCCCTTAATTTTAATAGATAGATAATTAATTATCAATGCTGATGTGTACCATAATTAACTATGGACAATGATGATGTGTACCAATAAAATTGAATCTTTTAAATCATATGTGGATACCCTTAGATGCATTTAGCATCAATTATTATTAGTAACAGATAATTTATATGTTTTTTTTTTAATATAAAGTTGTAAAGCCAAAATCGATATAGAAATATAATATAGTATCAACTATATCCATGGCAATATAATATAGTTCACAATATAGTAAATCCAAATTTATAGTATCCATATTATTCTTTCCATTTAATGAACCTATTTAAGTTTACTATTTACATTTGTATTAAATTTTCCTTTTTACTATATTATAACTAATTAATTTTAATAGATAGATAATTAATTATCAATGCTGATGTGTATCAATAGAATTGAACTTTTAAATTCTATGTGAACACTCTTAGAGGTATTTAACATCAACTTTTATTAGTAATAGATATGATGATTGATATCTCATATATTTCCATTTTAAAACCGAAGTAGTAATACTTTTTCTCTTGTGAAATAATTAGTTTTGAATTTTATAAATCACATTGAAAAAGGAAAATGACATTTGTAACGAAAGAAGATGCATCTATCTTTCTCTGACACATAATGGTCAACTAACGTATTTCTATATATAAAAAGAGTACATAACAAGTTCTAAAACCCTAATTTCTATTTGACAACAATGAGGATATATGTCTGATATTCCTCAAGATTTGTTAGATGAGATACCCTCTAGAGTTCATATAACTTCTCTAAGTTCGATGAGATCTACTTGTTGGAACTTAATTTTTGACAAATGGCTTAGGCCAATTTTCCGCAACATTTCCGGTTAGCACAGTTATCGAAATGACCGGATTATGGATTTTTTGGATTTCTTTTAATGAGTACTATAAGATAATATATTCACTTGTCAAAAACGAAGTTGATTTGAATGAGAAATCTTTGATCAAAGTGGGTATGTAATCAAGATAAAAAGTCAACAAATGTCAAAATGAGCATTTGTCTCACATCGAAAGTTGGAAGAATTTTCTACTAGTATATATAGTGATACACTCTCATCAAGGTTCACTAGCTTTGAGAAGAGGACACTATGAAGAAGGAGAGAAATGATTGTTATGCAAAACCACACACACACGCATGCCGCGCCGTGCCGGGCTCGGGTCTTGGGTCTTGGAGAATGTGGACTTTAGCCCACAATAAGATATTCTTTTTGGAGTAATATTTATTAACTTATTTTTACAAATATGTTAATATTCCTTAAAGATAATTTGCATAACTCGATAAATCTTAATGATTGAATCAAAAATTAATAACGGAGTATTCCCGTTTTCCCCAGATCCTTATCAGAAAAGGAATAAATGATTTCTGCAATATTCTCGTTTCTCTTATTCTTTGTGATCAAGCAGATCTCGAGCAAATCCCTCTCGTCTCTACGGTCTTAGGTAAGTCTCGAGAGTATAGCGTAGATTCTTAAGTTCACAGATTTTATAGTCGAGTGCTGCGACTTTAGTCTCAACACGGTTGTATCCTGGGATTCTGAATCTCATCAAACCGCTACACTGCAGGAGATTTAAAGAATTAAGGAAAGAGATCATATCTCGGCTCCGTGTATCGTCTTTCCTTAAAGGTTTTTTAAAAACGTTTTGTAAATTATCATCATTTATTATTGATTTTAATCATTCTTTGATTCGTGATTTTCAATCTGGATTTTCGCGGTCCTACACTACATGCAAATCATGAAGCATGAGACAGTTTATCTAAAGATGAGAGCTTCACAAAGAAGCATTGTAGTAAAGCAGTCAAAAAGTTTATGTCGATCATTGTTTGTGATTACAGAATTTGTTTTACGAGTGTTAATTTTGATGGAATCGATAACAACGAAGACTTGGTTGTTCCATCTGTTAATTAAGGAGGTAGGTGTTTACTTAGTCAGGTCAAGATATTCGAAGTCTTTCACTGTGACTTATTGTTATTGTTCACCAAGGTCAATCCAAAGCTCATGGTATGGATGATAGTAGGATTGTTCCTAATTCAGTTACTGAACCTTATTCATGTCATTACAACGTTTGAAGATCAATCCAAAGGAGTTAAGACAACAACACTAAAAATGCATGAAACTATATAAACTGAGCAAAATCAATGAAAAATGAATTTATCTAACAATCAAAGTGAAAGTAAACAAACAAACTTAAAAGACAACTAACAACTTAAGCAAAAGACAATGATTCAAATCAAAAGAAGGCAAAAAAACATTAATTAAGCAAATACTCAACAAGATTGGATTAAATAATTGAAGATGAAAGCAATGATAAGGTTATTGACTTAGGGTGACTTTAGAGCAAATCTATGATGTCTAAACAATCACATAAATGCTAACATTTAGATTTAGAACACTAATCAAGAATAATCCATTTTTTATAGCACTAATCATTTTGCTAATTATCTAATCAAGAACAAACTCTCATTTGTATATAAGGAACCAACCTGCGTTACAAACCAGTTCTAATCAACCAATAAACAGTTTAGACATTTATTCTCATAGGCTAAGCATGTAAATCTCTTAAACAGTTCATTGGAGAATTTCATCAAACACTTACAATACACAAATTTCCCTAAGATTTAAACCAGCATTACCAAGGCTAATCTAACATTAAAAACACCAAATAAAGAATGATGTAAGAGTAACTCCAGCTACATTATCTCATACAATTTCTTATGAATAAAATAATAGAAAAAAGAAAAGTGTGAGAGAGAGAAGTGAGAACCGTCTCTGGTTTGAGATACTCTTTCATACACCTGTTTGTTTTTGATTGGACAATACCTTTTAAAGAAAATAAAATTAACTATATATTTTTTTGTATTAAAAATATTTTGTTTTTATTGTTAAGAAACTCTTTTATTTGTTCTAACCGATGGATGTGCTCTAATGAATCTAAAACCTAGACATCATAGATCAACCATCAAACCATCTCAATCTACCGCATCATAAGATCATAAAGAGATTACTCACTAATCATTAGGAACCCAAAAAAATCTATAAGGATGGTGTTAAGATTCATGATTAGGGAGAATAAATGATTAAAGATTAAGGAATAGGAGTTACCAATTGCATAGACTCTTGAAAATATTTTACGAACAGTAAGACCTAGACATCATAGATCAACGATCTTTATCTCAACTGTGTCGGTTTTGAATTATAATACAAGCTCGGAGTGGTGGTCGGCTTAGTATGTCCTCCGGTACGAGCGTGGGATGATCAGTCTAGGCTGAGTGGGGAATGGCGGGTGCGGGTGGTCTTGTAGCCGAGATACTCAAGACACAAAGACACAGGACGATGGAATAATTGAGCGGGACGGTTACTCGGCCGTGGGACAGGACGAGTGGAACCAGTGGTCGAACGGGACGTGAGATTTGGTCAAACAATCGAGATACTCGGACGGTCTGACCGGTGGTCGAGCGAGATGAATACATTAGAACCGCGAGGATCGTTGTGTACCACAAAGGCAATGGAAACTCCTTTGATACAACACATAACTTCTCTATGATTTTGGAGGTACTGGTCTCAACAAAACAAGAGAAAGAACACAAGATTTTGATGTAATCTTAGTGAAGAAAATTCGGGTATTTTATTAGAAAATCAAAGGTGAAAAGGTTACAAGCTGCATATGGAACCTTATAAACTGGTTCTTCAGCCAAAAGCAATAAAAGAAAGAAAGTAAAATACATAAATGCATAAGAAAATTACATTGAATACTAATGTAAATTAACGACTAGTTTAAGCTGCGAAAGAGATAGAAATCATTAGTCAAAATGTGATGAAAATAATTGTAAACACTTACCTTGTTTATTGGCATGGTTTAACTCTAAATGTTTCGTCCTTTTAATATCTCTTTGACCGTGATGATAAGCTTTTATGGGTCTTGGGCTTTGCTTGAAACAACAAAGAGATTGTAGCCGTTTGGTTTAGAGAATAAGGGTCATACTTCTTGTAACTCTTTAACTTTGAATGGGCCTTTTCTAGCTTTAACGCCTTCTTGAAGTTCTTGATCATCAGCTTGTTGGGCGGCTAGCATGATAGCTTGGTTATACTTGTGTTGTAGCACTCTTGCTCTTTCTCTTGTAATGGCTCCGGTTGGTACTTCAATCACTTGGAGTTTGGTTAAGTCCGGTTCTTCTTGGATATCTTCATCATTCCCTCCCCCTTGAATAGGTTTTGACCTCAAAACAAGATCATCTGCAAGAAATGGAGCCAAATCAGAAACGTTTAAAGTAGAAGATACATTAAACTCACCTGGAAGTTCAAGGCAGTAAGCGTTGTCGTTGATCTTCTCAAGGATTTTGAATGAGACGTCTCCTCGTGGCTTTAGCTTTGAGCTCCTTTGGTTTGGAAACCTTTCCTACCTCATATGTAACCAAACCCACTCGCCTGGTTCAAACACAACTTCTTTGCGTCCCTTGTCGGCGTGCTTTATATACTGTTCTGTCCTCTTTTCCAAGTTCTCTTTAGCTTTCTGGTGTAGTTTCTTGATAAACGCTGCTTTCTCTTCTCCTACTAGACTTACTGCTTCGGCTGGTGGTAATGGTGTTAAGTCTAGAGGCGTCGTAGGGTTGAATCCATATACTATCTCAAAAGGGGACATCTTAGTGGCTGAATGTTGTGCCCGGTTGTAAGCGAACTCTATGAAGGGTATACATTCAAGCCAATTTATTCATATTCTTCCCAATAGTAGCTCTCAACAAGGCTGATAAGGTCCGGTTGACTACTTCTATTTGGCCATCCGTTTGAGGGTGACATGTTGTAGAAAACAAGAGCTTTGTCCCTAACTTCTTCCACAAGGTTCTCTAGAAATGGCTGAGAAACTTGCTATCTCGATCTGAAACGATTGTTATTGGTACTCCATGTAATCTGACTATCTCCTTAAAGAACAAGTCAATCGTTTGAGAAGCATCATTCACCTTGGCACATGGTATGAAATGCGCCATTTTTGAGAAGCGGTCTACCACCACGAATATGGAAACCTTGCAGCGAATCTTTGGTAGTCCAAGTACAAAATCCATGGAGATATCCACCCAAGGTGCTGTGGGGATGGGTAAAGGTAAGTATAACCCGTGAGGGTGTACTTTAGACTTGGCTTTCTTGCACGTCACGCATCTGGCACAATGAGCTTCTACGGTCTTCTTGAGATGTGGCCAGTAAAAGTATTCCTTGACGATGGCTAGAGTTTTATCCACACCAAAGTGACCCATAAGCCCACCACCGTGAGCTTCCCTTACGATCAAAAACCTAAGAGAGCAATGTGGAATGCAAAGCCTCTTCTCATGGAATAGAAAGCCTTTATAGATGTAGAATTTGCCTTGTCCTCCAATGTTGCAACCGTTGCAGATATCTTTTAGATCATTGTCCTCATTGTATATCTCCTTGATGTATTCAAACCCCATTACTTTAGCCTCCATGGTTGAGATCAGAACATGTCTTCTAGATAGAGCGTCGGCCACAATGTTCTCTTTTCCCTTCTTATACTTGATAATATAGGGAAATGTCTCTATGTACTCCATCCAACGGGCGTGTCTCTTCTTCAAGTGAGTTTGTCCTCTGAGGTGCTTCAGTGTTTCATGATCCGTTACAAACTCCCTTGACATCAGATAATGTTGCCAAGTTTCCAGCGCTCTTACTAGAGCATATAGCTCTCGGTCATATGTGGGGTAATTTAGCGTTGCTCCTCCTAGTTTCTCGCTGAAAAAGGCTACTGGCTTGCCTCCTTGAGTCAGTACAGAACCAATGCCAACTCTAGACGCATCACATTCCACTTCAAAGGTCTTCTCAAAGTCGGGTAATGTTAAGACCGGTGCATTGGTAAGTTTCTCCTTAAGGTCTTCGAACGCTTGTTGTTGAGCTTCACCCCATGTAAACTCTATGTTCTTCTTGACTACAGCAGTGAGAGGGGCGGCTATACTGCTGAAATCTTTCACAAAACACTGGTAGAAGCTAGCTAGGCCGTGAAAACTCCTCACTTGACTAACACTTGTTGGCGTGGGCAGTTCCTTAATGGCTTTTATCTTCTCATCATCAACCTGTAAACCCTGCGAGCTTACAACAAAACGTAGGAAAACTAGCTTATTAGTACAAAATGCACACTTCTTTAAGTTTGTATAAAATCCTTCTTGGCGAAGTGTCTTTAATACAAGCTCAAGATGTGATACATGATCAGCTAAACATTTGCTATATATTAAGATATCATCAAAATATACAACAACAAATTTACTGATATAAGCTCTAAGAACCTGGTTCATTAGTCGCATGAAGGTGCTAGGAGAATTGGTTAAGCCAAATGGCATGACCATCCATTCATAGAGCCCTTGCTTAGTTTTAAAGGCTGTCTTCCATTCGTCACCTTCTTTCATTCTCACTTGATGATATCCGCTTTTCAAATCTATTTTAGAAAACAGGTTAGCTCCACTTAATTCATCAAGCATATCATCTAACCTTGGTATGGGATGGTGGTATTTGATTGTAATGTTGTTTATAGCCCGACAATCCACACACATATGCCAAGAGCCGTCCTTCTTAGGCACCAACAGAACCGGTACGACATATGGGCTAAGACTTTCTCTCACGTAGCCTTTGTCAAGCAACTCCTTAACTTGTTTCTCCAACTCCTTAGATTCTTCATGGCTCATTCTATAGGCCGGCTTATTGGGTAATACTGCTCCCAGAACGAAGTCTGTTTGGTGTTCAATGCCTCTTAAGGGTGGTAGTCCTTCTGGCTTGTCTTCGGGAAAAACATCTTTAAACTTGTCTAGCACGACCTTCACTTCAGCTGGTAATTCTTCTAAGCTATAACCTGGTCTCAGAACCTCCTTAAAGATCATAAGTAGCATAGTGTGTTTAGAAGCATAAGCTTTTCTCACATGACTAGACTGAATAAGAAAATTTGGTTTAGCAACAATTTCTTTCTCCTTAACCATTTTCATTTATAAATCATGAACTTGAGATGGCGTGAGAGGGGTTAAACTAACTTCTATTTTATCATGCATGAAAGTGTACATATTAGTTCTACCATCATGTTTAGTCTCTTTATCAAGTTGCCATAGTCTACCTAATAATAAATGACCAGCTTGCATAGGAACTACATCACAAATCACGTGATCTTGATATCTACCAACACTAAATGGTATAACAACTTGATCAGTAACTTTAAGCTCTACCTTGTCATCGAGCCACCTTAGCCAATAGGGCCGTGGGTGTCTAGTTCTCTCAAGGCCAAGCTTATCAACCATATGAGCACTTGCAACATTGGTGCAAGAACCACCGTCAATTATAAGGTTACATACCTTGCCTTTAATGGTGCAACGAGTGTGAAATATGTTCTCTCGTTGAATGATCTCGGTTGGTTCTACCATGGTGCTGAGTACACGCCTCATGACAAGGAATTCTCCAGAGTCAGGATACTCAATGTCACCAAACTCATCATTCTGCTCAATTTCAGCCTCATCATGGGATTCATAGTCGCCGGTTTCAGTTAAGAGCATGACTCTTTGATTGGGGCATTCCCTTGCCATATGTCCTCTTCCTCTGCATTTAAAACATGTTATATCTCTAGAACGTTGAGAGTTTATAGGCTTACTTGGCTCTGTTCAGTTGTCTTTGACATTGTCTGAAGCTTTCCCCTTGTACCGCGAATCTATCTCACTGCCTTTGCCTTTGTCCATCGGTTTGTTGATATTTGAATTCCAAGGGCTTTGAGGTTTGATTCTGGTGCTGCTTGTCTTACGTTTGATATGTTGCTCGGCTTGTATGGATAAGTGAAAGAGGTCTTTGATGTCACTGTAGACTTGTCTCTCCACCTTACAGCTGATTCTCTCTTGCAAGCCATCTAGAAACTAAGCCATCAATGCTTCTTCGTCGTCGTACAACTCCAAACGGTTTCTTAGTCGCTCAAACTCCTCATAGTATTCCTCCACTGATCTAGTTCCCTATTTAAGAGAATGAAACTTGCGTTGTAAGTATCTATAGAAATGAGGAGGAATATACCTTTGTCACATAAGTTCTTTCATGTCCACCCATGAGTCAATGGACCGCTGGTGGTTTCTCCTTCTATCCGCTACTGTTCTATCCCACCAGATGAGAACGTTGTCCGTGACTTGAGCTACGGCTAAGGCTATCCTCTTGGGGCCAGGATGATTGTAGTAGTTGAAGATATGGTCCATTCTCTTCTCCCATTCGAGATAAGCCTCGTGATCAACTTTACCGGCAAAGTTTGGCGCGGGTAGTTTGATGTTCCCTTGGTTTTGTCTTGGGTTAGGGTTGTATGACTCGTCTTCTTCATACTCCTCTCTTTGTACTCGCCTTCTTCGTACACGGTTCATTCTAGGTGGTGGATCATCCTCATCTTCTTGAGAATCATTGTCACGTCGTTGACCTCCATCCGCAGACTCATTGATGTGAATACCATTGTGTCTTTGGCCGTTTCCATGAATGTTCGTATTGCTAAGTCCTCTAACGTTTCTCACGGGTCGTACGGGAGTGCGAGGTGTCTGCTCTACACGAGTGAGGCGTTCCCCCACTTCTGTGTTGCTAGCTTCTTCCCTCATCATGGCCATCATTCGACTGACCGGATCATTTGTGTTGCTAGCTTCTTCTCCCATGTCGTTTGATTCAAGTACCTTAAACCAAGGATTAAGATTGGTTAAAGCCTTAAATTAAATAATACGGTCCAATAGTTTTATACTATGGTAAAGTAATTTAACTAAACCAAAAAACGGAATGCAAGATGCTGTTCTATGAATATGGAAACTAATATGAATGCTAATGAAAACTGATTTTTTTGTGACTTTTCGTGATTGAACAAATATGATTTAACACAAATGATTGAAATAATAACTAGCAACGACGTGCAGATGATTATGATTCTCTTTTATTATTATTTCTTTTTGTAGAAATGAAATTAGATATGATGACAATATGAATACGAGATGAATCAAATGATAGAATGCTTTAAATATATATATATATATATATATATATATATATAAATGATGTAATGAAAACAAATATGAAATGCAAGAAATGATAGATTGGATAGATGCAACCTGAGGGCTGAAAAGAACTTCAGCTCTGATACCAAAATGATACAAGCTCGGAGTGGTGGTCGGCTTAGTATGTCCTCTGGTACGAGTGTGGGACAATCAGTTTAGGCTGAGTGGGGAATGGCGGGTGCGGGTGGTCTTGTAGCCGAGATACTCAAGACACAAAGACACGGGACGATGGAATGATTGAGCGGGACGGGACGAGTGGAACCAGTGGTCGAGCGGGACGAGAGATTTGGTCGAACAATAGAGATACTCGGACGGTCTAACCGGTAGTCGAGCAAGATGAATAGATTAGAACCATGGGGATCGTTGTGTACCACAAAGCAACGGAAACTCCTTTGATACAACACATAACTTCTCTATGGTTTTGGAGGTACTGGTCTCAACAAAACAAGAGAAAGAACACAAGATTTTGATGTAATCTTAGTGAAGAAAATTCGGGTATTTTATTAGAAAATTATAGGTGAAAAGGTTACAGGCTGCATGTAGAACCTTATATATTGGTTCTTCAGCCAAAAACAATAAAAGGAAGAAAATAAAATACATAAATACATAAGAAAATTATATTGAATACTAATGTAAATTAACGACTAGTTTAAGCTGCAAAAGAGATAGAAATCATTACTCAAAATGTGATGAAAATAATTATAAACACTTACCTTGTTTATTGGCATGGTTTAACTCTGAATGATTCGTCCTATTAATATCTCTTTGACCGTGATGATAAGCTTTTATGGGTCTTGAGCTTTGCTTGAAACAACAAAGAGATTGTAGGCATTTGGTTTAGAGAATAAGGGCCATGGTTCTTGTAACTCTTTAACTCTGAATGGGCCTTTGCTAGCTTTAACGCCTTCTTGAAGTTCTTGATCATCAGCTTGTTGGGCGGCTAGCATGATAGCTTGGTTATACTTGTGTTGTAGCACTCTTGCTCTTTCTCTTGTAATAACTCCGGTTGGTACTTCAATCACTTGGGATTCGATTAAATCCGGTTCTTTTTAGATATCTTTATCAAATTAGTAGATAAATGGTGATTGGTGAAGGGATAACTTCGAAACTTCTAGAGTGAAGACAGGACAGACAACAACCGACTTGTTTGACTTTGAGTAAACAGAGTAAAATCGACGAACAATATAATTCTCACAAAGGCAAAAAATGATAAAATTTAATTTTAGAGAGAAAGACATCTCAAATAATTTTCTTTTTCTACATCTCGAATAATTAATAATAATAATAATAGAATTATGAAAGAAATTCTAACTTAAGCCTCCATGCTTAGAAAAAGAAAATCAAACTAAAAACTAAAAATAAATCCAAACAAAAAAATCATTAAAGTCCATAAATTAAAACGGACGTTTACCAACTGGTAACACTTATTCTTATTTTAACATTGCGGTAATCACAAGTTCACAACCAAAAAAATAAAATAACCAAAAAGTTAAAAGGAAATTTAAATTTGTCAAGAGATAACTAAGAAAGAAAAGCCTACTAGAAACAACCATTGAGAACTGAGGAACCTCTGATGTCTTGAGTACTCCAAACCTGTATGCCCATATTAGAAAATGTCGAAAAGCGATATCAACTTGGAAACATCTTAATCCATCAAATGCGATAAAGAAGATTAAGGAGATTAAAGAGAGATTGGAGACTGCCTAATAAGAAGATTCTGTTTCAAACGAGGAGCTCCTAATTTTGAAGTGGAATCTATGTGTAGTCTTTCACGAGGAACAACTACATTCGAAACAGAAAAATCGGGCTAATTGGCTTAAGGAAGGTAACAGGAATACAAAATTCTTCTATGCCACAACCAAGAAAAGAAGAGCTAGAAACAGGATCATCAAACTCAAAAATGCATCGGGAGTTTGGGTGGAAAAAGAACAAAGACTGGAAAAGGTGGCTGCTGCTTATTTTCAAGATCTGTTTACGACTTTCTAGCCGCAACAATTCGATGAGGCTCCATGGTATGTTACCGCGCAAGTTACTCCAGCTATAAATGCTGCACTTACAAGCTACCCATCTGATGAGGAAATAAAGAAAACAATTTTTGAGATAAACCTGGAAAAAGCTCTGGCACCAAATGGAATTACCAGTCTCTTTTACCAGAAGTTTTGGGATGTGATCTCAAAAGATATCATCAGAGTGGTCAGAGATTTCTTTGCCACAGACAGGTTTAAGTCGAGGTTGAACCAGATAATTTTTTTTCTGATCCCGAAGACAGCAAGACCAGCTGAAATGGCAGAATTCAGGCTCATAAGCCTCTGTAATGTCAGCTATAAAATTATTTCAACGATCCTAAGCAAGATACTAAAAAGATTCCTCCCGAAGCTTATTTCGGAAACACAATAAGCTTTTGTAGCTCGATGTCTTATTACAGATAATATCCTAGTGGCACAGAAAGTGTTCCACGCACGGAGAACAAACCCAGTATGCAAGTCCAAATACGTAGCTATTAAGACAGATATGAGTATAGCATATGACCGAGTGGAGTGGGGTTTCCTAGAAGTACTGATGCAAAAAATGGGATTTGCTGGGAAATGGGTCGAGTGGATTAGATGGTGTATCTCATCTGTGTCATACCAAGTCCTTCTCAATGGAGAAGCGAAGGGTAATATCCAGACCTCAAGGTGTCTACGTCAGGGAGACCCACTATCACCGTACCTGCGTTATTCTGACAGAGGCTCTGTTAGCTCAAGTTAAAGGAGCGGAAACGGAAAGAAGGATTTCTGGGATTATAGTAGCTCAGACTTGCCCACCCATATCACATCTTCTATTTATAGATGATAGCCAGTTATTATGTAAAGCTGACAAGAAAGAATGTGAAGAACTGATGAAGATCATAAACTGCTATAGGAGAGCATCAGGACAACAATTTTACTGTGCAAAATCTTCTATCCTGTTTGGGAGCAAGGTCCCAATAGAGAAAAACGCAAAGGTAAAACAGGCGCTAGGCATTTAAAAAAAAGGTGGTATGGGAATGTACCTGGGGCTACCAGAAAAGATTTGTGGATCCAAAAAGCAAGTCTTTGCTTTTATTCAAGACAGACTGAGTACCCAAATCAATGAGTGGTCAACCAAATTGCTCTCAAAAGGAGAGAAGGAAGTTCTAATTAAGTCGGTGGCTCAGGCCCTACCTACTTATGTCATGTCATGCTTCTTCCTTCTTCCATAAAATCTGCTAAAAAGCTTAATGGAGCAATAGCCCGATTCTGGTTGAGTACAAAGCAAAATAATAAATGAATGCATTGGGTTGCCTGGGATAAAATCTGTGCAAGCCAAGATAAAGGCGGTTTGGGGTTAAGGACCTAAAATGCTTTAATCTGGTGCTTCTAGCAAAGCAACTCTAGAGACTGATGATAAGGCTCAGGTTTTACCCAAATAAAACTACTGCAAGTGCACAACAAAAGCAGTTGTAGTACAAGGGGTATCGAAATCCCAAGAGAGTAATGCAGACTACACTATCGAATGTAGATTCAGATTAAGCTAAGCAAGATATGATGTATGTAATGCGAATGAATGAATGAAAGTAAGCAAACGATTTTGTAAGATGATCTAAGTTCCAGAAAACTAAAAGCGCTAAGTCAGGGCAGTTCGCAGGTTGAATCCAAGAATGTATGACGCAGGAAATCAGGAATGATTAAGAACCGTTTTAAACATGAATCACTGATGCATAACTAATCAATTCTCATTGCAAAAGTTATCTATGCCTAAATCACAGAGTTTCAAATTTCTTTGCAAACTCTAACAACCTAAGCATGCAGGAATGATCAGATTCAATTGTTTACAAAACTCCTAGGCCAAATCTCTTTGCACTAAGTTGCTTTGCTCATCAAATACTAGTTCAGGTTATGAATACTGCTCTCACATATATTTAACAACCTAAGATTTTTGGATTCCTAGATGATGTATCTCAGAAATTCGATTTTAAAGCAAGCAGAGATGAAAAACCATAAGATATTCCTAACAGATAGCGATTCTACAATCTTTTCATCAACCTTTGAAAAACCCTAACTTAACTAGCAGACTACTCAGACATGATTATGGAATCACAAAACATAACTGAATAATATTACATCAAGAGAAAGAGTAAGAAATAAAGGGGGTTCGAAATCTTCTCAAAAGAGTACAGGATTTGTCTCCCCAAAAAGCTCTGAATAAATATCTCTCTAAGCTCTCTGAATTCTCAAAAACTAAGATAATAGCCAACAATGGCTGAAAAACCTAATAAATAGAGGCTAAACACGATCTGGGGTCTTCATGTAAATAAAGGAACTTCTGGGCCAATTCTGCAAATCTTCTTCATACTTTTAATAAAACAGCCACGCTCCTTCCTTAATGGGTGACGAGCGTCACCAAAGGTGGTGACGAGCGTCACCATATGTGATACTTTTTGCTTCGAGCTTGGTACTACGTGGCTTCCACCCAGAATGCTCCAAAAGGTTCCAAAATCTCCAATTATGCTCCAGACATGCTATAACCTGCAAAGACTCTTCTAGGACTCTAAAAAGACCAAAAAACTCAATAAAAAGGACTTATATCATGGTTAAAAACCATAAAAACCATGATATATCAACTCCCCCAGACTTAGCTTTTGCTTGCCCTCAAGCAAACATCAGACAAAGAATAAGGTCGAGGTTTGAAAACAAGAAACAGTCAGTCAGTCATCAGGAACACCATACTAGTTAGAGCTTTCGAATCCACATACCACATAGTCAACACAAGGTCAAATTTCAGTCTAATTATCACAAGCTTAGCAAATCTCTCAAGTCCAGTCCAAATCCCTTCAAGAAATCTGAAATTTCTACTGTTAACTCCTTATTTTTTTATCTAAGTGTGAAATCTCATCAAGGTTCTATCATCTCAATCACTTTACAAATTCTTTTCCCTTCCTAACAACTGAACAAATAGATCTCAACACAACTCTCCTATTTTCTCTTCCCTTAATATTTTCCTTAGGATATTTTCGATTTTTCACTTCTTTTTCTCAACTTTTACAGTCTAAGATATGGGGCTACTCAATACTTGTGTTCCTTGTGAGGAGACATGTTCTTGAGTGTGTTCACTACTGTTGTTCCTTGTGAGGAGACAGGGTCATGAATGCACCATTCTTTGGACTTAATCTTTTTTTTTTAAAAAAAAAACTACATCAGAGAAGATCAAAGAGAGACTGTATTTTAACCTTATTGTCAGTGCTGAAAGAGAGAATCAAGATCAATAAGAATCAATCACCAAGACAAGAAGTTTAAAGTTCATTAAGGTGGAGCTAACAGCAAATTTTTCAGACTCTCTATGAACCTAAACCTTCATTGCTAGACTGATCTACCTATGACTTTCAACTTAGTGAGAGTTGTAATCAACTACCGTGGCAATGGTTCTTATCAGCAAAAACGTCCTATGGTTAGTTCAAAGAAAAACTGACAGTTTCAAAAATTTTGACTCTAGCAAAACAGGTTTTTGACTCAACTTTAAGACTCTATAGACATGACACAAAGCACACAACGTCAGTAACCACCTCCCCCAGACTTAAACAACACTGTCCCCAGTGTTATTAAGCCAAGAGTTGGTCAGAAAAATGAATGAGAAGTCGAAAAACCAAATCAGAAAAGTATTACCTCGCGTGGGGTCGGGTGACGAGCGTCACCACGTCCTGTATTGCCCAATTCTTATGTCAGATGTTAATTAACGAAGTGTTTGCATGTGTACTCTAAAGTTAGACTTTTTGAGCATTCAAACACATAATTAACAACATCCAAACATAGCAAAAATAACCTGGTTCAACAATCTCACAAAACATCATCAAAGAAACTGACAACTGACTCAAAGAAAACATAAAAATGACTCAAGAGAAAGAAAAATAAAAGGGAAAAAGGAACAAGTAACCAGATAGTGAAGCCTCAATCCTCATCCTCGCAAGGCTCAGTGGTGTAATGGGGGCGGACACAACCACAGTTGCTAAGTGTAGCAACAGCATCCCAGAGTCCCTCAAAGCTGTCAATGACATACTCCTGAAAAGCAGCCATATCCATGGGTGTTTGTGGTCGTGGAGGACGCCTGAAAGCAGTAGAAGAACCACTCTGGCGTGTAGAAGGTCCAGCGTCAACAGCAGCGGCAGTAGAAGCAGAGGCGCCAGCTGTAGCAGCTCTAGCAGGACCAAGAGTCAAGGGGCGCAGAAGAGTCTGTGCTGGCGTGAAGAATAGCTGGCGTGGATCTCCCTGAATAGTAGTGAGGGCTCTCTGTGGCAACTTAATGCCAACATACTCTCCAGAAGTGGTAGTGAAAGTCCAGACAACTCCAATCTTCATCCAAGTGACATGGCGCAGATACTGGTCATCCATAAGTGATCTGTCACTGCGCAGACTGCAAGGTGTGACATCGATCTGGAAATGATGGAAGATCGGTGTCAGCAGGCTGCCAACACTCTCAGTCTTCTCCCCTGGACTGGTGAATGGCTTGGTCTTCAAGGAGACCAGATGCTCAGCGAAAACAGCGCCTAAGTTGGCGCGAACCATGCTATCAACAGGTATCGAATCATCCAACATCTCATAAAGTCCGTAGTAGAGGAGAATCAGCTCACTAACTCGAGTCTTGCTAGGCGCAGACTTGCACAGAATGGTATGACCAAAGAGGCGCATAATGTACCTCAAAACCGGATGTCAAACCTCCGTCTGCGTGCTGGTCTTGCTGTCATAGACTCCATTCTCGAACTTGGACCAAAATGTCCGCATATGGGTCCACTGAGAGGGAAGGAGAACGCCTGTGGGATGGTCAGAGAAGTCATAGATCCCACAAAGCTCCATCAGACTTATCCGGTATCGAACTCCTCGGATCAGAAACGTCATCGTGCCTTCCTGCGCACGCTTCGCCAGCTCATTCACGTAGTCGACGCGAACTGTAGAGAGAATCTGGCGGACCAAATCTGGGTAGAGATCATACTGCTGGAACGGCATAGTCCCCATCCCAATGCGCTCCAAAATCTGAACAACCTCCTCGAAGATCCCCATCTTCTGCAGAACAGCAGAATCCGCGAACCGAGTGGGGATAATCTTCACTCCCAGCCACGCATTGTAGAACTGCGTGTCATACTCATCCCACTCTTCCTGAATATCGTGGAACACACAGGTGTCTCGGGACACTTCCTGCTTCGGAGTCCCTGCCCAAACCATTCCTGAGGCTATTTTCCGATCTTCTCGTTTGGGCCATGGGGGCCTGCAAACCGGGTGTTGACTGAAGGAGTCCGTAGACCCTGTTGCAGTGCTTGAAGACGAGCTTTGCCTTGGTCGTTTCTCCTGACGAGGCATCTGAAAATTGAAGATCAAAACCGACCAAAAACATCACAAAAATTAGCAAATTTTTCAAAGTTCGAAAAATCAACCAATCAAGGTTAAATAACTGATGGCGATCAACTACAGCACTACCAGGAACACAATTCAATCATCAGTTCAACCCAAATCACCCAAAATTTCCAGATTTTTGCAATTTTCATCATGAACTCGAAAATTCAAAACTTGCAAATCAACCAATAAAAGCTCACATAGATGGTTTCATTCCTCTAATACAACCTAACTAACCATGATTCAACAGTTAAATCAAGCCAATCAAGTCAAAAATCGGATTTTACCAAACCTATGGCGGACTGAAAATTGGGTATTCCAAACACATACCTTGCAGATCTTAAAAACCGAGTTGATATTCAGAAAGAAGAGCAAAATCCACACGGATTAGACTCTTGAATCACTCAATTTGGTTTAGAAAATCAAAAGTTATGAATCTCTGAAAATTTTCTATGTGTTCGATGTTTAAACAGTTATGCCCGAGGAAGAAGAAAAGAGAAAACTAATACCCGTACTCGACTTTGACGGGTGACGAGCGTCACTATATGGGTGACGATTGTCACCATTTTTTTTTATTTTTATTTTTTATTTTTTTTAACTAAATATTAATCTAATTACTAATCCTAAGCACGAAAATAATAACTAAGTGTTATATCTACAACTTACCAGTGGATTGCCTCCCACTAAGCGCTTGTTTAAAGTCATTAGCTTGACTTTGGTTGGCTGTTTAGACAGCTGGTGCCTGATCCAGAGACACAATGTGTCCTGCTGGAATCTCTGCTTGTGCCCAGTAGTGCTTCACCCTTTGTCCATTGACAGTGAACTCCTCTCCTTTGGAGTTAATCAGGACAATTGCACCATGTGGACGAGCTTCTTTGACAGTGAAAGGACCTGACCATCGAGAACGCAATTTACCAGGAAAAGATGTAAACGAGAGTTGTAGAGTAATACCTGGTCATTGGGCTCGAAATGCCTGGAGATGATCTTTTTATCATGATATACCTTTGTCTTCTCCTTGTATAACTTGGAGTTTTCATAGGCCAGATATCTGATCTCATCCAGTTCATTGAGCTGAATCAAACGCCTTTCCGCAGCAGGCTTCAGATCGAAGTTCAGCTTCTTGATGGCCCATTCTGCTTTGAACTCCAACTCTACTGGTAGATGGCACGCCTTGCCATAGAGAAGATGGAATGGTGTAGTCCCAAGTGGCGTTTTGTATGCAGTCCTGTAGGCCCATAATGCATCATCCAGCTTTGCAGACCAATCATTCCTTGTCTTCCCAACTGTCTTTTCCAGAATCTGCTTGATCTGCCTGTTGGAAACCTCAACTTGTCCACTTGTTTGGGGATGATAGGGCGTGGCCACTCTGTGCTGTACACCATACTTCTTCAAAAGCTTGTCAAAAACCTTGTTGACAAAGTGAGAACCACCATCACTTATGACAATCCGCGAGACACCAAATCTGGGAAAGATAATGGTCTTAAACAACTTCAAAACCACTGCAGCATCATTAGTAGGAGTAGCCAACGCCTCTACCCACTTAGATACATAATCAACAGCAACCAGAATGTATCTATTCCCATAAGATGAGGGAAAAGGTCTCATGAAGTCAATACCCTAATAATCAAAAACTTCAACTTCCAGAATGAAGTTCTGTGGCATCTCATATCTCCTGCTGATTTTTCCTCTTCTCTGACAAGTATCACAGCTTGTGATGAAGGCTTGGGCGTCTCTGAACATAGTAGGCCACCAAAATCCAGCTTGCAATACCTTAGAGACAGTCTTGAATGTAGCAAAGTGTCCAGCATATTCTGATCCATGACAGTGAAAAAGGACGTCCTGGACTTCTTCGTCTGCTAAGCATCTTCTGTAGATACCATCAGCACAATGCTTGTAGAGATATGGCTCATCCCAATAGAATCTCCTAAGTTCTCTCAAGAACTTCTTCTTAGCATAGCCTTTAAAGTCATGTGGTTCATCCTCTGCAGCAAGATAATTTGTAATTTCGGCATACCAGGGCCTCTTTGGATCATGCAAAGCATAAACAGGTTCTTCAAAAGCCATCCCCAAGCTTGCACAAATCGCAGATAAGTGTTGAGATTGGTGATGAGCGTCACCTCTCTCGTATACTTTGGTCGCGACTGTTCTGGGTTGATGACGAGCGTCACCCTCCTCGTGTCGCTCGTCACTCCCCTGCAATTTCGTGAAAACTGCAGGTTTTCAGTACTTTCCTCCTGTTCTCTGGTTTCCACCAAGTAAACATTCTCTTCAGGCAAGAAATCATTGATTGGAACACTGTCTTCGACCTGAATCCGGGATAAATGATCAGCAACTCCATTCTCAACCCCTTTCTTGTCCTTCACTTCAATATCAAATTCCTAAAGAAGCAGGATCCATCTTAACAGCCTTGGTTTTGCATCTTTCTTCTGCATTAGGTACTTCAGTGCTTAATGGTCAGTATGAACCACGACCTTGGAGCCAACAAGATACTGCCTGAACTTCTCAAAAGCAAACACAACAGCTAACAATTCTTTCTCAGTTGTTGCATAATTCTTCTGAGCATCATCCAAAGTCCTACTTGCATAGTAGATGGCGTGGAGTTTCTTGTCTTTTCTGTGTCCCAGCACTGCTCCAACTGCAAAATCGCTGGCATCACACATTACCTCAAAAGGTAAATCCCAATCTGGAGGCTGCACAATAGGGGCTGTAACCAAAGCCTGTTTGATCTGTTCAGAGGCGGATATGCACTCTTCTGTGAACTCAAACTTCACATCCTTGCAGAGGAGAGCAGTAAGTGGGCGTGCTATCTTGCTAAAATCCTTGATGAATCTTCTGTAGAAGCCTGCATGACCCAGAAAACTCTTCACTGCTTTGACTGAATCAGGTGCTTGCAGACTTGTCATCACCTTAATTTTCGCCCTATCCACCTCTATACCGTCTCCTGAGACTCTGTGGCCAAGTACAATACCATCCTGAACCATAAAATGACACTTCTCCCAGTTTAAAACCAAGTGCTTCTCTTCACATCTCTGCAGAACTGCACACAGATTATCCAAGCAGTTCTTGAAAGAGGACCCATAAACAGAGAAGTCATCCATGAACACCTCCATAAACTTCTCTATCATGTCTGTGAAAATCGACATCATGCATCTCTGGAAGCTTGCAGGAGCATTACACAGCCCAAAAGGCATTCTGAGATATGCAAAAGTGCCATAGGGACAGGTAAAAGTGGTCTTCTCCTGATCATCTGGATGGATGGGGATCTGAAAGAAACCTGAATACCCATCAAGGAAGCAGTAATACTTATGATTCACCAGCCTCTCTAGCATCTGATCGATGAAAGGCATAGGAAAATGATCCTTCCTTGTTGCTGCATTCAGTTTCCTGTAGTCTATCAACATCCTGTGTCCTGTCACAGTCCTGGTTGGAATCAGCTCATCCTTGTCATTCTTTACCACTGTGACACCTCCTTTCTTAGGCACCACGTGCACTGGACTCACCCAAGCACTGTCTGATATAGGATAGATGATACCAGCCTGCAACAACTTCATGATCTCTTTCTTGACCACATCCTGCAAATTCGGATTCAGCCTCCTCTGGTGCTCAACTGATGATTTCGACTCATCTTCCAAGTGTATCCTATGCATGCACAAGTCTGGGGAGATACCTGAAATGTCATCAAGAGAATAGTCAAGAGCTTTGCGAAATTTTTGCAGCTTACTTAGCAAAAGGGTGAGCTCTGCATTGTTCAATGAAGCATTAACAATAACAGGATAGGTGAAGTTTTCTCCTAGAAATGCGTACCTTAGCCCTGCAGAGAGCTGTTTAAGCTCAACTTTTGGTGCTTTTGCTGCAGACCAATCACCCATTGTGGCAGCTTTCGCAGATGTGGAGACAAGCTCATCCTGTGCAACCAGTTGCATCACTTGTGCAGTAGCATCAATCATCTTTGTGTAGCCTGTTGCAGCAGCATCCAAATGCTCATACTCAGCTGTAGAAGTTGTCAGCGCCCTTTCCAAGGGATCCTCTGAACTCATCTCATGGAAGATCTGATCAGCAATGTTTGTGAGAACATCCACATAAAAAGTCTGTCCATCTATGGTTGGCCTCTTCATCAGCTTGTCCATTTCGAATTTCATCACTAAATCGCCAACATTCAGCTCTATTCTACCCTTCCTGACGTCAATAATAGCTCATGCAGTTGCTAAGAAGGCTCTGCCAAGAATCAAGGGGTCTTTGGGCTCTTCTCCATACTATAGAACCACAAAATCAGTATGGATCATACAATCTCCTATTTTGATAGGAACATCTTCTATCACTCCTTCAGGAACTCTGACTGATCTATCAGCTAGGACAAGAGATATCCTTGTAGCCTTAAAATCGGTCATCCCCAAACTCTTAGCAACAGAATGAGGCATGAGGTTCACACTAGAACCAAAATCACACAATGACCTCTCAAACTTGTCATTGAAGATGGTGCAGTCTAAAACAAAGCTTCCTGGGTCTGAAAGCTTCTCTGGAACTCTGTTCTGAATCACTGCACTGACCTGCTCGTTGATCATCATAGCTCCAACCTCAAGACTCAAGTTATTGGTCACCATCCTCTTCACATACCTCCTTATAACAGGAGTGATCCTTACAGCATCTATCAATGGGATCTCTATTACTAACTTGTCCATGATAGCCTTGCATCTTGCATCTTCAAGCTCTTGCTTAGACTTCTTAGGATGCTTAGGATAGGGTATCTTGGGTTTATACACTGTCTCCTTAGCATTATCTGAAGTCTTAGGCGAAACTGCAGCATATGGTGTCTGGTGACGAGCGTCACTGGAATGGTGGCGAGCGTCACTCACTTTGGACGAGTCAGGATCGATCATTGGATATGGGTGACGAGCGTCACCCTCCTAGTGACGGTCGTCACCAATTTATGAAGAGTCGGGGTCGGGGTTGTGCTCGATGGGTGACGAGCGACACCCATTATTGGTGACGAGCGTCACCCGTGGTTCTTCAGCAAATATTTCTTCATCTTCATACTCTTCCATACCCACGAAATTTCTTGAGGTTAAATCTTTCTGCGACACTGGTTGCAGGTTCTTTCTACTCCTCAATGTGATGGCATTCACGTGGTGTTTGGGATTAGCATCAGTTCTTCCTGGAAGAAATCCTTCTTGCCTCTGAACAGCTCCTGCAGTTTGGGCAACTTGAACATCAAGCTTCTTCATATGAGAGTTCAGACTCTCAATTTTTCCATTCAAATCCTGATAGAGCGAATCTATCTTGCCATTAAAGTCCACTGTAAGCTTCTGTTGTCCTTTCAAGATCTGTTCTAACATTGCTTCCATTTTGTTCCCTTGTGGAGGTGCTGGTTGATAGGAAGAAGAACCATAGTTTCTGCAATTTCCACTGTTCTGGAATGGCTTCTGGTACTCTGTCTTCTGGAATGGGGGTCTAGGAGTGAAACCAGGCGTGCTCTGTCCTCCTGTAAGGGCGTTCTTCTGATTGTTGTTGCTGTATCCTCTGTTCCACTGCTGATTCCCATACCTTTGTCCCTGAAAACCACCAGAATTGATGAAATTTACATCCTCCTACTCAACTTCCTCTGGAGCTTCAAAAGTTTCAACATCTGCAGCAAAGTGAACTGATTTCTTCCCCACCAAAAGGCTGTGCATATCATCCAACTTAGCCTTAACTTCAGCAATCTGATTTCCATCAGCTACAACAGCTTGTTTCATCCTCTGAAAGTCTGCGTTTTTAGTGTTGTTGCTGCAGACCAAGTTCTCAATCAGTCTGATCGCCTCTTCTGGTCTGTTGGTGTTGAAGTTTCCTGCACTTGCTGCATCCAGCGCCATCTGATATTTCCAGTCAACGCCTCTGAAGAAAATCCCAAGTAATTGCACCTGACTGAAGCCATAATGAGAACAGTCCCTTTGATAAGACTTGAACCTGATCCAAGAGGCCTTAAAAGCTTCAGTAGGGCCTTGTGTAAATGATGCAATTTTCGTCTTCATGTCCTCTGATCTTGCATCATCATAGAAGTTGTTCAAAAAGGCATTATTGGTGTCTTCCCAAGTGGTCAATGAAGCAGGTTCCAGTTGCTTCAGACAATATGCAGCTTCTCCTTCAAGAGAGTAAGGAAAGAGCTTGCAGAACAGAAAGTCATTGCTAGCCCCATTAGCTTTGACACTGGAAGCCAAGTCCTTAAATCTCTCTATGTGATCCATAGGATGCTCATGAGGTAAACCATGAAATGGATGCTGGCCAACCAGCTGATAGTAGACTGGTTTAACCTCAAAATCGTTCCTCTGGAAGGCAGGAGGTCGGATTGCAGCTCTGTTGGCATAGAACTGATCAGGTCTGTTGTAGTCACCTAGAGTCCTCTGAACAAAACGCCCAGCAGCGTTATTCACAGCAGCAGGGACTCCCACGTTCTCAGCCACTTGCTGAAGCTGCTGTTCAACAATGACATTCCCTTCTTGATCAATTCTCTGCCTCTCTTCGTTCCTCCTGTTTCCTTCCCTGTCAACCAAGTGACCTTCTGCATCTTCAACCAAGATAAGTGGAGCGACCATTGTAGATTGCTTCTTAGCTTTCCTGTTAGTTCTCTCTAACCTAGCAAGCTCGTCGATGCTCAAAGTCACAAGCTCCTTCTCTTTGTTGCTTCTGGTTCTGCGATTAGGCATACACCTGAAACAGGAACAAAGAAAAGTAGCTGAAAGTCAGTAAACAAATAAAAACTTAGACAAAATCCTAATACTAAAAATCGATAGGCAGCTATTACTCCCCGGCAATGGCGCCAAAAACTTGATAGGGCTCAGGTTTTACCCAAATAAAACTACTGCAAGTGCACAACAAAAACAGTCGTAGTACAAGGGGTATCGAAATCCCAAGAGAGTAATGCAGACTACACTATCGAATGTAGATTCGGATTAAGCTAAGCAAGATATGATGTATGTAATGCGAATGAATGAATGAAAGTAAGCAAATGATTTTGTAAGATGATCTAAGTTCCAGAAAACTAAAAGCGCTAAGTCAGGGCAGTTTCAATTGTTTCCAAGAATGTATGACGCAGGAAATCAGGAATGATTAAGAACCGTTTTAAACATGAATCACTGATGCATAACTAATCAATTCTCATTGCAAAAGTTATCTATGCCTAAATCACAGAGTTTCAAATCTCTTTGCAAACTCTAACAACCTAAGCATGCAGGAATGATCAGATTCAATTGTTTACAAAACTCCTAAGCCAAATCCCTTTGCACTAAGTTGCTTTGCTCATCAAATACTAGTTCAGGTTATGAATAATGCTCTCACATATATTTAACAACCTAAGATTTTCGGATTCCTAGATGATGTATCTCAGAAATTCGATTTTAAAGCAAGCAGAGATGAAAAACCATAAGATATTCCTAACAGATAGCGATTCTACAATCTTTTCATCAACCTTTGAAAAATCCTAACTTAACTAGCAGACTACTCAGACATGATTATGGGATCACAAAGCATAACTGAATAATATTGCATTAAGAGAAAGAGTAAGAAATAAAGGGGGTTCAAAATCTTCTCAAAAGAGTACAAGATTTGTCTCTCCAAAAAGCTCTGAATAAATCTCTCTCTATGCTCTCTGAATTCTCAAAAACTAAGATAATAGCCAACAATGGCTGAAAAACCTAATAAATAGAGGCTAAACACGATCTGGGGTCTTCATGTAAATAAAGGAACTTCTAGGCCAATTCTGCAAATCTTCTTCATACTTTTAATAAACAGCCACGCTCCTTCCTTAATGGGTGACGAGCGTCACCAAAGGTGGTGACGAGCGTCACCATATGTGATACTTTTTGCTTCGAGCTTGGTACTTCGTGGCTTCCACCCAGAATGCTCCAAAATGTTCCAAAATCTCCAATTATGCTCCAGACATGCTATAACCTGCAAAGACTCTTCTAGGACTCTAAAAAGACCAAAAAGACTCAATAAAAAGGACTTATATCATGGTTAAAAACCATAAAAACCATGATATATCAACTGATACACTATACATCATCTTTGTTGGCGAGAGTTTTTACGAGCGAGATTCTTTCGATACTCCACCCTTATGGAGATTAGTAAGGCAAACAATCCATCTTATGGATGGAGGAGTATCATGGCGGCGAGAGAACTTCTTCAAAAAGTCTTGAGAAAAGCAATAATTTCAGGGATCAGTACAAGAGTGTGGTATGATAACTGGATCCCGGTCTGCCCTCCAAGACCTGCTCTTGACATAGGAGGAGAGAGAGACCCGGATATATATGTGCATCACCTGATAGACCCAGCCACATCTGAATGGTGTCCTGAACTCCTCAATGAGTTAGTTGATCTGGAAGATATTCTGCGTATAAAGAGCATCAGACCTAGAAGGGCATACACACCTGATAGGTTGGTGTGGGCCTACTCAAAGTCTGGTATTTACTCGGTAAGGACTGGCTATGAGTTAGCAGTACAATTGAGAGACGAAATGGGGATACAACCGGTCTTAGAACCGAGCTTTACCCCCTTAAATAGTAAAGTCTTGGCTTTAAAGACCGACCCCCCCCCGGGTATCTTTCCGTGTTCAGAAATATCCCAAAACTTAGCATACCTCCTATTCCGGGTCACAACATAAGGAGATATGATATCTCCATTATTTATACCATTTTAGCTTGCATTCATCATTAATTTTAGTCTCTAAACATGCATATTTTGCTTCTTTTTGTCCCATGTGCATACATTTAGGAGTTAGTGTAGTTTTAGAAGCTGCATTGCATTTTGCATGTATTTGGAGTTTTATTTAGGTACTTGAAGGAGTGTGGAGGTCATGTGGAGCAATGGGTGTGAGCTGGGAATGGAGCAAGGCAAGAGACAAAGGCGGATGAACCAATATCGATGATGATATCGATACCATGTGATCGATACAGAGCATATCGATGGGCATATCGACCACCACGACATCGATACAGAAGATGCAAGGTATGAAGGAAGCATATCGACTTAGACACCTCGATGAAGCAGGATGGAGTCCATATCAAGCAGTGTATCGACATCCCAAGACCGATACACATGAAATGGTAATATCGAGGTCCCATATTAACTTGCTTGATCGATGAGCCTTAACTAAAGGGCGATTGTATCGACTTCACACCTTGGAGAGCGAAACCGAAACAAATCAGAAGCCTTCTGTATCGACATGCATATCGACCAAGAGGCATCGATACAGCCTAGAATAAGAGAAGATATCGACTTGTGTATCGATATTCCATGTCGATATGGTCTATCCGAGTCAGCATACTTTTGGTTTAATCTTGGTTTACTAGGGATTTTCTTGTTTCCCTATTAATACTAATGTCCTAAAATGGTTAGGCTAGTTGGATCTTGTTATTTTCTTTCTGTTCTTGCACTTAAAACCTTTCCTTTTTCAGCCTTGCTAGGTAAGATCTTGCTTGATTTAGTGAATTTCCGTATTTGCCTTTGATCTATTCATCTTTAATCTTCTTCCTAATCATGCTTAATCATCTTTTCTCTTTAGAATTTGTGGGTTTGACTATGGCTAGTGAGTAGTCTTATCTAGGGTTTGATATGGGATAGATTATAGGGGTTTTAGGACTAGATTAGTGATGTCTTGTGCTTAATATGATTGTCTTCTCTCTATTAGATGTGCTTAACACTAGATTAGTCTTGGCCAGGCTTGTTTAGTATCTTTGCTTTCTCTTGCGCCTGGTAAGTGTTTGATGAAATGCTGCTTAGAGTCTCTTAGAGGATTTATATGCTTAGCCTAAGGAATTAAATGTCTAAGGTGCATTTTGGCTTTATAGGATTGGAGTTCTGTTCTGAATGCTTGCTGGTCATGTTTGAGTAAAATGATTTATCTTGAATGTGTGCTTAGCAAAGTGATTAGTGTCAAGAAATTGAGCTAGTTATAGTTGTTAATCCTATGCCTAGAAGATAGCATTGTTTGAATGGTTTTGAAGCATCACTAGTTAGGTTATAATCCCCTCTTAATCAATAACCCCCATCTTAGATCCTTGCTTTATCTATTTGAATTTCTTGCTTTGCTTAGTTTACTCTTTAGACTGGTTAGTATTGTTAACAACTGCCATTTTGAATCTAGCTTGACTTAGATGATTTTCTGTATTCTTGGTGCCTTAACAACCCCATATGGATTGATACCTTACATGCTGCAAAGACATGAGTGTGTTGGGATTTGATTAGTAGTGAAACAACTGCTTATCAAATTGGCGCAATTGCTTATCAAATTGGCGCAATTGCTTATCAGATTGTTTAAGATCAAGTTTTCTTTGAATCCAGTTACTAAATCTGTTTCTACTCTTGGTTTCTCTCTTTTAGGTGTATGCACTTAAGATCAAGAGGCACTGAAAATCTGCAACCTTTTCAGGACAACATCTTGCAACTTGAAAGGGAGCTGAGAGCAAGAAGACAAAGAGAAAGATCACAACACTGTGAGAGACTTGGGATGAACAACCAGGAACCTGCCATGGATGACATCAGATTCCAAGGCCCTCAAGGAGCTTCTGGCACTCAGGGTCTACAAGGTCAGCAAGGTATTCAGGGCTTGCAAGGTGAGCAAGGACCAAGGGGCGCAGCTCAGGCTCCAAGAGCAGCAAGACCAATTGGCGCAGGTGATGCACCGAACGCTTGTAACAACAGAACTGGGATAATTCCACTTGCAGTGCAAAACAACAAATTTGAAATCAAGTCTGGATTGATTTCAATGGTTCAGGGCAGTAAGTTTCATGGGTTGCCACTTGAAGACCCATTGGATCACCTGGATAATTTTGACAGACTTTGCTCCCTTACAAAGATAAATGGGGTCAGCGAAGATGGCTTCAAGCTCAGGTTGTTCCCTTTCTCTCTTGGAGACAAAGCACACCAATGGGAGAAAAACTTACCCCAAGGAAACATCACCAGTTGGGATGAGTGCAAGAGAGCCTTTTTAGCAAAGTTCTTCTCTACTTCAAGGACTGCTAGAATCAGGAATGAGATTTCAGGATTTGCACAGAGGAACAATGAAACCTTTGGTGAAGCTTGGGAAAGATTCAAGGGCTACACACTGCAATGCCCTGATCATGGCTTCTCACAAGCCTCTCTGCTCTCTACTCTCTACAGAGGCGCCCTCCCAAAGATCAGTATGCTTCTGGACACTGCATCTAATGGTTACTTCTTATCTAAAGATGTTGATGAAGGATTGGAGCTTGTTGAGAATTTAGCACAGTCTGATGGGAATTACAATGAGGAGTTTGATAGAACTCCAAGGAGTGCTAAAGATGAACTGGAGTCTAGCAAGAAAGAGATCAAAGCTCTGCATGAAAAGATTGATCTACTGCTAAAGGAAAGGAAGGAAGTCCACTTTGTTGGAGATATGGTTCAGCTTGATGATCAAGAGCATTGCCAAGTTGAGGAGATGAACTATTTTGGTAACCAAGGAGGCTACAATGGGTATGCCAATTAAAGACCAAACCCCAACTTATCATACAAAAGCAACAATATTGCAAATCCTCAAGACCAAGTGTACCCACCTCAACAAAAACAGCAAGCTGCTCCAAGACCATTTGTTCCCTATAACAATCAAGGTTTTCAACAAAGGAACAACTTCCAGCCAAGAGCGCCCTATTACCCTCCAGGATTTAATGCTCTAGCACCAGCTCAAGCTTCCTCAAGCTCTCAAGATCCTGAGCTCAAGACCATGATGCACCAGTTGCTTCAAAATCAGGTTACCAATAACTTGGATATGAACAAGAGGTTTACTGAGGAATCGACTCAGTACATGTTGAATTGACCAACAAATTCGAAGGGTTGGCTTCAAGAGTAAAGACACTAGAGAACAACAAAGGCATAGCTGGTCCAAAACCTCAAGGACACCTTCCTGGAAAACCAGAAGCTAACCCCAAGGAGTTCTGCAACGCCATAGTCACTGGAGAAGAATCCTTCTCAGATAAAGAAGTAGCTGTCATTGACGAGTTTCTCTCTCTGTTCACTGAGGACACTGAGAGTGGGGGGGGGGGGGGGGGGGGGGGGGGGGGAAGAGTTTTTGGACGTTGACGCTAACCATGGAGTTGAAAAAGAAGAGTCTCTTGAAGCAACATCAACTAAGGAAGAGGAGAAGAATGAGCTAATTGAGGATTTATGATCATTCCCCTTACAAGCCAGCTCTCCCCTCTCCTGGAAGGTTTAAGAAGCAGCTTGTGGAGAAGTACACCACTCTCTATGCCAACCAGATGAAGCTTAGAGGTCTTGATATTGGGACAGAGCTGAAGGAGGCCATTGCCAAGACTGAGGTACTGAACATCAAGAAGCTGGGAGATCCTGGATGCTTCACTTTGCCTTGTGAACTCAAAGGAAAAACCTTCAAGACCTGTCTTTGTGATCTTAGAGCAAGTATCAACCTTCTCCCATCCTCTACTGCTAAGGCACTTGGCTACACTCAACTTCAAGAGAGTAATGTGTCTCTCACCATAGCTGATGGGACAGTAAATGCACCACTTGGAGCTCTCAAAGATGTGCCAGTGATGATTGAAGGAATGATCATACCAACAGATTTCCTGGTCCTAGATGTTGAAGGAAAGATCAAAAACGCCATCATTATAGAAAGGCCATTTTTAGCTTCAGTTGGCGCAGTGTTTGATGCCAAGGAATGCACAATAGAGCTGTGGCTGACCAAAGAGAAGGTTTTAAGGTTTGACTCAAATGGGAACAAGCTAGAGAATGAGCAAGCCTTCTCAACGGAGATCAAGAAGTTGAAGAAAGTTGGCAAGCATTGGCCAGAGTTCGAAGGCTATATGGGTGCAAGTTTTGATGGCTGCTGTCTGCCAAGGATGTTTGCTGATACCACTGAAGAGGAAGTCCTCGAAGTGGCTGTTTCTGATTGTGTGAATAAAATTCTGCTGGGTAACAAAGAAGATGGGGTTGTCTTGAAGCCCTTTGTTTCTAAGTATGGTGAGATCCACTACAAGCTAAAGGAGGGAAGCAAACCAAAGCCCTTTGTTGTGTTGAAGATTGATGGGGTCACCAGAAATATCAAAGGAGCCACAGCAACACCAGGGAGTTCCAAAACTCCTGCTCTAAACCTCAACTAAGGAGCTGAAGAAAGTCAAGCTAAGTGACTCTAAACAAGCGCACTTGGGAGGAAATCCCATGGTATCCTTGTATATAGCTTTGCATTTTTATGTTTTTTATGTTTATGTGGGAGTTTTTGAATGTCTTTAGTAACCAGGTACGAGCTAAGGTAGAAGGAACCAAGCTTGGAAGAAGAAAGAAGTCGAAGAAGGGTCAATATCGACCAGCATATCGGCCATGCACGTCGATACGAATCATACAGAGCATGTATATCGATCATAACTTGCTCGATGCAAGTGTGATAGACATGTATCGATGTGCGTATCAGGGTGATCCTGATCGATACTCTTGAGAGGATGGCTGTATCGATCAGAGTACCAATATAAAGCAACCCGATATGCTTAGATAAGCAATATCGGGGTATACACACTTCGATATGCTTCAACTGGTGTTCGTATCGATGACATGCATCGACGTACCAGGTCGATATAACGTCAAGAAGTGCTTATCGAGCACAATATCGACGTAACACATCAATGTGCTTTAACTGCAAGGTCGAAAGGCGATTAATCGCCCTTTATTAAGGCACATCGAAGTGAATATCGACATCCCACGTCGATACACCTTAAGGGACTGATGAAAACGTATAGCTAAGCTTATGTCAAGGTGTATCGATGTGAATATCGACATGTTAGCCTGATATAGAGTTTTTCCAAATCATACCGAGCTACATATCGCGCTACTAGCTCGATATTGGACAGCTATGTGTGACCATCAGACTACATATCGACATAAAGGATGTCGATACAAGAGACATCAATCCATATCGACATGCATGCAGCTCGATATCAAGACCCAGACCACCGATATCGGCACGCATATCAACCGTACCAAGTCGATATGATCAATATCGATCACAATATCGACTTGGGTGGTCGATATTGCGCACGAGGTAAGCATCTTCAATTCAAATTTTTTCCCTCCTTGGTCAAACTAGATCAAGGAATTCAAATTTGAATCCTTCCCCTTTCCAAGCACAAGTGGGACCTCTCTCTAGCACTCTTTGTTCCCTTGCTCCCCACAAAAAGATTTCCCAACCCTTCTATATAAGCACACCCACCCTTCTCTCTTCCCCACTTTCATTTTCCTAGTTTTCTATCACTAAATTTCGAGGTCTTTATATTTTCTTAGTGCTTGAGAGAGTCAAACAACTTCAGGTATTGTATCTTATCTTTTGGATGTTTAGAATTTTTATTCCATGCACTTCAATACTTGCTCTTGTTTAGTGATTAAATTCTAGTAATGATGCATTGCCTTTTGCTTATTATTATTTCTTTTGCATGGTGAATAAGCTGTCTTTGATCCTTGAAGCATATTTAATTTAAGAATATTTGCTTATCAATTTCATCTATTTATCTTCGCATTAGCATCCAAGTACATTTGTTTAGTGTCACCATACTAGGATTCATCATTTTTTAATTATTTGATAAAATCTGTTTCATGAATCCTTTGCATGCATTGTATTGTTAATTGCTTTACAACTGATAGAGGTTTACTTTTCAGTAAATAAACTCCTCCTTTTGTGATTTCTAGCATAATTAGGCATTGTGTTTTGTTGCTTCCATGATTCTCATTTTTCTTTTGAGATTTTGTTTTAGGTACCATGGGCAGAACAACAAGAAGTGGCGCTAACAAAGAAGCTGAGAGGCAAGGGGAAAGCCAAAGAAGTTAGGAGTCCAAGCGCCAAATCCAAAGGCAAGAAGAGAGTTGATGTTGGCGCTAGTGAGCAGATCTCTCAAAAGAAGAAGGGTACCACACCAGCTCAAAGGAAGCTGTATGACAAGCTGCAAAAGGTGGATGTGAGGCCAACTAGATACCCCCATGTGCCATCTCTAAAGGCCTTGGGACTCTTTGAAGATTGCTCATCTTTTCTGGAGACAATGGAGCTCACAAAGCTGGTAGGAACTCCATATTCGGCCAACAAAGACCAAGTCCTCCAATTCTTAGCAAGCTTTGAAGTGACATTCTATGAGCCAGGAGAAGAGACTCCTGAAGATGATGGTGATGGCTTCATCACTTTCAGAGTTTCAAAGAAAGATTATAGAATGTCTTTCTCAGCCATTGAAGATGCCTTTGGATTCTTTAATGGGAGCGCTAGAGGACAGAATCTTGGAGTTAGCAAAGAAGAGATGAGCAACCTTTGGGAGCATGTAGCCAAGGGCGCTTTCAAGCTAGGAAGAAGCAAGGCTCCTCTGATCAGAAATCCAACAATCAGATATGTGCACAAGGCGCTGGCGCATACCTAGGAAGGAAAGTGTAGCTGTTGAAGGAGGAGAATGGGAGCTGATTGACAATGGTCTTGTGACTGTTTTGGACAACACAAACCAAGGGGTGGCGCTCTGAGGAGCAGATGGTACAACTGACATGGTCACCATCTTCATGCAGCAGCTTTTAGTCATCAAACATTGGTTATCAACCACTGATGACAAAACGCCCAACTTGTATTGTGCTTGACTTCTCGCTCAACGAATGGAAGCAGCTGGAGTTGAGAGTGGACCAGCAACAGACAAAATCACTTATTTGGACCTGCCATACCTGAAGAAAGCAAGGTTTCTTGGTGTACAAGTGGGTGAGAAATACATCTACAACTTCATCTAAGAAGATGAACCTGCTGCAAAGCTTCTACTCCCTGATGTGTATCTCACATCCTTCTTCAACCCCAACAGTTTCGCCTTTCAAATCTCACAGCACCTTCTCCACCAAGCTGGCGCTTCATCATGTCACATTTACCAAGGCGCCAACATCACTCTTCTTCAAGGGAACTATCCCTTTGTGGTCTTTGAAGGAGGGAAAATGGAAGAAGGAATTGAGCAAGAAGAAGATTCAGATGCTCCAAGCTACAACAGTGAGGAGTACCACTTCCAACCCCATCATGTCCCACACCAAGGAGGACCTCTGAAAAAAGTCCATGAGCAAATCAACCTCCTGCAGAGATGGAACAAATGGCAAGATAAAACCATCAAGAAGTTGGTGAGGGTCATGAAGAGCATGAAGGCTCAAATCAAGGACTTAAAGAGGAAGTCTAGCAGCACCTCTACTTCTGCTCCTCAAAAGAGCAACAAGCTGGAAGCCAAAGAGTGGCTAGAGCTCCTAGTAGAAGGCGCTCCTTTGCTGGTCATGAGGAAGTGACAGCTTGGGTGCCACCAAGGGCATCTTGTCAAGAAGCGCCAAGAAGGAGAAGACACCCAAGGAGAGAGCGGCCAATGAGGAGCCACACCATTGATCTGGAGGACCTTTCAGGCGCCTCTTACACCTCCCACACAACCTTCTAAGGTACCACAAACTCCTCTATTGTATATACCATTGCATATTTTTAGTTATTTTAATATATTTTTGTTGCTTCTCTCTTCTACTCTTTTATTACGCAAGGGATTGTGTAATTTAAGTGTGGGGGAGGGATTTGGGGTTTGACTTTGTTTATTGTTTTCTTAGTTTTTCATTTTCTTTCATCTTGAGTCACATGCATTCATCTAAGGCATAGAAAAACACAAAAAATCAAAAATCTGAAAACTCTGCATCTTTTGCAAACCAAAAAGAAAAGCATGTAGTTGTATTCATTTATTTAGGATTGAGTCTAGTATTTTCCATATAGGTTGCATTGCATTTGCATAGGGCATGATGATGATGATTCCTTGTAAAATGCTTAGTGTTTAGAGATGATTTCAGTTGTTAAGTGATTAGTTGTTTGATGCATCATGAGAAAGCTAGAAGTTAAGACTGAACCATGCTTAGATTGTTAAATTTGCTCTTCTCTTCTCATACTGAAAGTACTTGTTCTCTGAAAATCAACTCTATCAACTTGAACCTTAATTTGGACTTTTAATTATCATGTTTGTGCATTGAAAAGTGAATTCATGACTACCATATACATATTTGGATCATCTTTTCCCTTTTACCACTCTTGTTGATCAAAATAGGTTATCCACTCCTTTAACCAAACCTCCTTTTGAGCTTAAACACTATCTTGTGAGTTGTGAGGCCTTTGCATATCATTTTCGAATTTTTTCTTGGCAAAAAGTGTTAGGAATAAGGCTGGCAATAATAAGCTCTCTTGTAGATATCAGCTTGCATCTTGAGCTTGATTCTAGGTTAGGAGTTTGGGATAAAAGGGTAGAGTTAAGTGGTTTTGAACTTCATGTTTTTATGCTTTAAAAGAAGAGGGAAAAGTATGGTATGGTAGTGTGGGGAAATAAAGTTAAGATGTGGTTAAGTAATGGGAAGAAAAAGCTTTAAGTGTCCAATGAAAGAAAGCGTCAACAACAAAAGCTTTGAAAGGGTCAATGACAAGGAGAAAATCAGACCCAAAGCAATCCACCAAAGGTGAAGAATGGCGCTAATTCAACAAAAAGGAGCAAGTCCCAACTAAAAAAGAGCAACCACACAAGCAAAAAGAAGAAGTTCCCCCGCCATGAAGAAGAAGAAATGGTAGAGTTTAGGAGAAGGGTAGACTTAGGGAATCGCTATGGGGTTTAGAAATGTCTAGGATTCATCTTTGGGTAAAAGGGTAGAAGGGAGCTTTGATTTGCATGCATAAGTGTGCTTTTAACTTTAGTATTTTGCCTAAGATAGAATCATCTTCATTGAGTGATCCCTTATGTTTTTGAACCCTATGCTTAAATGAGATCATTTTAATCTCATAACCTTACCCTTTAAACCAAATGTCTTCACTTGATTTGCATAAACATGATTCATGGTTTTGAGCTTAATTGAATGTTAAAGAGTTGGTTGATTTGAGCATTTGTCTAGGTTGAGATTTGAGATCATTTTGAAGCATGATGAGCATGGCTAAGTTCTTTAAAGTTGATAGGGCTCAGGTTTTACCCAAATAAAACTACTGCAAGTACACAACAAAGCAGTTGTATTACAAGGGGTATCAAATCCCAAGGGAGTATGTAAACTACACTTCGATTGTAGGTTCAGATTAAGCTATGAAGTATGCGATGTATGTAAATGCGAATGACAAATTAAATGTAAGCAAACGAAGTTTGGTTGTTGATCTAAGTTTCAGAAGACTAAAAGCGCTAAGTCAGGACAATTCGCAGGTTGAATCCGAGAATGTAGAATGCATGAAATCAGGAATGATTAAGAACCGTTTTAAACATGAATAGAAAATATATAACTAATAAATTCTCATTGCAGAATTTAACTATGTATAAATCACAGATTTCAAATCTCTTTGCAAACCCTAACAATCTAAACATGCAGTAATGATCAGGTTCAATTGTTCAGAAAACTTCTAAGCCAAATCTCTTTGCACTAAGTTGTTTTGCTCATCAAATACTAATTCAAGTTATCAATAATTCTCTCACATATATTTAACAACCTATGATTTTTGGATTTCTAGATGATGTGGCTAAGAAATTCGATTTTAAAGCAAGCAGAGATGAAAAACCAAAAGATATTCCTAACAGGTAGCAATTCTACAAACTCTTCATCAACCTTTGAAAAAGCCCTAACCTAACTAACAAATTACTCAGACATGCCCATGGAATCACAAAACATAACTGAATGAATTTGCATTAAAAGAAAAGAATAAAAACAAAGGGGGTTCAAAATCTTCTCCAAAAAGAGTACATGATCTGTCTCCCCAAAAGCTCTCACTAAAATCCTCTTTAAAGCTCTTTGAATTCTCAAAAACTAAGATCAAAGCCAACAATGGCTCAAAACCTAATATATAGAAGCTAAAACACGATCTTGGGTCTTCTTGCAAATACTGGAACTTCTGGGCCAATTCTGCAAATAATCTTCATACTTTTAATAAACCAACCACGCTCCTTCCTTCATGGGTGACGAGCATCACCATAGGTGGTGACGAGCGTCACCCAAATGCATACTTTTCTTCTCGAGCTGGACACTTCATGGCTTCAACTTGTAATGCTCCAAAAAGCTTCAATATCCCCAATTATGCTCCAGACATGCTATAACCTGCAAAGACTCTACTAGAACTCTAAAAAGACCAAAAAGACTCAATAAAAAGGACTTATATCATGGTTTAAAACCATAAAAACCATGATATATCAATTCTCCCAGACTTAGCTTTTGCTTGCCCTCAAGCAAACATCAGACAAAGATCAGGGTCGAGGTTTGAAAACAAGCAACAGCCAGTTAAACATCAGGACCACCACATTAGTTAACACTTTCGAATCCACATACCACAGAGTCAACAAAAGATCAAATTTCAGTCTAATCATCACAAGCTTTGCAAATCTCTCAAATCCAGTCCAAATCCCTTCAAGAAATCCGAAATTTCTACTGCTAACTCCAGTTATTTATCTAAGTGTGATATCTCATCAAGGTTTTATCATCTCAATCACTTATAGATTCATTTCCCTTCCTAAACAACTGAACAAATAAATCTCAACACAGCTATCCTATTTTCTCTTCCCTTCATTCTGATTTTCGATTTTTCACTTCTTTTTCTTAATTTTTTTGCAGTCTAAGATATGATGCTACTCAATACTTGTGTTCCTTGTGAGGAGACAGGTTCTTGAGTGTGTTCATTACTGTTGTTCCTTGTGAGGAGACAGGGTCATGATTCTTTGGACTTAAACTTTTAAAAACTACATCAGGGAAGATCAAAGAGAGACTGTATCTTAACCTTATTGTCAGTGCTGAAAGAGAGAATCAAGATCAATAAGAATCAAGCCCCAAGACAAGAAGTTTAAAGTTCATTAAGGTGGAGCTAACAGCAAATTTTCCAGATTCTCTAAGAACCTAAACTTTCAATGCTAGACTGATCTACCTATGACTTTCAACTTAGTAAGACTTGTAATCAACTACTGTGGCAATGATTCTTATAAGCAAAAACGTCCTATGGTAAGTTCCAAGAAAAACTGACAGTTTCAAAATTTTTACTCTATAAAAACAGGTTTTTGACTCAACTTTAAGACTCTATAAACATGACACAAAGCACACAATGTCAGTAACCACCTCCCCCAGACTTAAACAACACTGTCCCCAATGTTATTAAGCCAAGAGTTGGTCCAAAAGATGCATGAGAACTTGTAAAACCAAGGTGAGAAAGTGGTACCTCGCGAAGGGTCGAGTGACGAGCGTCACCATAGGTGACGAGCGTCACCACGACCTGTACTTCAGAATCGACAAGTTAGATGGTTATTAACGTAATGTTATCATATGTACTCTAAAGTCAGACTATTAGAGCACTCAAACACACATTTAATAACATTCAAACATAGCAATAACAAAACATCATCAAAGTAACTGACAACTGACTAAAAAAAACATAAAAATGACTCAAGAGAAATAAAAATAAAAGAGAAACAGAAACAAGTAACCAGATAGTAGAGGCTCAGTCCTCATCCTCGCAGGGTTCAAGTCAAAAATCAAATTTTACCAAACCTATGGCGGACTGAAAATTGGGGATTCCGAACACATACCTTGCAGATCTTGAAAACTGATTTGATATTGTGAAAGAAGGCCAAAATCCACACAGATTAGGCTTTTGAATCACTCAATTTGGTTAACATAATCAAAAGTTGTGGATTTGTGAAAATTTGAAGGATTGTTCGTTATTTGCTAAGTATGGTCGAGGAAGAAGAAGAGAGAAATAAGAACCACGTACCTGTTTCGGACCGGTGACGAGCGTCACCCGTTTTTTGTTTGGTCGAGTTTTTTTTTTTTTACTGAATAATCTAAAGCACGGAAAAATAAAACTAAGTATAGAATATACAACTTACCAGTGGGTTGCCTCCCACTAAGCGCTTGTTTAAAGTCATTAGCTCGACTTTGATTGGCTGTTTAGACAGCTGGTGCATCATCCAGAGACACAATGTGTCCTGCTGGAATCTCGACTTGTGCCCAATAGTGCTTGACCCTCTGTCTATTAACAGTGAACTCCTCTCCTTTGGAGTTTATCAGGACAATGGCACCATGTGGTCGAGCTTCTTTAACAGTGAAAGGATCTGACCAACGAGAATGTAGTTTACCAGGAAAAAGCTGTAAACGAGAGTTGTAAAGTAGTACCTGGACATTGGGCTCGAAATGTCTGGAGATGATCTTCTTATCATGATATGCCTTTGTCCTCTCCTTGTATAACTTGGAGTTTTCATAGGCCAGATATCTGATTTCATCCAGTTCATTGAGCTGAATCAAGCGCCTCTCTGCAGCAGGCTTCAGATCGAAGTTCAGCTTCTTGATAGCCCATTCTGCTTTGAACTCTAGCTCTACTGGTAGATGGCACGCCTTGCCATAGAGCAGATGGAATGGTGTAGTCCCAAGTGGCGTTTTGTATGCTGTCCTGTAAGCCCATAATGCATCATCCAGTTTTGCTGACCAATCTTTCCTTGTCTTCCCAACAGTCTTCTCTAGGATCTGCTTGATCTGTCTGTTGGAAACCTCAACTTGTCCACTGGTCTGGGGATGATAAGGCGTGGCCACTCTGTGCTGTACACCATACTTCTTCAGCAGCTTTTCAAAAACCTTGTTAACAAAGTGAGAACCACCATCACATATAACAATTCGCGGGACACCAAATCTGGGGAAGATAATGGTCTTAAACAGCTTCAAAACCACTGCAGCATCATTAGTAGAAGTAGCCAACGCCTCTACCTACTTAGATACATAGTCAACAACAACCAGAATGTATCTATTCTCATAAGATGAAGGAAAAGGGCTAATGAAGTCAATACCCCAACAATCAAAGACTTCAACTTCAAGAATGAAGTTCTGTGGCATCTCATATCTCCTGCTAATCTTTCCTCTTCTCTGACAAGTATCACAACTTGTAATGAATGCCTGGGCGTCCCTGAACATAGTAGGCCACCAAAAACCAGCTTGAAGAACCTTGGAGACTGTTTTGAATGTGGCAAAGTGTCGAGCATATCTGAGCCATGACAGTGAAATAGGATGTCCTGGACTTCCTCTTCTGTTATGCATCTCCTGTAAATCCCATCAGCACAATGTTTGTATAGATATGGCTCATCCCAATAGAATCTCCTAAGTTATCTCAAGAACTTCTTCTTGGCATAACCCTTGAAGTCATGTGGTTCATCCTCTGCAGCAAGATAGTTGGAAATATCAGCATACCAGGGCCTCTTTGGATCATCCAAACCATAAACTTGCTCTTTAAAAGCTGTTCCTAAGCTTGCACAAATCGCAGCTAAATTCAGAGATTGGTGACGAGTGTCACCATCTTCGTGTGAAAATCTGGTCGCGACTCTTCTCTGTTGGTGACGAGCGTCACCCCCCTGGTGTCGCTCGTCACTCCCCTGCAGTTTCATGAAAACTGCAGATTTACAACACTTTCTTCCTGCAATCTGGTTTCCACCAAGTAGACATTCTCTTCAGGCAAGAAATCATTTATTGAGACATTGTCTTCAACCTAAATCCTGGATAGATGATCAGCAACTCCATTCTCAACACCTTTCTTGTCCTTCACTTCAATGTCAAACTCTTGAAGAAGCAGAATCCATCTCAACAACCTTGGCTTTGCATCCTTCTTCTGCATCAGATACTTCAGTGCTGAATGGTCTGTATGGACCACGACCTTGGAGCCAACAAGATACTGTCTGAATTTTTCAAATGCAAAGACCACAACCAACAATTCTTTCTTAGTTGTTGTATAGTTCTTCTGAGCATCATCCAAAGTCCTACTTGCATAGTAAATGGCGTGGAACTTCTTGTCTTTCCTCTGTCCCAACACTGCTCCAACTGCAAAATTGCTGGCATCACACATCACTTCAAAAGGCAAGTCCCAATCTGGAGGCTGCACAACAGGAGTTGTAACCAAAGCCTGTTTGATTTGTTCAAAAGCAGACTCACACTCTTCTGTCAACTCAAACTTCACATCTTTGCAGAGGAGAGCAGTAAGGGGTTGTGCTATCTTGCTGAAATCTTTGATGAATCTTCTGTAGAACCCAACGTGACCCAGAAAACTCCTCACTGCTTTGACTGAATCAGGTGCTTGCAGACTTGTCATCACTTCAATTTTCGCCCTATCCACCTCTATACTATCTCCTGAAACTCTGTGACCATGTACAATGCCATCTTGTACCATAAAATGGCACTTCTCCCAGTTCAGAACTAAGTGCTTCTCTTCACATCTCTGCAGAACTGCACACAAATTGTCCAAGCAACTCTTGAAGGAAGACCCATAAACTGAGAAGTCATCCATGAAAACCTCCATAAACTTCTCAATCATGTCAGTGAAAATCGACATCATGCATCTCTGGAAGGTTGCAGGAGCATTACACAGTCCAAAAGGCATTCTGCGATATGCAAAGGTGCCATAAGGATATGTAAAAGTGGTCTTCTCCTGATCATCTGGATGGATGGGGATCTGAAAGAAGTCTGAGTAGCCATCAAGGAAGCAGTAATACTTGTGATACGCCAGCGTCTCAAGCATCTGATCAATGTAAGGTAGAGGGAAGTGATCTTTCCTTGTGGCTGCATTCAACTACCTGTAGTCGATGCACATCATGTGTCCTGTCACAGTTCTGGTTGGAATCAGCTCATCCTTGTCATTCTTCACTACTGTAACACCTCCTTTCTTAGGCACCACGTGCACTGGACTCACCTAAGCACTGTCTGATATAGGATAGATGATTCCAGCCTGCAACAACTTCATGATCTCTTTCTTGACAACATCCTGCAAATTCGGGTTCAGCCTCCTCTGGTGCTCAACTGATGATTTCATTCATCCTCCAAGTATATCCTATGCATTCACAAGTCTGGAGAAATCCCTGAAATATCATCAAGAGAGTAGCCAAGAGCTTTGCGAAATCAGCGCAGCTTACTTAGCAAAAGGGTGAGCTCTGCATTGTTCAATGAAGCATTAACAATAACATGATAAGTGGAGTTTTCTCCAAGGAAGGTGTACCTTAGCCCTGCAGGGAGCTGTTTAAGCTCAACTTTTGGTGCTTTTGCTGCACTCCAATCACCCATTATAGCAGCTTTCACAGATGTGGTGACAAGCTCATCCTGTGCAACCAGTTGCATCACTTGTGTAGTAGCATCCATCATCTTTGTGTAGCCTGTTGCAGCAGCATCCAGATGCTCATACTCTGCTGTAGAAGTGGTCAACGCCCTCTCCAAAGGGTCCTCTGAACTCATCTCATGGAAGATCTGATCAGCAATGTTGGTGAGAACATCCACATAAAACGTCTGTCCATCTATGGTTGGCCTCTTCATCAGCTTGTCCATTTCGAATTTCATCACTAAATCACCAACATTCAGCTCTATTCTACCCTTCCTGACGTCAATGATAGCTCTTGCAGTAGCCAAGAAGGGTCTGCCAAGAATCAAGGGGCCTTTGGGTTCTTCTCCATATTCCAGAACCACAAAATCAGTAGGAATCATGCAATCTCCTACTTTGATAGGAACATCTTCTATCACCCCTTCAGGAACTCTGACTGATATATCAGCTAGGACAAGAGATATCCTTGTAGCCTTAAAATCGGTTATCCCCAAGCTCTTGGCAACAGAATGAGGCATAAGGTTCACACTAGAACCAAGATCACACAATGACCTCTCAAACCTGTCAGAGAAGATTGTGCAGTTTAAAACAAAGCTCCCAGGGTCTGAAAGCTTCTCTGGCACTCTGTTCTGAATCACTGCACTGACCTGCTCATTGACCACCATAGCTCCAGCCTTTAAACTCAAGTTATTGGTCACCATTCTCTTCACATACCTCCTTATAACAGGAGTAATCCTCAAAGCATCAATCAATGGGATCTCACTAACCAACTTGTCCATGATAGCTTTGCATTTAGCATCTTCAAGCTCTTGTTTAGACTTCTTAGGATGCTTAGGATAAGGTATCTTGGGCTTATACACGGTCTCCTTAGCATTGTTTGAAGTCTCAGTCGAAACTGTAGTATGTTGCAACGGGTGACGAGAGGGTTGCTCGATTTGGGTGACGAGCGTCACTCTCCTGGTTACAGTCGTCACCAATCTGTGAAGAAAAATTATCGGGGTTGTGCTCAGTGGGTGACGAGGGACGCCCATGGTTGGTAACGAGCGTCACCTGTGGGTCTTCAACAGAAATTTCTTCATCTTCATACTCTTCAAGTCCCACGAAATTTCTTGAGCTCAAATCCTTCTGCAACACTGGTTGCCGGTTCTTTCCACTCCTCAATGTGATGGCATTCACATGGTGTTTGGGATTAGCTTCAGTTCTTCCTGGAAGAAATCCTTATTGCCTCTGAACAGCTCCTGCAGTTTGGGCAACTTGAACATCCAGTTTCTTCATATGAGAGTTCAGACTCTAAAATTTTTCATTCAAGTCCTGATAGAGCGAATCTATCTTGCCATTGAAGTCCACTGTCAGCTTCTGTTGTCCTTCTAGGGTCTGTTCCAGCATAGCTTCCATCTTGTTCCCTTGTGGAGGTGCAAGTTGGTAGGAAGAAGAACCATAGTTCCTGTTGACATTTTCACTGTTCTGGATTGGTTTCTGGTACTCTGTCTTCTGGAATGGAGGCTTAGGTGTGTAACCAGGAGTGCTCTGACTTCCTGTAAAGGCGCTCTTCTGATTGTTGTTGTTGTAGTCTCTGTTCCACTGCTGATTTCCATACCTTTGACCTTGAAAACCTCCAGAATTGATGAAATTCACATCTTCCTGCTCAATCTCCTCTGGACTTTCGAAAGTCTCCACTCCTGCAGCAAAATGAACTGACTTCTTTCCCACCAAGAGGCTGTGCATACTGTCCAGCTTAGCCTTAACTTCAGCAATCTGATTTCCATCATCCAAACCAGCTTGTTTCATCCTCTGAAAATCTACATTTTTGGTGTTGTTGCTGCAGACCAAGTTCTCAATCAACTCGATTGCTTCTTCTGGTCTGTTGGTGTTGAAGTTTCCAGCACTAGCTGTATCCAGCGCCATCTAGTATTTTCAGTCAATGCCTTTGAAGAAGATCCCAAGTAGTTGCACCTGACTGAAACCATGATGAGGACAGTCCCTTTGATAAGACTTGAATCTTATCCAAGAAGCCTTAAAAGCTTCAGTAGGACCTTGTGTAAAGGATGCAATTTTCGTCCTCATGTCTTCTGATCTGGAATCATCAAAGAAGTTGTTCAAGAAAGCATTCTTAGTGTCTTCCCAAGTGGTCAGTGAAGCAGGTTCCAGTTGCTTCAGCCAATATGCAGCCTCTCCTCCAAGAGAGTAAGGGAAAAGCTTGCAAAACAGGAAGTCATTGCTAGCACCATTAGCTTTGACACTTGAAGCTAGATCCTCAAACCTCTCAATATGATCCATAGGATGCTCATGAGGTAAGCCATGGAAAAGATGCTGTCCCACCAACTGATAATAAACAGGCTTGACCTCAAAATCATTCATCTGGAAGGTAGGAGGGCGGATTGCAGCTCTGTTGGCATAGAACTGATCAGGTCGGTTGTAATCACCTAGAGTCCTCTGAAAAAAATGCCTAGCAGCGTTGTTAGCAGCAAAAGGGACTCCAGCGTCGTATGCCACTTCTTGAACCTGTTGTTCAACAATGACATTCCCATCTTGATCAATTCTCTGCCCATCTTCTTTCGTCCTGTTTCCCTCTCTGTCAACCAAGTCACTTTTTGCATCTTCAACCAAGATAAGTGGAGGAACCATTATAGATTGCTTCTTAGCTTTCCTGATAGTCCTTTCCAACTTAGCTAGCTCGTCAATGCCTAAGGTCAAAAGCTCCTTCTCTTTGTTGCTTCTGGTACAGCGATTAGGCATACACCCGAAACCAGCACAAAGAAAAGTAGCAGAAAGTTAGTAAACAAATTAAAACTTAGACAAAACTTGATAGGGCTCAGGTTTTACCAAAATAAAACTACTGCAAGTGCACAACAAAGCAGTTATAGTACAAGGGGTATCGAATCCCAAGGGAGTATGTAAACTATACTATCAATTGTAGGTTCGGATTAAGCTAAGCAGTATGCGATGTATGTAAATGCGAATGACAAATTAAAAGTAAACAAACGAAGTTTGGTTGTTGATCTAAGTTTCAGAAGACTAAAAGCGCTAAGTCAGGACAGTTCGTAGGTTGAATCCGAGAATGTCGAATGCATGAAATCAGGAATGATTAAGAACCGTTTTGAACATGAATAGCAAATATATAACTAATCAATTCTCATTGCAGAAGTTAACTATGTCTAAATCACAGAGTTTCAAATCTCTTTGCAAACCCTAACAATCTAAACATGCAGTAATGATCAGGTTCAATTGTTCACAAAACTTCTAAGCCAAATCTCTTTGCACTAAGTTATTTTGCTCATCAAATACTAGTTCAGGTTATCAATAATGCTCTCACATATATTTAACAACCTATGATTTTCGGATTTCTATATGATGTGTCTAAGAAATTCGATTTTAGTGCAAGCAAAGATGAAAAACCAAAAGATATTCCTAACAGGTAGCAATTCTACAAACTCTTCATCAACCTTTGAAAAAGCCCTAACCTAACTAACAAATTACTCAGACATGCTCATGGAATCACAAAACATAACTGAATAAATTTGCATTGAAAAAATAGAATAAAAACAAAGGGGGTTCGAAATCTTCTCCAAAAAGAGTACAGGATCTGTCTCCCCAAAAGCTCTCAATAAAATCCTCTCTAAAGCTTTCTGAATTCCCAAAAACTAAGATCAAAGCTAAAAATGGCTGAAAACCTAATATATAGAAGCTAAAACACGATCTTGGGCCTTCTTGCAAATACTAGAACTTCTGGGCCAATTCTGCAAATAATCTTCAGCCACGCTCCTTCCTTCATGGGTGACGAGCGTCACCATAGGTGGTGACGAGTGTCACCCAAATGCATACTTTTCTTCTCGAGCTGGACATTTTGTGGCTTTAACTTGTAATGCTCCAAAAAGCTTCAATATCCCCAATTATGCTCCAGACATGTTATAACCTGCAAAGACTCTACTAGGACTCAAAAAAGACCAAAAAGACTCAATAAAAGGACTTATATCATGGTTAAAAACTATAAAAACCATGATATATCAAAAGTACAGCTGATTATGTTTGCATCCCACAACTAGGCACTTAAGCATTGATTCCATCTCTTTACCTTTGCATTTTTGGATTTGAGTGCCCACCTTCAAACCTTACTCTCTCATTGTCTTAGTTTGTTCGCTTGAGGACAAGCAAAAGGCAAGTGTGGGGGTGTTGATATCTCCATTATTTATACCATTTTAGCTTGCATTCATCACTAATTTTAGTCTCTAAACATGCATATTTTGCTTCTTCTTGTCCCATTTGCATACATTTAGGAGTTAGTGTTGTTTTAGAAGCTACATTGCATTTTGCATGCATTTGGAGTTTTATTTAGGTACTTGAAGGAGTGTGGAGGTCATGTGGAGCAATGGGTGTGAGCTGAGAATGGAGCAAGGCAAGTGACAAAAGCGGATGAACTGACACAAGGCTTTTTAGGTCTCAAGCCAATCAATCCTCTATGCTAATCAGTTGTAGCATATCATAGGGGTTTTATATCAATCCAAATGGGTTTGTTGAAAGCAGAAGAGTTGTGAGCAGAGATCTATAAGTCAAGCAAAGCAAAGAAGACTTTTTGTTGCCTAAGCAACCAATCTAACAGCCTAAGATGATCAAACAACAAAGAGAATAAAGAGAAAGGCAGTTTAAACAAGATTAAACAAGCAAAACAGAGCAAAACAGAGCAAATTTGAAATTCAATAAAGAGAAAGCAAGTTTCTAGATGTGGTTATTGACTTTGGGGAATTCAAGAACTAATTAAGGTTGTTTCAAACAGCATTGATCAAGCAAACAAGCTAGCAATGGTGATTCCTAGACATATAGTTCACAAACAAGCAAGCTAGATCCAATGTCTTGTAAAATAGTCCTTTGCTAAACACCTTAACAAGAACTAACTCTCATTAGTGCTAAAACATTCAGCAAGCATTAATAAACAACTCTATTCAAGTCAAAATGCTCCTCAAACAGTCAATATCTTGAGCCAAGGCCAGCAAATCCTCTATCAAACAAGATCAACATTTCATCAAACACCTGGTGGGCATAAGAGAAAGCCTAAATTCTACATATGTGTGATCAAGACAAATCTAGTTTAAGAACAGATCAATAGAGAGGAACCCATATAATGAAGCACTAAACAAACCTTAATCAAGCCCTAAATTTCCCTAATCTTCCACATCTAGATACCCTAAGCAAACTACTCACTAACACCCATGTTTAACACCAAATCACAAGAGGAAAAGATGCTAATCATAATTAAAAGAGAGATTAAAGAAAGATTAAAGGCAAATACAAACTTATATTAAATAAAGCAAAAGATTTGTCTTATAAACTCAAAGAAAATGCTTAAGAACAGTAAATTGACATGACTCTTCGAAAATCCCTGAAAATGGGCTATTTATAGGCAAAAGAAGGAAGCCCTAGAGTAATGGCAAAAGTCTAAATAAAACAGGCTCTGACTGGGTTTCTATCGATCAGTTGTATCGGTCTGGGCTTGATCGATATAATTTGTATCGGTCTGGAAGGTGACCGATATGGTGACCGAAATATATTCGGTGCATTTGTATCGGTCACTCCTGACCGATAGCTTTGATCGATATGGTCTGTATCGGTCACTCCTTGACTGATATTCTTGATCGATACGTCTTGTATCGGTCACTTCTTGACCGATAGCCTCCGTGCACAGACTGATAGGCTCTGTAGAGATCGTCTGCCTTGGTCCCTTTTGCTCCTTTTGGCCCAGCTAGCTTCCTGGATCATCCTCAAAGCTCCTCTAAGCTTCTTTTAGCTCCATAAGCACCTAAAAACATCCATAATGCAAGAAAAATTCAAACTATATCCTAAATGCAACTTAAGTCTAAAAGGAGAAGAAAATGGGATAAAAACTAAGGAAAACATGCAAAAAAGAACCAAAACATGTACTAAAGGCAAGCCTAAATGGTGTAAATACAAGAGATATCAACACCCCCACACTTGCCTTTTGCTTGTCCTTAAGCAAATAAGAACAAATGAGAGAGTGAGGTTTGAAGGTGGGCATTCAGATCCAAAAGTGCAAAGGTAAAGAGATGGTGTCAATTCTTAAGTGCGTAGTTGTGGGATGCAAACATAATCAGCTTTACTTTAAAGAACCTAACCATGCTCATCATGTTTCAAAATGATCTCAAATCTCAACTTAGGCAAATGCTCAAATCAACCAACTCTTTAACATTCAATTAAGCTCAGAACATGATCATGCTTATGCAAATCAGGTAAAGACATTTGGTTCAAAGGGTAAGGTTATGAGATAAAAATGATCTCATTCTAGAAAAAGGGTTTTTAAACACAAGAGATCACTCAATGAAAAAGATTTCATCTTAGGCAAAATGCTAAAGGTAAAAGCACACTTATGCATGCAATTCAAAGCTCCCTTCTACCCAAAGATGAATCCTAAATACTTCTAAACCCAAAAGTGAACCCCTAAGTCTACCCTTTTCCTAAACTCTAACCTTTACCCTTCTTCATGGCTGGGAAAACTTCTTCTTTTGCTTGTGTGGCTGCTTCTTTTTGGTTGGGACTTGCTTTTCTTTGTTACATTGGCACCTTCATCACCTTTGGTGGATTGCTCTTGGTCTGATTTTTCTTCTTTTGAACTTTCTAAGCCTTTTTGCTGACGCCTTTCTTCTTTAAACTTAGAGCTTTTTCTTCCCTTTACTTAACCACAACTCTAGACTGTTTCCCCTTTTCTACCATTTCAAATCTTTTTCTTTTCTTTCAAAACATATATATATATATATGAAGTTAAAACCACTTATACTACCCTTTTAACCCAAAACTCCTATCCTAGAATCAAGCTCAAGATGCAAGCTGATGTCTACAAGAGAGCTTATTATTGCCAACCTTATTCCTAACACTTTTTGCTAAGACAAAACCGAAAATGTAATACAAAGGCCTCACAGCTCTCAAGATAGTGTTTAGGCTCAAAATGAGGTTTTGGTTAAATGTGTGGATGTAACTGTCCTATTAGTATGAGGATCAGCTATTTGGATCAACAAGAGTGGTAGAAAGGAAAAAGATGATCCAAATATGTATATGGTAGCCATGAATTCATTTTTCAATGCACAAGACATGATAGTTAAAAGTCCAAATTAAAGTTAAGTTGATAGAGTTGATTTTTAGAGAACAAAAGCTTTCAGTATGAGATGAGAAGACCAAATCTAACAATCTAAGAATGGTTCAGCCTTAACTTCTAGCAATCTTATGATGCATCAAACAACTAGCCACTTAAAAACTAAAATCATCTCTAAACTCTAAGCACTTTACAAGGAGAGTTCATCATTATACCCTATGCAAATGCAATGCAACCTATATGTCAACACTAGACTCAATCCTAAAAGAATGAAATGTAACTACATGCTTTCTTTTTGGTTTGCAAAAATGCAAAAAAATTTCAAATTTTTCGATTTTGTTTTTTGTGTTTTTCTATGCCTTATATGAATGCATGATATGCATGAGACTCAAAGTGAAAGAGAATGAAAAACTAAGAAAAAAAAACACAAAGTCAAACCCCAAATCTCTCCCCCATACTTAAATTACATAGTCACTTGTGTAATGAAAGCAATGAGAGAGAGAAGCAACAAAATATAATACATAATTGAAAAAAAAAATGAAATGGTATAGACAATAAGTGGGATGTGGTACCTTGCTTAATAATTGGAGTGGTGGGAGGATCCAGATGTCTGAGGAGACTTGCTAGCTCTCCTCTTATTCCTTCTCTCATAAGTCCTTGAAGATGGCTCTGCTTCTTGTGGTGGGGGAACCCAACTTGACCATAACCTCTCTACTTGAGAAGAATCCCCTTGTGTACCCCATTGCCATGATTCTTGAACTTCAGAGGGATTGGGAGTTGGCGCTTCCGAAGCTGACGGTACATGGGCCCTTGGCTCATATAATGAGGCCCTTGGTTGTGCCCATGTTCCCCATTGATCACTAGGCTGTGCATGGAAGGAGTGTATTCCATGGGGGTTTCATACAGCTTCTTCCTCTTCAGTTGGGTCAGATTGTGGCATTTGCTCTTCTTGATGAGAGGTGTGCTCATGAGTGTGGCTGTGATGGGAGGTTCCTGATGATGTAGCTTTGTTTTTCTTGAACTTTCCCTTCACTATCTTCATAAGCCCCTTAATGGCTTTGTCTTGCCACTTACACCATTTCTGAAGTGCATTGATGTGCTCATGAGCCACCTTCAAAGAGCTTCCTTGACTGGGTACTTCATAAGGTGTGAAGTGGAACTGATTAGCATTGTAGTTCATCACTTCTTCTTCATCAAAGTCTTCTTCTTCATGGGTTTCTCCCTGGCCTTCAGCGCCAGCATCAGCGTCTTCTTGGGCATCTTCTTCAGCTTCTTCTGCAATCTCTTCTGTGTCTCCTCCCTCATTGTCTTCTTCTCTCTCTTTAGGGACAGGGCCGTCTTTGTAGAGCTCTTCTTCACTCAGAATGAAGCTGATGTTGCTCCTTGTGGTGAAGGAGGTGAGCCTTGGGTTAGGGAGAAGGACTCTTGCTGGCTTTTGGAGGTTATTGAGGAACATGTAGACGTGCTTGTCTTGAATACTCTTCTCAATGAAATGGCTTCTCTTCAGATAATCCATATCTATCCATGAGGGACCTAGAGCATCCTCAACATGTTTCTCAAGGTCCACACCACTGGCCATGATTATAGCTGTCACAACTCCTCCAACGTGAAGTTGTGGATTCTTCTCCCTTTTTCCTTTGTTTAGAACCCAGCTCTGATAGGTTAGCAGCTGCTCCATCAATAATCTCACAAAGCATGGGAATTTTCTTGGTGGACCTATAGGTGTCCCATTTTCGCTGGTATCCACATCGGCTTAGATTCCAGTGTAGATGAAGTCTCTCTCCTTGCCAGTCAGGTGTGTGGTTTCCTTCCTCGCAAAGAAAGTATTTGCAAGCGCCTTGTGTGCATATCTAACTGCAAGATGCTTCAAATTTTGGTTTCTTGTGGCTCCAGCTTTGAATTCCCCAAATCCAATCATCCCCCATAGCTTTGTGTACTGCGTTTGGCTGATTGAGAACTTGTTTCCTCTATGTGCATAAGACATCAGCCCAAGCTCTCGAGAGAGGTCAAGGAAGGTGATTGTAAACATTTGCTTCCCAAGCTTGAAGGAGATCCATCCATCATGGTTGGGGAGCTTACTCATTTCATAACTGACCATCTTGAGAGTGGAAAGGAACTGATGAGTGAGGTGCTCATAGGAGGGAAGAGGCTTTGTCAACAGTTCGCTAAGCCCCATGTGCTCAAAGATGCACTTGCAGTCTTTATAGATCCCTAGCGCCTCCATTGTGGAGGTGCATGGGTACCTTGTGGGTTTGAAAGTGCATTGACTGAAAGCTTCCATGAGCTCCCTAGCGCTGTGTTTCCTGAATGGAACTTCCTCCTCAGCAGCCTTGCCCTTGCCTTTTTGCGTGGCGCCTTTATCTCCAACTGGTCTCTTTCCAGCAGCTTTGGATGAGTGCTCAGCAGCAGCGCCCTTTCCTTTATCTCTTCTTGCTCTTGGAGAAGTGGGTGCTTCCTCCTGATGTGCCTTTCCCTTGCTTCCAGCAGCTGTTTTTGTCTTCCCCATGGTACCTTCAAAAACAAAGCTTGAAGATAGGGTGAGTAAAAGAACAAAAGCTGAAAAACCAAAATAACTGAAAGCTGTATGAAGAAAACTCTCTCGGCTAAGATAAGCTTAACAAGTCTTAAAAACAATATTAAACTTTCAAAAAGCAAGAGGAATTCAAAACCTAACAGTTTAGACATGCTAGAGTTCATAAAAATAAAACAGTTGTGCATGTGAATCTAGCAAGGTGGTTCTTAAGCAAAAGAGATGATGATGATGCAAAGGGATAGTAAACAAGCAAGTATTGAGATTTATGAACAGTAAAAAAAGCTTAAACATCTAACTTGCTCACTTTAAACAAATCCACAATGCAAGACCAAAGCACAACAGTTAAAACTAATCAAAACTTGCTCTTAAAACCATAGATTAAGCAATTATAAACACATGCATTGATTAAGAGCAAAAAATGGATAGTTGAGGAAGCAAACCTTAATGAAGCTTCTGAGCACTTTGAGAAGATAAATAAAAGAGAGAAAGAGCTAAGATTTTCGTGCTATAAGTGAGAGAAGTAGTGAACTGAAGTGTGAAGAGAAGAGTAGAAGATTGTTGGTTTAAATAGAGTGGAAAAGGGGGAACTAAAGGAATCAAAAGTTGGTGAGGGAACCAAAGGAATCTAAAGAGTGGGGGACAAGAACAAAAGTGCTCAGGAGCTCTGCAAGTGGCAGGAAGGATCCAAAGTTTGAATTTAAACCTCCTTGGCTCCAAACCAAAGGAGAGAATTGTTTTTGAAAATTGAAGCACTTACCTCGCGGGACGTATCGGTCATACGAAAGATCGATATGCTGCGTATCGATCACAAGTGATCAATAACAATGACCGATGCTCTTCCTGTGAATCCTATCAGTCTCCATCTGATTGATACACTGACCGAAATATATCCGATGGATTTGTATCGATCAATGTTTGATCGATAGGAATGACCGATACGGATTTCACTTTCAGACTCCCTTCCCCAGATTGATAGGTTGATTGGTGCAATCTGGCTCTACTGCCATCGATCATAATGACCGATATAAATGACCGATACGGTCTGTATCGGTCTCATCTTGACCGATACAGTTGATTGATAGCAGCCAGATTGCACATGTTCTTTGTCCCTTAGAGACTTTCTCAACCCCAATTCGAACTCCTGTTTCTATACACATTAACTAAGCATAAAAATAAACTAGAAAGCATAATATATACAAAAGGATACAATGGGACTACCTCCCAAGTGTGCTTGTTTAAAGTCACTAAGCTTGACTTTGCTTACTTGAGGGCTAGTGAGTAGAGGTTGATGGAGCTGGTGCTCCTACCTCTTTCTTCCTGTAAACCCATGTTCCCACTGATAGTAGTTTCTTTTTGTCACGAGCTGACATCTTATGCCTCTTCTTTTTGACATTTGGTGTGATTGAAGGTTTCACTTTATTGGTGGTCAAGCTCTCATTTTCCTTCAAACCCTCTTCAAGCTTCAACTCAGCATCCAGTTTCTGTCCTGGCTCAACAGGGAAAGCATCACTCATCAACATGCTCATAGTGAGATTCATAGCATCCTCCACATGATCTGGAAGCTTCCATTGTTCATTCTCTTGCTCAGTTGCCCCACAAAAAACTATGGAAGGAGAGTCAATCTTGTAGACTTTGAACTCATCAACATTCTTTAGAATCACTGAACCTCTCTTGAAGTCTAACTGAGCTCCTACTATTGCCAAGAATGGTGTGCCTAGAAGAAGTGGCACCTCTCTGGAATATGTTTTCTCCATGACTACAAAATCTGTTGGCACTAAGCATTCTCCAATCTTCAAAGGGAAATCTTTTTTATGCCCAAAGGTCTTGTGGAGGTGTTGTCCATAAAAGTGATAGAGGCCATGCATGGCTGTAATTTCTTGATTCCTAGAGTTTGGCTTAGGTGGAGAGACATAACATTCACAGTTGATCCTGAATCACATAAGGCCTTAACATTGTCAAGCATCTCTAGCTCACAAGTAATGAGGAACTTTCCTAGGTTGGGGAGCTTTGGCAATGACTTCATCACCTTGCTTCTTTTCATGTGAGCCCCCACATTCTCAAGGATTGGTTCCACTACCTCTAGCTTGTCAAAAAATTCTTTCAGGAACCTAATTTGATCTTTCACTTCTAGCAAAGTGGTGCCATGTGGGAGCTTTATTCCAGAATCTTGTATGTCTTGCCTGAACTTTGTGTAGACTTCCATCCTAGCTTTTGTGAAAAGCTTTGTGGGGTAAGAAACTGGTGGTTTGTGGTCTTGAACTGCAGGTTCTTTACCCTTCTCATTACTGCTTGAAGAGTTTCCCACTTAGTGATGATATAGCTCCTTGGAGTCTTGAGGATTGTTGTTAGACATGACCATCAAAGCATGGTGGTAGTTCTTCATCAGCATCTATGTGCTGTGGTGTGGTATCTTCTTCTTCAGCAGCAAGGGTTTTCTCAGCCTCCTCTTTCTGAGCAGCTTCCTGTGCTTCTCTTTCTTGTTCTTCTTCTCTGTTCAAGCTTTCATCAAGTCCATGGAGAAACTTCTCTACAACTTCCTGAGCTTCTTGATCATCAATGTTGCTACTTCTGACTTCCCCTCCAAATTCAACCCTTAGCCTGTCCATATGTAACAGCATTTCTTAGATCATGATGCCAAACTCTTCCAATGAGGTATCTTCATCAGTGAATTCATCTTCCTCTTCAGTGAGTAAGTGACAGAATTCCTGAGGATTGTGTGCAGATTGTCCAGGAAGAGTGTCTTGAAGTCGTGGTGTTGCTACAGCTTCTTGGCTGTTCTCCAAGAGTTGTATCCTTGAGTCTAGGTCATCAAACTTGGCATGAAGGTCATCATGAACATAATCGATCCTGTTGTGCAGCTCAGCATATCTCTTGTTCATCTCCAGAGTTCCAAGGGTTTGGAGATTGATGCTTTCCATGATCATGCTCTTGATGTCAGCTGTGCTAGATGCAGAAACATAGAATTGGTCTTGAGGGAGGGAAAGAGTGTTTGCATACTGTGGGTGGGAAGTGTAGCTGTCTTCAAAGTAGTGCATAGGTAGAGGCTCTTGGAAGAAGTTGTTGCAAGTAGTGTCTTCAAAGTACAACATCTTTGTTGTTTGTGGATCCTCTCTTGAAATGAAAACACTTGGAAAGGAGTGAGTAACCAAAAAAAACTAAAAGCTTGATCTTAAAGATTCTACAAACTCTAATGTTTCAAACTGTAAACCCAAATGGAAACGGCGCCAAATTGACACAAGGTTTTTTAGGTCTCAAGCCAATCAACCCTCTATGTTAATCAGTTGTAGCATAGCATAGGGTTTTTATATCAATCCAAATGGGTTTGTTGAAAGCAGAAGAGTTGTGAGCAGAGATCTATAAGTCAAGCAAAGAAAAGAAGAGTTTTTGTTGCCTAAGCAATCAATCTAACACCCTAAGATGATCAAGCAACAAAGAGAATAAAGAGAAAAGCAGTTTAAACAAGATTAAACAAGCAAAACAGAGCAAAATAAGGTAAATTTGAAATTCAATAAAGAGAAAGCAAATTCCTAGATGTGGTTATTGACTTTGGGGAATTCAAGAACTAATTAAGGTTGTTTCAAACAGCATTGATCAAGCAAACAAGCTAGCAATGGTTATTCCTAGACATAGAGTTCACAAACAAGCAAGCTAGATCCAATGTCTTGTAAAATAGCCCTTTGCTAAACACCTTAACAAGAACTAACTCTCATTAGTGCTAAAACATTCAGCAAGCATTAATAAACAACTCTATTCAAATCAAAATGCTCCTCAAACAGTCAATATCTTGAGCCAAGGCCAGCAAATCCTCTATCAAACAAGATCAGCATTTCATCAAACACTTGGTGGGCATAAGAGAAAGCATAAATTCTAGATAAGTGTGATCAAGACAAATCTAGTTTAAGAACAGATCAATAGAGAGGAACCCATATAATAAAGCACTAAACAAACTTTAATCTAGCCCTAAATTCCCTTAATCTACCACATCTAGAAACCATAAGTAAACTACTCACTAATACCTATGTTTAACACCAAATCACAAGAGGAAAAGATGATAATCATGATTAAAAGAGAGATTAAAGAAATATTAAAGGCAAATACAAACTTATATTAAATAAAGCAAAGATTTGTCTTATAGACTCAAAGAAAATGCTTAAGAACAGTAAATTGACATGACTCTTCGAAAATCCCAGAAAATGGGCTATTTATAGGCAAAAGAAGGAAGCCCTAGAGTAATGGCAAAAGTGTAAATAAAACAGGCTCTAACTGGGTTCCTATCGGTCCGTTGTATCGGTCTGGGCTTGATCGATATGATTTGTATCGGTCTGGAAGGTGACCAATATGGTGACCAAAATATATTCGGTGCATTTGTATCGGTCACTCCTGACCGATAGCATTGATCAATATGGTCTGTATCGGTCACTCCTTGACCGATATCCTTGATCGATACGTCTTGTATCAGTCACTCCTTGACCGATAGCCTCCATGCACATACCGATAGGCTCTGCAGAGATCGTCTGCCTTGGTCCCTTTTGCTCCTTTTGGCCCAGCTAGCTTCCTGGATCATCCTCAAAGCTCCTCTAAGCTCCTTTTAGCTCCATAAGCATCTAAAAACATCCATAATGCAAGAAAAATACAAATTATATCCTAAATACAACCTAAGTCTAAAAGGAGAAGAAAATGGGACAAAAACTAAGGAAAACATGCAAAAGAGAACCAAAACATGTACTAAATGCAAGCCTAAATGGTGTAAATACAAGAGATATCATGAACCAATATCGATGATGATATCGACACCATGTGATCGATACAGAGCATATCGATGGGCATATCGACCACCACGACATCGGTACAGAAGAGGTAAGGTATGAAGGAAGCATATCGACTTAGACACCTTGATGCAGCAGGATGGAGTCCATATCGAGCAGTGTATCGACTTCCCAAGACTGATACACATGACAGGGCAATATCGAGGTCCCATATCGACTTGCTTGATCGATGAGCCTTAACTGAAGGGCGATTGTATCGGCTTCACACCTTGGAGAGCCAAACCGATGCAACTCAAAAGCCTTTTGTATCGACGTGCATATCGACCAAGAGGCATCGATACAGCCTAGAGGAAGAGAAGATATCGACTTGTGTATCGATATTCCATGTCGATATGGTCCATCCGAGTCAGCTTACTTTTGGTTTAATCTTGGTTTACTAGGGATTTTTTTGTTTCCATATAAATACTAAAGTCCTAAAATGGTTAGGCAAGTTGGATCTTGTTATTTTCTTTCTGTTCTTGCACTTAAAACATTTCCTTTTTCAGACTTGCTTTGTAAGATCTTGCTTGATTTAGTGAATTTCTGTATTTGCCTTTGATCTATTCATCTTCAATCTGCTTCCTAATCATGCTTAACCATCTTTTCCTTTTAGAATTTGTGGTTTTGACTATGGCTAGTGAGTAGTCTTTTCTAGGGTTTGAGATGAGATAGATTAGAGGGGTATTAGGACTAGATTAGTGATGTCTTGTGCTTAATATAATTGTCTTCTCTCTATTAAATGTGCTTAACACTAGATTAGTCTTGGCCAAGCTTGTTTAGTATATTGGCTTTCACTTGCGCCTGGTAAGTGTTTGATAAAATGCTGCTTAGAGTCTCTTAAAGGATTTGTATGCTTAGCCTAAGAAATTAGATGTCTAAGTTGCATTTTGGCTTTATAGGATTGAAGTTTTGTTCTGAATGCTTGCTGGTCATGTGTTTGAGTAAAGGGATTTATCTTGAATGTGTACTTAGCAAAGTGATTAGTGTCAAGGAATTGAGCTAGATATAGTTGTTAATCCTATGCCTAGAAGATAGCATTGTTTGAATGGTTTTGAAGCATCACTAATTAGGTTCTAATCCCCTCTTAATCAATAACCCCCATCTTAGATCCTTGCTTTATCTATTTGAATTTTCTGCTTTTCTTAGTTTACTCTTTAGACTTGTTAGTATTGTTCACAACTGCCATTTTGAATCTAGCTTGACTTAGATGATTTGCTGTATTCTTGGTGCATTAACAACCCCAGATGGATCGATACCTTACATGCTCCAACGACATGAGTGTGTTGGGATTTGCTTAGTAGTGAAACAACTGCTTATCAAGATACTGCAAAGTTCTTGGAAACACTTCCCTGGATTCTATGGTATATATGGAAGGCCAAGAATGAACAGGTTTTCAACAACAAAGACATAGCGCCAACATATACTTTGGAGATAGCTTTACAAGAAGCGGAATCCTGGAAGTAGCACAAAAAGTCTCAGAAATTGGAGAATCCCCATATACTACCCAGGAGTCAGAGCAGCAGAAAAACTGTAATGTGACAAGCCCCACTGATGCTAGGCCCTTATACCCAAGATGCCAAGTTGACGCCTCTTGGGTTAAGGAAGAGGATACAGCAGGTGGGGGACTAGTCATTCAGCTGGATGACGGCAGTCGGTTATTTGGTCTTATGGCAGTTGAACAAACTCTTCCACCTTTACATGCTGAATTTGAAGCTCTCCTGTGGGCAATGAGAGTTTTGTCACTCATGCAGATACATGGTTTGGTGATTAAGACAGACTGTTAATAATTATTTAAACTAATTGAAGAGGAGGAGGAATGGCCGACTTTATCGACAGAACTAGAAAAACTGGAGTTTTTGCACTCCAACTTTTATAATCTTTTCATTAATTTTATTATATGCTCTCGTAATGTCCGCACTAACCGTCTTGCAAAAGACATTCAAATCCGTGGTTTAATCTTTTCCAATGTAAAATCAATTCTTTCAGGGTTGCTAGCTTTCAAACCTAATATCTTTAAAATTTAAATTTAATATACGATATTTTTGTAGTTAAAAAAATAGAATAAAACGATGATACTTTATCCCAACCATCATCTTATATTCAATTTTCGTCGGCTTCCTGCTCAGAAAACAAATCTAGTAAAAATTGTATTCCTAAAATATAATATGGCACTTAATATTGAACGGTTCTAAATTAATCTAGATTTCAACTGAAACTGAGTATTATGCCAAACTCAACATTAAGAAAACCTAAATCAAAGCTTATATTTGAAAAAAGAAAAATAATAAACGGTCATTTAAAACGGAGTGCGTTTGCCAACAAGCTTAGGAATTAGTAAAATAATATACTGTATTAGGAATCACTGATCCACCTAACGACTAACGTTATAATTTGAAAAAAGGAAATATATTATCCAAGATTGGAAATTTACATATCTGATATTATTGTAAACAAAAGGAGAGAAACAACCTTATGGAAGTTAAGAAAAGGAAGAAAAACTAAACAGAAAGCGGTAATAATCTGTATGCCTGCATAATTTTTGGTTAAAAAATTCACAGCAAAAATTTTCTCGGTTTTCTAATAAGCTTTTTAAGTTTAGAGATGTGGCGTTCACCTGGATAAAAAGAAGAGTCTGTGACAGGAATACTATCCGGTTCTGGACTGATAATTAGACTCCATTTGGTCTCCTGCTATCGTTTCTAGCTATACCAGGAAGGCCGTCTCGACTAGGAATCTCCCAAAATACAACCGTCTCAAGTATATTCCGAAATGGGTATTAGGCTCTGCCTCTTGCAAGATCAGACAACCTTGTGATTTTTCAGATTTATCTCACAACAATGCAATTGTCAGAGGGAGAAGACACTTACGAATGGGTTATTGATAATATCCCGAGGTAGGCGTATTCAACTGGTGACGTTTATAATCAACTTTGAGAGCTCTCACCAATTGTCCCTTGAGATAGTATAATCTGGAATAAGGGAGGCGTCCCGAAACATAGCTTCCTCGCATGTCTCCTTATGCTCAATCGCTGCCCTACTAGAGATAGAATTATAAGTTGGGGTCTTCAGACTGACCCAATCTGTCTCCTATGCAATTCCGCCCCTGAGTGTTAGGATCATCTCTTCTTCGAATGTAGTTATGCCTGGTCTGTCTGAAGTCAAGTGGTGAACTGGACTGAAATTTACCTCAACGTTCTTAGGTTAGCTCCATCGAGCAACTAATCAACCTTACTGGAGGAAAGAACAGAAGAAGACAAACCCTGATTACTTGGCAAGCTGTTCTATATTTCATCTGGACAGAGCGAAATAACCGTCTTCACTGGCAGATCTATCGAACAAAGGATACAATTGTGAAAATGGTAGACCTTCTTGTGCGCAATAAAATTTCAAGCTTTAGAGACTCTAACCCCTTGCTAACGTCGACTCTCCTTCAGCAGTGGCTACTCACAGCCTAATCGGCTACTCCTTGAATTTGCCTCCGGCTATTAGTGGCTTTCTTCCATTGTCGGATTGTTTCAAACCCCCAGATGTTGCATGTGTTCTATCTTGGTTCTGGTTCAGATTTGATATTTGTTGTGTGACAACTAGACTTACATTCTGTTGCAAAAATAATTTGTACTGGACTAAGCCCATATTACTCTAGCCTTGACTGGGCTTGTATGTTTTTTCCTTTTTCCATTTTGCAATTAATATGAATGCCCGTTTCATAAAAAAAATCTGTTTGCTTCAAGCCTAAGAAATAGTTTGCGCCATTCTGACGTACTAGTGATCTATTCCATCGTTAGAGTAAGTTGACTCGATCGAAGGGAACCATATCTTCAAAAACACTGTAAAAACTCCCCTTAACCCATTACCTTTCAAGCATGGCAGATCAGAGACGGTCGAAATCATGTCGTTTATCATAGTTTCTGTAACACCGCCTCTCCTCATATGAGATGACGTGTTAAACACTCAACTTTCCAACCAAGTTACCACATCATTAACTCCAAATCAATACTCAGTTCATAGATATAAATCCAAATAGTCTTGCAAATAACCAACTTAAACTCAAATAAATCATAATCAAGTCTCAAAACCAACTGAAAACCATTTGAAGTAGAAAGCTAAGTGTCTTAAGGACCCCAAGGACCGAACTAGAGAACCAGCTCGCCACCATCACACGCCAATCACTCCTGCTGCTCCTGCTCACCTGCGCAAGGGAAAAAGGGAAAGGAGGGGATGAGTAATTTAGATTACCCTGGAGAATGCATACATGTGGTCCACCACACATATCATTACCCAACCTGTCGCTAGCTAGAGCCAAACGAACAAGCGCAGTTTAACGATTCCTCTAACAATCAACAAACAAATATGCAATGCACAAAGCGAGCATACTGAACGCCTCTCGTTACAGTACCCCACAGATTAACCTCCGCAAGTTTCGTAAGTCTTACACCCTTGCTAGGGGACGCATCTCCGCAAGAGTCTAAGTCGCTGCACGACTGGCCCGTCGACCTGAGCGCCACATAGCACTACGACAGGCACAACCTCTGTCGCAGGCGTCAATCATGCCAGCAGTGCCTCTCACTGCTGGGTCTTAATGCAGTTTGTGCTTTCACACACTATATGCAATGCAATGCAGTTCACAATTCTCACAAGCAATATTCAACATCAAGCAACAATCAATAATATTAATCCATACCTAGATCTATGTTCTGAAAGTAAATAAAAACCTAGCAAACTGCACAGATCTACAAGTTACGACCTAGAGCGGAACTTGTAGGGGATTTAGAGGACTTGAAAGTCAGATCTAATCAGGAGAAGCTAGCTAACAATATCGAACGGAAGGCATGAACACATCCTCACCTTTGTCTAATCGAATGAAAGCTAAAAAGGGATCTAGGATTTAAGGGATCTAATGACGGAAGGCAAAAGACTCAAGAAAACGGTGGCTAGGAACGGTGGAACGACGGTGGCTCTCCTCGGCGGCGGCGGTCAGCAGCGGTCGGCGGCGAAGATGAACGGCGGCGGCGGCTTGCTCGGTTAGGGTTCCTAGGTTCTATCTCTGAATGCTTTGGGAGTTGTGATGGAAAACCTAACTCTCTAGCTCTGTTTATATAGGGAAGACTCTGGGAAAACCCTAATATCCTTTCCTCTTGGGTTTCTGACACATGGGCCTTTCCTTTTTCTATTGGACCTAGATCCAGGGCGTTACAATTTCAGTGTCGATTCCAGATTCTATAAGGAAATAATAAAGTTTTTCTTTGTTTAGAGAGTACTTCTCGTCCCTGACAAACTCATGCGATGAGAACGAGAATAAACTCTTTTTGGGATCACACTCATGTCGGAGTCGGATTATCTATGTCTCGACATTGATCGTCAAGTCTTTCAGATCTGGTTGTTGCTCGAAACGGTGATCAATTCTGTACGAAAGAAAAGGAGTTGGACTATTCATCTTTGGGTTTTGCTAATTTTATGAGATTGTATCTGAGTTTTTGTGTTAATAAGAGACCCTATTTAGGCTTCTTTATATAAGTGTGATGGTCGTGTCGCTTCAAAAAGCACTATTTTACAATTTACAATTAAAAAAAAAGAGTTCTTCTAGAATTTTAGTTCTCATATGTAGAAGAAAAACGCACCCCTTCTCTTCCAAAGGCGACGAACCGTTATTGACAACAAACAACTTTTCACCATCGTTTTCTTAGTATAGTTTATAATTCTGTCATATCGGATGGTTGTGGGAGAGGAATCGGGTGACTATGGCGTTGAAACAATGGATTCACAGGAAAATCAGGAGATAACCGTTATTTTTTGCAGAATTATTTTCTTTTTATTCTTTGAATTGGCATTGTGTATTGACATCTGGTCGGATCTACGATATCCAATCTCTAATCATCGATCTTCCCCTGTGGTGTTCATTTTCCGGTTATTATGTTTTTGTGGTGTTGACCGGCGCTTTCCCTACTTCCTTAAACTTCTAATCCTGGTGAAATTGTGGTATATATCTATCAACATATTTCTTTTATGCAGCAATGTTTCTTCGTGTGTGCTGGATGGATCAGGACAGATGGGTTTCAATTCCTCTTCACGAGGCTTCTTTTCTCCAACATTAAGACTGGCAATGTTAATTTGTGGGTCTTCTGATTGGATTATTTTCTCTTGTTTGGGCGATTATGTTGAAGTTCGTTGTATTTGGAAGTCGGGGATAATTATGGTCACTCATACACATGGAGGTGAAGATGTTCAGAAACAATCAACACCGATTTTCCGAGATGAATTTTTTCTTTATTCGAATAGGATTACAAGAAAATCAAAATCAAATTTCTCGAAAATGGAGAAAGAAAGACAAAGCGGGAGTATTATAAAGTCTACATTACTTTCAAGTATGCGAATACGGACTAATTGGTATCATGTCAATACTTCAAAACATATAACGGATACAATGGCTTTTTCTGGACGATTTGGAAAGCAAAAAATAATGCCAATATGGCATACATATCGTATCAGAGTGAGACGAAGAATAAAGAAGGCAAATAACAGATTACATTATTTATTAGTGTGTAAGACTCCTTTTAATAGAAAGCAGCGTTTTCAAATTCGTTTTTTTAATTTCTTATCTTCAGTATATGGCGCATATATCTGCTTATGTAATAATTTGTATTCGATATTTTGTTAACAACTTTGTAATACTCTTTATACTCTGATTTTTGTTTAATAAAATTTAGACGACAAAAAAAAAAATTAATTAAAACCAATGAATATAAAAGGTCGCATCGCTTCATTTTTTCCTTTTCTCATGTTATACACTATGCTATTAATTCCATTTCTCAGGCTTGCCTTTTTTAAACTAATTAAGCATTTTCTCCGTCATTAACATGATGATACTCAAAAATCCTTCTTCACTGCACAAAAACAACGACACAAAAGTTCTTTGAACCAAAAGGTTTCTTTGACACAGGCATTGATGTTTCAATCTATTTTTCTCTTGATGTTTATCTCGTATAATCTTATCTCGTTGGAACCAAATTTTCTGTTTTTTGTTTTTTTACTTATTTCTGTATTGCCCTAATTAAACCATAGGTTTTAAAAAGCAAGATATGTTGAACAAACAGCCAAAACGTTATAATGGGAAAGGTATCACTTGGAAGTAAAAAAATGCAAGCCTGAACAACTTGAGTAAGAATTGTCTCAATAATATACAGATTCTCCAAAATATGAGGAAGACATCCTCCGTAACTTAGACCTTTTGTCCAACACTGGGGTGAAGTTTACCAACTATGCCATTCCCAACTATCTCCAGCTAAAGTTGAAAAAAAAAATATACTATCTCAAGATATCTTATTAACAAACCCATCACTAACTATTAATTATCCGACGCGATTATCAGTTTTTTGGCTGCTCTCGAAGGGAGTAAAAGAAATCAGACATCATTGTGCAAATTCAAATTTCTCAAGCTATTTTAATTTTCCAATGCTATAAGTCCTTGCACAGATATGAAACAAATATTGTCTATACGTTTGTTTCAATTATGGGCAAATTCAAAACAATTTCATATGCATAATCAAATATTGTCTTAATATGAATAAGAAACAAATATCTAGAGTGAGTTAACGAGTTGTGATGTTCGCTTGCTTCGAGTACCCAACTTGATTGTTGACAAGACAGGGAAAATAGGAGTCTGAGGTGGCATGATTGTAAAACCAGTGTATTACAAGAGAATAGAATATGAGACACAAAACACTTTATTTCACAGAAACACAAACTGTTTTATTAAAAATTACTTAAACAATCTTTTCAGATTTGTTTAATCAGAATTATACATTTGTTGTCTCAGCAACTTTGACACTGACCGATTCCTAATCTACCCACACAGCAACATGTATGTTTGCTCAAAAGAGCTCCTAAACTCTTCTTCCAATCAAGAGTGTTCTAATCCCCCAAGAGTTCCCCATAACCTAGTTTCCTACATTCCACTTATATACTTCGTTCGCTAAAACACTCTTGCCATATCTTCAAAGCGTCACATATTTGCATGGACCCAAATAAGGTAACTTCAATATCTTCCTTGATACACACGTATTTCCTTGCTGCTGCAATCCAATCTTCGCGTCTTATGTGTTTGACACACTTTCCAGATGTTCCATGAATCTCCATCTTACAATCTCCTCTTTTTTGTCTGAATGTGTCACCTCAGGTTTCCTGCTAAGTTAGTCTCAGAGACAACACACATTATCCAAAGATAGTCATGAAACATAAGCCAGAGATAGATAATTAATGAGCCAAGATTCATGAAACCACAGACTAAAGTATTCAAGCATAAACCAGAAACGAGTTTAAGTGTTGTTCATAAGAACACACATACGTCAAACCAAAAGAAGAGCCATAATTGTGAACAAGCCAAAAAAAAAAGAAACAAAAACAGAGACCCATCAAGAGGATCAATCATCAGCTTCATAATCGTGTTTTCCCCCAGGACCATCATCCAGCTCCCCCTTGCTCTCAGCATCAGAGTTATATGTCACACCAGTACGACGAGATGAGGCTAACTTAGGATCAAAGCCATACTCTCCCCCTGCGTGAGTGAACATTCATACAAAACAAAGATGCGTAACTCTCGAAATTCAATTTGCATAGAGAGAACAAGAGGGACACTTACTTTTGATACGCTGCTGAATCTTGTGGATGAACTTAGCGAGTTCAGTCAGATCAGCCGCCAAGGTTGGCACCCAGACTGGTTCTGTATAGCCTGGTCCACGTCCTGCCTTAGGATCGATGGTGATCTTCAAGGGGTAACCAACGACTGGGCCATCACCACGATGTCCTGGAACCGTTCTTTGAAAGGTAAGCAGCTCATAGATGAGATTCGGGAAGGGAAGCACGCGGTCAACTGGAGTAGGATGCTTAGCAATAGCCATAATTTGGTTGTACACATCTTGCCAAAGTTGAACTCCTTGTTCATCAGAAGTGCATAGACAAAGCGAAGCCTGTCCTTGACCATAATGGTTTTGTTAGTGGTCGGCATCCAATTCTTACAGCACAGACGGTACAAAACTCCACACTTCTTCGAGAGATGACAAGAGCGTAGACCTTCCCAGCCGAGACGGTGATTATCAGTGAGAACCCCGATGACATTGACAAGATCAGCAGTTAGCCAATCACATTCTGGTCCATACTCCGGCAGCATGAACATCCGATTGATGATTGCAGGATAGAATTCGAACATCAGCCCTCGGACATAGACATACCCAAGTCCTTTGCGAACCTCCAGGTCATCAAGATTTGCATAGAACTCCTTAACTACTTCAGGGACATAAGGCTCCACATCCAAGATAGTGTACATCATCCCTGTGCGAGTAAGGATTTCTTTGACTTCGTCGAGTTTAGTGTCATCAAGAGGAAAATAGACTCCACCATGAAAGGAGCGTAGATCGAAGGATTTGAAACGGTTTGCCGCAGCCTGAGAAGAGAAATCACCACATGGAGTCCTGCGGGGTCGGTCTGAGAACTTAGTTTTTCTGCGCCAGTTCAGAAGCGCCTCACGATGTCGCGCATAACGACTCTTAGAAGCAAAAAACTCATTGTCAGACGACATGCAAGAATCCACTTCTTCTTCATCTTCCATGGGTTCAGAGGTCTGGCATGGGTTGACACGAGAAGCGGCTACAGATGGTGGTCGAGAACTCGATCCAGTAGGCACGATCTTCCAGTGAAGCTCAAGTTGATCATCTTCGAGGTCATGCACAACCATTGGGGCCTTGCCTGAGCGACGATTGGGATTTCAGAGACGAAGGAGTTCCTCTGCGAGCGTGTCATTGTCATCAGGGAGAGATCTGCTGATACGCGCAGATTCAAGGAGGGACTGTCGAGCCCTAGGTCTCGTATTGGGAACAGGAAGCATGGTGGGAGTACAAGGAAGACGAAAGGTTTGACGGTTGTCAATGAGACAGAGTGAGATATAGATGTGGCACACAAACCGTCGCGACGTTTATAAGAGCGGCAACCCTAAGGGACACGGCTCAAACATATGATTAAGCCCAAGTAAAGATAAGAATTAAGTATAAGGCCCAAATAAAAACTTGTAACACATATAATTGCAACTAACTCCGACATCATTCGACAGAGAGTTAATCAGAGTACCCCATATCACCGTCAACCTGAAGTTTGACAGACGACACTGGCAGAACAACACTCAGGACCAAGCGCATCTTGAGTATCACACATGAGTCGTTTGAGAGAGAGAAGGCGTAAAAGACACAATTAGCAAGCAAACAGTTTTTTAAATTTTAGAGAAAAAATTGACTTACAGACTCAACTGTGCAGCTCTTCTTAGCTGAGACGCTTTTACACAGTTGATCTCTTGAAATCTAAAACAGCCCTATTACTTATGATCTAGAAGGCGAACTTGTACAGAAAAGAGGTAGAGGATCAGCTAAGAGGATAGGCATTCTCATGATTTTTTTTGTTTTGATTCTGCATTATTTAGAAATCACACCATGACACTAAGATTTTGGTATGCAGCAACACTCAGCCGAGGTGCTTTCACATAATCGGATCAGCATTTTCTTATCTACGTGTCACGGGTTATCTATCAAGCACAACATGGCCATCTTTTAGTTTTGATCATAACTCGAGACAATATCAAATGTTGAGTGTGACAGCACCAACCCCAAATTGTAGGTCAATCATATCAAGGATACCAATTAAATATATATATATATATATATATATATATTTTAAAACTTTTAACTAACTTCCAACTTAGCCAATTCCCAAACTTTTCATAGTTTTATCCAAACAGTGATCAGGGCCAGATACAAAATATGGTTGCATCCAGATCCGACTTGAGTGTTTTTCTCTTGAAACATTCCCTTGTGATCTTAAGACATAAGAACCACGATAGAATACAACAGACTTGTCTACAAGAAGTGTTATTAAGGAAAATGTTAACGACACTGTACAACAATCTTTCCCCCTACGACTCATACCGGATTCAAATTTCACACACACCCAAAGCCTTTCTAAGGAAAAGAAAGGTATTGGAATCAAGAGGCTTTGTAAATATGTCTGTAAGTTATTGTTCATATGATACATGTTTGATGGTGACAAGTTTTTCCTCGACTAACTCTCTAACAAAGTGATGATGAATGTCAACATGCTTAGTTCTAGAGTGTTGAACAGGATTTTTTCAAATATCAATGGCACTTTTATTATCACAATGAACGAGCATAGTATCAGAGTACATACCGTAATCCGCAATCATCTGCTTCATCCAGAGTAGTTGAGTACATCAGCTACCTAGGGAAATATACTCAGCTTCAGCTGTAGACAGTGAAACATAGTTCTGTTTTTTTGCTGTGCCAAGAGATCATGTTATTTCCGAGAAAGAAACAACCACCAGACGTGCTTTTCCGATCATCAAGACATCCAGCCCAATCTGCATCACAAAATCTCGCACGATTCTCATTAGTTTCCTTGGTATAATATATTCCGAAATCTAAAGTACCTTTCACATATTTGATAATCCTCTTAACATCATTCATGTGAGATGCTCGGGGTGATGCTTGGTATCTTGCGCATAACCCAACACTAAGACACAGATCTGGTATACTAGCCGTGAGATAAAGCAAACTGCCGATAATCGCTCTATACAGCTTTTCATCCACCTCCAAACCTTCGGTGTCTCTCGACAGCTTGCTTGTAGTACTCATGGGAGTCGAGGCTGTTTTGCTTGTCTGCATATCAAAGCGTTTGACAAGGTTCCGAGCATATGTCGACTGAGACACAAATATGCCTGTCTCATTTTGCTTGACTTGGAGCCCCAAGAAGTAGTTAAGCTCGCCACACATACTCATCTCAAATTCCTTGGTGATAGTGGACACAAACTGCTTGACCAATCTGTCACACGTGCTCCCAAATATGATGTCATCTACGTAGATCTGAACAATGAGGATGTCTTTGCCGATATGTTGAATAAAAAGGATCTTGTCAACACTCTCTCGCATGAAGTTTGCAGCGAGAAAGAACTGAGTCAACCGTTTGTACCAAGCTCTCGGAGCTTGCTTTAACCCATACGGAGCTCTCTTGAGTTTGTACACATGATCGAGGTGCTTTGGATCCTCAAACCCTTTAGGTTGTGCTACAAAGACTTCCTCTTGTAGTAGACCATTCAGAAAGGCACTCTTCACATCCATTTGGAAAAGTTTGATGTTCAGTATGCACGCAATACCATAAAGAAGTCTTATGGATTCAAGTCTTGCAACTGGAGCAAAGGTCTCATCAAAATCAATACCTTCGATTTGAGAATATCCTTGAGCAACTAATCAAGCTTTGTTCCTAACAACAATTCCTTCATTGTCAATTTTATTCTTATACACCCATTTTGTGCCAACCACGTTCACATCTTTAGGAGCTTGCACCAATTCCCATACATCAAGTCTCCAAAACTGCTCTAGTTCTTCATGCATAGCTGCAACCCAAAATTCATCATTTAGGGCTTCTGTGATGTTGCGTGGCTCGATGAAGGAGATGAATCAGTTTAGTCTAACCATCTCAGTAAGAAAACAAGCCAGCTTAACCATTTCCTTGAAGTCAATCTGTTTTCCTCTGGTTTTCCTGCCATCAAGAACCTCTCCTATGACATGATCAAGAGTATGGTTCTTGGGAACTGTCACAGGTTTAGTATTATGCTCATTAGTCTCGACGTGTTTCTCATTTCCCACGCCTTCTTCAGTTTCTGACACATAACTCGAGTTATCTGTGGGTGGAGATGGACTCTCTTCTGATCTTTTCACTTCTTCTAACTGAAAGATGCTCTTATCGTCAAAACAACGTTTACAGAGTCGTGGATCAGTTTAGTTCGATGGTTATAGACACGAAAAGCAGTACTGTTGGTTGAGTACCCTAAGAAAATTCCCACATTACTTCGTGATTCAAACTTTCCGAGTTGGTCCTTGTCATTCAGTATATAAACAGTACACCCAAACACATGAAGGTAGCTCAGATTTGGTGTTTTTCCTTTCCATATCTCATAGGAAGTCTTGTTGGTGCCAGGCTTGATATGTACTCGGTTTATGATGTAGCAAGCAGTGTTAATTGCTTCTGCCCAAAACCATCTCGACACATTGTTACCATGAAGCATTACTCTAGCCATCTCCTGCAGTGTGCAATTTTTCCTTTCGACCACTCCATTCTGCTGTGGAGTTCTTGGGGCCGAAACTCATGCTTGATCCCTTGACTGTTGCAAAACTGATCAATTAGGCTGTTTTGAAACTCGCCTCCATGGTCACTTCTGATCTGAACTATGTTACCCTTTTCGTTCTTCAGTTGCAGGGCTAGGATTTTAAAGCTCTCGAGTGCATCAGACTTCTCTCGTAGGAATCTAACCCAAGTATATCTTGAGTAGTCATCTACTAACACAAAAATGTACTTACAACCAGCAATGCTTTCAGTCTGCATAGATTGCATCAAATCCATATGAATCAGTTCCAAGATATTCTTTGACCCGATTTCACTGTAAAAATAACATGGATTTGAGTCTGGTGCATCTGAGGACATAAAGGGAACATTGCTCAAAGCAGACTGAGTTGTTTTTCACACATATCCCGTGTTGAATCGAGATAACTCAGAGAAGTTGCACGCAAGTTCCTCACCCACTTTGGTCTCTTTATCCAAAACCTGATCCTTGGCTATCCAGACTTTACCAAAGCAAGTAGGTTCGGGGAAACACTGATTTTTCTCCATGCCCTAATGACTCGGTTTCTCTGTTTAAACAGATTGCAGTTGTTTCTCAGGTGACCTCTACATCCGCAGAAATAGCATCGTCTGCTAACCTGACCACTTCGAAGAGGTAACAGATATCTTAAGTTGGCTTGACTCTCAAAATTTACCTTCCTCTCTTTTATATTCACTTCTGGGTTAGACTTAGTGTGAGACGTAGAACCTAGCACGAAGTGTGACAGATCAGTGCGCAAGGGCTGAGTCTCACTCGCACTACCATTGAAACCAAGAGCCAGTTAACTTTTGGTGGCTGTCCTAATGAGAGAATCTTATCCAGGTCTTTTGTTCCAGTATTTAGCATTCTTATCTTCATCTGGTTATCACTCAGTTCTTGAAGGAGACATTTAGCCTTTTTCTCTTCTTCTGAACAAGCAGCCATGATTCGTTTGATATTGACTTCTAAAACTCTGTTTCTATCTTTTTCCTCAAGCAGCTCCTTCTTGAGACACTGAACTTCTGTGTCATCTCACAGATTTTTTGTCACTTGCTTCTGAGTTCCCATCATTTTCACACTCAAGTATATTTAACTGAGCCTTCAGCATAGCTAACTGTTTGATGAGATACAAATTCTCATTACTTAGAGACACATTCTTGTTGTACATATCACTGTACTCTTGTGTGATGTCGAAACCTTCATCGTAATCTGTATCCGAGTCACTGTTGCTATCAGATTCTTTCTTATCAACATCTTCTTGAGTTGCAAATGCAACAAAATTGAGCATGAGTTCTTGGCTCGATTCATCGTCATCTGTATCTGACTCACTATCACTGAACACAACCAAGGACTTATTTCTGCTTCTAGAATTTCCAGATACTCGAACATTCTGCTTCGTGTAACCAAAACCTTTGCATTCAAGACATTTCAGTTCTTTCCTCTTGGCAAGCGGGCATTCATTTTTAAAGTGTCCAAATCCATCACAATCATGACATTGAAGATCCCTCTTCCTTCTTTAGCGCTCTCCATCATATATGTGTCCTTTCTCTGAGTCATATCTCCGATCCTTTATGAACATCTTGTTTTGTCCTTTCTCAACTCGTTTCAGCATTTTGTTGAAGTTTCTAGCCATCAAGCTTAGATTTTCTTCAATTTGTTGAACCCTGACATTATCTTTTTCAGCTGTAAAGGCAATCCCTTTCTGTTGATCTGGTTCCTCAGCTGCAGCCTCCATCTCTTCAGCTTTCAGCATTCCGCACAGCTTGTCGAACCTCATATCATCAGCATTCATGGAATACTTCAGAATTGCCTTGTGCGCTGCATACTTTGGTGGGAGACATCTGAGTAGCTTCTTTACCAGTTTCTTTTCTTTATACTTCTTTCTCAAGACAGAAGCTTAATTGGCTATAGTGCTGATCTTTCCGGTAAAACTCGCTATGGACTCATTTTTGTCCATCCTGAGGTTTTCGAATTGTGATGCTAGATGATCAATACGAGTTCTTCTAACACTCGTGTCTCCTTCGAAATGATTAACAAGAGTATCCCAAGCCTCTTTTGCTGATTCACACGCTTGTATTATCTTGAACTGATCAAGGTCGACCATACCAAAGATGGCAGTCATGGCTTTCGAGTTAAACTTTGACGCATTTTTTTCAGCTTCAGTCCATCGTTCCTTAGTTTTGAGCTTCACGTGTGTTTTCGCTGGTATGGTTTTGTCTTTAGACTTCTCCTCTACCAGAATTGTGGGAGGTTCCCATCCATCAACAACAGCTGTCCAGGCGTCTTCGTCTATCCCATGAATCAGATGTCGCATTCTAGCCTTCCAGTAGCCAAAGTTTCCGGCATCGAGCATAACCGGCTTTTGACCTGCAATGAGTTCCCTCATAGTTTCCATGGTTTTTCCTCAGGATCTCTACCTGTTAAATAGATCTTCTGATCTAAGAGGTGACCCGCTCTGATACCAAATGTAAAACCAGTGTACTACAAGAGAATAGATTATGAGACACAAAACACTTTGTTTCACCGAAACACAAACTGTTTTATTAAGAATCACTTAAACAATCTTTTCAGACTTGTTTAATCAGAATTACACACTTGTTGTCTCAGCAACTTTGACACTGACCGATTCCTAATCAACCCACACAGCAACAACTATGTTTGCTCAAAGGAGCTCCTAAACTCTTCTTCCAAATCAAGAGTGTTCTAATCCCCCAAGAGTTCCCCCTAACCTAGTTTCCTACATTCCACTTATATACTTTGTTCGCTAAAAGACTCTTGCCATATCTTCAAAGCGTCACATATTCGCATGGACCCAAATAAGGTAACTTCAATATCTTCCTTGATACACACATATCTCCTTGCTGCTGCAATCCAATCTTAGCGCCTTATGTGTTAGACACACTTTCCAGATGTTCCACGAATCTCCATCTTAGAATGATTATGTAAAATGAGTGTATGAGGAACAAAATATCGTCATGGTTTTGCCAAATTTGCACTCTTCTGTTTTAAATGTTTTAGGAGATACTAATAGATTTAATTTTTGTTTTGATATCTAAACTAAAGTAGAGGAATTTTGATAGCTTGAACGTGATCAAAGCTTTGGAAAACAGAGAAAATAAAGTTGTTGCAAAGAAAACAAGAACACAATACTTTTTGGGCAATTGAGCATGGCGTGGATTCTGGTGAAGCCGATTTGCGTTGATAGGTTGCTGGCTTGTTGGGGAAGGTGGGATTCGTACGGAGATGATTGTGTGTTCCGCTAGGACCACTCTCACGGTTGGGCATCAACATCATCATCCAACGATTGATGGATTCACGGTTCTCCTCCGCCAACCTTTGGAAAGAGTTTCTCCATGGTCTGAAACTTTTCTGCCATCTTGACCTTGAGCTGCATTGATCCCAGATTCGCCTCGACCACATCAAGTCTCTCCTTAACAGTCGTCATTGGTATTTGTTTGTATGATTGATTTGTTTTTGTTTTTAGTTGGAAGGATTGTAGTGGTGGTGAACAGAAAAGAGAAAAAAAAAATTGGTCAGAAAGCACAAGTGCTCTGATATCAATTGAACGTGATCAAAGCTTTGGAAAACAGAGAAAATAAAACTGTTGCAAAGAAAACAAGAACACGATACTTTTTGGGCAATTGATATTGCTTCTTTTTGGCTTTTCATTAATTTAAATAGATGCAGAAACAAAGTGGTGCAGTACTCGACTCCTACAAACAAGAGAAATGGAAGAGTGGAAGAGTTGGTTCCTTGACACAAGGAGGACCCGTTCTCCTGTTATTGACTAAAACAACAAATACGTAAAAAATACCGGAATTAAAATCAATTACTAAACCTGTCTTTGGTTTGGAATTTTAGTTCGAGTTGATGACCTCCGATCTAATTGTTGACACCCATCAAATTTGTATATGAAAACACACAAAAATTCTAAGTTGGTTTACTGCTTAGTGACAAAAACAGATTTCTTGAGATATTCTCAGCATGACTATTGACTCATATCAATTTTAGGATACAATTTATCATAAGCATACGTTGAACAATGAATAAGAATTTCAGAAACCACCAGAAAAATATGGAGCTTGAAAAGGAACAAGAATGTAACATCCGCCTCTCATCATTTAAGACGGCGTGCCATTCACTTACCTTTCTAACTTAGTTACCACTTTTTCAATTCAAAACCAATACTCATTCATAAATAGAACTCAAATAGTCTTGCAAATCTGACTTTGAACTCAAAATACCCTCAATAGATCCTTAAAGAAAATAAAAGCAATTTAAAAACAAAGCTAAGTGTTTTAGATCCCCAAGATCGAACTAATGAACACTAACACCACCACCATGCGATCACTGCTGCTGCTCCTGCTCACCTGCAAAAGAGGAGAAAGTGACAGGGAGGGGATGAGTAACTTAGATTACACAGGAGAATGCATACATGTGGTCCACCACACATATCACAACCTAAACATGTCGCTACCCAGCGGCTAAACGAACAAGCATTCACAAACTCTCGGATAATCTAAAATAAACTAGCAATAATAATAATAATAGGTCTAGGTAGGAATTGCACCTACCATAACCTCAACAAGCAATCATATTAGGTCTAAGTAGGAACTGCATCTACCATAACTTCAACAACTTTACAAGTGGAACTGCATCACTTTCAACTATCAGTATAGGTAGGAATTGCATCTTCCGTAACCCCAAACAATCCGATAAGTGGAACTGCATCACTCTCGGCCCTCATGTCTAGATAGGAACTGCTTCTACCGTAACCTTAACAATCCAACAAGTGGATCTACATCACTTTCGGCTCCTAATGCAATTGTGCTCTTAACACTCTATATGCAATGCAACCCACAATTCTCACAAGCAATCAAACACCAAACAACAATCAACAATATTAACCATGGTCCTATATCTATGTTCAAAAACAAGTAAACGTAAATAACAATACACAACAAGCAACTACAAGTTACACCATAAGTGCAATCTGCAGGGGAAAGGAATATGCTTATCTTTAACCAGAGACAATCGAGGAAGATAACACGGAAGGAAAGGCATGGATACAGCTTGGCCTAATCGAACTAAAGATTAAGTGATTAGGGTTTAGGGATCTAACAATGAGACGTAGAGAACTCAAGAAGGCGATGGCTCAGAGCAACGAACGGTGGCGGCAGCGCTGTTCGACAGCTCAGAAGTGGCTGCTCAGCTAGGGTTTAGAGTTTTTCTCTTTCACTGCTCTAGGAATTATGATGAGGATTCTCGTTCGCTATATCCCTTTATATAGAGGAGGGGGGACTCTAGGTTTAGGTTTTTTTATAACCTAATGGGCTTAAAAAAGTTTACGGGCTTTTGGGTTTCAACACATTAGAGAAAAAAAAATAACAGACTGGTTTAGCAAAACCGGAGTGTTACAACTCTCTCCCACTTGGTTTCTGGCCAAACTTTGTGGCTAAACTATAGAGGGTCATTCTATTAGTTATTACCTCCAGGATTCCGCTTACTCTAAGTACTAAGAAGCTGACAACAATCTATCTTACTTTGAGTAGGTAGATGGGGCTTCAATTCCAGCAGCCATTCCACAGAAAGAGTTCATAGCTGCTTACCTCCAAGAGCTTAGATAGAACACTCATCCCTCGAGTAATTCCCTAGCTTTGATGGGATTCTCCACTTCCAAATGGACCTTTCCTAATAGACCTTCTACTTCTAGGGCTCTACTCTACATGCAAACAAAACTAACTAATTGAGCCTGGAGAGCAGCATGATCTGGTGTGGTGTGTTCTGTTTTGTTTTGAAAAACCCCTAACCAAATTTAAAAACTTTTTTGTTTTAAAAACAAGTCCCCCGTGCCGGAACCGGTTTGACTGATAACCTAGGCTCTGATACCACTTTGTAACACCTGCCTCTCATCATTTTATGACGGCGTGCTCCTAACTAGATTTCTAACTTAGTTACCACTCTTTCAACACAAAACCAATATTCATTCATAAATAGAATTTAAATAGTCTTGCAAAACCGAACTTAAACTCAAAATAACCTCAATAGATCCTTAAAGAAAAGAAAAACCATTTAAAAATAAAGCTAAGTGTTTTAGGTCCCCAAAATCAAACTAATGAACACTAACACCACCACCATGCGACCATTGCTGCTGCTCCTGCTCATCTGCAAAAGTGGAGAAAGGGACAGGGAGGGAATGCGTAATTTAGATTACCCATGAGAACGCATACATGTGGTCTACCACAATATCACAACCTAAATATGTCGCTAGCCAGCGGCTAAACGAACAAGAATTCACAACTTCTCCAATAATCAAAAATCAACCAGCAATCATAATAGGTCTAGGTAGGAACTGAATCTACCATAACCTCAACAAGCAATCATATCAGATCAAGGTAGGAACTGCATCTATCATAACCTCAACAACTCTCCAAGTGGAACTGCATCACTTTCAACTATCGGTATAGGTAGGAACTGCATCTTCCGTAAATCCCAAACACTCCGATAAGTGGAACTGTATCACTCTAGGTAGGAACTGCATCTACCGCAACCTCAACAATCTGACAAGTGGATTTGCATCACTTTCGGCTCCTAATGCAATTGTGCTCTTAACACTCTATATGCAATGCAACCCACAATTCTCACAAGTAATCAAACACCAAACATCAATCAACAATATTAACCATCCTCCTAGATCTATGTTCATAAACAGGTAAAAGTAAATCACAATACACTACAAGCAACTACAAATTACACCATAAGTGTAATCTGCAGGGGGAAATGAATCTGCTTATCCTTTACCAGAGACAATCAAGGAAGATAATACGGAAGGAAAGTCATGGATACATCCTCACTTGGCCTAATCGAATGAAAGGTCAAGGGATTAGGATATAGGGCTTAGGGATCTAATGACAAGACGCAGAGAACTCGAGAAGGCGACGGCAGTGCTGGTCGGTGGCTCAGAAGTGTTTGCTCGGCTAGGGTTTAGGGTTTTTCTCTTTGACTGCTCTAGGAATTGTGATGAGGATTCTTGTTCTGTACATCCCTTTATATAGAGGCAGAGGACTCTAGATTTAAGATTTTTATAATCTAATAGGCTAAAAAAGGTTTACAGGCTTTTCAGCTTTAACATATGAAAAAAAAAATTAACAGACTGGCTTAGCAAAACTAGAATGTTATAAAGAACTTGATATAAAATATTAATATATGTGGAAGCAAGATTGGCTTGGGTTTATTTGATTGACATTTCTAGTTGGAACTTCATAGTTTTGTTTTTTCCTAATTTGAGATCGTAGAAGAACCAGAAATCTCTATCTTTGCTTCTTTTCTTTTGACCTTCGACAGATAAAAACCAATTTCTCAACACAATTTCTCCGTATATGTATATGTGCTGTTGGCTTGTTGCGAATGGATTCTTTAATGGGAATCTTTGTGGTGTGGAATATAAAAAAAAATACAGATACGGAATTTCCATTTTGAAAACGAAGTAGCAACACTTTTTTTCTTCTTTGCAAAATAATTAGTTTTGAATTTTATAAACCACATTGGAAAAGGAAACTAACTTTTGTAACGGAAGAAGATGCATCTATCTTTCTCTGACACATAATGGTAAACTAACTTATCTCTCTATATAAAAAGGGTACATAGAAAGTTTTAAAACCCTAATTTGTATTTCAAGACAATGACGATATATGTCTGATATCCCTCAGGATTTGCTAGATGAAATACTTTCTAGATTTCCTATAACTTCTCTAAGATCGTCGAGAGCTACATGCAAAAGAGAAAGAATGGGACAGTTTATCTAAATATCAGAGCTTCACAAAGAAGCATTATGGTAAAGCAGTCAAAAAGTTTATGTCGATCATTATTTCTGATTATAGGATTTGTTTTAAGAGCGTTAATTTCAATGGAATCGATGACAACGAAGACTTGGTTGTTTCATCTGTTAAAGGGGTAGGTAATTTACTTAGTCAGGTCAAGATATTCAAAGCCTTTCACTATGACTTATTGTTTGTTATTACTCACCAAGGACGACCCAAAGCTCGTGGTATGGATGATAGTAGGAATTTTCCTATTTTAATTACTCAAGCTTATTCATGTCATTATAGTTTTTCAAGATCAATCCAAAGGGGTTAAGATTAACAACACTAGAAATGCATGAAACTATTTAAGCTAAGCAAATAAAAGATAGAATTTATCTAACAATTTAAGTGAAATTGAAAGCAAACAAACAAACATAAAAGGCAAACAAACTTAAAAGGCAACTAACAACTTAAGCAAAAGTCAATGATTCAAACCCAAAGTAGTCAAATACTCAACAAGGTTGAATTAAATAATAAAAGATGAATCCAGTTATAAGGTTATTGACTTAGGATGACTTTAGAGCCTTTATGAAGGGTGCTAGGCCTTTCTGAAGATGTGATGCTGATCTTCTCATATTTGGGGATGCAAAAGTTCATTCATATGGTTCTACCATCTTACATGGAGTACACATGCCAATTCTTGGCTTCCTTGAAGGTTGTTTTCTCTCCTCTTGGAGAAGAAGGAGGTAGTGAGAATGAAGATGGCTATGGGCGCATAATCTTCAAGCTAGAAAGGAAGTAATATAAGAAGAGATTTAAGGAGCTCAATGAGTTGTATGGTTTTGAAGAAAGGCTTAGAAGAGGAAATGCAACTTACTTTGACAAAGGGGAACTTGCTTCTTTTTCGAGGCACATTGGAGCTTTAGAGTTTAAACCAGCAAGGAAAAGGCTAGTAGCATCTATCATCCAACTATTAGATATGCACAAGGTGGTTGTTCATACCTTCTATGCAAAGAAATAATCTGGATGTGTTAGGGAAAGAGCTTGAACTTCTTGTTATGAAGTTGAAAAACATAGTCAACAAGTCTGATTGTGCACCAAGGTTCATGGGAGAGCAAGCTGGAGTAGAGATAATTTCTTTTCTCCCAAAGAGAATGTTTTATTACAAGAGTTGGGCTGTAACACATCCTGAAAAAGTGATATAAGATTGGAATCCACCAAATCCTCACACTTCTTGATACAAGACTTAAGCAATGGATGGAAGTCATTTAGATGAGAGGTAATCGGTTTGTTGGCTGATTCCACATGCAACATTTAGAATCTAGATCCCAAGGGCTATTCCTCGCGAGGGACACAAGACTCCACACGAAACCTAAGAGCTTTGATTCCACAAAGACACTTAAAACTCGCAAAAATAGGATTGATTCGAAGATAACTTCTTTAGAAACAAAACAGATGATTTTTGATTGATAAAAGGTGAATTTAATTTCACAAGTAGTGAGCTTATATAATGTTAAATAAAAACAAGACTTTTAACTGTCATAAACAATAAATATAAAAGCATATAGCTCGGAATGAATCAAGAGATATCACCATTGATGTTAATCGTTTGGCCTTAAAGTGAATGAGGCTAGAATGGAGGCGATGAAGGAGGTGTGATTTCTTATGTCTTCAGAGTTGTATAAATTTCTATGATCTTCTGTAGGGGATGGAGGGTTGAGACTAGATGAGGAAAGTAATCCTTTCTTATACTTTCCTGTAGATGCAAAGCAATCTTGACGAGAAAGGAAAGTACCTTCATGGTTGATTCTCCTTTGGTTTGGCATGGTTTAATGCGGTTATTGACAGGTGGTTGTTGATTCTTCTAGCTTCTCTGGACGCCAAAGAATGCAGAAGGTTTGTTGATATGAAATACACCCGTGGTTTCCTTATATGGACTTAAAAATGCGCATGTTGGTCCATATGCGTTAATGAATGGCTTTGGGGTTTTATCTTGGGTATCTTGCGTTTTTGATCTGAACTGGGGGTGGTCTAGCTTGACCAAAATGTTCTCCTTGGTACATTGTAGGGTAAAGCTTCAATATTATATCTTTAATCCCATTGATCTCGTCTAAAGGCTCCTCTTGAACCCCTGGTCGGTTGGCTTGGGGCTGATGTCCTCATCTTACCCTCTCTCTTGAAAATGTTTCGTCCTCGAAACCATTTTATCTGCACTAAGATAAGGTAAGTTGATATCTTTACAAATCTGTGGGTTTAGAAACTTACCATGATATTTCATTGATTTGTTGGAGATTAGGGTATATGGAATGTTGCCGCTGTGAGCTCCAGTGTGGGTATCAGCTTATGTTTTGGGGTTTTCTCATCCTTGTACATGAAACCTATGCACATTACACCATTTCACACATACATTCAAGATAGTTAGGGTCTCATTTGTGCACATTCCCTTAGTTTCCACCCCGTTTGCATTCATACTAAGTTTAGTATGCATTAGGATAGATATATGTCGTTTGTGCATGTTTGGAGCTCTTATTAGGTGCTTGAGGAGTTGAGGTTAGCTGGGGGAAGCTAAGGAGTGATCCGCAAGCCAACGAGATAGAAGAAAGAGAACATAGACGGTTTTTCTCTGTGCACCGGACAGTTGCAGCGGTTTGCAACCCGATATTTTTGGCACGGAGATTGCACATCGGTCAAGCCCACTGATTGACCTCAATGCAGAAAAGTTGAAGCTTGTGCCAAGAGACGTTTTCTCGCGCAGCATCGGGAGACCATTAAGGCTCCATACCGATGCACAGCCTGACGCGAGACTAATATTGGACAGTCATAACAACAACAAACCATTGTGCGGATAAGGAAAAATGACTTTGCTTTTTGCCTTGTATCCGCTTTAGCCGGGAGGATAAGACTGCGTCCGAGGGTTTTGGGGACCACCTATATAAACCACCTTTTGGACATTCTTAGATATAATATTTTCTCTAGGTTCTTTTTATCTCTCTAATTCAGCCATCTTCTTGATCTTTCTTTCGCACCATTGTAGTTCTTTCTTTTTGCAAACACAATTTGTAGTTCTCTCTTTAGATTTAATTCATTTACGTTTTTGTCAATCTTTTCTCCTTCACTAATCATGCTTATAATTCTTTCCTTTATAGGATTAGTGACTGGCATAATGATTAGCGAGTAGTTACTCACGATTTTAGAGATGAGGTTATAGTAAAAGTGTTAACTGTTGAATTTTTGATGTTTATTTATGCTTCAATCATCTTAGTCCTTTCTTATTTGATCTCTTATTGCTTAATCATCTTTGCTATTTGATTTATGCCCTCAAGCTCTCCCAAGCACATACCATGCTTGAGGAAGAGCTAAAACCAATCTCATACGAGATTAACTCTTTCTAGCCTACGACATTAATTGTCTAGAGAGCCTTTTGGCATTAATAGAGTTGTTTATTCATGG